>CAKAOJ020000277.1:820000-1420000 GCA_916701645.2 Sebastolobus alascanus
TACATTTAAAAACATAACTTACAATAAATTATTTCATTAAAAATGAAACCTGATACTACAATTTACAGATTAACTTGAGGCAATATCATGAACATGATATATTTTTAAATCCAGTGTCAAATTCATACTGTTGAACCAGATAATATTGTAATAATAACTCTCGGCAAGCGTGTAATTTCCATTGGGGACTTCTCAACACAGTCACAGCTATAAACTAAAAGCCAGCAGGGAGATGTCACATTTTGTTGATTTCTAATTTTACTGTGTTTAAAATATATCACTGCATGTTGGAATATTTTTACAGATTGAAACTCAAAACTTAATTTTAAATTCTTGAAGATCCCAAAGGTACCAAATAAGACAGAATAAATGTAAGAAAACTAAAATGACACACAGGTAATGAGGACTCATTTGACGCTGTGTTGCATACAGCCGTAAGAAATAATCGAAGACCTTTTGAAGACGTGCAGATGCCCTGAACTTTCATCGTTGGAGAGATGTGAGCGGTCGTCATGTAGCATCACTTCCTGTCTGTGTGTACCTGCTGCCTGTCGGCCCGTGTGGACGGACGGATTGATTTTTGAAGCCTATCGATCTGCTTCCTTCACGACCGGCAGATCTATTATAATGACATTGTATCTAAATCCTATTTGTTGGCCAACCTGCTCCCAAACATAACCCAATAAACTAAAGAGGGACGGACGAGCTCGCCTCAGCTCGGCTAAATCTTCATAAAAACCACAGACGGATCGGGATAAAAAGGCTTTCTGGCTGAAATGACATTATCCATAGAGGAAGGAATCTATTAAAAAAGGGCAGGATGGTGTAATGCAACAACCTGTGGAGTCCATGCAATCACGCTAAAAATATGGACGTGTCAGAAAAAAAGAAGAACTGCTGCTGAGCAGAAGAAGAAGTTTGAACTCTTTCACCTTTAAGAAAGAGTTTAAACATGTATATCATCATCTTCATCTTAACTGAATTTGTTTACATTTATATTCTTATATTAAAATGTTTGTTTGCTTTAAGTTTTGAGAACATTTTTGTTTTTTTCTCGGCATGATTTAAAGTTTTTTTGCAAAGTTCGAATAAGACAACTGTGACGAGGAGGGTGGAGAAAAAAAACACAAGGAGTGATGGTGTGAGAAATCGAGGGGGAGAGGATGGAATGAAATAATGAATGCAAATAAAAAAAGAGTGGCAGACAAGACTGAGCAATGAAGGATGGGGTAAAGAAGTAGGGGTGAAGGAAACCGTGAGAGAAAAGGTGAAAAGGGAAGAACGGGCAAGGTAGGATGGGAGAGAGAAAAGGCTAGAAGCGGGTGGAAAGGAAAAGAAACTGAGAAAATAAAGAGGAAGGGAAGGCAAAATAGGGGGATGATGGAGAGACTAAGGCAGAAAGAAAAAAAAAGAAGCAAAGGATGAAGCAAAAGAGGGTGGGAAAAAAGGATTAAAAGGAAGAAAGAGAGAAGCTGATTCTTTTGTTTGAAGAACAGTAATCAATATAGCAACACGCACACAAACACAATGATTAGGGTCAGCTCTCTACCAATTAACTTCAAGTTCAAAACGACCTGCTGTCCACATAATAAAAGCTGTTCATTCCTCAGTATTTAATTTAGTGACAATTTAAACAAATAAATGACTGTTTTATTTTTTTGTACTTTATTTTTGTAGTTAATTGTGATTAATCGCAAATTAATCACACATTTTTTATCCGTTGAAAATGTACCTTAAAGGGAGATTTGTCAAGTATTTAATACTCTTATCAACTTGGGAGTGGACAAATATGCTGCTTTATCCAAATTATGTATATATTTATTATTGGAAATCAATTAACAACACAAAACAATGACAAATATTGTCCAGAAACCCTCACAGGTACTGCATTTATCATGAAACAATATGCTCAAATCATAACATGGCAAACTCAAGCCCAACAGGCAACAACAGCTGTCAGTGTGTCAGTGTGCTGACTTGACTATGACTTGCCTCCAAACTGCATGTGATTATCGTAAAGTGGGCATGTCTGTAAAGTGGAGACTCGTGGGTACCCACAGAACCCATTTTCATTCACATATCTTGAGGTCAGAGGTCAAGGGACACCTTTGAAAATGGCCATGCCAGTTTTTTCTCGCCAAAGTTTAGCGTAAATTTGGAGCGTTATTTAACCTCCTTTGTGACAAGCTAGTAGGACATTGTTGGTAATAATGGATTCCTTAGGTTTTCCAGTTTCATATGATGCAAGTATCTTCACTAGAAATTAGTGGTGTTAAAACGCATTATTATCATGTTAACTTTGACAGCCCTAATATATTTTCCATTATGATAAAAATTGTATATATCTTGTTTTCTAGTAACCCTGCTGAGGAAATCAAACCAACAACCTTCCCGACCCTCCCCTCTCGAGCTGCAGCCCCACCATCTTCCCATGATGCACCTCGACCCGCCTCCATTGGTAATCAATGGGAGACTGGTAAAACCTGATCACCAGGGACTGAGGGAGGGGATCAATAGCAGCAGGAAACTGATGTGAGAACGAAGGAGGGAGGAAGGAAAGTGAACGACAGGCAGTAAAATGTTGTGTGAGAAAATATTTAGCCATAAAGGTAAAAGCATGAATATACAAGAACTCAAAAAACAAGAACTCTGAAGGCAGCCTCAAGCCTTTAAATGCGTCTGGATCAAGAAAAAGTTCCATAAAACAAAAGAGCGCTGGTGATGTGGGAGGAGGGGGAGAGTCGGGGGTAAACATTGTCCTTACAGCAAATGTCAGGAGACAGAAAATCTGGGGAAATAATTGAAAAACACAATTAAGTTGATAGAGAAAAAAGATTTGAGTCCTGAAACGGTGGCTGCCCTTCCAACCGGCCCGAGTCCATCTGAAGGTTAAGTGTATTTTACTGTCTTAAGACACAGACAGGGGAGCTATCTACGCTTGCTGGGAACACAGCGCTTCAATTAGATGGTATGGGAGGGGAGGGGGAGGGTCAGGGGGCGTCCGCATGAGATACCACAAACAAACTGGATACAAGTTTGTAAGAAGAGACCACACAACAAAAGCAAACTGCTGGTTTTACTAGTAACTACACATCCTGTTGATTTTACATCTCTGCTGATCATCCATCAGTCTTTAGATCCATTAACCTCACAGTCGTTTTGTTACGTTTTTGTGTAGGGCTGTCAGAGGTAACGCAATAATAACGCGTTAACGCAAATTCGTTTTAATGCCACTAATTTCTTTAACACATTAACGCAACTTGCGATGTCTTGGCTGTAGCAGATTCAGTTTTAAAGCTAGGGTGAAGATACTGGTATCATGTGAAACTAGAAAACCTAAGGAATTCATTGGTACCAATCATGTCATACTTGCTTGACGCAAAGGAGGCTAAATAACCCTCCGAACTTGCGCAAAATTATGGCGAGGACAAACTGGCCAATTTCAAAGGGTTCCCTTGACCTCTGACCTCAAGATATGTGAATGAAAATGGGTTCTATGGGTACCCACGAGTCTCCCCTTTACAGACATGCCCTCTTTATGATAATCACGTGCAGTTTGGGGCAAGTCATAGTCAAGTCAGCACACTGACACACTGACAGCTGTTGTTACCTGTTGGGCTGCAGTTTGCCATGTTATGATTTGAGCATATTTTTTTATATTTCCAATAATAAATATATACATACATTTGCATAAAGCAAGCTTATTTGTCCACTCCCATGTTGATAAGAGTATTAAATACATAACAAATCTCCCTTTAAGGTACATTTTGAATAGATAAAAAATGTGCGATTAATTCGCGTTAAATCACGATTAACTATTTTAATTGACTGACAGCCCTAATTACAATATATTGTAATAAATGTTATTTTGTAACGGATTATACATTTTGACAATTACAGTACATGCAAATAAACTTAACATCATGGATCAATCCTAAATAATAAGTATTAAGTTAATATTTTGACTTCCTATCTCATAATTTGGACTCAGTATATCAGCATTTCAACTGAGCGTCATCATTTTGACTCACGAGTCATTCCTAACATTTCATTTATTTTTTCCCTTGCCTTCCCCACATGCTCCAACACAGCAGTGATGCAGGACAGATGCACTTTTCTACAGCGACATCCACTCCCAATCACATTAACTTTGCTCTACTTCATGATTCAGTACTACTGCATGGAGGCACAGATTGGCAATATTGAAAGCCTGAGGTCTTATTTTTCTATCCTCTGTTATCAATTATGTGTTTGTTTTGCAGTTTAATTTACGATCCGACAGGTTTTTAATACAACCAATATTTTCGTCACTCCGCGGCTGTCAGATTCACGCCGTTAATGGAGCGGTCTGAAAAATGGCTCTGGATGTTAATTTCCCTAATGCAGAGACAGTGCGCGGCCTCCATCACGCCACTTCTTCATAAAGAAGGAATTACTTTTATTAAAGCCACCGCAGCTTAGTCGCACTCTCCTCTCGCTCGCAGATGAATCAAAGCCATCTGACAGAATTAGATTTACACTCCGCCAAATGAAAAGCATTACAACTTAGAGTGAGAGGGAAAAGAAAATTATCTTCCCATCACACAGACAGAGAAAAAACAGGAGGCGCGAGGCAGGTGAGGACTACGGAGGATGATAAGGGACAATAACGTCTCGCAGAACAATTAAAATGTTTATAGAAACCCAACAAGTTATCAGGGGAATGAAATACAGATCATTTTTGAGATATTTATAAGTATGCCAATGCATCAATGCACTGGTAAAACTGGTGGATTTTTGCAGTATTGTTTGTACTGCACCAGTAAGTGGCAGAATAGCAGGTAGAGCAGGTAGACGTACAAAGCTCTTCTAAACTTCTAAATTTATTTAAATCAAAATCACAGTGTCGGCAGCTCAAAGTTAATGTCCAAATGCACATGCAAAGTGCAAGCGTGCTGTTTGTGCCTACCTCTCTTTCTTCTCCTAAAAAAAAAAAAAAAATCAATATTATGTTGTATAGCAGTGTGGTAGAGAGGAGTGGAACCATTTTTCATATAAAAATGCCATGAAATATAACTTTAAAAGAGAGTTGCTTCTCTGTTGGATTGCTGAGAAATTGAGGAGAAATAAGGAAAAAGCTTGATGACAGATTTATAGTTTGTTGTGTCGAGTCTGAAGCATTGGATCAATTCAAGATGTCTGACAGTTAATCCGACCTGATTAGACACAACAAGCAGATCTCTGCGGTGAAAAGACAAATTATCTGAGAACTCAACATTTTCCTGAACTGAATCACTTGCTGACAGTAAAGCAGAGGAAACAGTGGAGAGTAGTGAATCTCAATGTAATGGACTTCTTCAAGACGGTGAAGAAGTTTGGTTTAAATCAAAATTAGGACTTAAGGACACACATGTTGAGAAATCTGCAGCCTCTGATTTCAGTGCTTTGCCATTCAATCATTCACTCTGAGGTGAAAATAGAGCTTTGTACTGATCAATGTGACCAGATTTAACATCTGAATCTACCCAGAGGCCTGGAAACTAACTACCTCTCCGTCTGTCTGTGTGTCTGTCTGATGTTTAGATGAACTGGGGGACACTGTGAATGGTTGTCTGTGACAGGCTCGTGACTGGGAGCTGAGATAATTAAGCAACCAATCAGCCTGTTTTTTAACCAGTTAGCAAAACCGTCAGTCAGACAGCCAATCAGGTTGCAATTAAGTCGGTTAGTAATCAAACAGCCAATCAGGCATTCGGACGGTGACCGCCGAGAAATCCAGCCAGTAAACCAGCCAGTAAAACAGTCATTTCCATCCGTCTCCGTGACTCTCCATCCACGTCTGTGTTCAGACCATGAGCAGGCTGCCAGTCTGTAACACACACACGCACACACACACACACACACACGGACACACACTACCCCAAGGCCAGCGCTTTATCTTTGTGACACATTCATAAACCCTGACACACACATACACACGGACAATCACACACACCCTGCCCATCCCCCTTCACGTGCACATTATCACACTGTCCACTCAACCATGAGACAAGTGTGTGTGTGTGTGTGTGTGTGAGAGAGAGAGAGAGAGAGAGAGAGAGAGAGAGAGAGAATGTGAGTGTCATACTGTGATCAACTGTTTAGATTAGAAAAGAGGAAGTACTAGTACTAGCAGCTACTAAAGCAGTGAATGAACGCATGTCTTTATTCTGTAATTGGGTACCATTGTGTCCATACTATAGCATACTGTTGTGTTTTTTGTCTGTAGGTTTTCAACACAAATGATCTGTATATGAGAGGAGAGTGACACTGAAGAACCGTATCGATGGGACATTCAGAGCCTCAGTAAAGTAAACAAGACTCGGTTAAAACCGAGTATATGGCTGCACCGTGTACGGTCAGTCTGTGAATTTGTGGCTAAATTGTTACACAAATAATCAGTGGTCATGTCTATAATGTTAAATGCGTTACATTAACGCAAATCTTTTGGATTATTATCTCTGTGCATTGCACATATTCTCAAAGAATGAGAGAGAGTGAGTCAGCTACCGCCACAAGAATAATCTAATTCTGTGAGAAACATTATATACTATAATATAGTATACTATACCATGCTATACCATACCATACTACACTGTACCATAGTGTACAAAATGTTCTGTGTTGTTCATACATACTGACCTGTCCTGCTCTCTTAGATATTGCCGTTTCTGTACGGAGCCCCCAGAAATACATTCCTGTACATTAATAACATTTGGACAATAACTTCAGTCTTCTGTGTGTAATATAATAATATTCCCTTACACCAGCTGGGTCCCTCACTGTGTAAAACAGAAGAGACACAATCATCAGAAACAATCAGAGCGTTGGGAGTCGCAGCTCCGACCATTTATCTCTCCATAAGTTCAATCTGTTCTGAGGAGAAATGTGATCTGACCCAGGCGACCTCCAGGCTCTGATATTAGATTAGCAGGGGAGGCTAGCGTTTCAGCTAACCAAATCACAACCGGGCTAATGACACCGTGAGGTGAGGGTCAGCCTGACCTTTGACCTCTGACCTCTATCTGTGCTGCTGCGGACCCCTCACAAGGGTACGACTTTCCTTCCTTCCTCCCAACTAACAGGATGAAGAACGGATGTCAAATAGAAAACTAATACTGCTGCAAGTATCTACAGTATCTGTGGTTTAAGGCTACATCCACACTAATATGTTACTAAACCGTCTCCGTCCAGACGGGCATTTAAGGGCCGTTTCCGTCCATACTACCAGGCCTGAAAACGCATATCACATGACCATTCTCGTACACTGGGTATGCGCGTGCCGGTGTTAACAGGAAGCAGCGCTGGACACAGGAACTGATGTAAAGCGCTCAAATAATAGCTTGAATCCAAATTAAAAACCCTGCACACTGACAAATTTCAACTAAACACAGAGTTAGTGATCACCTGATCACCAGATCACCAGATCGCCAGCACCTGTTTCATCCTGTTCACTGTGCATCATTAGTGTTTCTCATGTATTCACTGTGTGTCGCTCACTTCACACTGTTTGTGTAGATGCTTTGGCAAGATGTTTCCCATCAAAATGTCATGCCAATAGAGGGGTGAGTGTGTGTGTGTGTGTGTGTGTGTGTGTGTGTGTGTGTGTGTGTGTGTGTGTGTGTGTGTGTGTGTGTGGAGGGGGGGGGGGGGGAGGGATTTGAGGAGGAGGGTGCTGTGGATCCTAATGACATCCCCTGACACTGCTATGGACATAATTACAACACACACATACACACAGAGAGGTTTGCGTGTGTGTGTGTGTGTGTGTGTGTGTGTGTGTGTGTGTGTGTGTGTGTGTGTGTCTGCTCTGGTCTGGGAGGTTTTGCAGCTGTGGCACCGAGCAACAACTGTTGTCACCTGCACATCCTGAACTGTGTGTGTGTGTGTGTGTGTGTGTGTGTGTGTGTGTGTGTGTGTGTGTGTGTGTGTGTGTGTGTGTGTGTGTGTGTGTGTGTGTGTGTGTGTGTGTGTGTGACAGGGGAGACAGTAGACGGAGGTGATGAGTCTATCGCTGTGGTAACAGCCTGCAGCCAAGTGATTCTGTGGCTGTCGACATCTCTGTCTTTATTCCTTTGTCTCCTCTTCATCTCCTCCTCTTTTGTTTCCTCTCTCCTCTTCCCCTTTCCTCATCTCCTGTCCTTCCCTACATTCTTTTACTTCTATATCTCCTCCCCTTCCCCCTTTCCTTTCCTTCCCTGGAGGGAAGGGAGGCACGGGAGAACCAGAACCAGGACAGCGCGGGGCAGACTGTCAGACTCTGCTGCGGAAAAATCAGAGGTTTTCTAAAGGGACTCTGGTGCTCGGAAACCCTACGGCTTTTGTCCACAGGGACGACCAAAATCAAATCTAACGATTCTAAAATTTGTTGTCTATCACCTTTCTGTTGATTGGCAGATCACTATTATCACTACTATATCACTTTTGTCTGGTTCCAGCCTCTCCAGTGTTTGGATTTGCTGCTTTTCTCTGTTTTATATAATTGCAAATTGAATATCTTTGGGTTTAGAAGACATTTGAAGATGTTGCCTAGCGCTATTTTCTGACAATTCATAGACTAACTTAACGATTATTAGATTTATAAAAACACCAAACAAGCAATAAATTAATAGATAATAAAAGTAATCATTGCGTGCAGCCCTGACACTGTCATTATAACTCTTCACCATAATTATAGGTCATTGTAGAATGACATCGCTGACCGAAACAAAAAGTCTGGTATCATCTGCGTACGTATATAAATCATTTTACTTTCTCAACAAATAGACAAACAGAAATAGGCAGATATCAATGAGAAAAAAAATGGCAATCTGAATCCAGAGTAGGAATGGTGGACCCCGCCGCTACCAATAAAAACTATGGACACTATACTATATGGAGAGGTAATTAATGAATGTAAATACATTGAATGGATATTGCAGACTGAAAATCAAAACATGGGGTTTGATTTTCATAAAAAAAAAATATATAACTTTAAACACCTTTAACTGCTTAGTAATATCATTTCTCCAGTACCCGAAACACAAACAGGTTTTCTAAACAGTACATCCCTCACAATTTTTTAAAATGGTTTTATGAAAAGAGGAGTACAAAAACTAGACAGAGGAAGGAATGAAGGAAGGAAGGAAGGAAGGAAGGAAGGAAGGAAGGAAGGAAGGAAGGAAGGGAAAGACGGTGAAACTAAGAGCGAGAGACGAAAAGTTTTAAAGCTCAATGAGTTTTTTCCACCACAGCAGAGAAGATTCAGACTCGGCTCTGTCTTTGAGGCGTCTGCTAACAGATTTAATACTGCAGAGACTGAATGAAAAAAACACTGCTGTCAATAGGAGAAAAATGAGCTGTGAGAAATGATAAATTGTCAGACACATCCGCGATATTGACTGGTCTGAGGGAAGGATGGAGGGAGGAGGAGGAAGGGAAGAGATGGTAAGACAGCGTTGGAGCCATTTCTGCAGTGCTTTTTGGAATATAAATTTCCTTTTAGACATACGAGTTATTTTTCTGTGATCTCTGAATCCATTACAGTTAATGAGATGATGATCAGCTGCTGTAGGAGGAAGCCGAGAGGCAAAGTGTACAGGCATGAAGCTGGTGGAACACAAGCCACTCAAAAGGAAAAATACCAGCGCTGTCAATCAATCAAAATATTTAATCAATCTGTCAAGAGACCCCTTTGAAAATGGCCATGGCAGTTTTTCCTCGACAAAATTTAACGTAAGTTTGGAGCGTTATTTATCCTCCTTCAAGCTAGTATGACATGGTTGGTACCAATGGATTCCTCAGGTTTTCTAGTTTCATATGATGCATCCTATGAAACATGCATGCATGTATCTCCAGTCTAGCTTTAAAACTGAGCCCGCTACAACCTAAAAAATGGCATTAATGTGTTTAAAAAAGGAGTGGCGTTACAACAAATTTGCGTTATCACGTTATAATCGCGTTAACTTTGACAGCCCGAAATAAAACCAAAAATCACTAGATCTTTATACGTAAATGATCACACTATTATATTGTGATCACAAATAAATACAAAATGTTTGTTTGTGTGAGTGTAGTAACTGGCCACTAGAGAAGATCTACCTGTCTGTCACCGTTAAACTTTCAGGGAAATGTGTCAAAAGATAAATGGACTGGAAAAGTGTGTGTGTTTTCTACCTGTATTGCAGGTGTCAGTCGTTTCCTAGGGAGAAGTGCTTCTCACCTTATCGTGTGTGTGTGTGTGTGTGTGTGTGTGTGTGTGTGTGTGTGTGTGTGTGTGTGTGTGTGTGTGTGTGTGTGTGTGCGTGCGTGTGTGTGAGAGCGAGAGGGCGCATGTGTGCACACTAAACACCAAACTGCTTTTAACACCATGCAGGTCACAGTACACCGACATTACACATGGCCTGTGTGGCACTGATTAGAAAACACACACACACACGCACACGCACGCACACGCACGCACACGCGCGCGCGCACACACACACACACACACACACACACACACACACACACACACACACACACACACACACACACACACACACACACACACACACACACACACACACACACACACACACACACGCAGTGATTAACCTACATTCAGAGTCACCGGAGCAAAACTCCTAAATTCAGTGGCACATAAATGATAAATGACCTTTTAATGTTTCCTATATCGAAACCAGATGAGGCTCCACAGGTCACTGGGGAAAACAATCCTTTAATTTTATACCCCAAACACCCTCAAACATTTCACAGTAAGTTTGTAAACAAGTTGCTTTAAGAAATGATTAAGTCATTTTGGATCTTTGATAAGATGGTGAACCAACTCCTCACCCTGTCCCGAATACCGGGATAGGACTGCGCAATAATTTTGCCTTTAGAGATGGTCACTGTGTCGGATTATAGACAAAGAACGTATAGTCAATTGTTCGTTCCATTGAAACATCAGCGCCCAGCAGCAAAGCTACGCTTCCGCCATTTTGGACTGAAGGCGACTACCGAACTGCAGGAAAACGTCCGCCTACAAAGTGCCGTACAAAAGTAAAACAAATGTATTTATATTCTATTGTCATATTCTACCAAATTGGCCTGTGTTGAACAATAAAATATTATAAATATAATAAGCGTTTTCAGTCCAAAATGGCGGCTGTTGTCAAAAAGACACCGGAGTTTCGTCTCTTGGCTTCTATACTCTTTGTTATGGAAAGGATAATGTACAGCGAGCCAGTCATTATTGTGAAATAAACCCCCTTCCGTCGACTGAAATCTTGAGGATTGCCACTTTAAATGAGCCTTTTTTTTATACGTCGTATTTCATGTCCCTACCTGCTGTGATGTCATCATCCGTGACGTCCATTTCCTCCTCAGGAACCTTTGCTTCTATTGGCTGAACCTCGGGAGGAGGCGGAGCTGGAGGGGAGGGCTCAGTGGTCGACCCAGCTGAGGAGAGACAAACATTTTAGTTATTAAATATCAGCCTGTATTGTCACATGAAAAATGTCTGCACTGTGATAAACAGCATAGTTACATTACACATTAGAAAACATACTGAGACATTAAACAGAAAGATCATAGTTTACCAAGTTTATCATATCAAGCCCAGTAAAATATTCCTATAACATCTATACAGCGCATTGGAACAGATAAGGTTGAGTCACTTGATGGCAATAACGTGAATCAATCAATAAATAAACTCTGTGTGTAGGAACACATGGTGACGAAAAGACATAAAGAGCAGACTAGCATACATGCACGCAGTGTGTTCAGTGCATTTTAAGTAGCACGACCACACAAGGTATTTAAATGACTCTTCTCACTGTGTCTGTGTAGTAAGCTCATCACACCAGGTTTCTGTGTTGATCCTTATTATCAGGCTAACTGTCCTGGTTAAGTAGCTAATAAAGGTTTATTGGGCCTCCTCCTTATCTAGAGAATTAATGGAAACACACACACACACACACACCCACACGAACACCCTCTATATTTAGTGTTTTCATTTAGCCCTTATCTCTCCATTGCCAATTAAGAGTGGCTTTTCATTAGCGGCTGGGCTAATGAATGATGCTGCGCTAATGAATGAAGCGACTTAAGGTAACAGAGCCTACGCTGGGCTAATCTCCAGGAAAACAGCCTAATTAATGAATTACACACACACATGCATACACACACACACACACACACACACACACACACTCGTCACAGTGTTTCCCTGTGCAGGAAAACAACGGCCAAAAAAAAGTTAATTTTACAAATTACATCATTTGGGTTGAACCCCCCCACCCCCACCCCCAAATAATTCACAACACGAGAACATGAACACCAGAAAAACACTGTAATTACACACATTGTAATTACATTGATTCATTCTGGTTAACATTGTGCATCATGTTCCAATTAACCTGCTCACACACACCGCTGACAGCTTAACATAATGACCACACACACACATACACACACACTGACAGACAGCCAATACACAGCATGGTTGTTGATTATCCGTCTCAAACGTTAAAGTGATAAAAACTTAATTGAACTTAATTAAAACATAATTGATGCTTCGCTGTGATTGGACACTGATGTTTCTACATTATCAGAGCTCTCTCTCTCAGTTCAATCTCAGTTCACCAGAGCTTTACTGACGTGGAGCACAACACAGTGTTTAGAGCCAAAGGAGATCATCAGAATAGAAAAGAAGAACCTAGTTTTATATGATGTCACTAACTTCACTTGAGCTTTAAAACCCTGAGCCCGCTACAACCTAAAAATGGCAAGTTGCGTTAAAGTGCATTGCGTTGCATGGTTAAAGTTGGGGGAAAAAATATGGTTACTACAAAAAAACTATGGTTAAAGGTGCTAAGTTCGAAATTCAGAGCACATTGTATCGATTGCCTCCACACGGTTCTCAACATGGCGATGTCTCGCAGCAAACGGTGCTAAACGGCGGTTGGGACGGCGTTATCAGCTGTAACCGCCGTATGAGCGCAGTGCAGAGCAGTGACCGTGAGCTAGCCATTACTCCACTATATCTGTACATAGACAATAGTTGTTTTATGCGATATTAATGTTCTGGATGTCGTATAGAGAACCTTTAAGGTATGGTTAGTGTTAGGCATCTAAAACACTTGGATGAGATCAGTGGTCACATTATAAATTGCAGGTCTGTGACAGGACATAAACTCAGGTTTCCTGCATTAGAGTCAGACGAGCTACACGCCCATCGACCATCCCGACCTCCACCACCCTGACGATCCACCTCGCTACATAAAGGACACACTAGCTCCTGCTTTGGCACTCGATGTAAATCATGAGGTGCAGGATGGTCCGATATTCTGCACATTGCTGATGGATTACTATGCATGGATGAAATGATGTCACTGCAATAACTCTCCAGAGTTACGGAATTGTGTCTGATAATAAACCACTGAGCAGATTTGGTTAATTCTGGTCTGCATGTGTTGTTTAAGGTGGTTCATCTTTCATTCACACACACACACACACACACACACGTCGGGCCTATAACTCAACTGGCGAGGGAATGAGAAAGAGAGAGACGCAGGAGCTGAGGGAGGTGGAGGAGGGGTGGATGACAGAGGGGGAGGAGGAGGCGTTGTGCCCTGCTCCAAGGTCAAGCTTGTCATGTCAGCCATGACACATAGCTCCCAGCATGCCTTGTTAACCTCCAGGATCCCGTCATCCTCTCTTCTGTCTGTTGCTCTCTCTCCTCCTCGGTTTAAAACATGGACCTCCTGTTCTTTAAATCACAGTGGACTCTCCGCTTCTTCAGCTTCAATTTCTTTTGCATTTTAATCATTTGTTTCATTCCTTCTTTTCTTAGGAATAAAGGAGGAAAGAAAGAGGAAAGGCAGGAGGGATGGGGAAGGGAAGATGGAAAGGAGGGAGGGTATAAGTTGGGATAGAAAAACAGTAAAAGAAAGAAACAAAACAAAGTGGAGAATGAAAAGTACGAATAGTGAAGGGGAGGAAGAGAAAAAGGGGAAGGAGCAGGAGAGGTAAATAGGAGGAGGTGAGGGAAAGGAGCAGAAGGAAAAGAAGAAGGAAAAGAAGTGGAAGAGGGAGGAGGAGGAGGAGGAGGAAGAGAGGTGATGAAGAGACAGATGCAAAAGAGAAAAAGGTTTGGAGGAGGAGATGAAAGGATGACAAAGAAAAGCAAAGGAGAGAGGAGGAGGAGGCGGATCTTTAACAACAGCAGGTTCATGAGTTAAAAACATGACCGGGCGATCGAGGCAGATATTAAACTAAAGGCAGAGGAGAGAGAGAGGAAATGGTGACTGCTGTTCAGTGATCAAAGACACAGCTTCACACACACAGTTTGACCCTAACAACTGGGTGTGTTCATGCGTGTGTGTGTGTGTGTGTGTGTGTGTGTGTGTGTGTGTGTGTGAGGGGGAACAATGCTGGGGACTTTGGTTAATCAAGTGTGTGTGTGAATATGAGAGTGTAAAGTGTGTGTAGAGCCCCTCTTTATCAATCCAGCCCCACCCCCCAGGTTGACTCTTTCTCCCTGCCCAGCCTCGGAGGCTCTATCCTGGGCCGCCACTGCCCCCTTTCTCCCCCCTGCAGCTCTGGAAGTCTTCCACCCCAAAGATAAAAGCTTAACTCTCCTGTTTTATTGTTTGTTAGTTTTAGAGTTTTAGCCCAAACCGCGATCTTTTCCTAAACCTAACTAAGTAGTTTCATTTTGAAAAGACTGGAGCGGAAATTGATACGTGCGTCACGTGTTACTCAACATTTGTAGGAAAAAGCACGAAAAATAGTTTTTTTGACTGTCGTGCTGAGCGTCAGGAAATAACAGAGAAAGTCGTGTCTATGTACACAAATCAAATAGATTAAATTTCGTGACTATTTCACGAACTGCAGTAAAACCGTGTTGTCTCATCTCACTCTCAGAAAGGAAGCTAATAAGCATATTTCCCGAAATGCTGAACTGCTCCTTTAAGGTGAAAAGCAGCTAATTAAACACGGCAGTGTTGATAAAGACGGGGTGGACAGTTTATGTCTCTCCCTCTGAGTGCAGGTTAACAACTCCTGCTCGCCTGTTTCCTTTGTGTTAAAGCCCTTTAAACGCTTCCTGGAGAGCTGAAAGGTCATGGCCGCTGCTTTGGGGGAGTGTGTGTGTTGTCTGGTCAGCCCCATGCTGCGTCAGTGGGACTCAGTGGCATTTCCTCTCACTAAAAGCTAATGGATAAATACAGGTGTCTTCCTTCAAACACCAACCACTCTGCTGCTGGAGAGGATGAGCCGAGCTGTCCCCTAGTGTCCTCGTCGGACCTGGTGGACATGTACCGCTGGATTTAACATTACAGACATGTCCACTGACTGTAACAATTTAGCCACAGTTTCACAGACTGACCATACGCGGTCCAGCCATATACTCGGTTTTGACGGAGTCTTGTTGTGTTACTGATGAACACAGTTTGTCCTGCCGCTGTCCTCTCAGCTCCTCAGGTGCTACGTAGCTTACACAAGACTGACGCCCAACTTCTGAGGTGAAATCCCAATTCGAAAACAACCTAAAAATGTTAGCATTGATAAGTAAAAAAAAACATGTTCTTAATGTTACATGGTCTTAATGTTAGGGGGACCTGATTTGAATATTGAATAATGAGAAATATTTGTCACCTTCCTCTTTATACATTAGTGCTGGTTAGCTTCAGGACAAAAGTAGACCTGCAATTATATGGTGGTACGAGAACGTTGGGACCAAAACATGGGGTCACAGACCAGAAAGGGTTAACACACCCTGTTTTACAGGAAGGAAAAAGGTCGGATTTTGAGTTCAAAATGTGTGGAAATTACATATTTGGTGTTTAACAATAGACAGCTTCGGATTCAAAGGACTTCTCTCTAGAGGATTCAACACATTCCCCGACTTTCCCATGATATTCCAGGACCAGCTTGGAGTCATCTTACTTTCTGTTCCAGTCTTGCTGTGCAGCACACAGATCAAATTCAATGACCCTTTAACCTCGCTCTATCTCTCTGTCTCTGTCCCCCCCCCCCCCCCCCTCCCCCAACCCCCTCCATCCTCCCCCGTCCCCTGAGGTCACCGGCCCATCACTCCCCCACCTCTCCCCGCCTGCGGTACTGCTGTGGTAACACAACACTGACCGGTGCCCGTTTCCATGGCAACTGTTCCCCTGAGAAACCCCCAGCATCCTCAGCAACCACAAGGCAACTCCCGAACACACACAGACACACACACACAGCATTTTAGTAGGCTGTTTCTAGTAAAAGAAGGTGGAGATTCACCTTTCTTCCCATCAGCAGGTGTAACTATAGACAGAGAGAGAGACCAGGGAATATACAGAAGACAGACAGAGAGGAAAGAGACAGTGAAGGAAAGAGATAGATAGATAGATAGATAGATAGATAGATAGATAGATAGATATTTCAGATTTGGGTGATGAGATGAATGCAGATGTATTTACATATTTACACATTTCATATATTTTTCATCGACGTGAAAAACGTTAAGCTAACTGATCCTAGAAACCACTACCACATCTGAAAATAACTGGACGGATACGTCAGGCACGACTGATTAGGGCAAAACTAAATATCCCCCGCTCCCAACAGAACAAACCAAACACAGATTTCTTTCTTTCTCTCAAATATTTAGCAGTGTGAGGTACTTACGGGAGCTGACAGTGTCCACATACTGAGGCAGGTAGGGAGCCCACAGGTCGATGGTGTCCTTACGTCCCGATTGGCCAATCCTCCTCAACTCAGCCAATAGGAGAGCTTGTGCTGCTTCTCGCACCTAAAACCGCACAGAGGGTAAAGTTATGACTATGGCTATTCTGATAAGTATTTTTTTGTCTTCTATAGAGGGTCTTAAGGTGTTGGTCATGCTTGATTTTTAAAATGCTTTTAAATCATTTCCGCTTCAACAAAATTGAAAAGACGTGGTTCATTCGTTGGATGGTAAATAGTAGGGGAAACATAAGATATAGTGTGTTACCTCCAGACAGCGGTCCTGCCATCTCCTCGCCAACATCTCCAGCAGAGGAGGTCTGAACTTGTCCAGGCCAAGGAGGTCAGGGAGCATCACACAGTGCATGGCTGCCAGCTGGCTCCAACCTGCACACACACATACACACAGTCAGAAAAAGACTACATGGAAGACCAGTCGATAACTCTATATTCCAAAACCTCTCATGTGCTCATACACACATCTCACTCCTGTCACTTGAAAACACTTTTTTCTTTTCATACTATACCAGGCAATATGAGGGTGTATACAAATAACATGCTGATAATTTAGCTTTTAGTATTGTTTTCTGATTTTGTGTACAAGTGAACATTTTTTTCCGATGGTGGCAGGAAAGAGGAAAGGTCACCAAAATAATTAGGATTGGTCCTCTGGGGACCTGCAATATCCACAGACAATTTATTGGAAATCTGGTCAGTAGGTATGAAGATATCTTGCTAATGGACAGAAGTGTTAGATAAACCACCTGAGAGCACAGTCATTGTGGAAAGAGAAAGAAAAATTGTCAAAAGCTGACAACATCAAACATTTTACTTTACGTTTAAAAGTTGCAGACATGAGACTGATATCGATCTTCTCAAGTCACACTTGGAAAGACAGTGCATTTCCCATAATGTTAAACTATTCCTTTTAAGAGTTTGAAACACTATTTTGGTCCAATTTTTTATGCCCCTTCAGTCTGAAAAAACTACGTTTCCATATGACTGCAGTGAGTTTCTCACATCGTTACACACACACACACTGACTTCTTACTTATAAAATCCTCATAAAAAAATCACACTAACAACAGTTAAACACAGGATGGGAATATTACTGGCTAATATTTGCAGTCTTGGTTAGAGCAAAGTTATTATTTCTGCTAACCAGAGCTGGAGTATGTTTGATGGCATTCAACAGGTAAACAACAGATACAGTATACAGCACTGCCAGGTGGAATCGACAAAAGCCTAACAACGATACCTTGGCATGATGAACTTAAGAGTGTTTAATTTCATTCAGCAACACTGCAATGTGTGGAGGATTTTACTTGAAAACAGAGGAAAACATTAGAAAACGTGTGTAGGTTTCTAAGTGTTATACATAACACTTTTTCTCAGTTGCATTAACCTGAGTGACTTATGAAAACTAACATTCAAAATGTCTTGGTATCGCTTTAATAGGGCTCAAATCCAGCTGTATATGGCATATTTTATTGAATATTTATATTTTACACCAAACACCAGAGTAATGTAAACCAGGTTTTACATGTCTGTGACAGAAAAATGGACTTAAATGTGTGCTCGCCGGTACTCAACATAAACCAAGCACCTTATTCACATATATCGGTTTAATATATGTTTTCCAGAGAAGATGCATGTATGTGAAATGCACTTAAATAGACAGTGAATGGCTTTCAAGCAGGAAAGAAATTCCATACAAATTTCTTATCCAAGGGCACCAACTTACCTCCGCCATTGACATATACAGGGAAAACTCAAACCATTAGGCGTATTACAAACATACCACATTCAGGAATATTCTATATAGAGGTTGACAGATTGATTGTGATGAATCTCACAAAAATTACAAATAAAATATTTTGTCAAATATCGTCTCAGTATCGGCAAACCGAAAAGAATAATCAGTCAACCTCTAGTTGCAACATTTGCATCACTGTCTTGCAGAAACCTCAAATGTTAAAAAAAAAATGAAATTTAATTTCGAGCTACAGCTGTGAGAGTGTTGAGATAAATTTGATGTTACACACAGACAACATTTCTTCATCTGCTTTCCTCACCCTACCTTAATATTGGGTGTGTGACTTCACTGGGCTATACGGTTAGTGTAAGTTTTACTGTATGCCACTTTAATGACCAATAATGTTTTACAAATTGTGCTTTTAGTTGTTGTTACCAAAAATTGTGGTTGACAATGGCCAGTGTAGTAGATGCCTTTAAGCACAGCTAAAACAACAAATATTACTGTTAACTACTTTTACTACGGTTTCTGCAGAGCTCTATTCCTGCTGGTGCTAACACTACTACACACTTCTTCTTGGCAAACCAACAAGAGGTGCATAAGCTACTTACTGGACTGGAGTGTGGAATGAAACTGGAGCATACACAGTCGGCGTGTTTGCTTTGTGTACAGTCTGCTCGGCCATACATTTTGGGCTGCACGCGGACATCCACTTGGGGTCCGCGCGAACCCTCACGGACATGGGCGGTTGACAATATTTATGTCACGAGGACCAAAACGGATTTTTGTGGACGCGCAAAGTATGAATTGAACTTTATAATTTTGTTGCTGCTAACAACAACAACAACTATCTCTGCCGATGCTACTACCTACTACTGCTAACAACAAGTATTACAGCTGCTGCTGCTACTATTGCTGCTAACAACCACCCCTGATAGTATATACTATTTATAATAATATTAATAATAATGTTTCTGCAGGGCAGTGTTTTGGGAATAAACATGGTATAAAAAAACTTGACATATTTGCTACAGTTGCTGTTTACCTCTACAGAAAATTAGAGGTTAGTTCTAAATATTCCTACTGGGAAGGAATAAGCCTCAGTGTGCATGCTTGCTGTTTTCCGGTACAGAACTAAATAAAAACTGTAGTCTCTGAATATTGGAAACTAAAGGTTATCAGCTTTTAGAGGCACTTGATTTACATATAGAAACCACAAAGGGGTAACTTGGATAATTTGGGAGCACATTCATTGTTTAGGTGGATGGGGCACCAGGCCTTCAAGGAAAAAGCCAACATCCTGTTAAAAAAAAAAAAAAAATGTTTATGATAGCTATTTCAAAAGAAAAAAATAGCATTAGGCTCCGAGGGACACCAGAAAGACTCCTATAAAGTCAAAATGAACACTTCAGTTAATTTAATAAAAAAGGAAAATTATTAATTCAAGACACAAGTTATCATCCAGTCTTCTGTTTTTTATGTATACCTCTTCAAATTTTCTACAGTGTCAGATGGATGTGCTGCAAGTGAAAACAGAGGGACGGCTTAATGTCAAACCAGGGAACATTTTCTTTTTTTGATCCGTTTCAAAATTGTTTTTGTTTGCTTGTTTTTTCCCCAGTGACACGGTGGAAATAGCAAGCATGCAAACAGTGAGCATAGAAACACTGAAATGTCAGGACACATGAACATTCAGACAGACAGGTAGACTTAGAGACAGAAAACAGGACAGGATTGCACAATACTGCTAACAAATGAAAAAATACAACAGAACAGGGCATAAGGACTGTGGTCAATGCACTCTCAAATGCATCAGTTCATCCAAACATTAGTTAAGTAAAGTTGTTTGCTGATGACACAGCTCTTTGTCTCACCAAATTTTGCTGCACTAGGAAACTGGTCCTGGGTATTTGTTATGATTATTGTCAGAATATCAATAATATATATTTATCATATATATATATTGTCAATATTTCCCATGACCAAGTCGGGTAGATTCATATTAAACACTTAACCATTTCCTGTGCCAAGTGTTTTGCAGCATTCACATCTGGAGACCCAAAACTGTTAATTCGTTCAACTGACTGGATTGAAAGTGGACTGAACTCAGCTATGATGGACAGACAGATAGACAGACAGCGCTGTAGACTAACACAAGGACAAAGACACTGCATAAAACTGGAGCGGGATACCGGAGATGAAAACCTAATATTCGCTGCAGGAAAAAGCAAGACTGCTGCAAAGAGGTGACGAGACCCAAGAAGAAGAGGAACAGGAAAAAAAAAGTGTGGTGAAAGATGAATAACTGATGGAGTGAAGAGAGGGGAGTTGAATAGTTATGAAAAAACAAAAATAGGAATGGAGAGTGAAAAAATAAAAATACAAATGGGAAGGAGAGAAGGAACATAACGAAGGAGAGGAGGAAGGGATGTAGGAAAGAAGATCTAGGAAGCTGAAGATCTCCAAAGACAAAGATAAGTAACTGAAACAAAGAGTATGACTACGAGACTGTCCCTAAGCGGTACCCGTCAGTTCAGTCTGTACCTTCGTTGACTGAGGGGATGTTATGAGAAGCAAGGCCAGGGCTCGGGGAGCCAGGGGCCCTCTGAAGAAGGCCCCCAGGGGCCCCTAGAGCCCCAGCAGTGGCAGTAACAGTGCTGGTGTTGGCTGTGGCAGCTACAGCAGCTTGCAAAGGAAGAGAAGGAGAGAAATAGTCAAGAAGGAAAGAATAGGTTAGGAAGATATAAATACATACAATAGCAAAAGTGAGAGAAGAGATACTCAGTTAGGCAACAGAGAAGAAGAAAATGTATTTACAACACACAAGAACAGAAAACGTGTACAAAAGAAAAGAAATAAGGAAGTCATTACAAGAAAGGAAGTAACAAGTTAAGAAATAATGCATTTAAAATTAGCTTTATGCAAATGCAAATGACATTAACTATGGCAAAACAAGCCACGGATCCAAAACAAGAACATTGTTATTGGATGGTTCTGCAAAACTCCCGATTGCATTCGTTGACGTTTTTTCAACGATAATCACTGAAGTCTTTAAAATACTTTCAATACCTGCACATGCCAACTCAAAGTATGGTTAAGGTCAGGGGAGAATGTTGGTTATGGTAAGCAAACCGTGGTTTAGATGTGGTTAAGATCAGAGAAAGATTGCGAATATATTTAGCAACAAAAAGCAGACAATAATTGCAGGTCTGTGACAGGCCGCGAGCTGCAGTCTCCTATATAAGGAAGTCAGACATGGTAAAAAAACATCCACCACCCTTACCAATATTTTAGACCACTCTGTATAAATTACACACAACTGCATACGAACTGAATGTTAGCATTGGACATATTTTATGAGTTGCTGAATCATCCAATGAACATAAATCCTACGGACAAGTTGCAGAAAGTCCAAATCAAAGGATTACAGGAAATGGATATATGCTAATCCAATTCTTCCGCTAATATTAGCCATGTTAGATTTCCCCCAAACCAACAAAACTAGACAGACAAACTAATGCAGACACAATCACACAGAGCATCACTGTGCCGGGGCCAGAAACCTGAAACCTTTATACTGTGGAGATAAAATGATTAAGAAAGTTGTTTCAACACTTTAATTTTCAAGGGTATTTGCTAATGAAAGAAAGAAAGTCCAGCTTTTCTCAAAAAAGTTAAATTTTGTCTTGATCATATACAGTATAAGATTCAATAACTAACTTTTCGGTGCAGGCATAAACAATACATACCCTTATTGTTCACATAAAATCAGCTAACAGTCACATATTTTTAAACAGTCCAGCTACCACGGAGAAAAACACTTAGCACATAGGACACAACAGAGAAAACAGTTATAGCAACAGTACACATCAGTTGGTGGTAAAGAAGAAAAAAAAAGAGAAATCGTGAAAGTGCACAAATACAAAAGAGAGATCGACTGAAAGTACAGTGAAAGAAATATTGAAGAGAGAGTGTGTTTGTGGGACGGGTTTCTTTCTAGAGAACAGGCAGCAGGCTGAAGCCATGCAGTGAACAACAGTGTGAAGAGAGAAACAGAGGGGGTGAAAAAGAAAATCAGAAAGATAAAATAAAATTTCAAATGAAAATCTGCTGTATGAGGAGGTCAAATATAATTTTGTCACCTTATATTATGTATCATCTACTTTAGGTAATGGTTGAGCCTTGCAGGACGGTGCCTCTAGAAAAGGCTTGGAAATATAATATAAAATAATCACGTAGGCAGAGGATACTTTAATACTTATTTCTACCTTGAGAACTCAGTGCCTGACATGTTGTAAAACGCGGGACTTATAACATCTTACTGAGGGTAGAGTATATAAAAAAGTCATAACAAGATTCTCTTCAGTTCTGCTTTAACTATTGCAATTAAATATTAAACCATGACCTGGTATACTGGAAAATGTCCAAAACCACGTGCATGTAGTTTCACATCTAATGTTTTTCCTCCATAAACATTTCCTCGCTAAACTTTTATAGATTTTGCCTGGGCCTGGGTCCAAGCATGCTGTTGTTGAGTCCAGTCAAAGTCAAAGCTTTTAACCCTGGAAAAAAATACATCAGTGCACCAGAAAAAATATGTACAATTTGTTAAAATTGTAAAGACATGTATTATCTCTTTATTATTGGAGAGATCATGCGTTCGGTCGTGTGTGTGTGTGTATCTGTCCGTCTGTCAACGGCTAATCTCGCATACTACTGGAACCATCAATCTAATATTTTTTCGTGCTCATTTATGACTGCATGCTCAAGGACCTCTCGTGGTTGCAGTGATTCAAAATTTTTGAAAACCCTATTTTATTGACCGTCATTGACTGCTGACTCCTCACTCCGGCCAGTAGGAGTCGCAAGTGATCAACAGCTGCTTCAGTAGCAAAAGGCATTTCCGGCAATCGGCTAGGCTAAAAACTAGCCTTACCTAGTCTGTAGCAGTAACTGACATCCATAGAAAAGTCGGGTCTCATTTTGAACCGGAACATGTGCAGATTAATTCCATCCATATATGTTATGATCCACTAAAGTTAGGCATGGTAGGAGGTGAATAAATCTGCGTTTTTGTTATCTTTGCTGCCATCTGGATTGTAGGAGACACACAGATTTGTACTTGAGTGCACTTTTCTAGTCAATAATTGTTAACTTCTCAAGTGAATTCTCACTTCTCACTAATCCTTTTGAAAGAGTGAGTGTTGAGTGTATCTTCAGCTCTGCAGCTCTTTTTACCAGCTTCATTATTGAAGGAGGCCAAACTGGCTTTATCAATTGGATGAAAGTAATATTCTAAATGTTAAAGCTTTAAAACTGAGCCCGCTACAACCTCCGAAAGAACTAAATGAATGGCGTTAAAACGACTTTGCGTTAACGCGTTAACTTTGACAGCCCTAGTTATTATCAATGTTTGAAATGATGGACAAAACTACGGAAATAAGACCCATGTTGCAATAAACCCAAATTACCCTTTGTTCCCTGAGAAACAGTTCTTTCTGTTGGAAATTGCTGGCAGTGTGTGGACAAAGGGCCGGAATGGAGAAAAATAAAGGTGTTTTTTTATTTTTTATTTATCTGAATTAGTGTGGACATGATCGGAAAATAGTAGCTGTAAGATGTTTTTAGGTATGTTAAATTATGTGGCGACACCCTGCTCTCTCTCGGTTAATCTCACTGTAAACGCTGCAGTATATTAGAGGGGCCTCTTCATTTATTTCCATGTGAAAGGAGACGGTGAGCAGGGTAACCAGCGCTCCCCTTCACAAAGCCTCTGACACACACACACACACACACACACCAGGTTGGAGTAGCTGGCTGAGCAGAGGTCACGGCAGAGCGTTCCCCCTGAATGGTGGTGAATAGGCGTGTGGCGTGAATAAGTCCACACGCTTGTCACGCTTGGCCCCCATTAAGGCGTGACAATAGCACTAAAACCCCGCCTTCCCCCAACACCCGAGGGTGCCACCCATGGCATATGTATGCATATGTGTGTGTGTGTGCGGTGTCTGTATTCACATAGGCTTGATTTTTGGTGTGTGTATTTGTAGGTATTGAACTTGATGTAGTGTGGTAGGTAGCTGTGTGTGTGTGGTAGGCAGATGGTGACGGCTGGTTAAAACATCCCCGACAGTGAACCGGAGCAGGTTTCTCTCTGCAAAGAAAGACCTTTTTTTCACCTTTACTAAGTGAAATTCTCCTTTCTCTCAATTTCTATTTACTTTCTTGTCTCTATAGATGACTCCTCCACCTCTCTTGTATTGTTAAATCCACAATCCTTGATTCTACAAATGCTGATGATTAAATAAAATCTCTTTCCTGTGATTCATACTGGTGATACGCATATACCATAATATTTCCAACAAGTTCTCCACACTAAAAGGACAAAATAGGTTTGTCACCGCCTTCCAATACGTTTTCTGATCTGCCACCGCTATAATTCATATCTGGTTACTACTTGGTTATGGTTAGAGACAGATTGTGGTCATGGTTAAACCGACGTTGATTGTTGGTCGAAGAAGGGATGTGCACAGTTGGTGACCGACTGACCATCCATCCATCCTACCCTCCTCCCCAAATGGTTTTGCAGCACTATAACAACGTTGCACTACTCTCTCCTTTTGCTCCTTACAGACAACTGTTAGCATTCACACTAGCGATGCACCAACTGCGAAATTCTGGGCCGATACTTATGTTTAAAATAAGTATTTGGCCGATAGTCGATACCGATGTTTTTGTTTTTGTTGGCGGTCAACAAGGCGAATCTCGGCCGATAAATCGATGCATCCCTAGTTCACAAGGCTACGAGAGGCCTCTGTCAGTTATCTTATATTAGATATTTGAACAAAACACAATGCTGTGTTTTCTTGTGAGTACAAGTCTCAATATTTCCAGTATGAATCTCTGAACCTGAAAAACCGAGGTCGCCAAAGTGAACGTGAATCAGCCTCTCCCACAAAAACTCCCTTCGCAGAACCCCATAACCCCCATGTGACTACAGACTGAGGTTATTAAACTGTGTAGCGCCCAGTATTACTAAATTAACTAATTCAGTGTTCAGTAAGTCTTTCATAGATAAAAGTCATTTTGAGAGAGAGGAGACCAGATGTAAAGCTGCAGTCAGAGGTTTATAGTGCAGCTGAAGTTGGAACACTTCCACCCTCATGTCAAATACAGCAGAACGCCCCTTTAAAGACCCGCTGACCGAAGAAACAGCAGCAGCTTCCTCCTGTGAAATTTCAGTTTTTTTTTTTTTCCTGTAACTCTCTGTGGGTTTTATTGCCGGTGGGCTGCATTATCAAACCCCCGCCTCTCCTCCCTCCCACCCTCCCCGCAGGGCCCTGGGGGTGTGTGAAGCGAGCGCCCCCTCCCTTTTGTAGTTACCTTGTTTGATCTGGGCCTGTAGCGCTGGGTTGGAGGGCTGAGGGGGGGCGGCCAGCGTCCTGCGAGGAGTCTCCGGGGTTCCTCCTGGTCTGGGAGGCCTGGAGGAGGATCACAAAGAGGAGGCATGAAATATTAAAGGAGCAGGGAGGAGAGAGGAGGGCCAACACACACACACACACGCACACACACACACACACAAAGAAACACACTCACAGAAACACATACATACATAAAACTAGCAGTTCACACAAACAACAATTTTTTTTATTTCTATTTCCTGAAAATCAGTGTGTGTGTGTGTGTGTGTGTGTGTGTGTGCGTGTGTGTGCGCGTGTGTGTGTGTGTGTGTGTGTGTGTGTGTGTGTGTGTGCACGTGATCTCAGGCTCCAGCCTATTGAATTTTGGGTGGAGGACACCATCCTGAGTCTGAACAGACTGGAGGCGTCTAACTTTCGGAGACACACAAACACTTCCAATACAACAATCAATGGAGTGATCAATAACGGTTACCAGGCAACAAGCGCTGCCAGGGAGCTCTAAAATTAGCAGTTGAAAAATGCCAAAAATCTACGGTGAGGCCCCTATTGAAAAGCGACAAGAGGACGTTACAAAGTGTTAATATGGAGGTAAAGGAATTACTTGATCATCGCAAACGGGGTAGAAACACTTGCACATCTATTTATTCCAGGCGCAAAATCGTGAACTCAGGACGGCCAGAATGGAACGCGAAATAAATCGGAGTTGATTTGACATCATTATCATGAATTCTCACATAGTCGACAGAAGGAACTGCAAAGTATGTGAAAGAGAAATAGATAAGAAATAATAAAATAATCACTTGACAGTGTTTGGAAAGTGCTTGAGAGTACTGTAGGGCTGTCAAAGTTAACGCGATAATAACACGTTAACGTGTTTTTCAAGTCGGAAATTCCAGAAATCTGAATTAATCCAGAAAAATCACATTGCTGCTTTATAGAGTGCCGACAAACACTAGCACACAAACACCGAATTATTTTAATTGTTTTATTCTACAGAGAATATCCAGTGGAAACCGTTCAGAACAACCAAAACACGTGCACCTGCATGCCCTCTCACCCCACTCAACTCAAAACTGCACACACACCTGCTCTCACTGCTTTTCAAAAACACACGGACAACCCCTCTCTCCCTCTCTCTCAAACACACACACACACACACCATTGTGTCAATGTGGCACACAAAACACTAAGAAAAACACAGTCTCACTAACAAGCACTATGCCAAACAAATTCCAGTAATTTATCAACAATGAATCAGATTCTAAAGTACAGTTCTTCAGACTTCGGCTGGTTTCAGGTGTCCAAAGTTGTGTCTTTTTTAGTACAAAACTCCCTCATTATGTTTCCAGAGACAGTGTTTCCTTGCTGAGGTGCAGTGGATGGAGAGTACAGCACAAACTGCACCAGACCATAAGAGAACACCAAATATTTTAGGGCTGTCAAAAACACAAATTCGTTCCAACGCCACTAATTTCTTTAACGCATTAACGCAATTTACCTCTTAAAAATACGACGGGCCGCCGATATTTCGGAGCTTCTAGCGGGCTCAGTTTTACAGCTAGAGTGAACATACTGGTATCATAAGAAACTAGAAAACCTAAGGAATCCATTGGTACCAACCATGTTATACTATTGTAGCCTGTCGCGAATAAATAACGCTCCAAATTACGCTCCAAAATTACGCTAAATTTTGGCGAGGAAAAACTGGCATGGCAATTTTCAAGGGGTCCCTTGACCTCTGACCTCAATATATGTGAATGAAAATGGGTTCTATGGGTACCCACGGGTCTCCCCTTTACAGACATGCCCACTTGATAATAATCACATGCAGTTTGGGGCGATTTTTACATTGAAGGAACAGCGGTTGGCTTTTGACTCATGGCAGGTCAATAAACCTGCTTTTACTCCTCAGACTCCATGTGCTTGTGTCACATACTGTATATTTGATATCAGACTTTATCAGCCTAAATAAATTCAGAATGTGGCTTGTCAGTGCAGCTCATGATGTTATCAAAATGATGCTTTTTGTATCTGCATGTGTAATGTGTTTACATGTTGGAAATGGGGTTTAGGGCTGTTATCTAAATAAAATCAATTCCAACCAAAGGAAAAAGAAATCTCACTTCGAAATCCTGTACTGAGCGTTTAAATGTGCCTCGCGTATGATTGGACGTTCAGAATTGAAATGGTTAAGAGCCGCAAAATATTTTTTTTTCTCCAAAAGTCAAACTTAATGCATTAACAAAGAGTTGTGGGACACAGACAGGTGGTGGATGTTTATTGGAAAGTTAAAATCAACCCATATGGATGTGTGAAGATTATGGGTTTTTAAATTTGTCCACAGTGCAGCTAGTGCAAATGCTATCTTTATTGTCTGTTCCCAATTCAGCTGTTATCAGGCTATTAAATAGGCGTTATCAGTCGCTATAAGCACCATAGATGTGGGTCAATAGGAGCCTATTACACCTATTACATTGTAAAAGTTTGAGAAAAATGTAAAAGCAACACGTTCTAACATGTTGTAAAACTAAATGAAATGTTACGTTTTGAACACAAACAAAAAGGCTTCTTAAGGTTTAGGCTACAGAACTACAACTTATTTAGGTTTAGGAAACAAAACTACAACTTCTTTAGGTTTAGGCAACAAAACTACAACTTTAGGTTTAGGCAAAAAAAACAGTTAGGTTGCAACAAAACTACAACTTCTTCAGGTTTAGGCAAAAAAACACAGTTAGGTTTAGGCAATAAAACTACAACTTCAATAGGTAGGTAGGAAACAAATGTGTTTCTTCTACTTTACCAGCTCAATGTGGACACACTCTTAATAATATCCGTGGGAAGGAGGAGCTTGGTATGACTCGTACAATTAGTATACATGTATATTTTTATAGATACTATAGCCTGGTTCTGCCCAAGGTTTCTACACTTTAAAGGGAAGTTTTTTCTTGCCACTGTCGTGCCAACTGCATGCTTATGGGGATCTCTTATTGGGTCTCTAAATAATAGAGCCTGGTCTAGATCTGCTCTATATAAAAGGCGCCTTGGGATAACTTATGTTATGATTTGACACTAAATAAAAATGAATTTAATTGAATTGAATTATAGACTGAGGTTAGGAAAGGAAACAAGAGCCAGGCAAACATTTTGGGGTTTTTCATGATTATTTCGGTCTAGGTCAGTTTCTCAATAACAGGACTTCCATGGTTTGTTCCACGGACAAGCTCAAACCGTCAAGCCAGAGTTGGTGGACAGAGGGCTATTGTGGTTGTTGTGATGAAATACTAAAACACTAAGAGTTCAGGAGCACTTCTTTTCAAACTCCAGCACACAGGGAGGAAGCTTATCTGCTGTCATTAATGTGAGATGGGGAACATGAAAAAGCCAAAAACCCAAACACGTTCAAATATTCACAACCGCTGGCTTGGAGTGTTGAAGTGGAGACAGCCAGAGAGAAGACCTTAGTTTGAGTTTTATAAAGAAGTCTTCAGCTTCCATCTGTAGCTGCACAATCACCTTCTCTTATCTGGACATACCACAGAAGAGAAGTTCTTTGTAAAAGTAATAAACAGCTTTGAAAAGTTTTCCAGGCTGTGTGCTGCGTACTCTGTCCTCCTGCTGTGGTGCTCTTTGTTTCTGATGCTCTAGCTTCCATTTCCTGTTTATCACCTCGCTCTGCATCTAGCTTATCAGGTTTTGATTAAGTTGCAACACGTAGTTTCCTCATTTCTGACTGAGCAAATCAATGACACATCAGAATGAGATGAAAGATCCTGGCTTTGACCAGACCTGGGACTTGACTCGGAATCTAATTTAAGTCAGTCTTGGCCTTGAGGACTTCAAACTTGACGGGAAACTGGCTTTGACAAGACTAGAAACTTGACTTGGCCTCAACTCCATTTACTTGAGATGTCAAGATGCCATCATAGTTTTTGGCCATTGCCATCTTGGTTTTCGGCCGTCGCCTTGTCGGTTTTTTGCAACCAGAAGTGACCCGAGAGGGTGGAGCTAAGTACAATTGAATGCTGAATAAGGCATTTCTAGGCGACCAAAACTTTGGTTTTCACAAGGTTTGAGACTTGGACTTGTCTACGTAGTGCGTGGCATGGGGGGGTCAGGGGCCAGGGGACTGACCACTGCTCGGTGTATAGTCATGTAGAGCTGATAGTCAGAGCTAATGAGCAGCTACTGTCAGACTCTGTGTGTCTCTGCTCTCTGAAAGACAGGAAGTCTGCTGCAGCTTTGACAGTCAGTAGGAGCACATTTTTATGCCCCTTTGAGAGAGTCACTATGTGGGTACCAGTGTTGAAGCTGGGCTGGCAGCTCTACTACAAAAGGCTCTCCCTGTGTGTGTCTGTGGGTGTCAGTATATACTGGCTCTAAGAACACAGCTCTTATTATACACTAAGGGACTTATTAATCACTAATGTAAGGCAAGACTTCCTTTCCAACTTGTACTCATTTCACCTCAACCTTAGGAGACGTTTAAGTGCCTTTTAAGGAATAAATTTAACTTGAGAGCACTGAAAGGCTGACCCTGTACAGAGGCTAAACTACAGAGCCAGCTATTACACATTTTTAATATGTTAACCCATTTATTTAATTAAACACAAAGATAACTAAATTATAGACTGAAAGTGAAATAAAAATCAGTGGAGGCTGATAAAAGCAACCTTTTCACCACCTTTCTCCCTTTAACAACTGCCTCCCTCGCTCTGTGTTCACCTCTCGGACTCTTCCTCGCTCGCCCTCGCTCGCCCTCGCTCGCCCTCGCTCGCCCTCCCTGCGCGGTTATTCTGTGCAGGGTTGACGAAATGATGAAATGATGTGTTGGTGTTACAGCAGCAGGACCTCGACCTCTGTGTTAAATCTTTCACAGCACAATGAGAGCTCAGACAGACTAAACAATCAGCTTCACACACACACAGACTTGACAGTAGTTGAACTTCAGCTGCTGCTGGTGGTATTATTGTGTATGTGAACGGCGTCTGTGTTCCGTGCTTTGAATTCAGTTTTTGTTCTGTTTGTCTGGGTTGTTATTTTTTGTTTTTCAGCTGGAATCACTGATGATGGATCAGGGGTGTGTTTTTTTGCCTGGTGAATCCAGATATGTTGAGCTTAAGTTAAGATTTTCTATTCTATACATACATCTACGATGTGTCCCATTCGGGAACACGTCTGTGTTTGTGTTGTGCCAAATGCGTGGTTCTGGTTTCTGTGGGCAGCGCTCCAAAGATTCTGATGCCATCTGGGCTGACTTCATTGACTGAAATCAAACCCATTGTCCACTTGTTATAAAAATTGATGGAAAGTTCTTCCCCAAACTACTCGGTTAAATTTAAAAAAGATAGAAAAGAATATTCAAATGCACATCCGTGTGTGTTTGTTTGTTACCTGACTGGTGCTTTCTTCATGTGCTCTCCGACGAAGGTGGCGTTGGTCATGCCCATCAGTGTGTTGGCCAGTGAAATTACAGACAGCAGGTGCTGCGTGGTGACGGCCCTTGACACGCCGTACGTCCCCTTCCCCACGATGTCCGTCAGAGTCAGCTTCAGTCCCGTCGCCAGGGACAACTGCCGCAGCAAGGACTCCTGGGAAATAGAGGCAGACAAATGAAACAGGGATCCTGGAGGTACTGGTGTGGTTAATTCTATTATTTTATCATTCGAAGTGAAGCACTTTGTAACATTTATTTGCTATGTGCTTTATGAATAAAATAATACTAACTAATAATAATTAATTAACTAATAATACTTAAAGGTAATAATAATTACAATTTGGCAGAATGTGTTGGAATCAAGGGGCAACCTCTGGGTCTCTATCAACCTGATGAATCCTGACCAGAGCGAACCCAGAACACAGGTGACATCCAGACAGACAAGTACCTTGAAGGTGGGCAGCATGAGGGACATGTGACCCCCTCTGGAGATCAGGCCGAAGGAGATGGGGCAGTGCGGTCTGAGCATGCCCAGTCGCTCCAGACAGATGCCGTCCAGCTGTTCGTTGAGACCCCAGGCGTGCAGGCAGGACATGAAGAGTTTGGCCGTGTCCATCGTCAGGTTGTACTCCAGCAGACTCAGAGACTTGGACTTCTCCTCCCGCTTCCTCATCTCCTCCTCCTCCTCCTCGTCTTCATCCAACAGGTGCTCCTTGATGGTCTCCTTCATCGTCTCCTTCACCTGGTTGGGACAGGAGACAATTTTATTTTAAAAAACTAAACTAAAACAGTCAAAGAACAGCACAAGAATAAGATAAAAGAGAAAAACACTACATACAATCCTGAAAATATGGAGACAAAAAACATCATATAACACATCTAAGCTTCATAACCTTTATTGGTCAATTCAAAACATTCTGATTTTGAATGATTTTCATTTACTGACCTGTTTGAAGATCTTGTTGGCCAGGAAGGACCCCCCCTTGTCGGCCCCAGCCTGGCTCTTCTGCAGCGTCTCTGGAGACACCAGCATGGGGTTCGGTCTCTGAGCTTCCTCCGTCAGCAGCTGAATGATCACCGCCTCCACGTCGAAGAACAGCACGTGCATGTCAGGGTCCGTCAGGTTGGTCTTCATCGCCTGGACCACCAGGGCATTGTGGGAGTATTTCGGCAGGTTGCCCTGGGAGAGAGAGAGGATTTTCAAAAATAAGTGATGAATGAAAACTGTGTACTTTGTTCCTGTAGAAAAAGGCAAATATCAAGATTAGAGCTCCCTCTTGGGACATTTTCAATCTGTCACCTGACCAACCAGTCACAGTCCTTATGTCCATTGTCCTTCCTTACGACTGGCCACATATTAAAGCCACTATGTGTCATTTTTTTAAGCATCTTTCAAATTGTTCTGATGGTATTTCTTTGTAGAAAATATTAAACAACCTCAGTTAAACTGGCTCCATTGTATCTATTGGGCGACCATGAATAACTAACATTACGTTACTGAGTTCCACCGTAGTTCTCCGACACGCTTGGAAAGGGAGGCGTAAGCGGACGGGTATTCAGTTGGTTGCAATCTGCAACCACACCACCAAATGACACTAAATCCTACAAACTGCTCCTTGAAAGCTTTAATTGCATTAATTGATTTTGTGGCCACATGGGGGCAGCGAAGCGTGCTTAAAAAAAAATCGGACATAACATCTTCTAAAGTTGCTGTTGCTAAGATGTTGGCAAACAGCTGCCTACTTCCACATCCAGCAGACAGATAAATGGAAGTCCAATATTCACTGTCCTTTTGGCTCTGGTTTGGTCTCCACCAAGTCCTGAGAACTGGCACCTTAGCTGTAGGAAATGTGCCATTAAAACCAAACTAAAGCGCTAAAAGAGGGTCACCACGAGTGACACTATTCACATGTTATCCATTGTTAATATAAAATATAGTGATTAGTGAAGCTTTAATAACCACATTTAGGAGATCCTTATGAAAAATACAACCTGGACTGTCAACATTGTTACCAATCCAGAGAATAATGATTTAAATCAGTCCTCCCTTTAAACACAAACTGCCATTCAGACACACACACACACACACAACAACAACCCATTAGTTGTAATTGCCACCAATACTCCCACACCGCTCGATTTTAATTGTATTAGCAGAGACACCTGCGTGGAGCTGTATGTAGAACAGTGCTGTTTGTTTACATGTTAATGACCTGATGACTGCAATCAGACACCGGTGATCCTGTTAGAGGAAACCGGGAGGGAGGAGTGATTAAGGGAAATAAAGAAAAAAAGGGCAAAGATGGGTTTTAATCGGACTGCGTTTCATGAAGGATTCTCCACTTGTTCTTCTTAACTCTCGCAGCGGTTTCCTTCTGCATGAGGACTGATGGGTTTAGTCTTCAGCTGGAGAGACACTGTACGGATTTTAGTCCCAAATCGGTCTCACCAGACTAGTTTCTGCCAGATCAGTTGTCGTCTGAAGTGCAGTTTGAGGTGGGTCGACTGACATGAACAATCAACGATCGGGCTGAAAATTTGGTCGTCTGACAGTTTGAGCAGATCCACTGTCTGATTTCCCACATGGCTGCTGTCTGAAGATTCGTTATAAACTGTAGTGAGCTTGTTTTGATATTATTGGAGTAGTATTTTACATGTTGCGGCTAAAGCTGTTGTGATATAAAACTAAACTTCACCGCGGAACAAAGACACTATATCGGTTTCTGTCTTTATCTTCTAGTCATCTGCGGATCCAAATTTTTCTTTTTAATTTTTACTTTCCATTCCAGAAGAACTACTCAAAGTAATGCTGCCTTTCTCTCTGTTTAGTCAACACTAGTGCAGTGCCCGTTCGGAATGGGTCTGTTGTTTGTCTTCAGCATGTGATGATCTGAAATGTAACGCTTTTCCAGGCGGCAACCTCCGGGTCTGAGAAGTGAAGCCAATGCTGAAGTGCCTTAAACTCGCATTCTTTCTGATAGCCAGCAGGGGGCGACTCCTCTGGTTGCAAAAAGAAGTCTGATTGTATAGAAGTCTATGAGAAAATGACCCTACTTCTCACTTGATTTATTACCTCAGTAAACATTGTAAACATGAGTTTATGGTCTCAATCACTAGTTTCAAGTCTTCTTCAATACAGCATGATGTTCATTTAGTAAATTATGGTCCCATTTAGAGTCAAACAGACCATAAAGCAGGGTATGCTCTAGGGCGTGGCTACCTTGTGATTGAAAGGTCACTACCACGGCGTTGTCCGGTCTGGGAGTTGTCCGTGTTTTGTCTTAGAAATGTCTTATTCAGCGTTCGGTTGTACTTAGCTCCACCCTCTCGTGTCTCTTCTGGTTGCAAAGAATCAAGATGGCGACGGCCACCATTGATTTAGGTATTGTTGTTAATTAAATCATTAGTGTTTCTCGGTGTTGAACTTTCTGGTTTCGGAAACACTGTTTTTAACCTTTCATTCCATTAAAGCTCATTGAATTGAACTGGACATGACTGTGTGAGAGAGACACAGAGAGAACAATAATTAGCAGTGGAGACTGCTGACTGACCGAGAGACACTATACACCTGCAGCTGGGACACACACACACACACACACACACCAACCCTCAGGGAAGACTTTCCTGTCAAAGCCATGATGCTGCTGCTCTAGGTCGCTTTGTGTGTGTGTGTGTGTGTGTGTGTGTGTGTGTGTGTCTTGCAAATGCACGTACGGTCATGCATGTACCAAAAGTACACACGTGTGTGTAAATGCATGTGTACTTGATCCACGCGATGCCGCTACCACATTGTTGCTTTGCCTCCTTTGAGTTTATTTAGTCTTTTATTCAAAGAGCTGTTTGATTCCAGCTCAAATCTTTTCCACAATGACTGCCAGCAGAACACTGTGTGCGCACTACGGTAAACATAGTTAGTGAAAGCTTGCTGACATTTTACCTTTGAACGCTATGAACTGACCTCAGTTAACACAGTGAACATAGTTGTTAGAATTCTTGGATTTTTACCTGGTATAAGCCAAAATATTTGTGCCTCATTCCCATGTTTCTGTGTGTATGCAGTGTCAGTGTGTGTGTGTGTGTGTGTGTGTGTGTGTGTGTGTGTGTGTGTGTGTGTGTGTGTGTGTGTGTGTGTGTGTGTGTGTGTGTGTGTGTGTGTGTCGGCCTGTGTACCTTGTTTTGGTGAATGAACACTGCCATCTAAAGGCAATCAACCACATTACACCTGGACAATAATAAACACGTACATGTGGTTGACCTGATGTTATTTCTGAGGCTGTGAACCCACGCAAATACACCAGCTACAACTGACCAGGTTTGGTTTGGATGAATCTGAATTTTCTGAGCAAATTACTTCTCAAATTTTGTCTCTCGAGGTCTCCTTAGTGCACTAGTCTGTCTTTGGCAAAACTGACATTTCAACTCAATTTCTTATTTACACACCCACACACAGAGTGTCCTATAGCTCCTGGGCAGCAGGTCTAAAGGTCATTGTCCTGCAGGGCCCTTCTGGCAAACACCACTGGGGTCCAACGAACACAGTCATACACACACACATCCACCGTTCCCAGTGTGACACACAAACACACTGTATAGAGACATCAGATGCATAAACGAAGAAAATTCTTTGTACATCTTTCTATGAAACACCGATCTACTCACTTCCACCTGTTTAACTTGGTAGACAGGCGCATAAGGGAAATAAGTCATGCAAAATTAGGTAGCATTCAATACTTTGGAATTTAATGAAAAAAGAAAAGTCAAAGCTCTGATGAACACGATCACACTGTTGTTTGTTTAAAATCATTTTTACCTTCATCTTTGGAGGAAGCACATGAAGCACTGGTTTTACCTGCTTTTACCATCTTTTTATCTACACTTGCGCTAAATTTGTAAAATAATTTTACATTATTTTATTTCTTTGCTGTGTTGTTTTTACTTCCCTCCTCTTTCTGGATACATTTAAGTTGCTACTGTTTAAATTGTCTGTTTTTTTTTCCTTTTCTGTAATTACTCTTCATGTAAAGCTAATTAAGCTTTATTTTGTGTATGAACAACGTCCAGTGGCAGCCTTTTGCGAAGTATCTTGACGCTGAATGTTTGTGCGTAGTTAACGTTGTGAAATGGTGGTAAATGGACTTGCATTTATACAGCGCCTTTCTAGTCTTGCGACCACTCAAAGCGCTTAACACTACATGTCAGCATTCACCCATTCACACACACATTCATTAAATGTTGCGGCCGCAAGGAATTGTGGGGCGGCGTTATCTCCTATCCTTTGGTAAAGGATGGTCCGGTGTATCCTACGCTAAAGGAGATAATAAAGGAAGCATTGAAGCACCTTTCCTCAGCATTTAGAGAATTCAAACAGCTCTTATCATGGCTGCTACTGAGATACTTCCGGGTCATTTCAGTCCGTTAGGAACCTTCCTAAGCAAAAACAACGTTTTGACCGAAGCCCAGGTCTTGTTTTGTCCGAGCAACAGTCCAAAACACAAAGATATTCAGTTTCCAATTATATGCTAGACAAAACTAGCAAATCCTCACATCAAGACCAGAAAATGTTTGACATTTTTAGTTGATTAAATTGTGGCCGATTCATTTTCTGTCGATCGACTAATTATTTCAGTTTTTCCCCTTCGTGCGAGAACCACATTCACAGATCAGCAGGTTCAGCAAACCTGCCAGAGGACAAACTCAAAGTCACACACATCGACTTCCTCACACACAAACTGAAATGTGAACAACAACAACAATGAACATCAGCTGTAAACACACACACGGACGGAGGCTGGGGGCTGGGAGCTGGCTGGGTGTAATGCTTGGGTTGATAGTCTGACATTTCACGGCCATTATCTGTCATTACACACAGTAGGGGAGTACACACACTCTCACACACTCACCCAGGGGCAGTGGGTGGTTCTGACCAATCATTTGAGTAGATATGAGAGAGAAATGACACAGAGGTGGGAGGCAGAGAAGAGAACAACAATGATGTGTTTCTGATAGATCAGGGGGGGGGAAAGATTGCAGCTGTTGTGTGTTGGCCTTTTTTAGAGAGGAGCTGTGATTATGAGCAGTTATGGCAGGAAAAACCCGGGAGACACCTCCAATAAAACCAACACACAGACGGGAAGAAGAAACAACACAAAGGTCATCTGGTGGAAGGGAAGAGAAGAAAAAGGACGAAGCCAACAGAAGAGGAGATGCTGAGCTAAATGGATTCCAAGTCAAACTATAAAAGTCAAACTGTACGAGCAGCTGAACTAAACGCTGTTCAGACACTAAATAATTCAGAGCGTTTGTTTTCTGAGCTGGGAGGCCCAGGTGGGCGGGGTTAGCTCCGTCAGGGCAGATCAGATCATCTGAGTCTGACAAGTGAACCTCTGATCCTCTGAGGGGTCAACACAGGCAAGCTGCTCCACATAAAAACTGTCATTTGAGAGCTGGAACTATGAATATTGAAATTAATTAAATATGGCTTACTGTCGTGATGAGTGGACTTGGATTTGTTTGACTGCTTTCAAATGTGGTACACTTTATGGATGAAATGTGACATAAATGGTATGAATTAAACCCTAAAACTGTAACCACAAACCTGTGCTGCGTTCACACTAAGAGGGAAGCGAACTTTTCACGTGGTGTGATTACATACAAAGTCCAGCTCAGAGAAAGAAACACTGCACTCCTTTCTCTTTCTTTTTTTTTTTACCATTTTGACATTTAAGATAGTTCATCCTTCCCTGGGAGACACCAGTGGTGTCTCACACACACACACACATAGTGGCTGTAGTGTTGACCTTTGGTTCGTCTACAGCAGTTTTAATTGGTCTGTGACTTTAGCCAGCTATCTGACCGAGCTGACCAGCCACTGCGTGTGTGTGTGTGTGTGTGTGTGTGTGTGTGTGTGTGTGTGTGTGTGTGTTAAAGGTATTGTCTGTTTTTGATGAATGACAAAGAAAGAGAAAAGACCTGAAGAGACACAGAAATAAGTTCTGAATCAATTCAACCTCAATATTAGAAGTCAGTAGAGTGACGACATCTGACGAAACTGAACTATTCTTCTATATATATATATATATATATATATATATATATATATATATAGAAGAATAGTTCAGTTTTATATATATATGTATATATATATAAAAAAATGTATATACGTTAATGCAAACTCGTTTTAACGCCACTAATTTCTTTAATGCATTAACGCTCAGTTTTAAAGATAGAGTGAAATGCTTATTGTTGAGAAGCTGGAACTAGAGAATTACATTTCTGTTGACAACTCAGCTAACTGTCTCATCCTCCAGCACTCATGCACATGACTGACATCTGAAGTCATTTACCAAACAAAGCCCCCTTCTGCTGTAGTGCGACTGTTCGTCGTCCGTCAGTACCTTGTCGGCGTTGTCTGCAGCCAGCAGGTTGGTGGCGAGCGTCTGCAGCTTGTGCTGGGCCATGTTCTTCAGCGCCGCCAGGCTGCGGCGAGTCATCGCCTGCTTCAGGTTCACGGCTGAGTGGCTCAGAGCGTCCACGGTGGCCGGAGCCAGCTCGTCGCAGGCACTCAGGATCTCTACTGCCGTTATGCCCATCACACAGCGGTCCAGTGCTCCTGAAAACACAGACCAGTAAACAAACATGTCTCAAACCCTTGATACGGAGTAGTGTACATAGTGTACGTACTGTACATCCTGTACGGCAGTGTACAGGGTCAAGTGAATTAAAAAATTGCTTTCTCGATTGAAGGTAGCCGCCTGGCTTTATAAAAAAACAGCCGGTTTGTGCAGGACGTCCTGTGTCGTGCTAGTGACGATTCTGTCGGATCAATCAGTGGTCTGCAGTGTTTTAACTCCACATTAGTATAATATCGGCTCGGCTCGCTTGGAACTTCGACCGAGGTGGTCCCAAAAAAAGTACCAGGTACCAGGTACTATCCACAACTTTTGCTAATGGAAAACCGAAAAAGAGCGAGTCGAGATGAGTGGAGCCGTGCCGTACTGCGCAGTGGAAATGCGGCATAAGTGATATTGTGGTGTGGAAGAACTTGACTGGTCTGCACAGAGTCCTGATCTCAGCTTCATCTAACACATTTGGGATGAACTGGAACACTGACTGGCAGTCAGACCTCACCACCAAACATCACAGTTGGACCACACTGAATGGGAGCAAATCCGTGCTGTGGAGGCCGTTACAGCAGCAGATTAATGCCCATGTTCAACTATCACATTATGTTCAATCACACGTTCAAGTGTCTACATACTTTTGGCCATGCAGTGTACCAGAGAATAGTTTCATCTCAGCCTCCTTCTGTCTCTCTCTCTTCATTCCTATCACCTATCACCGGCTCTCTGTTCCTATCAATCTTTCTCTACTTGTCCTTGCACTCTCCTTCTATTTATATCAATCTTCCACTCTCTCGCGCCATCTCCCGCTCCGTGTGTCTCGACGCCCGGTATCATCTATTGTCTCTCGAATATGATTCAGGTCACAGATAGCCGTCTCCATCTCTGACTGCAACTATTCTCTACCTTTACAGACAGAGAGCGAGGCTTAGAGAGACATCATTAGCTGACAGAGCTGACATCAGTATTGCCTCTGGTATTGAGTGAGAGAAGAAGTGGGGCCATTATACCTGTGTGTGCGTGTGTGTGTGTGTATGTGTGTGTGTGTGAGCGCATGTGATGAAGGGCCTCTGAGCCATTGCCCTATTACATGTCCAACGCCTGAGTACACACACACCTTCCTTAATTTCACACTTAGCTACCCTGCAATCTCCCAGCACTACAGCTCATTCAGGTCACGCACACGCACACGCAAACGCAAACGCATGCGCACCTGGTCTTTCCCAGTGGCTAGTCATCACTCAAGCTAATGCTACCTCTATGCTGTGCCACATATATGTTTACTACAGGTTGTGTTGTCATGGTAACGGCTAAACAGAGGATAGAGGAGGCAGAAGAGAGAGTCGAGATTCAAAGGAATAGTTCAACATATTCATTTTTTTTTTCTGAGTTTTTTTAAACGATCAATATCAATCCCGTGTCTGCGTGTCGAGTACGGAGCTGGATTCAGGACGCGGTTAGCCTAGCTTAGCATAAAGACTGGAAGCGGGGGGAAACAGCTAGCCTGGCTCTGTCAGTAGTACAACAACAATACACAGACAAACACCTCTAATGGTCACTAATTAACACGTCATATCTCGTTTGTTTAATTCATTCATAAAAATACATCATCTAACAAAAAATCTGAAACACATGAAATTGCATCAGGTGGAAATACAGGAAACTTTGACTTATTTTGTCAAGTCAGTCGTCAGTTACGTGACTCATCGGTACCGTCAGTCCCGTGAGTCGCTAGTCAGTGTAGTTTACGTCAACCACGACCGTTTCCTAACCCTAACTAAGCGGTTGTGTTGCCTAAACCTAACTTTCTGTGAAAGCGGAAGTTTATTTTGAAAGGACACTATGCATGTAACGAGCTTATTGACACGCCCTCCCTGGTCCGTCCAAAAGTAACGCAAGAGGGGTACCCCCTGCGTCGGTCTCCGATGCCGAGGGGCACCAACCAAGCGGCGGTATTTTACATGCAGCCTGTAGTGTAGACAAATATGATAATTTGTCCTATACAGAAGTTCACTACCAGCCAACTTTGTTATTTATTAATTGGAAAAACTTAATGATATCATCTTGACTTTTGTCACAAGTTTTAACTCCCGCTTCCAAAGAGGAACTGCGGAAGAGGTCACTCACCTGTATCCATCTGCCAGACGTAGACGGAGCCGTCGGAGCATCCCACCACCAGGTAGTCGTCGGCCGGGCGCCACTTGATGACCTGGATGGGGAAGAGGTGTCGCGACGCCAGCATGATGCACTTCCTCTCCCTGAGGCTGAGCAGGCCGACGGAGTGGTCGCTGGCCACCGAGCAGACGCAGTGCTGCACCCGATTCTGCAGAACAAACACCAGGGATCATCCAAAGACCTGCACACGTTAAGTCCTGACTGTGGTACCTTCTGGGGTATCAGCGAGTTAAGTAGTCCACTATTAAATCCAACAGTCAGTGCTGTGTGTAGCTAACGAAAACATAATTCTTATTTTCAGGTGATTATACACAAAAGAAAACACAGTTATTAATATTATTAATTCATATCACGAAGATGAACTCACTGCTGAGACTAAAACTTGCTGCAGATGTTCAGTAGACCAGCTGCGTTGGTGACGACTTCTCAGAGAAAGAGCCATATTACCTTTATAATATTGTAATAAAAACTTAAATTTAAAACATGAAATGTCTTAATTAAAGCGTGTGTGTGATAGGTTATTCTAGTCCAGCTCCAATAATACAACAGCATCTGACATCTCATTTCCATGGCAACAACACAATTCGGACTATTTGATCTTAATGTCAGTTAAACAACATAACATTTTCATTTAATTTAATGTGTGTGTGTGTGTCTTTGACCACAACAACACAAGGTCATTAAAGTTCTCTCTGACAACAACGACAACCCCCCCCGTAACATTTAACTAATGTCAGCAACATAACACACTCTTTCCTTTCAGTACGTTCATCACACTCAGACGCAACAAACAACAAACGAAGAGAAGAAAAACAAACACCTCAAGACTGAAAAAAGTGTCTAATGACAAGAGAAAGAAAAGGCCACGGAAGAAACAAACACATAAAGCTACGTGTTTAGATTTCTGTCTTACGCTGCAGTTTTCAGGCGGGACAATGAGCTGGGTGATCTCTCCTCCGTGGACGCAGAAAATGTGCTTCATCTCTCCGGTGAAAATGTCCCAGACGATGACGGAGAAGTCCACTCCGCCGGACACCAGCGAGCGTTGGTCGTAGCGGGGGGAGATCTGGTACGGGTACAGGACGCACGTCACCTTGTTCCGGTGACCTCGCAGGGTACGATGGGGCGGCCAGCCTGCGGGACGGACGGACACAACGCGTAAGATACTGAGGATGGATGATGGGACTAAGACATGTGGTTGTTTATAATACCTCAGACACAAAATGGACCAGAACTAAAACCAGAGCCGATGAACTGAACTGAACTAGCTCCTGACCGATGATTCTAACCAGTGAAGTTTAGGTGGCAGCCCGAGATTTGTTTATTTATTAATTGTTGTAGAAATTAGACTGCCTGTTCACTGTTGCTTTTCTGCTTTTCCAGCCTCCCTGTGTCCCTCCCTCCTTCCCTCCCTCACCTCTCCTGAGCATGTGCTCCCCCTGCAGCAGCTGGACGATGGCGGTCTGAGTGGCAGGAACCAGGATGATGCTACCGTCTTCTCTCCCGCAAACCAGGCGACCCTGAGAGGGGATGTACACGCTGGCCGTCACCTGAGGGATCAAAACAACACACACAGAAACAGTCAGAAACCTGACAACCAAACCTAAACAATAGTAAACTGCATTAAGAAGCCGAATATATTGCCATGTGACCTAACAATTTTTTTTTTTCAGGGGTCCTCTGACCTCTGACCTAATAAACTTTCGCGATTAAATATCTTAATCGATTGAGAGCCCTAATAAATATATAACATTTTGAAAGTGCATTCTTCAAACATTTTATTTTTGTCAAGGACTAAAAACATAAGTGTCACATTGTCTGGGTTCAAACCTTGATGGGTCCGTCTTTTCCAGGCAGAGCGCTGAGCTGGTCGATGATCCCTGCAGACACGGGGGTCAACTTATCAAACGCCTCCTGGAGACTGATGGTGGACGACACCTGCAGCTCTGCAAGGAGACGGAGAGAGACGGAGGTACGGTCAAAAACCAGACAGAGGCAAGTTAAAGTAAAGACTTTTATGAAATAAAACCCTAAACTTAAAGCAGAGAAATAGAACAGATTTGTGATTTCACGCAGCAGATGCCAAATTTAACGAGTGTGACTGTTACTGAGGCCGTCATCTACTAACTAGATGGATCATGATGTGAGATACACCAAGATCTGGGTTGCTTATCACCTCCAAGATTTCCTGGGGGGAAACCCTGACATGGTTAAAAAAAAAGGTTAGAAAATTAAAGACATATAATATATGTATCATTCCATATTGCATATTGGGAACCTCTAATAAATTTACTGTTTTTGGTTTGATTAAAAACCTACACTGACAAACATTCTCTGCTGATTAAGTTTAATCAAAGTAAAATCTAAGGCACATTTTGGTCTTTTTTCTTAACTTTCATTTGTGCAATATTAAATTCATATTCTTCAAGCCATAAGCCCTGTAAGAAACAAAAAAATATCAATAATATAATATTGACTTTATCGGTCAACAGTACCATGACACATTTTGGCCACTAGATGTCACTCACCCTCTGTGTTTCACCACCACAAACACTCAACACACTACTAAATGGTTAGTCATAAGTCAGTGTTGAAAAGATTTGTGGACCAATCAGACCAATCACAACAGTGGGCCAGCTGACCATTCAGAGCAGACTGGGCTTTTCAAGAGAGCTGGGCAGGAGCTCAGACAGAGGGTGAAAAGAGGTGCTGCAGCACAGCCGGTATGAGAAAAGGAAAGCGTTTTTTGAACATTAAAGCATGTAAACATGCTCTAGTAGAAACCCAAAATACAAGTATGAACCTGAAAATGAGCATAATAGGTCCTCTTTAATGATTACTAAGGGTTTGTTTGTTCTTTCCCGTGTTCTTTTGGTTGTTTTCCTCTTTTGAACTTTTCTTATATAATAATAGTTTTGTAAAACTAGCTTTTTAAGAAAGATCATTCTGTAACTTCACTGTACGAACACCAGTGGACTCTGTGTTTTTGTTGTTCATCAGGACCAACGGAGTAGCAACTCTTCTCTGGGGAAGCGATTGTGTCATGTCCGTCACGCCATGCTTACCTGCAGCGGTTGACAGCGGCTGCAGAGGCGAGGTTTCTGGGATGCTCCACAGGGACAGTCTGCCCGCCGAGTCTCCCTGGATCAGCAGCTTATGGAAGGGCTCCCGTCGGCCAAAGAAGAACCGAGTCACGGGGGGACAGATCAGGAGCTGGAGGACGGTGGGGAACACAAGACATGTCAACATCTGAAAGCCTGAAGCCTCAAATCTCTTAACAATTGGAGTATTTTTCCCTTAAAGACTTTTAGTTTAGTGCTTCATGCCGTATTGGTTCTTCGTCTGAGAATGTGAAGCTGAAATGTTTGGTTTTGCTCGCTAGTTGCCTTCATACAAACAGCAACAACACACAGCAAACTGCAGGAAAACAGAACCACACACCTCTGATTCAGGCTGAAGACACGGATAGTAAACACAGGCTGATTCTAACATGCTGTTTGGGTTTCATTCAGGTAGGGGCTGATAGGATCGGAGGTACGTGAGGTGTAGCAGCAAACCACAAGTAGCCACTGTAGAAGTCCAATGATCGCACCCTAACTGCTTCACCCATCAGAACAAGTGCTAATGTGGCACAGAGGAGGGACTGGTGGGGTTAAAACTACACCTACTGCTAGTTTTTTGTACTGCTGTCTACCCTACAACTGCTTAGTTCACTCTATGGATAAGTACCTCATACAACCCCACTTCAAAACACCCAAACTATCCCTTTAATGCCAAATATTCAACTTGGCAGTTCTGCTTCAGGGTGGATAACAAACAGGAGCTGGACCTCAGCAGGGGCAGTCTGTTAGTTTGCAGTATCATGCTGTGGCAGGGACTGATAATCTGTAGTGGACACCCTGACTGTTATTCTGACAGCTCCATGGTCTCACACCTGTCCAGGTTACGACACGTAGGTACTGTGGCTATAGTCGAGGACAAATACCCTGATTGGCATATAAAGTGTCTTTAACTGAATCTTTAACAAGGGGCTCATTATGAATGAGGTCATTTCCAGGAGCTGCTGCCAGGTGGAGGGTAGTGATAATGATGGACAGGATGAAAGCTCGTGAACCCGTGGGCGTGTAAGGAGGATGGGCTGCCATCACCACGGCGACTACAAAATTTAAAGAGGTACAGAGGCAGGGAATGGCGGAGGTGTCCGGAGTAACACAACCGGTTAGTTCAGCTCATCTGAACGCAGTAGACAGTCACAGAGAGTATGCAAAGTGCCACCAAATGTTGTTTTTTAAACACACGATAACTCTCACACACACACACACACACACACACAAACTAAACCACATCTCGATATAAGATGTGATTAGCTAAATCCAACAAAAGTGACAACAAGAGTTTTGTTTAGAGCAGACAGCACTAGAGAGGCAGAGAGAGACAGAGACAGAATATCAACCAATGGTGACTTGCAAGATTGTTTTTTTGTGTTTGTTTTAATGGTCTCTGTGCTTCAGATGGATGGGCTTTCTACTCATTCATCTGGACTATATTTGGCAAAATTTAAATTGGGTGTAGAAATGCAAGGATGAATTCCAACATGGTTGCAAATTGAGGATTATGTACACTACTACAGCATTTCCACTCACTACCTAACCTACCCCTCTACTTTTGCTTTATTTTATTCATTCCACAGTTGGTGACTGTTCTTTACCTGAATCTTGTCACGGCGACTACATCTTTACATTTGTGTCCCTTTTATGTCTAGTATTCATCATTTGTGTTTATCCTTTGTGGTTTACAGACAAACATGATGCTAAATGTTATCTGAAACGTCGTTGTATTCCTATCGTTTCCTTTCGGTGTTTGGCTCGTCGTAAACTCAGGGACTCAGCGGGTCATTATTTTTGTTAAAAAGCAGCTTGGGGACTTTGCATGCATCTTCATCAGTATGAAGACAGATGAGGAGGGTGATGGTGCTTTTGGAGGAGGAGGATTGTTTTAGTGGGAAGAGAGCATGAAATCAGGTGAACCAGAATGAGTTCAGTCTCTTAGTCAGGCAGGAAGGACACCCGAGAGAGGAGCAAACAAAACAAGCCGTTCACTTTCAATGTCATCGACTCAGCGGCTTACACTTCCATCCCAACACTTTGAAAATTAGTCTGAAGACTACAGTGAGAATCCACAAACATCTGTATAAATGTAACACCTGTAATTACTTCTATTGGATAAAGGATCTACTTTTACTTTTTTTAGAAGACATTACCATATTTAATTTTCCTGCTAATTATGGTGTTCCACCAGGGTCCATACTTGGCCCACTGTTGTTTTCAATATTCATGCTATACATGCTCAGTCAGGTATTATAGAACCAATAGTTTCTCTTTATATCAGGGGTTCCCAAAGCATTTTATAGAGGAAATCTGAAATAGAGAGCACCTCTGCTAACGTCAGAAGAAATTTTTGATAAAATCTAATGTTAGGTTTATTAAAGATAGGGTCGGTAATGTTGAGAAACTAGAAAGAGTACGCTAGAAACGAAAAATCCAGCCCAGTATTACCAGCTCTTTTCCAATGAAAGTAGCTGCAGCATTAGCTGCTATCTAGCTCCAAAAGTCCCTAAATCTAAATCCACCTAAATCAAAAGTCGGCAACACTGACACCACTAACCCCCAAATTATCATTATGAATGTAAACAATGAACAACACTATTGTTAGTGCTGCAGGGTGAATGTGAGCCACTGAGTGGATGTCGGTGTTTCCGCTGCTGTTCTCACAGTTTGCTCCTCTCATCTCAGCTCATTACTTTCTGGCTGAGCTGCAAAGTCACAAAATACAAGCAATCTGTCTTGAAATAAAAGCTACTTTAGGACAAATCAATCAGCCTCTTCATCTAGTAGTAAAACCTCACACTGATCTCAACTCTTACACCTGACTATCTAAAAAGGACCATACCACAGTTTTTACGTTTAACTAACATTGACATTGGTTTAAGTTCATTTCTGTGAAAATCAGAGCTTGAAACTCGCTGCAGACAGATAATCCATCACAGTCAACATTTAGTGCAAGAAATGATTAAAAGTGATTAGATGATTAATCGATCACTTGACTGGCAGAAAATGCATCGCCAACAATTCTGATAATCAATTATTCATAAAGTATTTTTGAAAAGCAAAAATATCAAATATTCTCTGGTTCCAGCTTCTCCTATGTGAGGATGTGCTGCTTTATATCATTGTAAACTTACTATCTTTGGGTTTCAGACTGTTGTTCGAACAAAACAAGATAGTTAAAGATATGACCTTGAGCTCAAGGAAGAGCCTAATGAGAACAGCCTAATGTTTAGTAAATTTTGTTATCATACAGTAATATTTTTTCAGGGCAAATTTTGAAAAAAAAAAAGGTGTATTCAAGTATGCTCGGACTTCTGAAACTTTTTGGCTTCAGTTTACAAATATCCCACCAGTATAGAACATATCCATATACTGTATATTCAGCAGTAATATAAAGCGTGAACAATTTGTAGTCAATGGGCTAAAACATGCTCTATCGAGTGGTATGGTCCTTTAAATATAGTATAATGTTTTACTTTCGTTTCATGGTGCAGAAAATCTAACTTGAACCATTTTTGCATACCTAAACATTTGGCTTGATGCAAAATGGCATGAATTTGGAATTAATGACTCTTTGATTTTAAAAGCTTATATTTTGACTAAAGACTACTAAAATGGTTGTGGTGTCAGCGCTGTAATTCTGTTCATTTTAGCTTTTGCAGCTCAGCCAAGAAGGTGAACTTTCTTCTTCCTGCCTTTGGTATTCAGAGTGCATTCTCTGGGGCTTACTGGTGCCTCTAGAGGCCGGTGGTGGTATAGCAGCTCTGGGGTGTAGAGCTCCAAGTCGCACCCGTTGGCAGGGAGGCACATCACCTCCACAACCACTTCCTCCTCCTCACCTCCTTCTCCTTCCTTCTGAGAGGAGTCAGGAGGTCAAAGGAGGGAAGGAGCATGGCAGCATCAGAGGACAAAAAAAAATAAAAAGGAACAACAAAAATAACAAAAAGGCACAGACAACAAATATATACCTACAAGACAATAAATTATAAATACACATAACAACATACTGAAGCTCCAAAATGAAATCATAACTACACAGAACATACAAAACACCAGGGGTCAGGCTCACGCACATGGATTAAGCCTGGCCATTCACCATCTGATCTCAGACTAAAAGGAACTGATTATTGAGCTCTTCTCAGTAGAAATGCTAAAGTTCATAAATGATTTCATTGTTATTATCAGTGCCTGAATTGGACCAAAAAAGGTGCCAGTACCCTAATTCATTCATCATTGCATGTATCTTGGATATATTTATATCTTGGTAATATATCCCACTTCACATGTATTTTTGTACTCATTTCCTTATATACATTAGACCTACATACGATATACATTTCCACAGTTTGTAACATTTTTTTTTTAAACGAAAAAGTGATGTGGGAGACAACCCTGCACCAGTAAAAGCTGGCTGTGGTGAGGAAATATGACCCTGAATACATTAAATTTGGATTCATAATGACAGGCAGTGATGGGTGAGGGTAAGCAGAATATTTATTTTGGTCATTAAAGCCAGGTCTAATCCATGTGCCTGACGTGAGCCCTGATGATCCTAAATCAAATCAAACGATCAATCAATACAAACAAAACGCAGTCAGACTGCCAACCTGACACCACAGGACAACTACACACAGCTACCTGTAACGGATGTAGCCAGTGTCCAAAGGATCATTTTAGCTGGCATCATGTTAATTGGATTATTCAAGCCAGGTTTAAACAACAGGGCCTTGATCAGTACAGGGAGTTTAGTTCAGTGCAAGACTTTTTTGCAGTTTCGCTCTATGAAGCAACTAATGACAGTCTAACTGGCAAAATTACAGTCTACTTCTTTGTATGTAGAAGCCAGATCTGGAAGACCCTCCACATCAAGTCTAGTATCGCTATACGGATCTCTGGAAACAGGTACCTCAACAGCTAAATCATTAGCAACGGCATCTGTCTATTACTGAAGGGACAATTGGGTTAAAACAGACTGAGGTGAAGTCCAAAGTAACTGACCAAAGCAACAATAACAATATCTAAAACAACTAAACTACACAACATCATAATCATATTTCTGGTGTGCAGCAGGAGTGTGCAGTACAACACTTTTCTGACCTGTTCCATGCTTTCCAGCAACAATCCGTTTTAAATATTATTCACTATACAACAATTACAAAAGCTTAGTTTACAGAGTGAGGGACGGAGGACTGACCTGTTTGTCCGAGCGGTCGGCAATGCTGTAGACCAGCGGAGGGATCGAGCCTTCTTTGGTTTTCCCGACATCACTGCGGAAATGTTCACTAGCAGGCAGACAGCTGAGGAATACGCACACACACACACATATAAGTTTAAGTTTACTGCATTTGTTTAGCACATACACGGTCAGAAAAACGGATGATACTGGGCGGTGATGTGAGAGTCGGAGGAGAAGCAGCAGGTTTACCTGGCGGGCAGCTTGTAGATGTAACTGCAGCCGTCTTCGGTCCAGATGATGACTTTGTCGGCGGCGATGAACTCTCCTCCGGTCCAGGCCTGGTCGCTGTCACTGGACACTGAGCAGAGCAACGAGTAGTCGCCTGCATCAAACACCTGACACACGCGGGAAAGAGACACACGCACTTTTTAGTAATGTAGTACAACTGAGACTAGGGCCAAAATAACAGGTCTACACGGTACTTGATGCATAGTTTTACTTCGTGGTAATGCAGGTTCTTACCCTCCAGTACTTGGAGCAGACAACCAGCAGGCTGCTCTGAGTGAAGGTACAGAAGGAAATACTCTGACAGCCCTGACAGTAGATGGGTTTAGACTCTTCTTCAAACACAGGGTCCAGGTCCTGAAAATAACAACAAATTAGAGCCTGAGCTGATACACAAATCAATATTTGGGATTGAAAAAATAGATAATGGTATATCAGCTGATATTTGTTTTGATCATCGTTTTCATTTATAATATTAATATACAGTATAATGCCCATAATAGTCATTGCAATACAGTAAAGGCCCGTGTTCGTGCAGTACACACAGGTCTGATGTATTTCTTTAATGAACAAACATCTGTATGGCAGTGTACCTGCATCCTGCTGACCTCAGCTGTGATGATCCAGACCTTCAAAATCCCCGTCACTGACACTGCCACCACTGTGTCCTCTACATAGAGACAGAGAGACAAAGTATCACCAAGTCAAAATTAGTGCCTGAGCTGCTCACTAGACATGCAAATCTGTTAAAATGTCTCTGTGGATGGATTTGAAATTGCAAGAGGGCCAGCTGAAAAACCGCAGGTAAACAGGGCTGTAAATATTAGAGGGGCAGGAGGTGAAAAATCCGACATACTGTATGAGCTCCGTCCTGGATTAAAATCATTGAGCAGCACATATATTATTAAAATCACCCGAACTCCCCTGGAGAAACAAATCCCATCCCTTTCATTTCCAGTGTCTTTTCCAGCTCTCACCTTGTGTTCGATGGGATCGGATGATGCTCATGGAGCTGATCCAGTCAGGAGAGATCTTGGACACCAGCGAGTACAGCACCTCAAGGCTGGTGGCGTCCACCACAAGGATTTCTGGGTAGTGGCCGTTGCAAAGCAGACGTCCCTCCCTCTCGGTGCCGATGGTGAACTGATAGAACTGGAGAAGCACAGAGGAGGGAGGAGAAACATGGAGGAGAGAAACCAAAAGGTGAGCAGATTGTTTCACTGTGTTAACGTTCTAAAGCACAAATAAATAACCATCAAACACTAAACAGATGATTTACTGTGGAGACAGACGCTCTTCGTTTCATTTTCCTCTGCTGCATTTCATTCATTACATCCAACGTGTATCAGCATACATACGCAGCAGTAGATATCGTCGTAATGAGACAAATATTTACGTTTATGAATTTACCATGTGAGCTTCAGTATTACAGTACTTGCACACCATTAGCAACTGGCCTTTATCTGGTTGTACTTATGTGAGACTAAGGCAGGATTTGAATAGAAGCTTTTATTTGAGAATTTAGGGTGTGTGAGTGTCTTACCTGTATGCCAGTGTGAGCACAGGCAAGCTTGGTGAACTCAATGCAGCGTCCATCGTTCACATCCCATAAGCACATCTCTCTGGAAACATGAACAGGCTGAAGTTAGACATAAATGAGTAGGAAATGATCTGCAGTTAAACTCGCTTTTATTATTTTAATGCCGTGTTGGTTTTAAATTGGTCTTAGTGTTTCATTGTGTTGTTTTTATGTTTTTTATGTTTAATTGTTCAGCACTTTGGTCAACTTCTGTTGTTTTTAAATGTGCTTTATAAAGAAATTTGAATTGGATTGGATTGGATTGGATTGGATAATAAGAGATGGCTTCCACAGCGTGAAAATGTACTCACCCGCTCTCTGATGCGCTGACAATGTACTGTTTGTCACTGCATGCACTAGCTTTAGACAGACAGGTGATGGAGGCTGTATGACCAAACAACATGGCCCTGGGACAAATCTGAGCAGAAAACAAAAGAGCCGGGGGTTATAATAAGACGATCAGGAGCAAAGGAGTAAAGAAGTTGTAGGTTAAAAACACACACACACAACCACATCATCACCATCATCATCATCACCACCACTTTCACCCTCATCAGTACCTCCAGCTCAGGCGTCATGTCCCAGAGGCAGATCTGTCCGTCATGGCAGCCGGTGATGATGGTGCTGAAGTCGTCCATCACCAGCAGGCTGCTGATGCAGTGGGTAGGAGCCGTGCGGCCCCAGAGCACTATGGGTAGAACCAAGTTGTTCCCCGACATTATGCTGATGTGTCTGGAAAGAGAGAGGGACAGTGAGTAAGACAGACAGACAGATAGAGAGAGAGAGAGAGAGAGAGAGAGAGAGAGAGAGAGAGAGAGAGAGAGAGAGAGAGAGAGAGAGAGAGAGAGAGAGATGAAAATGATGAGGCATTGATGTGAAGACTAGCAGTACATTTATTTTTGGTACTTATGTTTATATGTAGCCTACATTACATAATAGTTCTATGTTTATTTTTATCCATCTTTGTTGTCTTGTTTTTAGCTCTGTGTCTCTATAAAATAGCCACATGGCTGCTAAAGATGCTAAACACATAGCATGTTAGCATGCTAATCTGCTAACGTTTGGCATGTTGGTACATTATTATGTTTACAGGCCATACAGACAGCCGATATACGGATATTAACATTACTCCCAGTTGACACAACCATCAGATCTGTCAAATCAGTAACTGATGAAAGGAATTAGTCATGTCATAGATCCAGTCATGACATGAATACACCATCAATGAGTCACGAGTCACTGTCCTGTCACGAAGACAGACGCAGAAACAGCAGTGACCCTTTGATAAAAATCACCAACACACAGTAGTACACACATCGAAACATTAACAGTTTGTGCTATGTTTGCATCATTAACCTTGGCGTTACATTCAGGTTTGCAGGCTGTGCAGCAGTAAAGGGAGATTACATTTAAATCACAGTCAGATGCAGAACAGTCACTGACACTTATTCTGCAGACGTTTTGACAAAAAAGCTAACTGTCCCTGATGATCAGGTGTTAGAGGACATAACTGTCCAGTGATGTTGCTAAAGCTAAAAACCCTCAACTGTACCTGCAATGTCGCGACTTCCGGGTTAGCTACACGGCTAACGGAACCAAAACACAACGTTGGAAACAGTATATACGCACCACAACAAGTCCTACTGGGACATTTCCTTATAATAAGAAGACTTATCGACGAACGTTTCCCTCCGTGGCAAATAAAAAACAGAAAGAATCCCGTTTTTCGTCTTATTTTTGGACGCTTGTCCGACCGACAAACCGATCTGTTCGGTGAGCTGATCACCTGATAACTGAGAGCCACATCCGGTCTCGTATTTTTCAAAGTAAAAAACCTGCAGTATTCGTTTTCCAAGCATGAGAATTTCCTCGTTATTTCTACGAGTATAGATGGCTTTTTAATAATTATACGGACAAAAGCAATCACAAATAAATGGACATGTGAATAAATAAAGTAATAAATACAAACATGCAGATATTATTAAAGGTAAGAGAGTAAAAAAAAAAAAAAACACGCGGAGGAAATAATCCCCCTATTTCATTCCCTAATCTCTGCAGATATTTTTATATTTACCATTTATTTAACTGCTTAACTTTCGAGCATGAAAGTTCATTATTGTTTTGGAAAAAAAAGTTTGACCAAAAATTATTATTAATTTATATTTTTATTATTATTATCATTATTATTATATACTTTTATAATTGGAATCAGGTCCCCACGTCAGTTCCACCTGGCTACATCATCATTTTAATAATCATTATTATTAATAAATTACAAAATACTTAATTAATCCATTAATATATCCCAACGAGGAAACCCCAGGGCAAACCCCCGAGATGCAATTGAAAGCTCCGGTTTTATTTTGAAAATGTACACAGTCTTGATGGTCTTGCTTGATAGATTTCCTGGCTTCAAAATAAAAGTCCAAATGACTACGTTTTGGAAAGGCGATTTTATTGATATACTTATTTATTTGTTGTTTTATACTTTTTTTTTATCTCACATGTCATGTCATCCTATGTGTTGCCTCGTTATTTAGTTGTTTTGCCAAGATAGATGTTTCTAAAAAAAAAAAAAAAAAGAATCAGACCAACCGGAAGTCTTACTGTTGTTGTTGTCAGATCCCGCCACTGCGAGCTTGACTTGTCGTGGTCCCGAGTCGGCACGTGTTCGGCGATACACTGAGGATTTTGGACAATTCTACCACAGTTTTGTGTCTTTTTCGGACTACTCTGTTTGCGTCGACGTGTACAACTTGTATTCTGAGGTGCTGAACGCGTGTCACGATGATTAGAAGAGGAGAAACTAGTTTATTGGTGCTAGCTAACTGCAGCTGCATGGGGAGCTAGCATTAGCCGAGCCGGAGAACAACATGTTCAGACTTGTTCTCAGACACACTGAGAGACTGAAGGAACGACGACACGTGCATCATTAGAAAACCAGACAGTTATTTTAATTCGTTAATGACAAATGAAATGGATTACCAGTTCCCACAGCAGCTTTTTCCTTCGTTTTACAACTGTGGACCGCCGGACTCGGTCGTGAAACACGGTGCTGGTAAATGGGGCAGCTACGGCCGAGTCAAGCCTCAGGTGAGTCAGCTGTCAGGTCAATGACTAATATTAATAAGCATACATAAATACCTAAAAGGGAAAATTAAACAAAAGAGTAAACATATACAAAGAGAAATAAAGAAGCAAAATTAATACAGAAGTATCAATTTATGTCCCATTTTATCAATTCATTAATGGCTACATTTATTTTTAATATTATTTTTGCTACAATTAATGACATATTGAGTCATTTATTTATTCATTAATTTTTTTATTTTGGCAGGTTCCGTCCTCCATACATTTCTGACAGGAAAAGAAACAAACGAATGTAAAGTTATGCATGATAAAAAAAAATATCCATGGTAAGTAAAAATTATGAGATATTGAGTTTTAATATTTTTTTTATCATGCTTAACTTTTATTGTGTGTGTTGCAGAAATTGGTTTCAATAGGAACTAAATGCAGCCCACTGCAGGTTTGCAAACACCAACTAGACACATCAGTCTAGTTTAGTTTTTTTTTTTTTTAAAAGACAGCTTAAAGACAATCCAGGTGTGTTAGTTTTATATTCAGTGATCTGATCGATAAACTATAAATTATTTAAGTAACAGCAAGGTTTGAAAAGTCCTGTTCTGCTCCACTGAAACCATTAGTCAATATAACTGATCGCTTAACCGATCAATAGGAAATATTGCTGATCATTTTGATAATTATAACAAATTTAGATTTTGTTAAAAACACTAACATGATCTTCTTTCAGATTCTCCGCTCTGGTGATTTTTGGACTGTTGGTAGGACTGGATCAGAAGTTTGGAGATGTCATCTGTACTGTCAGACTTTCTTATTGTTTGGGTGTGTTTGTGTTTTCAGGGCAGCTCTGGTCCTCTCTCCAGCTGGACGTTTACATCCATACATCAGGTCAGAGGGGAGACTTGGCGCCACACTGAGCCAGTACCAGTTCCCCTCCTGTCTCCTAAAAACGGTGAGCCCTTCAGTTCAGATCTGGAGAGTACACTCAGTTCTAAATATGATCCACCTGAAAACCTCAGCCTAGTGTTGCCAACTCTTCTCCAATGAAAGCAGCTAGCAGCACTAGCTCCAAAAGTCCTTAAATCTAGAGAGAAAGTCGCCAAGTCGGCAATTCTGACACAAAATTATTTGAAAAGCACCAACAACCCAATGAAACAGTGAGATAACACAAAATGTTGCATTTTTCCCTATTTTATTAAATCATCTGTATGTATTTGAAACATTTTTTCCAGCTTTCCTTTGGCCTTTGACGCCTCCAGATCCGCTGGACTTCAGAGAACATGTGAGTGCTACAGTTCTACACACAACAAACCTGTAAATAAACTGCTAATATCCTCAATGGGACAGAAAGCTTATTTGTTCCATAAATTTGACTTTCACAGAGATTAAAGGTTTGATCTTAAAGGTCTTATTGATGATGTTTTTATGTAGACGAATAATTAAAAAAAAAAAAAATACATCCACAGAGCCAGATCCATAATTAACAGAATGTAAACGTAACCGAGCTCTGCAGCCTCAAATCTTTTTGTTATTTTTTTTATTTGTGGGTTGTGAGGTTTCTAAACAGGATTTGTATTTTAGATGCAGAACTTCTTCATGGACCACAGCCAGGACGCCTTCGGGTGCATGAGTGAAATTCTGAGCGAAAACTTCAAACCAAGACCGAGAGAGGTGAGATTCACAAGAATAGACTTTCTATGTTTATTTATTTTTGTTATTCATTCAGGTATTAGTTTGTTTGAATACATGTTAGACAAAAATGAACAAGTATGCTCTGTATTTGGGCTATTTATGAATATATAAAGCATATATTTTAAATTTTAAGCAATTTCCATAATCAGTTATTCCACGTTATTGATCAATAATCTTTTAAATCTAAGTTAATTAACAAAACACAATTAAAATATTTCCATCCTAAGTGTCACTTCAAATTGCTAGTAGCTTTTCCACCTGTCGTTATTTAACAAGCAGTGACTAATCAGTCCTTGATAGATTATTATTAAGATCTATTATTTAAGTATAGATTTATATATATATAAAAGATAAACTGAAGAAAACAGAATGTCATCAGAATGTTTGCGTGTTGTATTTATGCAGAGGTATCACAGGGATTCAGTCTACGAGGTGAAAAGCGTCCTCGACATGCTGAAGATTAAACTGTGAGTGGACCTGACTGATCAGTGAATATCTCTGCTTGTCTGATGGGTGTTTTATTTTGTCATGTGGTGTCTTTTTGTCCAGGGACTCCAAGTCCCACTCCTGCAGGTTGCTGGACGCGTACAGCGCCTTGCTGTCGGACGTGGTGCCCGCCGTCCCTCCCGAGCTGCTGGGTTCTCTGCTGTACGAGGAGCTGACGGAGCAGAGGGACCGCATGCTGTTCTCTGAAGGAGCCACGGGGGGCGCTCTGGCCTTTGTCCCCTTCTCACAGAGCGGCAGCGACTCTCAGCGTGGCTGCCTCCTCTACCCCGGAAACCAGGGACTCGACTGCCTCAGTATCCTGCAGACCAGATCAAATACTGGAGTTTTAAGACAAAGATTTACAACCCAGTAAACCTACATTTCTTTTGTGATATAAAACAATAATGCATCAGACCGGCACATACGGGTACTTTGCAAAAATCAAGGCCACGCCCCCTTTTGGGGGACAAAAAAACTGAAGATCCCATAGACCTCAATGCAATTTGACATGTGTTTGGATTGTAATTTTGACAAATTAGTATGCATTCATCTCTTGTTAACCAAACCACCGGTCTGATGTATGGGTGAGGATGTGAAGCAGAGCGGTGTCCTTCCTGCTTTGCGTTTCTGCTGCCTCTGGTTCTTAACGCAGCACCTCAGACTTCCACAGAGTGGAGCTGCAGCACCACAGAGGAAGTTCTTCCTGTGTGAACGCCAGCAGCAGCGATTCGTTGAGCTTCCAGCTGAAAGGCCCCATCAGACAGATCAGCTCCGCCTCCCTGCTCGACGACTGTAAGAACAAGAAAGCATCGAGACATGTCGTCAGGAGTGTGATCTGCCGGTTGTGCACATTTTAACATGTGTTTGTGTTGTTTGCAGGTTGTGTTGCAGTGCGGTCGGACCGCCTGTGTGGAGTTTGGAGGTTCAGTGAAAGAAACGAACCTCGTCTGCTGCAAGTTGTCAACACCAGAGAGGTCGCGACCTGCATCAGCGTCAGGTGAGGGATCACGAGGGAGGAGCAAGGCATCAACGCCGCTGCAGGGTGGGAGTTCAATTGCAGCCTCAAGGGTCAGAGACGGGAAGTTATGAAAAATATTCCAACCGAGGAGGAGGTTTAAAGTGACGTCTTGTCTGCTGTGTGTTGTCAGTCCTCATGTTTTGGGTGAAGTCCTGGTGGCGAGTGAGAGCGGAGCAGCAAACCTGTGGAATGTGGGCAGAGGGTGAGAATGTTTTTTTTTTTACTCATTCTCCTCCCAGATACTGGTGGAATCTGTTTCAAGTCCCATTAAAATGAAAGTGACTCTCTGTGCCGTCAGCATGCAGAAGGTTCGGGAGGAGGACGACAACCTGTACTTCAACGCCAAGTCGTCATGGCGTTGGTGCGAGTTCTCCGCCCACCCGAGGGTGATGCTGTACGCAGACAGGACGGGGGTGGAGCTCACAGACATCAGGGTGAGACATGAGGTTGTGGTGGTTGTCAGTTTGGACGAGTTTAGCTTCTGTTTGTTTTCACCATGTAATTGTTTTAGTGTCCTTCTTTTCCAGATGATGTTGAATGGAATTAATACTTATTTTGATTTCTTGGACTCTTCTCCTCTGCCCGTCCCTTCCTCCTCTGTCCCTCCAGGCGAGTCCTGTCTCGAGTCACACTCTGTTTCGTATCAGCAACACCCCCGAGTGTCGCAGTGGGGAGAGACTCATTCTGTCCAGATATCTGGGAGACGTCCACTGCTTCCAGCACCTCATCACCACTCAGGTACAGCAGCACTATTAACACAAACGGACTTCGGCCAATCACAATCCTGTGATCGTATATCGATATACAAAAACACTGATCTCACAAACCATCAGCCCACCCAAGCACCTGTCCAGCTGATACATTCTGCTGGGTGTCATATGGCAGTTTTTTCTTTCAGTTTCAGAAAGCATTTTCTTTTTTAATTCCTCTCTCTCTCTCTCTCTCTCTCTGTCAGTACTCGGCCTACATCATGGACGAGCGTTTCCCCTGCATGCCCATGCTCAAGTGGGATCACCTGATGCAGTCCCCACCCATGTTTTGTCACGCTGTTCGTGGCTCCGCCTCCTCTGGCTCAGCAGTGGGCGGGGCTAGGACCACTAAGGTCCTGCTGGGCTCCCACAGCTCTCAGGAAATCACACTGCTGCAGTACTCAGGTCAGTCCACTTTGACTTTTCTACAAATTAGTGCTAAATGTGCTAAATGTTTAAGTGTATTGGTCCCTTTGGAATCTCAAGGATGTTCGGGTTCCGTACTAAACATCTGTACTAAACTCCCTCTGTGTATGCGTGTTCAGGAGGCAGAGCGGAGGCTTGTTCCAGTCGAGGTCCTCCTCAGGCGCTGCTCAGACCCAGAGACAGTCTGAAACACCTTCCTGTCCAGATCCCTCACCGCCTGGACCTCGCAACCAGCAGATTGTCCATCCCCGCTGCAGGTATGGATAGACGATTGCAACCAACTGCACAACAAGCACTCTGTGGCTCACGTTACCGCAGTTTCACAAGTGTAAAAACGTGAACTTCGCAAAGATAATCATACATATATGATGTGGCTGAACTTTTTTGTGTTGTCATCAGGCCTGACTTGTATCCAGAAGAGAGGAGGAGGAGAGGCAGGTGCAGACGAGTGTATCTGTATCCTACAGCTGACGGAGGCGGGAGATATCTTCTATCAGATCCTGGAGCCTGAGCAGCCGGACACCTCTGGACCGCCAGCAGCAGAGGACGAACAGCCGCCACAGCCAGCTCTGAAAGAAGCCCCAACTTCAGGGAGAGACGTAGCCAAACGGCCTCGGTCGCTTTCTCAGCTGGTTATATCGGACACGTCGAGCGATGAGGGCGTAATCGGACCGACTCAGCGTCCAACTGTGCCGAGGTTCGTGGCCGAAACGCCAGAGAGGGAACAACGAGGGCTGAACGTGTACTCTGACTCTTCTTCTGAGGATTCGGAGTCCAGAGGGAGAGGTCGAAACCTGAAGCGGCTGCGGCTGCAGGTCGTCGTCAACGATGATCCAGATCTGGATCAAGCGAGTGGATCGGACGCAGGTGTGAAAGATGGAAAGGTGGGTGAAGTTAACGCCGATAGCACTGAGGAACCCGGCGGTGTGGAGGAAACCGTCAGCAGCTCGGGTCGCTCTGAGCGGCCCGCTGCCGTAAAGCTCAGCGACGCCACTCTTGTCACGTGGAAACATTGGCTCCAGAAATTGATGCAAAAGAGTCGTGAAAAGAATACCCGTCGACGCCGCCTGCAGCACGTGACAGTCGGAACCGAAAGCCTGCTCCACCGCGTTGACGACGAAGCGAGAGATTCGACAGAAGAGGAGCGCGTGCAGAGCCTGAGGCGTGATCTGAGAGCGTGCATGACAAAGCGCTCGCTGCTGATTCACAGCGCCGTCTCGGCCTCCCTCGGGGCTCCAGATGTGGTAATGGTGCCAGACGTGGTGGATACAGAAGTCTGGAGAGATCAGATCAGCCACCGCCTGACCCTCTCCTGGCAGGGCGAGGAGGCGTGGCGGGCGTGGTGGGAGGACCAGCTGGGCCTGAACAGGGAGGAGAAGGTGGCGGCTCTGAAGAGGAAGAGGAGGAGGGAGAAGGAGGCGAAGAGAGCCAGCGGCCGACGCCCGGAGCTCTCCGGGAGCTTCACCTCGTCCGTCAGCTACCAGTCCGAGCTGGGCAATTTCTCCGATTCGACCGGCTGGTCCTCTGCCACGAGCCAGGGGGCGTGGTCGGACGCCGAAGGTAGGCTGTCCCAGTCGGAGGACTTTTCTGAGAGCGGGACGCCAAGAGCCGCGACGCCCTCCACCACGCAAACCGACACTCCAGTTCCCACGCCGACCCCCACACCTCAAAGTGTTACACATAAACAAGGTAACCAGCAGACCCCCAGCAGCTCCCGCGCCCTAACCCCGTATCAGACACCGAAACCTGACTCCACACCGGCCAGTCAGAGGAGAAACAAACGTCCACTCAAAGACTACCTCAGCTCTCTGTTAGCACCACAGGTAAGAGGAAGGTGTTCAGTAACGTGTCAGGTCGGTCTGCTACTAATGGTGCATTCACACCAAGAGCAAAGAAAACTTTTCACTCTGTGCGATTACATACAAAGTCAATGCAAAGCGTTATACTAACGCGTTATTAATGTGTTAACTTTGACAGCCCTACTTTTTTCCCCCCCCGGTTTGTCTCTAGGATGAGCCCTCGCAGCATGACAGTTATTTCCTGGAAGAGGGGAGCGCCGCGCACCCCCCACCTCCACCGGTGGCCTCGTCCTCCTCCCAGAGGAGCGTCAGGATGGATCTGTCCCAGGATACCCCCGTCCGGTCGGGTTTCTCCCAGTCCCTGCCCCTGCCCCTCTCCCAGAGTTCACAGGGTCGTCCGGGGCTGTCGCAGGCGTCGCAACCCAAGAAGAGGAAGTCTCAAATGGGATTTTGATTCACTGGTTGGTCTGTCCCTCACACGGGTGGGGGGGGAAGCGTACCGTTTGGAATACCTGTTCTCAGGAAAACAAAAAACAGCCTCACATTAAAAGGAATGTTTTTGCTGATTTTCTTCTTCAGCTGCTTCTGGATTTGTAAAATGGATTTATATTGGTATTATTCACTGGGATTGTACGTACAAAAAAAATGGACATGCAAACTGGATCTAATGGAAGTGGATAAACTGACTGCATGTTGGAAAAGGATCCATCGCACTGTTACTGATCCCTGAAGACGTCTCCAGACTGGCTGAAGAAGACCGACTGCAGACTGGTTTGGTAGGACTGAGCGCAGTTTACTATCTTTGTTTTTGGTTTGTGCTGTTTGTTTGCTGAGGTGATATCCTGTGTGTGCGTGTGCAATGTAATGTAAGATCAAATGAGCAGTCATTCATTCTTTGCATTTTTTGCTTATCATGAGGCGTTCACACTGCAGGTGATGTTTCACTCTAAATGTTAAATGATTCGAAAAAAAAGAAACTGCTCTTATTTGTTGGAATGAAAGGACTCAATCATCCCATTATTTTTGGTGTGAAAACAAACAAACTGTTTTTACTTCAAAGTACTAAAATATGACGTTTCTAGGACGGGGATTTCCTGATTTGCCTAAATCAGCATCTATCTAGTATCTGGTAATAATTGTGACCTTGTGTATGACTGAGTGTGAAAGTGAAAGCTTATTTTTTTACAGAAAGTCTGGGAGTCTTTTGACATTTCTCTTTACCGATTCTGTTTCTCAGAACTCACTCGGTTATTTTTTTACTTTGGTAAATGAACACCTCGCTTGCTATGATAAATTATTTTTATGAAACCTTTCTACATCTGCTTCTTTAACCAAAACGGAGCTGATTTGAATAAAACCGCTCAACGAATATTTGGGTTGTCATTGAAAAACAGCAGGACGTGGTGATGCTTTACACCGTATTCTCAAAGACAAAAAGGGCCACATGAAAAAAAAACTGAAATGAAATATTCAACCAAGTTAAGCTGGTTTACTAAATGGATTTCCACTCTAATGAACAGTTATATAACAAACATGACAAATGTCAGTATTGAAAAGAAAAAAAGAAGCTTTGTTTCAATTTTCGTGGCGAGAGCGCCGCCATGTTGCAGTACTCTATCCTGCGACCGTCACAAGGTTGGTTGGCTCGGCTGAGTTACACAGATACAACGGTAGAGACCGTGAAAGACGGAGACTGAGGAGACGCAAGACAGAAGAAAACAAAAGGGGGGGACACTATTGTAATGCTCCTGGGTGTAAAGATGAGGACAAAACAGCCCATTGACTTGACTGATTCACTTCCACTTGAACTATTTTGTGAATTTCTCCCAAGTTGTGACATTAATTTTAGAAGTCTCACGGTTTGCCAAAATACAACCTAGTATCAGGGCCACTGTGGGACTATTTTACTTAGTTTCAGGTGTGAATTATGTGACAAAATATCTAAAATAGTTGTTGAAATATATCAAATTAGTGTCTTTTCATGCTCCTATGCATTGATGAATATTTTATCTGTTAACCTATCACAGTGGGCAACGATGGACCTAAATGTTTCGTCAAAATGAAACAAATATCTGCTGGAGGATTTAAATTGTCACCCCGCCCCGTAACGTCCATCTCTAAATAGATCAGTTATGTTCAGTTATCTGCATCATCTGGTTCATTCAGTTTATACTTTCAGCTTGAGTTAGAAAATGAGTCCAAACAGCTGGTTGTTGTTTTAAGAAGAAAGACAGACAACAGATTAAAAATAATATTTTTATAAGATTTTAGACCTTTTTTCAGTACAGGTGACAAAAAGAGAATAAATAACTTAATATCTACAAAGAACTATTAACATTTTTTTTTTTTTGTACATCATTTACAGTTTTACATGTTTTTGTATTAACATTTTTTTACATTTTTGAAATTTTTGTGACTTTTTTTTAAACACTGTCGGCATCATGTAGTTCCATACAGCATTCTCTCTCCGAACAGTCTCAAAACACCAAACGTTTTTCTTAAGCTACATCCTACCATCTTAAACCAGGGTCATACGTGCACACATCCACAAACACACACTCGTTAAATGTTTTTTCATCAGCAGGGTTTGAATCTGAACGCTCTCTCCCCCCGCTGCCTTTGAGCAAGGCACGTCACCCTGGCTGAACAAGAGCTCTGAACACACTGAACAACTTCTGACACATCAGAGTCCCCCCCCTCCCCCCCAGACACAAAGTCAAACCTACAGTCTGATCATTTAACACTTCAAATGACATAAAAAGAAAACTGTGCAAATGAAAGTTTACTACAGAAGATGAGAGCAGAAGTGCGCACTAAAGGTTTTCTGTCAGGAGATCACAACTCAATTATCTCAAGAAATGAGAAACAAATTTACTTTTCAACCCTGTTATCCAGAAAATATCGACCGTTTAGTGATGATCAGGACTCAGTGAGTCTCAGAATCAGTACCTTACATTAGAAGTCTTAAGTCATAAATTAAAAGTTTTGATCACCGACCACAGTCGCTCTCAGCTTCTGTACATCAAGAAAACTCCTTAACCTTAATAAAAGCAGTCTTGGATTAATAACAGTCAAAAAAAAAAACATTCTATTAAATAAATACCACGTTTTGGCAAATTATCTTCTTGTTGACAACGTGAACAGTTTCTGACGTCTGAGGTTGAGAAGTTTCTTATCGGGCTGCAATGTCTGCTAGCTAAGCGCCCTTTTAGAAACCAGACGCTGCGCCGCGTCGACCAAACGTTATCTAACATCCATTGTACATCCTTAAAATCTGGCATCCTGGAATGTGACATCTCAACATGCACCAACACGGCTACAAACTAAAAAATCTACCAGGAAGAGTCCGGACTGCTCAGCTGCCAGTTGTTGTGCGACTCTCCACCAGCACCGGAGCTTATTGAACAATAAATTAAAGACTTCGGGTAAAGAGCTTAAGAGGGGGGGGCGGCGTCAGGCGTGGAGGTGTTGGCGGTGTTTTTGGCGGCGGAGGTGCAGCGGGAAGAAGGGCCCTTCGGCGTCGCTGCCCAGAGAGCTGCTGAGAGACTCCTCGCCTGAACTCATCGCGTCCTCACAGGAGTCCTCACTGTAGAGACACACACAAAAATATACTGTCAGTACACAGTTATATAAAACAGCTGACTAAATCTGTTGATTGTACTGTACTAGGTAGAGTGAACCAGAACCTGTGGGCCGGGCCGGGCCGGTTCGGGTGAGCTCACTAGAAAAGGTTCGGGCAGGCGGGTGACAAATTGACAAAGGTAAATATGGATTAAAACTTAATAAAGAAATACAATCAAATATGATTGAGGAAATATAATAATGAAAATAAGCATCACTTTGCCCTCTGAGGATTTTAGAATTCCTGAGCTTGATAAGATTTATGTCACACTGGGACAGAAGAAGACAGTTTATGAGTAACGAAACAGTCAAGCAGACCGTGTTCCGACTTGTGATAGTTAAAGTCTGACTCATCTGACTGTCTGTTAACGTCTGCTGAAAGTTCAGGTGTGGAATTTAACATAAAAAAAAAAAGGTTTTAAGCAAACATTTGATGGTCAGCAAGTTTGTGTTGAGCTGCTCTGTGGGTTAATGATCACTGTCTACTGTCAGCTGGGTAAAGTTTTCATGTTTCGGTTCCTCTTTTTTCTTGTTACACTCTCTCCAGAAGTTCCATGTTACATAAAGGCGAGGCCCTATGGCCTCATGTGACGTCATGGAAACGTCTGTCAGTGGGACGTGATTAGTGACTCGCACGCATCCCATCATGCAGTGCTGGTGTGTGTGTGTGACGTGATGTTACAAAACACCAGAAACTTGTATGTTGCTGCACAGCTGGTTACAGAAGGAGTGTTAAGGCACACACACTACACTGTAAAAAATATCCCTCTCTAAACTGAAACACAAATTAAATCTGCTCATGACTCTTAGTAGAGTCCTTGTTTTTAAAAAAAAAAATTATAATTTTCCCTTCCATCTGATCCAAGTTAAAACTAACAATGAGATGATTCACCGTGAGACTACTACCGGTAAACTAACCGAGTTACTTCATACACTGTTTCCCTGTTGCGTTGCTGTATGTGTGACACACAAGGTGTGCCTGGTTCTTTTTCACTTGAAATGCCTCGGTTATTGTTGTCAGGAGTGTTTGGTATTTTACAGCAGATGTGAGCTGTCACATCACATGATGTCAGTCTGACGTCTGCATCACAATGAAACTGAATCCAACACAATTCGTAGTTCAGTTAAGCAACTCCGAGTCTGATTGGTGATGTTTGTTTTGAAGCACAGCACTCAGTGCGTTTGTATCAAAAACTATTTGTTTCTCTACGTTAAGGTATTTTTGAATGACGAATACAAACTGCCGCCGCCTGCTGGCGTGGAGAGTTATTTCCTCTCACACAGGCGCAAAACGTACGGGGTAACTGACCGTCGGCTGTAGTCTTTGCGGTGTGCTCGAGTGCAACTTTTTGGCCTAGACAAAGGCGACGTGAAGCGACGCAACTGGTGGCCTTCGTCGCGGCTAGTTCTTTGATGTCGGATTGGTGTGTCTGGACCTTTAGTATCTTGCTCATGTGTGTTTGGGGCTCTGACCTCTCGCTCTCGTCCCAGCAGCCCTCTGGGATGGTGGGCAGCTCGGGGACGGTGCGGTAGCTGTGCAGGTTCTGGGCGGTCCGCCGCGACACGATCCACTGCAGCTTCCTGTGGTTGGGTTTGCTGCATTCAGGGGAGGCGTAGTCCGACAGACACAGAGCCACACGCTCACTCCACAGCAGCAGCTCGCCGTCCGTAATCTGAAACCACGCAGCAGTTCAGTTTAGTCGTTTGGCCCTCTGCCCTGTTCACAGGCTGACATCAGTGCATTTATATTAATCTAATTACATAGCCGTATGTCCCTGTAAACAGTAACCTGGTTTCTTTTTTTTTTCTGGGTCAGGGGGTAATGAGAAACCAGGTTAAAGCAGCGCCTGTAGGTTTGTGCTGGAACCTGATCAGGCAACACCTGAACTTTAAAGTGTTTGTAAGTGGGAGAGTTCAGGCAGCAACACACCAGGATCTAAAATAATCTCTCAACACTATTTATGATGAAAATACCATCCTGTTACATTTCCATAGTGGTACATTATTTGAAAAAGCAAAGCTTCTTAAATAACATACAAACTTATGGAAAAAAATTTAAATATGCTAATACTGCTCCTATATCACCACATATGCATGTTGCAGGGAGGTAGAAGTGCATGTTAACTGAAGATGATATTTTAGCTGAAGGAGGGTGGAAAAGGCTGAAAATGTTACCAGTTTAAGCTGCAGAGTTTTCAGAAATCCCACCGTGAATGCAAGCATTTAAAAGTCTCATTTCCGTGTGGAGACGAGCACTCGCAACACAAGACACCAGTTACATAACTACAGCCGTCAACAGTAAAAATGTTGTGGACCAGAGCCGGGCCAAGAATAAATAGACACCCCCCCACCACCCCCCCCACTCCTGCTGCTATTCAGAATACGATTACACATATTGTCTGTGTTGTGTTCACTTCCCTTTCATTCTCACCTTGAAGTAAAGTTGTCTGTCATGTTACTATTTATGGAGTTATTCTCTCTTGTTTGTAACTGATCCAGGAAAAGCTGAGCTGATACCAGCAGGTAGTTTTACCTTTATAAAATCACTAGAGTCCTGTGAAATTAAACCTTAATACTCTCATTTCCTCTAAAATGAATTTGCTCCGAGCTGCTGTTGTTGAGTGTTGTTGCCCCTGTTGTGGGAAGCAAACTCTCTTTTTGGGGTTTTCCATTAGGTTTCCACAGGTGTTACTTTCCCTTCCTGGATGAGTTGTTGTGTAACGCAGTCATGCATGTTTACCTTTAGGTGTCTCTGGATGTGATAGGCTATTTCCAACATGTCCCCCGACTGGACGGCTTCGATCTCCTGCATCAGGAGCGACAGGGCTAGGACGGACGGCTGGATGGACAAACAGACAGAAAGAGACAGGAAGTGAAGAAGTGGCAGGGACGAACAGACTGAAGCTTGTTCAACAGTCTCAGTGTTGTCAAACTAACAGCGTTCTGAGCGGTCTCATTAGACTGCTGAACTACTGTAATCCTGTCTGACCTTTGACCCTCTGCTGTGAATTCCTACCTTTGCTTTAGAGAAGGAGATCCGGCACAGACAGGCTTTGAGTTGAGCTTCAAGCTTCTCCAGGCTCAGAGTGTCCTTCCTGTTCACACACACACACACAGTCAGGTTTAGGTGTGTTTTCAGCATTTTTTAAGACAGAAGACAAGGTTATGTAAGTGTGTGGCGCTGGTGCCAGCGGCATCCGACAACAAATCTTATCGGTGCACTTCAGTCAGACGCTGATAGATGACCTACATCAGGTGGAACTGCTGACAAACAAGCAGTGGTGTGGAGAAGCTCCGCCAATCAAATCATGGGAAGATCTTTGTGTTCACACACCCCTCTGAACTGAACTCTGGTATTTTATCTTGACATTCAGAGATGTGAAACAAATCCCAAATGTGCCCCAACAAGGCCTGCAAACTAACGTTGTGTTTGTAGCTGATGCAGAAGAACAACTTGACTAAATGCTGACTTTGATGGATTATACCGTATGTGTCTGCAGCAAGGTTCAAGTCTCTACAAGTAGATCTTCATAGAAATTAACTGAAACCAATAAATCTAAAAGCAGATGACAACCAGAAGGAATGTCAACTTCAGTTACCCATGATTCCCTGTACGTGATGGTCTCACCTGTCTGTGGAGTGTGAAAGTGCGATCTGGTGGTACAAGTGCAGAAAAGTTAAGGCAGTGATGGCTTTGGACTTGAAGTCGAGCTTCTCGGCGACGATCTTCTCCATGCGGCAGAGGTCGGACACAGTGAACCGGCACTGGCCGATGCGGATGAGCTCGTCGGTGGGCGTCAGGTCGCACTCCTCCTCCGTCACTTTGGCCGCCATGTGGAGGCAGCTGACGCTGACGCAGGACAAGTGCTTCTGCTGGATCTGAGGTGGACGACACGTGAGTAAGAAACTGTTTGGAAATGACTGGTTTACTAGTAAAAACTTCACGTAAGATCAGCAACAAAACAATTTTACTCGCTGCACTGGATTTATTATTCAGTAACGAACTGATTAAGGAAGTAAGTGATTTATTAACATAAAATACTTTACAAACGAGGAATATTGCTTTTTATTAATCCTGTGCTCATTTTCTGTAAACATTTTAGTGTACATATAATTTCAAGCTGAATTCTTTTAACTAAATGAATCAGTCTCTTTGTTTACAACTTGTTTACTCCTACATCTGCTGTTCAGGTTTCGACGCTTTTACAAACCACTAAAGCAGCCAATATGTCACCAGGCCCCGTTAAAAACGAAAGCCAACGTCTCTTATGTCTGGTGCTATCAGGTGTGAGCATCTCGTACCCTCATCATGGCCAGGAATCTGTCCAGCAGGTTAACAGCCAGGACAAAGGTCTGCGTGCTGTAACCGAAGAAGCTGGTCAGACTCCACAGGTCCTCCACTTTGGCATCTCTGCACTTGGCCGTGATCCGACTGTCATCCTGGAAAACAAAGACGTGCTGTTGATTGACCTGGTTTATCTGCCACACACCGACGATTACTTTCATTTTGGCAGAAAAGTATTGAAGAGGCTTGCTTGTCATACTACTACACTTGGGATATTTCCCCATTTTCCGACCATGCTGTGGATTAATGCTAAATTTTTTTCAGATGTGCTCACCTCTGCCGTGGATTCGATGAGGCTCAGCCCCGCCTCTTTAGGGAGAAAATGAGCCTCCTGCTCATAATTCACCCTCAGCTCCTTCATCAGCTTGAAGGCGTCCATGTCTCAGCTGGCACTGGAGGAAGTGATCTCTTGTTTTTACCACAGTAATTTCACTGCAAAACAGGAAAGCACCCAGGTTTAGTTCCAAAACATAACCAAGTATTGTATGTCATAAGGTTCTCTGACCAGTCCGTGTGCAAATACAATACACAAAAAAAATCACAACTGTAATCCAGATCAATTGTCAATCTTGCAAGTGCATTTTTGTTGTGTCTCACATGACACTCCCTTAAGTACTTGTGTCTGCATAAAAAAGTACCACAAAAGTAAACTAAAAAAATATTTAAAAATTAACATAAATCAGAAGAAAGGCCTGTACCAAAATAATTAATCACAAAATAATAATCAAGCTTCTGGCTTCTCCCATGTAAATACACCTGAAAACATCACCTCGGGCTCTGGAAAGTAAAGTTTACACTATTTGTTTTTCATATATGTAGACCAAACAATTAATTTGCCAATTGTTAAAGTAACCTGCTTAATCTATAATGAAAATAATCGCTATTTTAAATAATAAGACACATTTGGAGACAGCATCTAACACAGCAGCACACTCCTTTGGTTTCACAGCTATTTGAAAATTGTATATATATATAAAAAAAAAAAAAGAATACCTGGGCAGCTGTTATAATTCCATTATTTATCCATGTTTGGTTAAAAAAAAAAAAAAAAAAAGTGTTAATTTTTTTAGTGACATCTTTGCTGTATTACTACTATAACTGTTACTGTATGTTGTTGGCCTACATTTGCACTCAGCTCTACCAGGGGTCACAGCTCAGAGCCCAGCCCACTTCCCTCAGCTGGGCTCCGGTGTCACATTTCCTCTGCTAGACGCTTTCTCTGTCCTCCGACCGAAAAACAACTGCTTTCTCAAGGTTCTGTCTGTTAGTTAACAACCTAAAACACACAAAAACACAATCCACTAGGCTGGGAATCCCCAGTTTTATCGTTTTTAGTTGATGATAACCGAGTAAGCTAACAATAACCGCAGCTAGCTAACGCTTTAAATCCTCTCTGGCAGGAGCGGGGGAGGGGCTGCTGTTTTCATCCTTCAAACCTTAAAAGGGCTATTAAACTATAGCGATCAACACCACAATCTATAAAAAAAATGAGTATTTTATCGATTATACTGCAGTATTAATGCTCCAGACCGATTAAAATGTGCATCTTTGTGAATATAATCGTGTTAAAAAGCTCTGCTTTAGACAGGAGACGGATCCAAGGGAGACCAATAACAACAGACGAGCAGAAAAACATAGGAAGGCTGCAGGGAGGATATCGACGGTGTAAAACGGATGTAAAATAGTTATTTTTCCATGTTTACACCACTAAAAGAAAAAGGAAACACTCACTATAAATGCCACCGTTCACTTACAGAGATTGCAAATAGGAAAATACCCATTTCAAACGATCTGTACGAGTTCTGTCAAAATTGAACGATGGGAAAATATCTGCAGAAGTGATTCATTTCCAGCAATAATTAGCTTTTGTTCATTAAGATTATAGCTAAATGGAGGTGCCCCTTTGTCGACCGTTCACTTACATTCGCTTTTTTTTTTCCTTCTCTTCTCTTTCGAGTTAGGTGTTTAGCAGAAAAAGGCAAATATAACGTTACTTAGTATAATCTCAATACATCTTAAACGTTTACCCTACCTGTTATTGCAGGTTAAATCCACATATCTGTTGTCTTCTGCTGTAACGTATAGTCCTTCTCGTCTTCTCTCTTCTTTCTCCTTTTCTCTTGTTCTCTCTTTTGTTGATGTTCATAACGCTCACGCCCACCTACCTACGTCACACGGCAGGAGCCAATCAAAGGCTGGGGTTCAGTAATAGAAATCAAACCCCTTTCGGGCATAACGGTATAAATGAAAGCATACACCTAATGTTTTTGGTATCGTTTTGACTATATTTCGAGTATTATCGTCGTTTGAAATCGATAATCAATCTTCAATTCACCGATAAATGCCACTGGAATCGAAATAAAGCCCATACCTTACATTAGACGATCCCCCTCTGATTGATGTCTCCCTAAGCCAATCAGCGAGCAGCAGTTTGGTACGTTCAAATAGTCCGCCCAAAATGGGATACTGTGATTGGCTCATGGCTGTACAGTCCTGACGCAATCATAACATTACGTAGTGGCTTTTGACTGTGCTTTTTAGCAATTGTCTTCAACAAGCTTTATGATAAATGTCAGACATAACGTCTTTGAATGTTGAAAATGGTTCCCTTGTTGCGTTGCTAACAACATAGGGAGATATATATAGTCAATGGTAAAATTTAAATGTTAGTAGACATTAATGTGCACTCAGAAGATAGATGAGAAGAACTTGACACTTTGCAAACTACACACTGACAGCTGTTGTTGCCTGTTGAACTTGAGTTTGCCATGTTATGATTTGAGCATATTTTTTTTATGCTTTTTTATTTGTCCACTCCCATGTTGATAAGAGTATTAAATACTTGACAAATCTCCCTTTAAGGTACATTTTAAACAGATAAAAAAAATGTAAAAAAAGAAATAAATAAAAAAAAGAAAAGAAAGAAATCATAATAAACTTTGTTGGAGTTTAAAAGTTATGCCACCGAAGATATCTTGAAGTACAGTAGGCTCACTATAAACTCACAATTGAGTCCCATTGACTGTACTTATGGAAATATGTTATTATAATGGGAATATTCCACAGAGGGTACGATTGTTTTGTCCTCCAGTTCAGCCTGTAGCAGGGCGGAGCCTGGCTGAGTCTCTCTTCCCCCCGAGTCCCCTCCTCGGAAGTAGACGCATCCGTCTATTCCGTTCTTTTATTTTTATATATTTTTTACAACAACAACCCCTTTCTCCTAACACGAAGCACCATGGACGCCAGGATGGATGACTAAACCGAAGAACGGGTCCCCGATTTCACCCCTATATTTATCCTCGAATTGACTGGACCGGATGAAATCCAACTGTGGTGTTCTCCGCTCTGCAGGGGAGGTAAGGCTCGGGGCTCCGTCTACTTACTGGATCGGAGTCAGCCATTTAAATGGCCATGTTTTGTATAGTTAGCACATTCGTCGCGGTAAACGCGCTCCAACTCCTTTTACATGACACCATCCGAGGTTTACTGACCGTCATCATGTGGCGTTATTTGTTAGAAATGTATGAATTTGAACGCGACGTCACGTCAGCTAGCGAGTTGCTAGCGGCAACGGACTGTCAAATTAGCTCCGTTCCAGGAAGCAGTCGTATTCATGATGATAATGGAAGGAAAGGCTTGGTAATGCACCTGCTTCGGGGGGCCCGGTTCTTTCCAAAGAAGCGGGACCTCCCGGAGGAGGTTCAAGGTAGCTTCCCAACCCCGACAAAGTAGTCTAATTTCACTCTTTAGACTGAGACTGATTTTAATTAACGTTAACAGTTACAAAGGTTACTGTATACACAGTTTGATTACAGCTAGCTATCTTGTAGGTTAGTCAGGTGGCTGTAATGTAACTTTATGCAGCACCTCTTGTGGGTCACGTTACTACGGGTTGTTTGGGGTCTGCTTGAGCCAACTGGGATCTGTTACTGGACGGATCCAACCTTCAGCATCTTCAGTGCCCTGAATAAGCAAACATGACCACAAGCTTTCCTCTGAGAGTGTCCTCAGCCAGCTTTGCATGCTGTGTTTGTTCCATTATTAACACCATAACAAAGCTGAAAAAAATGGATTTGTCACAAAATTATTTTTCATGCTTTGCTCTTGGGATGGGGGGATGTTTCCCATATCCTAGTATATCATATTTCATTTTATATCCTAGTATATATATCAACATCCTGTCATTCCCACCTCTATCTGTTCTCAATCCCCAGTGTTTTATTAGGCAAATAAAGCTCGGTGAGTTGGAGTATGTGATGTTCTGACTTGCTGTGTCACCTTGCAGGTAGCTGTATCCAGTGGGGAGGTAGGCTCAACCAGGGGAAAGAATGAAGTTCTTCGAACCCTGGGGACGCCAGAGGCTGTCTTTTCTTCTGGAAAAGGCCGCCTCTAGGGAAGCCAAGATGTGGAAGGTCTACGTGCCGAAGAAGCCCTCCTCACAGGTGAGGATTTACCTCTGGGTGCCTCCACTCATGAACTGATGCGTGGATTCACTGGCGAAATACTGTACATCTCAACGTTGACACAACACGATTTAGGAGCTGCAGCTTGGGCCAAGGATTCTATATTTAAGTAGCTGCGTCTATACTGTTTGACGCAAGCAGCAGTTTCATAAGTTTTTCCCAAGATAACAACTTTAACACTCCATAACTGACTTGTTTTAGTAGTAGTATGGAGATATCTTGCAGTAAGTAGCCTAGTCACAGCTCTGGTGGCAACGTGTTACCATGAAGCAGCAATGTATCAGAAACGCAATGAGTCACTGAACAAAGACTCCACTGACGTATTGTTTCATCAGAACCGTCACCAGACTCGGCTGGTCTCCCACGATTTCCACGTCTTAAGACACATCCTCAAATGATGTCACAATGTTTCGTTTCAGCACATCCTCAGCTGGTCTCACCCAGTTTACTGACGCCATCAAAGGATGTCACATACCTGTGAAATCACTTATTTTCTGCCCTCTGCATTATTTCAAAATATTCAGTTTATTTCGAGTAAATTTTTTTTTTAACATTTTCTGCTTTTTATTTTTCCTTTTTATTTTCATTTCCTTTTTTTTTTAAAAACAGTAAGTGAAAGTGACAGTAACTACTGCACATCCTGCGTCTCTCTTGCATGAATAAAACTCACTGATTGGTCACAGATCATAATTGGCCAGTAAATGTTTTTAATGTTAGGTCATGAATAATTGCCTTTCACTGTTCTATCTGCTGGAGTAAAAGAATAAGGTGCTGGATCAGGAACATTGTCAATGTCTCCTGTTAAACGTACCTCCTTACCATCAGGAGCATATCACGTGTGGTTCCACAGATACATGCAGGTCGTTGAATAAGACTTTGTGTTTAAACAGTAATTAGTTAATTTGCCTCTCACATTATCGTAAGATGAAGACATTTTCCCATAGTTTTCATTTTCAAATGTAACTTTTTATTTAGTTTTTGCCCCATTTTTGTTGTGGGGAAAAAAGGTTGTCAACAAATATTTTTGGTCGTAATTTTTGTTGATTGATAACCTGATTGTTGCAGTCCAAAAAAAAAGATATATTTTTTCCCCACGATCTTGCATTAGTATTGTCTACAGTAGTAGACAATAAGGAAGTTGTCCTCCATTATGTTGCATCTACCCTGCATTAGTACTGCAGTATTTTCCTGGAACATTTCCTGTCAGACTTGTTGCAGTTCTGCCAACGTCATGAAGTAGTGATTGCAGCCTCATCTACCAAGCTAATCATGCTAACCGAGCTAATGGGATTGACAGTGGGCTATCCCTAGTCACTAATCTGTACAAGAGAAACCTAACCAGTTACACCAATGGAAAAACAGTACCACACATAGAATATCCAGAAATGAAACCCAATTTTTGCTGAAGATGTGAAAGTCTGTCATCATCACACGACTGGTGTATGACCAAGAAATATGTGTTAAATGTTGTTGATGATGGTGGTTTGTGCTTTTAATTAGCTTTCTTTACTTTCCTCACTCATGGTGTTTTAACTCTTCAGACATCTGTGTGTGTCCACTATGTACTTTTTTATTTTTTTCCTTCCCTATTCTGTTTCCGTAAGTGACACTATCGCAGCTACCTGCACTTTGTTTCCATACTCACAGCTGATCTAGATGTGTGGCTATTCAAATTACATGGAATTAGCCGAGGGGTAATCTCTTGACTGTTAATCCTGCTGAGTCACTGCAGCACGTTCATGTCTCTCTGCCAGTTTAATCTGGCCAACGCAACACAATCAACCTCCTGTTGTTGGTTGGTTCTGGATCCCAGAGTGCAGCCAGGGTAGCTAAGCGTCCAAGCACTACTTTTTGTTATTTTCCAATGTGCACTGGGTCTGAATATGTAACCTAATGACAAAAGAGAAAAGAAATCTCCTCAGCATGACCGTAAATTTAATTAGCAGACGACTCATCTCTGGGAAAAGAACCTCTTCTCACATACTCAACTCTAATCTAATTCAAACATATCCTGGAGATACAATAAAGGAATAACCTTAACAAAGACCAATGTTCTGTTCGAAATCTCATACTAGTCATACTAAGTATGCCTAAAATTTAGTATGTAGTGCATTTTGTGTACATGAGAAATGCCCAGATGTATTCTGTATTAGCAAGAATTTCTGAGTATGCGACGTGAGCTTACTGGACATACTCACATAATTTTGATTTGCCTTAAAATAATACTGGAAAATGTTACATCTAGTGGAAGAGGTAATGTTGATTTCCATTTGTGATAAACAATTTTCATTCAACGGTAGCTCAGAGTTGTGATCAATACAGTCATGTGATGCAGAGAAGACGGATTGCTTCAGGTATGCTTCAGTGAAAACAGTCTGCTGGTAATGGCATACTCATTCGTTAGGTATGCGGTACATACTGACTGAGTTGAGATGTAGTATGCTGTACGTTAATATGTGATTAGAACCCAGCCTTGGGCCTGCCTACTTGCAGTTATGTGTTGACAATGAAGAGGCCAGTAAAAGGCAGTAAATGACGACACCGACACAGTTATGACACTTATCAGTGCCTTTAGCAGGCCTGTAAACTGGTGTAAGAGGTCAAGGAGGCAGTCGGTCTCCTCTGAGGCATGTAAACAACAACAGTGTTGCTTGGTAAATGTTACCTGACCAGATGGTACCTGGTTACCTGTAGAGAAGACTTGTACTGTACTGTAGGACTCCAGAAGATGCTTGTTTGCCTTTTGAAAGGCCTGCTAGATGTTTTCTGATAACCAATTTTTGACAGATATGACTAAAAAAAAGGTGTTGCCTGTCTGATCTGAACTTGAGTTTGTTAGTGGACTTGTGTACTGGTTATGGACTGTCCTAACAAACCACCCCCAGCATTATGTATTATCAGATCTGTGGCTGACAAATGACCGTTACCTGGTTGTGAGTTGGATGACGTGGTGTGGGAGGCTGACTGACAAACCTGGTAAACCCAAACATGTTGTGAGGGCAAACAAGGGGAATCTGGCTGAGGCCACAAGATCTCCACAAGAGGTTGAGAGCATGGAATCCGATTTGGCCACGTCCAAAGCCTCCATTGTGGAGGCAGCTGCCCACGTTTGCGGCCAGAAGTTTGTTGATGCCTGTCGTGGCAGCGACCAAACTGCCTGCTAACACCAGCAGTGAAGGAGGAACAGGGCCAATAGCTGAGTTTCAGCTGCGACGACAAAACAATGCCTTCTTTGATACCTTACTTTTGAGAAGTAAACATGCTTTTCTATAAATGTTTTTTTCATTCCAAAAACAAAGTCCTCAAATATTAGATGCTGTGTAAATGGCGGTATCATTTTTAAAAAGGGGAAATGTTGGGTATGCTCCAGTTAACCCTGAACTTGTACAACGCACTAAGAAGGACTACATGTCCCCTCTGGCCTGTCAGTGCCTCAGGTTCCCCCAAAAAGAGCTGAAAGTGGCTTATGAAAAATGTCTGGATTACTTTGCTTAGCTGCTGCTACGACCTGGGGAAGCAGCAGAAAATAGATGGGTGCCACTTTGACAGATTTTGTTTTCTTCATCCAGCAGTGGAAACAGGCTGGAAGTAAGCCAGCTGTTTTAAGTTTGGACATCTAAGAGCTGAGAAGCTGAACAGTGTCAAGTTGCAGATTAGATGGCTAACAGGATCGGTTGAATTCTGACCTTTGACCCCTGCTGCTAGTACAGACGGTGCTACACCTTCTACTCACCGAACCAGTGATTTCAGCTCTGAGACAAATCGGGAATACCAACATTAAGAATTGATTTGAATGTCGAGGTAGCTTTTGGTCAAATTTCTTTGGGTGCTTTTGAAGCCTTCCCTCAAAATAATCACAACGCTCATTCAACAATTGAATAGTTTGGCATAACAAACATTTTAGGGCTGTGTATTGGCAAAAATCTGGTAATATATATCATGATACAGGGGTTACGATGCAATATATCGCGATATATTGTGATACTGTAAGCAAGGCGATATATTGCGATTTTAAAAAAATCTAATTTTAAGAAGACTGTTAGAGTATAAAGAACGGAGAAGTTATGACTGAGAAGTTGCTGCAGTATCTGCTATACGGGGTTATTTATTTACCACAATAATTAAACAGTAACTGTATTGTACGACTATATCTGTTGCAGAAACATGTGTTCAAACTTTCATAACAAAGCTGGTTGTGTCTGTGACCTTTTAAACCCAGGTTAGATAACGCATGTTGACTCCTTCAGACCAACATCAGAGGTCCCTGGTTCAGTTTGAAACCCAGCTCAACATGTTGAGTATGCAAACTAAAAGGTTGTACATATCATTAAAACACTCTTCATACCGTATGATATTTTCATTGGATAGAAACCTGTGAAAAGTAAATGTCAGCTGGTGAGTTATTTCAGTTGTCAGATGGTTAACAAACGGAATTGCTGGAATGTTTTTGGGTCAGGTTTCGGCTGGTTGTCGAGTTGGTTTAAGAAGATGCTGTTTGTCTTTTCAGTGGAAAGTATGTCAGTCACGAAGGCCTCCCTAAATCCTTACTAAATATCCCAAACTAGGTGATTCAGTTGGATAAGCAAGTCCTGTGTAACCCTGTTTGGCCCTGTAGTGGAAACCAGGCCAAGTGTTGCCCTGAAATAGCACTGCTGTCTCAAAGACAGAAGAGAAACTCCTCAAGACTCAGGGATCCTTTGTTTGTTCCCTCCTATCTTTGTCCAGAAATTATTATTTTATTATTATGATTATTATTATTATTATTTATATTCATATTATAATTATTGACCTAGGCTAGAGAAGAAACAGTTCAAGATGATTTTGTTTTCTCATCATCACGAGCTTAATTTGTTGTCTTGACAAGCTTTTCTTGAGAAAAGGAAACCTTTTGTCTTGATCATGAGAAAACCTTCTGTCTCATTATTCTGTGTCATCGACATAACAAATAATTACTCTGTGTCAAAACAGTTTTCTTGTAATAGCAGAACAAATTCATTTTCACAGGAGAACAGAGCTTAATATGTTGAGATCACCAAACATCAATAAAGCTTTTATCAAATGCGTCACTGTAGATATTCTCTAACCTCTAATTTCTGAGTAATGAATAAAGTAGGCATTGTGGGGGGGGGGGGGGGGGGGATCTGTTCCAGTGTAGTTCTAGTGAAAACAAGGTTTATGTCACTATGATGAAGCCTTGCCGACATAACGAGTCCATCAAAGGCTTCTGACTCATTTTTATAAGTAAGAAAGAGGAAGAATAAATATGATGACATATTTCAATATCAGTGGTCAGTACAAACTTCCCTAGGCCTGGCGTAATGAGGCCTCTGTTGTTAACCTCGCTGTTTGCTGTTTGTTGTAGGATACAGACGTCTCCCCTGCCCAGCGGGATGAGGCCGTGCGCTGGCTGACGGAGCTCCACAGCAGACTGCAGCTGTACCCAGAGACCCTGGTGTTAGCTGTTAGCATCCTGGACCGCTTCCTCGCTCCCATCAAGGTAAAGAAATACCACCAGTACTACTTTAGTACTACTGATGTCGCTGCGAGTGTTAGCAGAACTACCAAGTGGAGCTGCTTTTATTGATTATTAATGAAACGATAGAAAATATTAACTCCATCTTGGTTTTTAACTCCCGAGTATAAACATTTTACAGTTTATACTACTATTACTGTCGACACTAATTCTTCTACCACTGCCAAAATTACATTGGTGATCAGTCACTGGTCAATTTTAGAAAAACCTGCATATTTTTTTAAGGTACAGGTACTAGGGCTATACTTTGAATTACTGCCTTTTTAATAAGATACAAAAAATTTAGAATTTTTATTGAGGGATAGTTGAGGTGTTTTGAAGCGGGGCTGTATGAGGTACTTATCCATAGTCAGCGTATTACCTACAGTAGATGTCGGTCGGCACGCCCCCCAGTTTGGAGAAACAGACAGGAGTGCCAGCACAGGAGCAAAGCAATGTACACCTTAGTTTGTTCAGAGGGGGTTTGGTCAAATACTGTCTGTGGATCAGTGGGAGGTTGTTGATAGCTTTGTTTTTGATTCAAGGCTTTTGTTACAGCTGACAACCTGTGTCAAACACAGGAACAGTGCGTTCTAAATGACCTGACACCAAAGACAGGAAGTTAATGTTTTCAACTGAAGAATAAAATGTTCCAAGATTATCAGAAACTGGACTCGATAAGAAACTCTGTATGTGTGTGTGTGTGCGTGGGTGAGCATTTGAGTTTCATATCTCATTTTCTTTTTGTGAGCTCAACTACCTGATCAATAGATACTGCTCTGCTGCTGTGGAAGTAGAGAGCAGACTGCTGCCTCATGCGTTCTGCTCTCAGGCTAGTGAAAAAATGCTGATTCATGTTTTAAATAGTTGCGTTGTAGGCATTATTAATTGCCAGTATTGATCGGTGCTGCTTTGATACAAAGACAAACTGTACTACTATTACTTAAAGGTGGAATAGCTAAATATATTTTCTTTTATGACTTTAATTGAGTCATCTTTACATACTTTTCTGAAGCCAGCAGGTTTTTGTTTTCACAGATGATCGTGACACATCTAGCTCTTTTCAATTCTAAAACCTAATTCAGTAACTTCTTCACAGCACATGTGCAGTTTACGGTGATAACAGTGACTTCACCACTAGTCCTTTTCCTGCATGTGTCTTCCAACATACTTGTCAGCTGATGTCAGGTTGACTTCAGCACACTGGTGTAAACATGTGATTGATTTACTGATTGATGGGATTGTTTGCCTTCAGGCCCGTCCAAAGTACCTGCGCTGCATCGCCATCGCCTGCTTCTTCCTGGCTGCTAAGACCTGTGAGGAGGATGAGGTGAGCACAAACAACACAACACACACATAGACACACACACATAATACGCAAGCATACACGCACTGAGGTGCAACGAAAGACTACGCAAAGTTAATGTCTCTTTAAGTGTTGGAATACAATGAGTTCACTGCATCAGGACAGCTCAGGTAACTGTGTGTATGTGTGTGTGTGTCAGCGCGTGCCCGCTCTGAAAGAGCTGGCCGCCTCCAGCAGCTGTGGCTGTTCACCGTCAGAGATCCTGAGGATGGAGAGGCTCATCCTGGACAAACTGAACTGGGATCTGCACACCGCCACAGCACTGGACTTCCTGCACATCGTACGTCTGTCACACCCACACACACCACCACTGTGTCTGACACGATCGGACCTTTAAGGCCCTTCAAAGTTAGAAGGCTTATTTATTTAACAGTTCCCACATCCTGAGGTCTGTCATCAGTGAATTACTGATCACGGCTAATCAATGTGTGCCTGATATGTCAGTTTGTGTTTCAGTCAGTTAGTGACACCTGGTTGCTAAATGATGTTACTGATCCTGCTGGAGAATGCTTTTTCTTTGCTTCATCTCCTGCAGTTTATTTTCCTTTTTAATAAGTTTCACTCGGCATTGTTGCATCATTTTCAATTCAGTTATTAGAGGAGTTTCTCTCCATGTGATGTTGTTTCAATACATTAATCCAAATCCTAAAAAAAAAAAAGCTCAAATCACAACAGGGCAAACTGCAGCCCAACAGGCAACAACAGCTGTTATTATCGCGTTAACTTTGACAGCCCTACTTTTTAAATGTACTTGATTTACGTAAACTTTTAACCTGCACACATAAATTATTCACCAGCCAGCAAGACTTGTAATGCAGATTATTTTTTGCTCCTCCTGCTCTTCCTCTCCCATAGTACCATGCGATGGTGTTGTCGTGCCGTTCCGGGTTTTTGGACTCCATGTTGGGACTGAACCGCTCTCAGCACCTCACCCTGCTCACACGGCGACTCTACCACTGTCTGGCCGACCACACGCTCACACAGGTTCGCACACACACGCTCTCACTTAACTTTACACCGGAGATATCTCTGCTCTTCCTCCTGTACGTATGTAACACTGGTGAAGTTAAAGTTTTTCAAACGCAACACAATGAACACTGAACAATTTTGTCCCTCGTGTGTTCCCGTAGCTCAGAGGATCCATGCTGGCCTTGGCCCTCATCACCCTGGAGCTGGAGACCTGCTGCCCTGACTGGCTGGCTCTTACCATTGACCTGCTGAGAAAGGCACAGGTACCACACTGACTCTCTCTCATTGTATAACTTCAAATTGTGGCCAATCACAAGCTCTAAATGCTCAGCGTGGATCACGTGACCAAAACACGTCCTTCTTTCCTTCCCTTTCCCTCTCGCTCAGATCGACAGCTCTGAGTTGATTCGGAGTCGAGAGCTAGTGGCTCGTAGTCTGTCCACACCGAGGGCTTCCCTGCCTCCAAACACTGTCTACATCTACCAACCCCTTCAGAGCCAAACCCCCCTGCAGCCTCCGGCCCAGGACCCCACGCTCCCCCGCTGCACACTGGGTATGTTTAAAGGGGAACGCCGTCCGTTTTACTGGGTCAACATCTGTCTGATTACAGGTGTTGTGGAGTCTGCACATAATGAAAAAAAGTTGTATACATCCTTTTTTTGAAGTCTGATAAATGTCCTCAAGTGATGTCACTTGAGTCAGCGTCAGTCGAGTCTGAAAACTACATGTTTGAAAATGAAAACAATGTGGGGGTGTGGAGTTAGAAAGAAGTGAGTTTACCAGACCTCTGTGGCCGCTCCTCGTCTCTGCTGCAGGTTAGCTGCCCGAGGCTACATTAGCCATTACTAGTTGCATGTTGGGTAATGTAGACACACGGTTTTGACAAGGAAGAATGTGTGTAATAAAAAAGACATCAACTCTGGCTCTGCCGCATCGTTTTATTTTTGTTTGTTTGTCATTTGAATACTGACTTTTACTTGAGAACTTTCTGCTTTCAGCTCAAAAATGCATTTAAGAATTTCTGTAACTTTTTTCTCTTTCCAGGGATCGTCACCTCCTCCAGCGAGTCTTCCAGGGACCATGCCTTCGTCACCGCCGCTTCTGCCCAGCTACAGGCACCTGCTGATGGGGAGGAGGGGAGCCGGCAGCCCTGGAGCTCCATCTCCTCCTCCTCCACCAACAGCAGCATCCCAGTTCTTCTCTCTCCACCCAAACACCTTCGCAATCTTAACCACCTGCAGAAGGTCACACTGCGCTGCAAGTCATCCGCCAAGCGCAAGGTAACACCGTCTCTCTCTCTTTAAAAAAACAAATAAGAAAAACTCAATGTAGAGACTTGAGAATTGTTAACGCTGTTAGCACCGTTAGCTACGAGCTGCCGGCTCAGCTGTCGCCATGTTGAGAGCTGTGCAGAGGCAATAGAAATGCTCCCAATCTCGCATTTAGCACCTTAAATTCTTTCATTTTTCGTAGCAAAAAGGACTAAGCGTCACTGGTTCCAACTTCTCAAATGTACATGTTTGCTGGTTTTCTTTGTCATGACAGCGAGAGCGCACCAATTGGTTGTTGACAATGTTCACGGTATTGAACTTACGATAATATTAAACTTGTTTGATTTTATCAGAACGTCAAGATGAGAAAAAGACTTAACAGAGCTTGGACTAAGTTTTATGACCACCTTACACTAAACGATCAAGATCACGGGAGCACGCCACAACTCTAGCAAAACTCTAGCACAACTCTAGCACAACTCTAGTAAAACTCTGATTTATTCCGACATTGGAAATAGGTCTGCAACAGTGAAATCGCATGAAAAATTGTTTGGTGTAAGGTTAGCATTAGTTGCAGCCCTAAACCTGAGTAACAATAGAAGTCTGTGCATTCAGGTGGAGGAGATGGAGGTGGACGACTTCTACGATGCCATCAAACGCCTCTACAATGAAGATGGCACCACCACTGCTGCTGTCCAGGAGGGGGCAGCACCTACACCTTCAATGGGGGCCATAACTACAGGTGGAGGAGGAGGTCTGGGTGTCTGCAGTGTCCTGTCATCCCGACAGGAAGGCAGCTCTTCCCCCTGCCCGCCTCTGCAGCCAGTCAGTGCCTCCTAGAGACCAAACAGGAACCTGTTTACCAAAACCACCTTCACACCGACATCATCTCTCACTTTCAAATGAAACTCCTCACTCAGCGATGGGCAACTCCCTCAGCAATAGGCAACAACGATTTTATTCAGTGTTCCCATTTGCATAAACAAAGCAATGTAAAGGCAGCTCCTGGGGAGATGTTGCCCATCAGAGCCCTTTACATCGCTGCTTTTGATGAAACGTACAGTAAAAGAAGAAGATCTCGATCTTCTTATCTAAATAAAGCAGCGACTCATGATTTCAGTGGTGAAGATGGTTTTGGTTTCAGTGCAAACAACCCCAGCGTGACCCCGAGCTGTTCAGCGGACCTTAGGTCAGTTCCCATCATCCCCTGCAACAGGAAAACGGAGCCCAAAAAAAATTTCAAAAAATAAAAAAACGTGCTGCTGCTACTATCTTATTAATTATATTTGTTAAACACAAATACAATATTACAAAAGGTTTAAAAAAATTATAAATAGAAAAGTTACCTTAAAAAAAAATTGACTTCTCAACCCCCGTGTCTCTCTCCCTCTCTCTCCCTCTCTCTCTATCTATCTCTCTCTGTCTGGAAGAAACATCGTCATTGTTTGTCAACTTATATTCGTTGTTCACATCTTAAACTCTTTCATTTCATATATTTATGTTTTTATCCTATCTTCTTCCCTGTCCCTCCTCACTCTGCATGTTTCCTTCTCTTTCATAGTCTAAATCAAATGTAAAGACGAATCTCTGTATTACTCACCCAGATAGAAAAGACGTTTTTTTTAGTGAAGTGCAATTTGATTGTTAATAAGATGCTAATATAAATATCCCTCCTATGAATCCTCCGTTTTCCCCTCCCCTCTCAGCTTGTTGTGACGGCTTGACTGAATGAACGTTTCTCAGGTTGTTTTATTCACCCAAAAACTAAAAAAGTCTCTTCTCTGCAGGCTGCCAAATGATCATTTGTGTTTTGGAGCCCATTGAACGTAGCGACACCAAGAGATGTTGATCATTTCCTAGTAACGTTCATGCGCTGATCTAAAACCTTAAAGAGTCTTGGTCATGAGAACTTTCTAACGTAAACATCCAGGCCAGAGAGAACTGAAGATCTAGTTTATATATTCAGATGTAATAAAACAACCGTGAGTTATTTAAAGCATTTAATATTAAGCTAAGATACAGAAATGTGGTTTTGAAGTTGGTGTCTGAGCTTCAGAAGGAAAAAGTGACACTTTGATGTTAAAAAAAAAAAAAAAACCCAGCTAAAACAACGTGCTCTGTTTTCATCTCTTGAAGTTCTGTTTGATATATATTTTTATTCCTGCAAAAAGCTCTGTTGTTCCTGCTGTTGGAGCTGCTGGTGGCTGCTCCAGGTCCCTGAATGCACCGCGACACCAATAAATGAAGAAATAAGTAAATACGCTCTTTGTCTTCATTTTATCACACAAAAAACATTTCAGTGATATAACTGAGTTTTATTCAGCAGAATACAATTTCAGTTCATGCATGAACATCACAATACAGGGAGGTGGCTCCCAACCTATTTTCCTTGAAGTCCCCCTACTTTTTTTGAAGAAAAGCTGAGTCCCCCTGACGTCAAAAAAATTTAATTGAAAAAAATATTATTGTTAAAAATAATTACAATAAAATAAATCTTGGAACAAAATCCTCAATTTGAATAAAGTGATTCAGTGTCTTAAATGTTAGTCTCTTTTTATTAAATCAACTTTCTTGAATGATTAAAACTTGTCAGTTTTCTGAACATAAATAAAGTGATGGTCTTCACGGATTCGCCAAGCGAATGTAGATACACAATACGATCTTTTAGTATAGTGTGTCGAAAAAAGTCAGTTTAGTATGTAGAAAATTTTCATGAAAAAAAGTCATAGTATAGCATGTCGAAATATTTTCATGAAAAAAAGTCATAATATAGCATGTCGAAAATTTTATGAAAAAAACTCATACTATATTACGTCGAAAATGTTATGAAAAGAAGTCATAGTATAGTATGTCGAAAATGTATGAAAAAAAGTCATAGTATAGTATGTCGAAAATTTTTATGGAAAAAAAAAGTCAATGTAGTATGTCAAAAATGTTATGAAAAAAGTACTAGTTTAGTATTTCCAAAATATTCATGAAAAAAAAGTCATAGTATATTATGTCGAAAATTTTATGAAAAAAAAGTCATAGTATAGAATGTCGAAAATTTTCATGAAAACAGGCATAGTATAGTCTGTAGATTAATTTGGTGAAAATGAAAATGTCGAAATTTTAAACTGAGTTTTTTTTCCACCAAATGAATCGAGAGACTATACTATGCCTTTTTTCATTAAAATTTTCCACATTCTATACTATGACATTTTTTTACGAATATTTTCGACATGCTATAGTATGACTTTTTTCATGAAAATTTTCGAAAATATTCGTAAAAAAATGTCATAGTATAGAATGTCGAAAACTTTCATGAAAAAAGGCATAGTATAGTCTGTCGATTCATTTGGTGGAAAAAAAACTCAGTTTAAATTTTCGTCAATTTTCATGAAAAGTCATACTATAGTATGACTTTTTCACAAAAATGTCGAAATTTTAAACTGAGTTTTTTTTCCACCAAATGAATCGACAGACTATACTATGCCTTTTTTCATGAAAATTTTCGAAATTCTATACTATGACATTTTTTTACGAATATTTTCGACGTGACTTTTTCATGAAAATTTTCGAAAATATTCGTAAAAAATGTCATAGTATAGTATGACTTTTTCACAAAAATGTCGAAATTTTAAACTGAGTTTTTTTTCAACCAAATGAATCGACAGACTATACTATGCCTTTTTTCATGAAAATTTTCGAAATTCTATACTATGACATTTTTTTACGAATATTTTCGACGTGACTTTTTCATGAAAATTTTCGAAAATATTCGTAAAAAATGTCATAGTATAGTATGACTTTTTCACAAAAATGTCGAAATTTTAAACTGAGTTTTTTTTCCACCAAATGAATCGACAGACTATAATATGCCTTTTTTCATTAAAATTTTCGACATTCTATACTATGACATTTTTTTACGAATATTTTCGACGTGACTTTTTTCATGAAAATTTTCGAAAATATTCGTAAAAAAATGTAATAGTATAGAATGTCGAAAACTTTCATGAAAAAAGGCAAAGTATAGAAAAAACTCAGTTTAAATTTTCGTCAATTTTCATGAAAAGTCATACTATAGTATGACTTTTTCACAAAAATGTCGAAATTTTAAACTGAGTTTTTTTTTCACCAAATGAATCGACAGACTATACTATGCCTTTTTTCATTAAAATTTTCGACATTCTATACTATGACATTTTTTTACGAATATTTTCGACATGACTTTTTTCATGAAAATTTTCGAAGTATTCGTAAAAAAATGTCATACTATAGTATGACTTTTTCACAAAAATGTCGAAATTTTAAACTGAGTTTTTTTTTCACCAAATGAATCGACAGACTATACTATGCCTTTTTTCATTAAAATTTTCGACATTCTATACTATGACATTTTTTTACGAATATTTTCGACGTGACTTTTTTCATGAAAATTTTCGAAAATATTCGTAAAAAAATGTCATAGTATAGAATGTCGAAAATTTTAATGAAAAAAGGCATAGTATAGTCTGTCGATTCATTTGCTGGAAAAAAAACTCAGTTTAAATTTTCGTCAATTTTCATGAAAAGTCATACTATAGTATGACTTTTTCACAAAAATGTCGAAATTTTAAACTGAGTTTTTTTTTCACCAAATGAATCGACAGACTATACTATGCCTTTTTTCATTAAAATTTTCGACATTCTATACTATGACATTTTTTTACGAATATTTTCGACGTGACTTTTTTCATGAAAATTTTCGAAAATATTCGTAAAAAAATGTCATAGTATAGAATGTCGAAAATTTTAATGAAAAAAGGCATAGTATAGAAAAAACTCAGTTTAAATTTTCGTCAATTTTCATGAAAAGTCATACTATAGTATGACTTTTTCACAAAAATGTCGAAATTTTAAACTGAGTTTTTTTTTCACCAAATGAATCGACAGACTATACTATGCCTTTTTTCATTAAAATTTTCGACATTCTATACTATGACATTTTTTTACGAATATTTTCGACGTGACTTTTTTCATGAAAATTTTCGAAAATATTCGTAAAAAAATGTCATAGTATAGAATGTCGAAAATTTTCATGAAAACAGGCATAGTATAGTCTGTCGATTCATTTGGTGGAAAAAAAACTCAGTTTAAATTTTCGTCAATTTTCATGAAAAGTCATACTATAGTATGACTTTTTCACAAAAATGTCGAAATTTTAAACTGAGTTTTTTTTCACCAAATGAATCGACAGACTATACTATGCCTTTTTTCATTAAAATTTTCGACATTCTATACTATGACATTTTTTTACGAATATTTTCGACGTGACTTTTTTCATGAAAATTTTCTAAAATATTCGTAAAAAAATGTCATAGTATAGAATGTCGAAAATTTTAATGAAAAAAGGCATAGTATAGTCTGTCGATTCATTTGGTGGAAAAAAAACTCAGTTTAAATTTTCGTCAATTTTCATGAAAAGTCATACTATAGTATGACTTTTTCACAAAAATGTCGAAATTTTAAACTGAGTTTTTTTTTCACCAAATGAGTCGACAGACTATACTATGCCTTTTTTCATTAAAATTTTCGACATTCTATACTATGACATTTTTTTACGAATATTTTCGACGTGACTTTTTTCATGAAAATTTTCGAAAATATTCGTAAAAAAATGTCATAGTATAGAATGTCGAAAATTTTAATGAAAAAAGGCATAGTATAGTCTGTCGATTCATTTGGTGAAAAAAAAACTCAGTTTAAAATTTCGACATTTTTGTGAAAAAGTCATACTATAGTATGACTTTTCATGAAAATTGACGAAAATTTAAACTGAGTTTTTTTTCCACCAAATGAATCGACAGACTATAATATGCCTTTTTTCATTAAAATTTTCGACATTCTATACTATTACATTTTTTTACGAATATTTTCGACGTGACTTTTTTCATGAAAATTTTCGAAAATATTCGTAAAAAAATGTCATACTATAGTATGACTTTTTCACAAAAATGTCGAAATTTTAAACTGAGTTTTTTTTCCACCAAATGAATCGACAGACTATAATATGCCTTTTTTCATTAAAATTTTCGACATTCTATACTATGACATTTTTTTACGAATATTTTCGACGTGACTTTTTTCATGAAAATTTTCTAAAATATTCGTAAAAAAATGTCATAGTATAGAATGTCGAAAATTTTAATGAAAAAAGGCATAGTATAGTCTGTCGATTCATTTGCTGAAAAAAAAACTCAGTTTAAAATTTCGACATTTTTGTGAAAAAGTCATACTATAGTATGACTTTTCATGAAAATTGACGAAAATTTAAACTGAGTTTTTTTTCCACCAAATGAATCGACAGACTATAATATGCCTTTTTTCATTAAAATGTTCGACATTCTATACTATGACATTTTTTTACGAATATTTTCGACGTGACTTTTTTCATGAAAATTTTCGAAAATATCCGTAAAAAAATGTCATAGTATAGAATGTCGAAAATTTTCATGAAAACCGGCATAGTATAGTCTGTCGATTCATTTGGTGGAAAAAAAACTCAGTTTAAATTTTCGTCAATTTTCATGAAAAGTCATACTATAGTATGACTTTTTCACAAAAATGTTGAAATTTTAAACTGAGTTTTTTTTCCACCAAATGAATCGACAGACTATAATATGCCTTTTTTCATTAAAATTTTCGACATTCTATACTATGACATTTTTTTACGAATATTTTCGACGTGACTTTTTTCATGAAAATTTTCGAAAATATTCGTAAAAAAATGTCATAGTATAGAATGTCGAAAATTTTAATGAAAAAAGGCATAGTATAGTCTGTCGATTCATTTGGTGGAAAAAAAACTCAGTTTAAATTTTCGTCAATTTTCATGAAAAGTCATACTATAGTATGACTTTTTCACAAAAATGTCGAAATTTTGAACTGAGTTTTTTTTCACCAAATGAATCGACAGACTATACTATGCCTTTTTTCATTAAAATTTTCGACATTCTATACTGACATTTTTTTACGAATATTTTCGACGACTTTTTTCATGAAAATTTTCGAAAATATTCATAAAAAAATGTCATACTATAGTATGACTTTTTCACAAAAATGTCGAAATTTTAAACTGAGTTTTTTTTCCACCAAATGAATCGACAGACTATAATATGCCTTTTTTCATTAAAATTTTCGACATTCTATACTATGACATTTTTTTACGAATATTTTCGACGTGACTTTTTTCATGAAAATTTTCGAAAATATTCGTAAAAAAATGTCATAGTATAGAATGTCGAAAATTTTAATGAAAAAAGGCATAGTATAGTCTGTCGATTCATTTGGTGGAAAAAAACTCAGTTTAAATTTTCGTCAATTTTCAGGAAAAGTCATACTATAGTATGACTTTTTCACAAAAATGTCGAAATTTTAAACTGAGTTTTTTTTTCACCAAATGAATCGACAGACTATACTATGCCTTTTTTCATTAAAATTTTCGACATTCTATACTATGACATTTTTTTACGAATATTTTCGACGTGACTTTTTTCATGAAAATTTTCGAAAATATTCGTAAAAAAATGTCATAGTATAGAATGTCGAAAATTTTAATGAAAAAAGGCTTAGTATAGAAAAAACTCAGTTTAAATTTTCGTCAATTTTCATGAAAAGTCATACTATAGTATGACTTTTTCACAAAAATGTCGAAATTTTAAACTGAGTTTTTTTTTCACCAAATGAATTGACAGACTATACTATGCCTTTTTTCATTAAAATTTTCGACATTCTATACTATGACATTTTTTTACGAATATTTTCGACGTGACTTTTTTCATGAAAATTTTCTAAAATATTCGTAAAAAAATGTCATACTATAGTATGACTTTTTCACAACATTGACGAAAAGTTAAACTGAGTTTTTTTTCCACCAAATGAATCGACAGACTATAATATGCCTTTTTTCATTAAAATTTTCGACATTCTATACTATGACATTTTTTTACGAATATTTTCGACGTGACTTTTTTCATGAAAATTTTCGAAAATATTCGTAAAAAAATGTCATAGTATAGAATGTCGAAAATTTTCATGAAAAAAGGCATAGTATAGTCTGTCAATTCATTTGGTGGAAAAAAAACTCAGTTTAAATTTTCGTCAATTTTCATGAAAAGTCATACTATAGTATGACTTTTTCACAAAAATGTCGAAATTTTAAACTGAGTTTTTTTTTCACCAAATGAATTGACAGACTATACTATGCCTTTTTTCATTAAAATTTTCGACATTCTATACTATGACATTTTTTTACGAATATTTTCGACGTGACTTTTTTCATGAAAATTTTCTAAAATATTCGTAAAAAAATGTCATAGTATAGAATGTCGAAAATTTTCATGAAAAAAGGCATAGTATAGTCTGTCGATTAATTTGGTGGAAAAAAAACTCAGTTTAAATTTTCGTCAATTTTCATGAAAAGTCATACTATAGTATGACTTTTTCACAAAAATGTCGAAATTTTAAACTGAGTTTTTTTTCCACCAAATGAATAGACAGACTATACTATGCCTTTTTTCATTAAAATTTTCGACATTCTATACTATGACATTTTTTTACGAATATTTTCGACGTGACTTTTTTCATGAAAATTTTCTAAAATATTCGTAAAAAAATGTCATACTATAGTATGACTTTTTCACAAAAATGTCGAAATTTTAAACTGAGTTTTTTTTCCACCAAATGAATCGACAGACTATAATATGCCTTTTTTCATTAAAATTTTCGACATTCTATACTATGACATTTTTTTACGAATATTTTCGACGTGACTTTTTTCATGAAAATTTTCGAAAATATTCGTAAAAAAATGTCATAGTATAGAATGTCGAAAATTTTCATGAAAAAAGGCATAGTATAGTCTGTCGATTCATTTGGTGGAAAAAAAACTCAGTTTAAATTTTCGTCAATTTTCATGAAAAGTCATACTATAGTATGACTTTTTCACAAAAATGTCGAAATTTTAAACTGAGTTTTTTTTCCACCAAATGAATCGACAGACTATACTATGCCTTTTTTCATTAAAATTTTCGACATTCTATACTATGACATTTTTTTACGAATATTTTCGACGTGACTTTTTTCATGAAAATTTTCGAAAATATTCGTAAAAAAATGTCATAGTATAGAATGTCGAAAATTTTCATGAAAAAAGGCATAGTATAGTCTGTCGATTCATTTGGTGGAAAAAAAACTCAGTTTAAATTTTCGTCAATTTTCATGAAAAGTCATACTATAGTATGACTTTTTCATGAAAATGTCGAAATTTTAAACTGAGTTTTTTTTCACCAAATGAATCGACAGACTATACTATGCCTTTTTTCATTAAAATTTTCGACATTCTATACTATGACATTTTTTTACGAATATTTTCGACGTGACTTTTTTCATGAAAATTTTCGAAAATATTCGTAAAAAAATGTCATAGTATAGAATGTCGAAAATTTTAATGAAAAAAGGCATAGTATAGTCTGTCGATTCATTTGGTGGAAAAAAAACTCAGTTTAAATTTTCGTCAATTTTCATGAAAAGTCATACTATAGTATGACTTTTTCACAAAAATGTCGAAATTTTAAACTGAGTTTTTTTTCACCAAATGAATCGACAGACTATACTATGCCTTTTTTCATTAAAATTTTCGACATTCTATACTATGACATTTTTTTACGAATATTTTCGACGACTTTTTTCTTGAAAATTTTCGAAAATATTCGTAAAAAAATGTCATAGTATAGTATGACTTTTTCACAAAAATGTCGAAATTTTAAACTGAGTTTTTTTTCCACCAAATGAATCGACAGACTATAATATGCCTTTTTTCATTAAAATTTTCGACATTCTATACTATGACATTTTTTTACGAATATTTTCGACGTGACTTTTTTCATGAAAATTTTCTAAAATATTCGTAAAAAAATGTCATAGTATAGAATGTCGAAAATTTTCATGAAAACAGGCATAGTATAGTCTGTCGATTCATTTGGTGGAAAAAAAACTCAGTTTAAATTTTCGTCAATTTTCATGAAAAGTCATACTATAGTATGACTTTTTCACAAAAATGTCGAAATTTTAAACTGAGTTTTTTTTTCACCAAATGAATCGACAGACTATACTATGCCTTTTTTCATTAAAATTTTCGACATTCTATACTATGACATTTTTTTACGAATATTTTCGACGTGACTTTTTTCATGAAAATTTTCGAAAATATTCGTAAAAAAATGTCATAGTATAGAATGTCGAAAATTTTAATGAAAAAAGGCTTAGTATAGAAAAAACTCAGTTTAAATTTTCGTCAATTTTCATGAAAAGTCATACTATAGTATGACTTTTTCACAAAAATGTCGAAATTTTAAACTGAGTTTTTTTTTCACCAAATGAATAGACAGACTATACTATGCCTTTTTTCATTAAAATTTTCGACATTCTATACTATGACATTTTTTTACGAATATTTTCGACGTGACTTTTTTCATGAAAATTTTCGAAAATATTCGTAAAAAAATGTCATACTATAGTATGACTTTTTCACAAAATGTCGAAATTTTAAACTGAGTTTTTTTTCCACCAAATGAATCGACAGACTATAATATGCCTTTTTTCATTAAAATTTTCGACATTCTATACTATGACATTTTTTTACGAATATTTTCGACGTGACTTTTTTCATGAAAATTTTCGAAAATATTCGTAAAAAAATGTCATAGTATAGAATGTCGAAAATTTTAATGAAAAAAGGCATAGTATAGTCTGTCGATTCATTTGGTGGAAAAAAAACTCAGTTTAAATTTTCGTCAATTTTCATGAAAAGTCATACTATAGTATGACTTTTTCACAAAAATGTCGAAATTTTAAACTGAGTTTTTTTTTCACCAAATGAATCGACAGACTATACTATGCCTTTTTTCATTAAAATTTTCGACATTCTATACTATGACATTTTTTTACGAATATTTTCGACGTGACTTTTTTCATGAAAATTTTCTAAAATATTCGTAAAAAAATGTCATAGTATAGAATGTCGAAAATTTTAATGAAAAAAGGCATAGTATAGTCTGTCGATTCATTTGGTGGAAAAAAAACTCAGTTTAAATTTTCGTCAATTTTCATGAAAAGTCATACTATAGTATGACTTTTTCACAAAAATGTCGAAATTTTAAACTGAGTTTTTTTTTCACCAAATGAATTGACAGACTATACTATGCCTTTTTTCATTAAAATTTTCGACATTCTATACTATGACATTTTTTTACGAATATTTTCGACGTGACTTTTTTCATGAAAATTTTCTAAAATATTCGTAAAAAAATGTCATACTATAGTATGACTTTTTCACAACATTGACGAAAAGTTAAACTGAGTTTTTTTTCCACCAAATGAATCGACAGACTATAATATGCCTTTTTTCATTAAAATTTTCGACATTCTATACTATGACATTTTTTTACGAATATTTTCGACGTGACTTTTTTCATGAAAATTTTCGAAAATATTCGTAAAAAAATGTCATAGTATAGAATGTCGAAAATTTTAATGAAAAAAGGCATAGTATAGTCTGTCAATTCATTTGGTGGAAAAAAAACTCAGTTTAAATTTTCGTCAATTTTCATGAAAAGTCATACTATAGTATGACTTTTTCACAAAAATGTCGAAATTTTAAACTGAGTTTTTTTTTCACCAAATGAATCGACAGACTATACTATGCCTTTTTTCATTAAAATTTTCGACATTCTATACTATGACATTTTTTTACGAATATTTTCGACGTGACTTTTTTCATGAAAATTTTCTAAAATATTCGTAAAAAAATGTCATAGTATAGAATGTCGAAAATTTTAATGAAAAAAGGCATAGTATAGTCTGTCGATTCATTTGGTGGAAAAAAAACTCAGTTTAAATTTTCGTCAATTTTCATGAAAAGTCATACTATAGTATGACTTTTTCACAAAAATGTCGAAATTTTAAACTGAGTTTTTTTTCCACCAAATGAATCGACAGACTATACTATGCCTTTTTTCATTAAAATTTTCGACATTCTATACTATGACATTTTTTTACGAATATTTTCGACGTGACTTTTTTCATGAAAATTTTCTAAAATATTCGTAAAAAAATGTCATAGTATAGAATGTCGAAAATTTTAATGAAAAAAGGCATAGTATAGTCTGTCGATTCATTTGGTGGAAAAAAAACTCAGTTTAAATTTTCGTCAATTTTCATGAAAAGTCATACTATAGTATGACTTTTTCACAAAAATGTCGAAATTTTAAACTGAGTTTTTTTTCCACCAAATGAATCGACAGACTATACTATGCCTTTTTTCATTAAAATTTTCGACATTCTATACTATGACATTTTTTTACGAATATTTTCGACGTGACTTTTTTCATGAAAATTTTCGAAAATATTCGTAAAAAAATGTCATAGTATAGAATGTCGAAAATTTTCATGAAAAAAGGCATAGTATAGTCTGTCGATTCATTTGGTGGAAAAAAAACTCAGTTTAAATTTTCGTCAATTTTCATGAAAAGTCATACTATAGTATGACTTTTTCACAAAAATGTCGAAATTTTAAACTGAGTTTTTTTTTCACCAAATGAATCGACAGACTATACTATGCCTTTTTTCATTAAAATTTTCGACATTCTATACTATGACATTTTTTTACGAATATTTTCGACGTGACTTTTTTCATGAAAATTTTCTAAAATATTCGTAAAAAAATGTCATAGTATAGAATGTCGAAAATTTTAATGAAAAAAGGCATAGTATAGTCTGTCGATTCATTTGGTGGAAAAAAAACTCAGTTTAAATTTTCGTCAATTTTCAAGAAAAGTCATACTATAGTATGACTTTTTCACAAAAATGTCGAAATTTTAAACTGAGTTTTTTTTTCACCAAATGAATAGACAGACTATACTATGCCTTTTTTCATTAAAATTTTCGACATTCTATACTATGACATTTTTTTACGAATATTTTCGACGTGACTTTTTTCATGAACATTTTCGAAAATATTCGTAAAAAAATGTCATACTATAGTATGACTTTTTCACAAAAATGTCGAAATTTTAAACTGAGTTTTTTTTCCACCAAATGAATCGACAGACTATACTATGCCTTTTTTCATTAAAATTTTCGACATTCTATACTATGACATTTTTTTACGAATATTTTCGACGTGACTTTTTTCATGAAAATTTTCGAAAATATTCGTAAAAAAATGTCATAGTATAGAATGTCGAAAATTTTAATGAAAAAAGGCATAGTATAGTCTGTCGATTCATTTGGTGGAAAAAAAACTCAGTTTAAATTTTCGTCAATTTTCAAGAAAAGTCATACTATAGTATGACTTTTTCACAAAAATGTCGAAATTTTAAACTGAGTTTTTTTTTCACCAAATGAATCGACAGACTATACTATGCCTTTTTTCATTAAAATTTTCGACATTCTATACTATGACATTTTTTTACGAATATTTTCGACGTGACTTTTTTCATGAAAATTTTCGAAAATATTCGTAAAAAAATGTCATAGTATAGAATGTCGAAAATTTTAATGAAAAAAGGCATAGTATAGTCTGTCGATTCATTTGGTGGAAAAAAAACTCAGTTTAAATTTTCGTCAATTTTCATGAAAAGTCATACTATAGTATGACTTTTTCACAAAAATGTCGAAATTTTAAACTGAGTTTTTTTTCACCAAATGAATCGACAGACTATACTATGCCTTTTTTCATTAAAATTTTCGACATTCTATACTATGACATTTTTTTACGAATATTTTCGACGTGACTTTTTTCATGAAAATTTTCGAAAATATTCGTAAAAAAATGTCATAGTATAGAATGTCGAAAATTTTAATGAAAAAAGGCATAGTATAGTCTGTCGATTCATTTGGTGGAAAAAAAACTCAGTTTAAATTTTCGTCAATTTTCATGAAAAGTCATACTATAGTATGACTTTTTCACAAAAATGTCGAAATTTTAAACTGAGTTTTTTTTCACCAAATGAATAGACAGACTATACTATGCCTTTTTTCATTAAAATTTTCGACATTCTATACTTATGACATTTTTTATACGATATTTTCCGACGTGACTTTTTTCATGCAAAATTTTCTACAATATATTCGTAAAAAAATGTCCTACTATAGATGACTTTTTCACAAAAATGTCGAAATTTTAAACTGAGTTTTTTTTCCACCAAATGAATCGACAGACTATACTATGCCTTTTTTCATTAATTTTCGACATTCTATACTATGACATTTTTTTACGAATATTTTCGACATGACTTTTTTCATGAAAATTTTCTAAAATATTCGTAAAAAAATGTCATAGTATAGAATGTCGAAAATTTTAATGAAAAAAGGCATAGTATAGTCTGTCGATTCATTGCTGAAAAAAAACTCGTTAAATTTCGACATTTTCAGTGAAAAGTCATACTATAGTATGACTTTTTTGAAAATTGACGAAAATTTAAACTGAGTTTTTTTTCCACCAAATGAATCGACAGACTATAATATGCCTTTTTTCATTAAAATTTTCGACATTCTATACTATTACATTTTTTTACGAATATTTTCGACGTGACTTTTTTCATGAAAATTTTCTAAAATATTCGTAAAAAAATGTCATACTATAGTATGACTTTTTCACAAAAATGTCGAAATTTTAAACTGAGTTTTTTTTCCACCAAATGAATCGACAGACTATAATATGCCTTTTTTCATTAAAATTTTCGACATTCTATACTATGACATTTTTTTACGAATATTTTCGACGTGACTTTTTTCATGAAAATTTTCTAAAATATTCGTAAAAAAATGTCATAGTATAGAATGTCGAAAATTTTAATGAAAAAAGGCTTAGTATAGAAAAAACTCAGTTTAAATTTTCGTCAATTTTCATGAAAAGTCATACTATAGTATGACTTTTTCACAAAAATGTGGAAATTTTAAACTGAGTTTTTTTTTCACCAAATGAATCGACAGACTATACAATGCCTTTTTTCATTAAAATTTTCGACATTCTATACTATGTCATTTTTTTACGAATATTTTCGACGTGACTTTTTTCATGAAAATTTTCGAAAATATTCGTAAAAAAATGTCATAGTATAGAATGTCGAAAATTTTAATGAAAAAAGGCATAGTATAGTCTGTCAATTCATTTGGTGGAAAAAAAACTCAGTTTAAATTTTCGTCAATTTTCATGAAAAGTCATACTATAGTATGACTTTTTCACAAAAATGTCGAAATTTTAAACTGAGTTTTTTTTCCACCAAATGAATCGACAGACTATACTATGCCTTTTTTCATTAAAATTTTCGACATTCTATACTATGACATTTTTTTACGAATATTTTCGACGTGACTTTTTTCATGAACATTTTCTAAAATATTCGTAAAAAAATGTCATAGTATAGAATGTCGAAAATTTTAATGAAAAAAGGCATAGTATAGTCTGTCGATTCATTTGGTGGAAAAAAAACTCAGTTTAAAATTTCGTCAATTTTCATGAAAAGTCATACTATAGTATGACTTTTTCACAAAAATGTCGAAATTTTAAACTGAGTTTTTTTTTCACCAAATGAATTGACAGACTATACTATGCCTTTTTTCATTAAAATTTTCGACATTCTATACTATGACATTTTTTTACGAATATTTTCGACGTGACTTTTTTCATGAAAATTTTCTAAAATATTCGTAAAAAAATGTCATACTATAGTATGACTTTTTCACAAAATTGACGAAAAGTTAAACTGAGTTTTTTTTCCACCAAATGAATCGACAGACTATAATATGCCTTTTTTCATTAAAATTTTCGACATTCTATACTATGACATTTTTTTAAGAATATTTTCGACATGACTTTTTTCATGAAAATTTTCGAAAATATTCGTAAAAAAATGTCATAGTATAGAATGTCGAAAATTTTAATGAAAAAAGGCATAGTATACTCTGTCGATTCATTTGGTGGAAAAAAAACTCAGTTTAAATTTTCGTCAATTTTCATGAAAAGTCATACTATAGTATGACTTTTTCACAAAAATGTCGAAATTTTAAACTGAGTTTTTTTTTCACCAAATGAATCGACAGACTATACTATGCCTTTTTTCATTAAAATTTTCGACATTCTATACTATGACATTTTTTTACGAATATTTTCGACGTGACTTTTTTCATGAAAATTTTCGAAAATATTCGTAAAAAAATGTCATAGTATAGAATGTCGAAAATTTTAATGAAAAAAGGCTTAGTATAGAAAAAACTCATTTTAAATTTTCGTCAATTTTCATGAAAAGTCATACTATAGTATGACTTTTTCACAAAAATGTGGAAATTTTAAACTGAGTTTTTTTTTCACCAAATGAATCGACAGACTATACTATGCCTTTTTTCATTAAAATTTTCGACATTCTATACTATGACATTTTTTTACGAATATTTTCGACGTGACTTTTTTCATGAAAATTTTCGAAAATATTCGTAAAAAAATGTCATAGTATAGAATGTCGAAAATTTTAATGAAAAAAGGCATAGTATAGTCTGTCAATTCATTTGGTGGAAAAAAAACTCAGTTTAAATTTTCGTCAATTTTCATGAAAAGTCATACTATAGTATGACTTTTTCACAAAAATGTCGAAATTTTAAACTGAGTTTTTTTTCCACCAAATGAATCGACAGACTATACTATGCCTTTTTTCATTAAAATTTTCGACATTCTATACTATGACATTTTTTTACGAATATTTTCGACGTGACTTTTTTCATGAAAATTTTCTAAAATATTCGTAAAAAAATGTCATAGTATAGAATGTCGAAAATTTTAATGAAAAAAGGCATAGTATAGTCTGTCGATTCATTTGGTGGAAAAAAAACTCAGTTTAAATTTTCGTCAATTTTCATGAAAAGTCATACTATAGTATGACTTTTTCACAAAAATGTCGAAATTTTAAACTGAGTTTTTTTTTCACCAAATGAATCGACAGACTATACTATGCCTTTTTTCATTAAAATTTTCGACATTCTATACTATGACATTTTTTTACGAATATTTTCGACGTGACTTTTTTCATGAAAATTTTCTAAAATATTCGTAAAAAAATGTCATACTATAGTATGACTTTTTCACAAAATTGACGAAAAGTTAAACTGAGTTTTTTTTCCACCAAATGAATCGACAGACTATAATATGCCTTTTTTCATTAAAATTTTCGACATTCTATACTATGACATTTTTTTACGAATATTTTCGACGTGACTTTTTTCATGAAAATTTTCGAAAATATCCGTAAAAAAATGTCATAGTATAGAATGTCGAAAATTTTAATGAAAAAAGGCATAGTATACTCTGTCGATTCATTTGGTGGAAAAAAAACTCAGTTTAAATTTTCGTCAATTTTAATGAAAAGTCATACTATAGTATGACTTTTTCACAAAAATGTCGAAATTTTAAACTGAGTTTTTTTTTCACCAAATGAATCGACAGACTATACTATGCCTTTTTTCATTAAAATTTTCGACATTCTATACTATGACATTTTTTTACGAATATTTTCGACGTGACTTTTTTCATGAAAATTTTCGAAAATATTCGTAAAAAAATGTCATAGTATAGAATGTCGAAAATTTTAATGAAAAAAGGCATAGTATAGAAAAAACTCAGTTTAAATTTTCGTCAATTTTCATGAAAAGTCATACTATAGTATGACTTTTTCACAAAAATGTCGAAATTTTAAACTGAGTTTTTTTTTCACCAAATGAATCGACAGATTATACTATGCCTTTTTTCATTAAAATTTTCGACATTCTATACTATGACATTTTTTTACGAATATTTTCGACGTGACTTTTTTCATGAACATTTTCGAAAATATTCGTAAAAAAATGTCATAGTATAGAATGTCGAACATTTTAATGAAAAAAGGCATAGTATAGTCTGTCGATTCATTTGGTGGAAAAAAAACTCAGTTTAAATTTTCGTCAATTTTCAGGAAAAGTCATACTATAGTATGACTTTTTCACAAAAATGTCGAAATGTTAAACTGAGTTTTTTTTTCACCAAATGAATCGACAGACTATACTATGCCTTTTTTCATGAAAATTTTCGACATTCTATACTATGACATTTTTTTACGAATATTTTCGAAAATTTTCATGAAAAAAGTCATGTCAAAAATATTCGTAAAAAAATGTCATAGTAAAGTATGACTTTTTCACAAAAATGTCGAAATTTTAAACTGAGTTTTTTTTCCACCAAATGAATCGACAGACTATAATATGCCTTTTTTCATTAAAATTTTCGACATTCTATACTGACATTTTTTTACGAATATTTTCGACATGACTTTTTTCATGAAAATTTTCGAAAATATTCGTAAAAAAATGTCATACTATAGTATGACTTTTTCACAAAAATGTCGAAATTTTAAACTGAGTTTTTTTTCCACCAAATGAATCGACAGACTATACTATGCCTTTTTTCATTAAAATTTTCGACATTCTCTACTATGACATTTTTTTACGAATATTTTCGACATGACTTTTTTCATGAAAATTTTCGAAAATATTCGTAAAAAAATGTCATACTATAGTATGACTTTTTCACAAAAATGTCGAAATTTTAAACTGAGTTTTTTTTCCACCAAATGAATCGACAGACTATAATATGCCTTTTTTCATTAAAATTTTCGACATTCTATACTATGACATTTTTTTACGAATATTTTCGACGTGACTTTTTTCATGAAAATTTTCTAAAATATTCGTAAAAAAATGTCATATTATAGAATGTCGAAAATTTTCATGAAAACAGGCATAGTATAGTCTGTCGATTCATTTGGTTGAAAAAAAACTCAGTTTAAATTTTCGTCAATTTTCATGAAAAGTCATACTATAGTATGACTTTTTCACAAAAATGTCGAAATTTTAAACTGAGTTTTTTTTCCACCAAATGAATCGACAGACTATACTATGCCTTTTTTCATTAAAAAGTTCGACATTCTATACTATGACATTTTTTTACGAATATTTTCGACATTTTTTCACGAAATATTTTCGACATGCTATAGTATGACTTTTTTCATGAAAATTTTGAAATTTTAAACTGAGTTTTTTTTCCACTAAATTAATTGACAGACTATACTATGCCTTTTTTCATGAAAATTTTCGACATGCTTTACTATGACTTTTTTTCATACAATTTTTGACATGCTATACTATGACTTTTTTATGAAAATTTTCGACATACTATACTATGACTTTTTTTCAAAAGTTTTCGACGTGCTATACTATGACTTTTTCATAAAATTTTCGACATACTATACATTAACTTTTTTTCATAAAATTTTCGAAATGCTATACTATGAGTTCTTTTTTCCACGTAATTAATCTACATACTATACTATGACTTCTTTTAAAACATTTTCGACATTCAATACTATGACTTTGTTTCATAACATTTTCGACATACTATACTATGACTTTTTTCATGAAAATTTTCGACATACTATACGATGAATTTTTTTAATAAAAATTTTGGACATACTATACGATGAATTTTTTTAATGAAAATTTTCGACATACTAAACTATGACTTTTTTTCATGAAAATGTTCGACATTCTATACTATGAGTTTTTTTTCCACGTAATTAATCTACATACTATACTACGATTTTTTTCATGAAAATTTTCGACATACTATACTATGACTTTTTTTTCCGACAAAAGTAATCTACATACTAAACTATGACTACTTTCATGAAAATTTTCGACATGCTATACTATGACTTTTTTTCATAAAACTTTCGACATACTATACTATGACTTTTTTTCATAAAATTTTCGACATACTATACTATGACTTTTTTTCATGAAATCTTTCGACATACTATACTATGACTTTTTTGAATGAAAATTTTCGACATGCTATACTATGACTTTTTTTCATAAAATTATCGACATGCTATACTATGGCTTTTTTATGAAAATTTTCAACACACTATACTATGCCTTTTTTTCATAAAATTTCGACAAAATATACTGACCTTTTTTTTCATGAAATTTTTCGACATGCTTTCTATGACTTTTTTTTTTTTATCAAGTTTTTCGACATATTATACCATGAATTTTTTTCATTAAAATTTTCGACATACTATACTATGAGTTTTTTTTCCCCACAAAATGAATCTACATACTATACTAAGAGTGTTTTCATGAAAATGTTCGACATACTATACTATGACTATTTTTCTTGAAAAATTTCGACATACAATACGCTCACTTTTTGGCATGAAAATTTTCGACATGCTATACTATGCCTTTTTTTCATATCATTTTCGAAATGCTATACTATGACTTTTTTTCATAAAATTTTCGACATGCTATACTATGACTTTTTTTCATGAAAATTTACGACATTCTATACTATTACTTTTTTTCTAAAAAATTTCGACATACTATACTATGACTTTTGTTCATAACATTTTCGACACACTATACTATAACTTTTTTTCATGAAAATTTTCGACATGCTATACTATGACTTTTTTTTCTTGACATTTTTCGACATGCTATACTATGACTTTTTTTCATGACATTTTTCGACATGCTATTCTATGACTTTTTTTTATCAAGTTTTTCGACATTATAGTATGACTTTTTTTTCGTGAAATCTTTCAACATGCTATACTATGACTTTTTTTCCAAAAAATTAATCTACATACTATACTATGACTGTTTTCATGGAAATTTTCGACATAAAATAATATGACTTTTTTGCATGAAAATTTTCGAAATGCTATACTATGACTTTTTTTCATAAAATTTTCGACATGCTATACTATGACTTTTTTATGAAAATTTCCGACATACTATACTATGATTTTTTTTCATAAAATTTTCGACAAAATATACTGATTTTTTTTTCATGAACTTTTCGACATACTATATAATGACTTTTTTTCATAAAATTTTCGACATACTATTCCATGACTTTTTTTTCATGAAAATGTTCGACATACTATACTTTGACTTTTTTTCATAAAATATGCGATAAGCTATACTATGACTTTTTTTCATAACATTTTCGACATGCTATACTATGACTTTTTTCTGAAAATTTTCGACATACTATACTATGACTTTTTTTCATAAAATTTTCGACAAAATATACTGACTTTTTTTCATGAAAATTTTTGACATGCTATACAATGACTTTTTTTTTATCAAGTTTTTTGAAATATTATAACATGAAATTATTCATTAAAATTTTCGACATACTATACTATGACTTTTTTACATGAAATTTTTCGACATTCTATTCTATGACTTTTTTTTTATCAAGTTTTTCGACATATTATACCATGAATTTATTCATTAAAATTTTCGACATACTATACTATGAGTTTTTTGTTTTTTTCCGACAAAATGAATCTACATACAATACTAAGACTGTTTTCATGAACATTTTCGACATACAATACTATGACTTTTTTGCATGAAAATTTTCGACATACTATACTATTACTTTTTTTCAAAAAAATTTCGACATACTATACCATGACTTTTGTTTATAAAATTTTCGACATGCTATACTATGACTTTTTTTTCTTGAAATCTTTCGACATGCTATACTATGACTTTTTTTCCATAAAATTAATCGACATACTATACCATGAATTTTTTCGACATACTATAATTTGAGGTTTTTTTTCTACAAAATGAATCTACATACTATACTATGACTGTTTTCATGGAAATTTTCGACATGCTATACTATGACTTTTTTATGAACATTTTCGACATACTATACTATTACTTTTTTGCACGAAAATTTTCGACATGCTATACTATGACTTTTTTTCATCAACTTTTCGACATGCTATACTATGACTTTTTTTCTTGAATATTTTCGACATACTATACTATGACCTTTTCTGCATGAAAATATTCGACACGCTATTCTATGACTTTTTATCATGAACATTTTTGACCTACTATACTATTACTTTTTTAAAAAAAAAATTCGACATACTATACTATGACTTTTGTTCATAACATTTTCGACAGACTATACTATAACTTTTTTTCATGAAAATTGAGTTAATTAGAAGTGAACCACCGTCGTAGGACGGAAACTCAGAGTTAAACCTGAAGTTACCTCGCTAACCCCAAATCCTGCTTCGTAGTACAGGCCTCAGGCCTCTGGACTTGCTGAGCGTGTTCAAACAACAACCCACACACACACACACACACACACACATATATTTGTAATTCTGTACTTGTGCGAGACTTCAATAACATAATCCTAAATCTGATTCTAACCCCAAACCCAAGTCTTAACCCTTAAACTAAAAATGTAAAAAATGTTATGACGGGACGAAATGTCCTCAATCTCATAGTTCAAAACAGGTTCTCACAGTTACACGTACAAGAGCGCACACACAGTCATGAGCAAACATGTCCTCCAGCCTGCTGTGTTTCTCCTCACAGATTGAACATGTTGTTACCAGTTTCAAAACCAGTGTTAACAAAATACAGCTGGGAGGAGCCACTGAACACAACCTTATGTCACTGAGGTGGTGTTCACATGTGTTGGTATATCCTTACAGTGCACACAGTCCACAAACCAACCAACCACGACTTCTATGATTGAATACCAGTCCTACCCAGCCCCCAGGTTTCTGTGCGTCAGTTCACTTGGGGGAATTTGATTAAACGCCATTTTATTTTAGAATAAGAACCATGTTAGCAGTGTAATCTAAAATAACAAAGGTCTGAATGCAGGACCCACCTTAGTTAATACTGTACTTCAGAGGTGCAAATTCTGGAGGACATTTGCAATTGGCGATTCAGTGAAAACATCTTGTTTCTTGCTTTACACCGTCTCCTAGGAAGTAGAAAAAGTGTCAGTCAACTATCAATATGACAATCCCTGTTTATTCTCAGCGTCAGATATTCAGTGCAACAACTTTTAAATAGCTCGAGCACTAGTTTGACAACACAATCTTAACTCAACGTCCACTTACCAGCTTTTTCATGAACTTTCAATCACATCTCAAAGTCTTTATCAGCCTTCCGTATCCTGGTGTAACTAGGACTGAAACTATTATTTCCATTATTGATCAATCTGCAAATTGTTTTCTGAGTCTAAATATTGAGTTTACTATGACATAAAAATGGAGAAAAGCAGCAAATCCTCACATTTGAGAAAATTGATTTTACCAACTGATTGGAGGTTAAAGGGAAATATAATAGTTTTGTTTTGAACTCCTTGACAGTATTATTTATTGACATTTTTGGTTATATTTTTAACTTGTCTGAACTTTTGTCTACCTTTTGTCTTTTTCGGATCTCCATAGAAATCAACTAAAACTGTAAAATAATGTGATGAGAATGTATCCGAGTGGAAAACCCTTTTGTGCCAAGTCATTTACATCCATAAAAACTGACCACAGCGTTTAAAGATGTCAAATACAGTTAAAAACACAACACCTCCAACTGTGAAACATATTTAATACTCAGGGTATAAACAGTCGTGTGAAAAATACTGCACATACTGTAGAACATCAAATTACAGTAAACTTCGGATCGCAATAATTTACAAAGCAAAATACATCAGGTTTATCCTGGTGGTGAGTGTTTAAGGACAGTACTAGTGTTTTTCACCATTTACTATAAATTCCAATTCCAATCCAACATGGGCTCAAAAATTAAAGGATCATTTACCAACTACCACAACTTACCTCATATTTTTGTATACTTTGTATTTTGTTGTCCATCATTTCTATCAGTACTAATTATATGGTACACACCAATTTAAAGGTAGGGTTGGTAATGTAGAGAAACAGCCACAGATATTGGATTTTTTTCATTTTTTTGTTAGCGCATTTGTTTATCGATTGCTGTCGGGATGTAATGACAATTTCAACAAATATAACAAAAAATGTTTTGAACAGTACTACCAACCCTACCTTTAAAGAAATAGTTTGACATTTCGGGAAATGTTATTAGATGAGAAGATTGACACGACTCTCATATCGGTGCAATAAATATGAAACTATAGCCAGGAAACAATTAGCTTAGCTTAGCTTAGCACAAAGGCTGGAAACAGGGAAACCGCAGTCCAAAAGTAACAAAATCCACCTACCAGCGCATCTAAAGCTCACTAATTAAGTTAAATGAACATATTATATCTTGTTTGTTTGATCTATACAAAAAAGTGAAAAAAACGTCACATTGTGGTTATACATATGGTTATATGCTGGTCTGTTTCTTGGCCGCGACAGTAACTCACACTTACTTCTTGGCTTTTACACGGATTATCATTTTGTAAATGTTTGACTAACCTGGGGATCATCTCACTGCTCATGTTACTCCACCCGTCAGACTTCTTTTCAGTGATGTAACCACATTCCCAGATGGTGAGTAAAATGTTATTATCGACAGACATGATGGACAAAACTACCAAAATAAGACCTAAATTGTAATAAACCAGAATTACCACCCCACCAAAGTAAAACACCTCTATTTCAGTGCCAGCAAAAAGTGAAGCTTTACAAAAGAAGTGCCTATTGCAGCGTGATTTGAATTTATGGTAAAGGTGTTCATGATGTTTTGTCCACTACCTCCCTAAGTTGAATTTCACTGCAAGTTAATTTTCACAGAAACGAACTGAAACTGAAGGCTGCACGGAAGGAAGAAAATCTACTTAAAAACTGATGGACGGTTTGGAAACAGTGAGGAACAAAAAGTACACATTATTTGGGCGACAAGTGTTAAAAAGCTGCAGAATCATCTCCGTCTTTGAGTCCTGAAAGTGTTTCCTGTGAGTGAATCACAGATTCAGACTGAAACTGGAGCTCACGTTGCCCCGCGGCTCATAAACTTCCACCTTCTGCCGTTTTGTTCTCTCACCACAACATCAGACAATCACGCTGAAATCCGATCCGCTCTGCTAATCTACCAGTGCTTGCAAATCACCTCTTGCCTCAAGCTATCACGTGTCTCAGATCCAGCAGTCTTTGTCAAACAATCTTTCCTTTGGTATTCATATCCGGTGAAACTGAATGCTCAGGTGCAGAAACTAGTGCTCCCTGTCGTTGCAGTTATTGGGACTGAGCTCAAGGCTTTGGGCTGAAAGGGGTGGAACCCTTGTTAAATGAGGCTTTGGACAGTGTGTAGGCTCTGTTAAATCCACAGCAGGAAAAAGCAACAGATCCAAACTGAGGATGACAAAGCACCAAGAACAAAGGTTCATATAGCCGGGTTTCCACCAAAAGCTCCGGGGACTTTTAGTCCCTGGAAGTTCCTGTACTTTCAGAAAGTACTAATCCACGATCAGGACCTTTTTAGGGGTAAAAAGGCCCCGTAAGTCGTCTTTATTTAGACCCTGGTCCCTGCGGTGGAAACGCAATGAGATCCTCAAAAGGTTCTTAGTTCCAGGGGAAAGTTCCTGTGGTGGAAACGGGGCTGTCAAAAAGTCTACAGTGAGGAACTTGCTCTCTTTTAAACTCATGACTGTGGGGTTACAGTTCCTTCACAGTTCACACACAAAATGATGCTATCAGTTTGTCGTAAAACTGTTGAAGTATCAGACTGAAAATACGTAATTAGAAAGACTACACACCCAAAAGTGGCATCAGTGACGTCTCTCTCTCTGAAGCTACGATGCCTGTGTGTTTCGTATTAATAATGTTTTCGTATGAAAATATTTGTCTCTCACCGTTGACTACCGTACATATTTTTTTCCAAAATAAGGTCCCATGGTGGTCCACTGGAAGGGACTTCACCTCTCTATGCTGGAAAACTCCTTGAAGGTTGATGTTACGCTAATGGCTAAAGCTAGAAGAGTTAGCTAAATATTAGCCCTGTTTGGTATAGTGAGCTTTTCAGATTGGGACAAAATTCTAAATACAAAATGATATCATTGTTAAGCTTTATTATTATGTATATGTGTTGGAATATTACAGTAGATAACTACAAGGTTAAATAGGCAATGGGCCACTGATTTGACCATCGGTGCTAGCTACACCACCGGCCACTGAAATGCCAGACTTTCGGTGAGAAGTATTATCCGGGCCGTGCTTTGGGTAGGCCCAACTCAGGTGTGAACCTTGTTTGTGTTTATGAAACCAGCCGGGCAGCAAACCGAACGGTCAGTAAACCAATCAGGTTTCAGAATTATAATCCTACTCAATCCATCAGTTGAGTTTTTAAAAGGAAGAGTCAGAGTGCTGTCCCGGAAACCGAAGCAACGATTTGTGTTTGAGGAACGCAGCGATCGACGATGACCTTTTGACCCTCATCGTGCCCGACATGGCCAGCTTCCTGTCTCCCGAGGAAGCGAAGGAGAGGTGATGCCGCCGACGTCGGTGGTGCGGCTTGCGCTGTTCCAAGCCGGGTTCTTCTCTCCCGACTCCTTCCTCCCCTCTCCCAGTAAGCCGTGGTGGAGCTCCCAGCAGCTGGAAGACATCCGGCGGCTCGGTGCGACTCAGGTACTGCCAAGGCTTCTTCCCCGCCGTGTCCCTCAGCTTCACGTCTGCGTTGAACTTGTTAACCAGCAACCGCATCATGTTCTTGTTGCCGTGCATGGCGGCAAAATGGAGAGGCGTGTGGCCGCACGTTGACTTGACATTTACGTCGAGGGTCAAACCAGCCTTTTGAACTCCGTACCTGAAACCCCAGCAGAAAGAGCAGATCAGCAAGTATATTCACTAGGGCTGTCAAAGTTAACGCGATAATAACCCCCAAATTCAAACTATGTCTTTAAGGCTGACATGTATGCAGAAACCATCAGAGAACTATCAGAAACATATCAACGATCCATGGAAGCAGTTCAGATATCACTAATTACAGCCAACAAAGCTCTGTACTTTTTCACAATGCTACGTGAACAGACCTGTTTTACAGAGTGTAAACCTGGCAAAGCTAACTGCTAGCTGCGTACCATAAGGTGTTGAGGACTCTGTGGTCGCCGTGTTTTGCAATCCAGTGCAGCACGGTGAAGCCGGAGATGAAGTCTTGTCTGTTGAGCAGGGACGAGTCCTCTCTGAACATGGTGTAGATGTCGGGCCAGGCCCCCGCCGCCCCCTTCACCAGCCAGGCGTGCTCCCGGGGCTCCAGAGGAACCAGAGACTGGTGACAAGAGCAAACATCAACTTAATCAATGACGTGTTTTCCAACCTCAAAATCGATGCATCGTGTTGAATGAAAGTTTGTTATACCTGTGGATTTGTCAATAAGTCATTTTTGAGTGATACATGTTAGTTTTGACCCTGTTCTCCCCTACCAGCTAAACTACCATACCATGAGTGTAGAGCATTTAAAAAGAAACGGTCTATAAGTCTCACCTGCCTACTGGAGCCCTCATGATGAGCAGTGGAGGAGGAGGCGGCGACAGGAGAACAACTCCTCCCTTCCGACCCCTCGTTCAGGTCGGTGAAGCTTTGGCAGCGAGGCGGCGTGGAGCAGGACGACAGCGAGGACGACGACAGGTCGTAGCGCAGGCTGAGCGACGAGGAGATCATGTGGAGGCGGTTCAGCCGGGCCGCCTCGCTTCCTCCTCCGGCCCTCACGTCCTCCTGGAGGAGCTGGTCGAGGTCGGCTCCCAGGCTGCGGCACATCCTGCTCCTCAGCTGGCTGCTGAGCCGCCTGGCGACCGCCGGGCGCAGCCGCACCGGCGGCGAAGAGGTGGAGCCATCGCTCGACTCTGCCTCCTCCCTGTCGTCGTAGAGATCGCCTGCGGGGTGGAGGAAAGGGCTCAGTATGCTTTAAACAGAGAGGTAACCAGCGGATGGACTAACAGACCATTCACTGTAGAAAAGATCATTAAAACACATTAGCTCTGACCTGTGGAGAGGTTCCACGGCACCACTCGCGCTGTAGAGCTCTGGTCGTCATGGAGATCGCCTGTAGAGTGATGCCAAGGCGCCGTTGTTTTACTGTTGGCATGATGCGTCACAGACTCTAACTTTTTCCCTTGGGCTCGCTGGAGTACTTCCTGGATTTGAGACCCGCTCCCAGTGTGACCTGTTGACACAGCAGAGTTAAAGAGACAATCCGCAGCTTTTTTATACTAATCTGTCTGTTTTCTGCTCACAACAGCTTTTCCATTTTCAGGTATTAATCCAAAACACGTTTTTGGGTACCGACGACACATTTTAGTAATTCTAGTAAATAAAGTAAATATACCAAAAGTTGGCATTGGCCGTCTGGTCAGAGTCATCATCTTGTGTACTTATTCTGTTTGCTGATTTACTTAAGAAAAACATTTGCAAATTTAGGCTGTGTTTCATTTAGACAAAGTTCTTGTATGGTTACTGGTGTGTTGACAACATTTAATATTCAAACAGCTGGGGGCTGTAAATTTTATGAAACGTTTTTAACAAACAGCAGGATAGTGCATTTGTTTGGTATTTTTAGCGGTGGATTAATCCACATGTGGTGCTCTATTAAGTATTTGGGGCAGCAGGACGGCGTATGTGGGATTAAGTCAAAATAAACTGCAGTGTGAGTGTTCATGGTAATGTAGGAACAGGTCACCCAGTACAAGTGTGGCTCATTGATGTGCTTTGAACAGTGGTTGAGCTCCTTTTCATACAACCGGGGCTCCTTTTCATACAACCGGGGCACAATCCGGCGAGAAGTTATGACAAGTGGCGAGGGAGGAGTATGGCTCTTAAAAGGAGGGGGAAACATTTGCCGGCAGGAGGACGCATCACAGTTTAAACAAAGCATGGATCTGTCAGAGCGTTCAAGGTTTATTGGGTCGTAATTGTTGACAAGATAATGATGCCACAGAGGCAAAAATTATACCAGCAATTACCTGTTGACTGCTCTACTATATGGTAGGAGAGCTACGGTAGCCGACACGAAAATGCAAATGGCCCTCTCTAGAGCCAGTTGTTGTAAGAGTAGAATGCTTAGAATGTGTGAGTATGAGGGAAGTGAGTGATGAAGCAAGAGAGAGAGAGCGGCGGCGACGGGAGCGAGTAAAGTTACCCGCTCCCTATCCTTGAATCTCCTCTATGTTTACTGTTGCAGTGTCGCACAAATAATGATGCCTGTTCGTCGCTTTTTATGGCGTCATCCTTGCTGTGCACAAAAACGACGTGTTAAACAGCTTTTTCGTACGTCAGCGGACTAATTTGCCTAATATTCGCGGTGGAAACACAGACAACAGTGGGCTGAAGGAACCTTTTAGGTCCTTGAAAAGTAGTTCCAGGGACTAAACCTGTTCTGGTTTTGGTGGAAACCCGGCTATAAACAGTTCATTCTAAGGTAACGAAAACACGACTCTTATTATCATCAGGTGATTATACACTAAAGAAAACATACATATTAATAGACATTTGTTGACGATGAGGAAAATATAGACTATCACTAGACTTTAATCTTAACATCCAGACTGCTGCCGTACCTGCTCTGGCCTGGAGATCTTCATATCTGCTGGTCGACCCCGACCCTCTGGGGGAGCCCGACGACGGCCAGTCGCTGCTGGAGAGGCCTGCGTCGGATGAGGGGGAGACGGTGCTGCTGTGGCTAGATGACGCCCCTTGGCTTCGATTCGGCCCCTGGACACCTGCAGGCTGCGAGTATCGCCGGTCTGCATGGACATCGCGGTGAGGCACCGCCTCTGTAGCTCGGTCAGGGGACGACGCCATGTAGCGCTCCGCCTCTAAAGGCAGGCTGCGTCTGGTGGACTCCCACGGGACAGTCCCGGGTTCCACTCCCGGCCCGGCCCATTGTCCTCTCTCGCCCGCCCCCGACTCCAAGCGTCTGCCTGGGCCACTAGGGGGCAGCGTTTTCCCTTCCACATCCTGGACGTAAATCTGTGGGAGCTTCTTTTCTGATGAAGAGGAGGACGAGGAGGGGGAGGAGACGACAGGCTGGTCTATGATGCACGGGGAGGAGACGACAGGCTGGTCTATGATGCACGGCGAGGAGGCGGAGATGGCCCTCCCCATGTCTCCGAGCGGAGTGCTCTGGGGCCACGCTCCTCCTGCTGAACCTCGCCTCATCTGGACCTCTTCCTCCTCATCTTCGTCATAAGAGACGGCAGATTTGTAGCTCTTCCTGTGTCTGATGCGGCGTGGGGCACCCTGCGCCTGATGATGAAGAGGAGGCTCCTGATGAAGACCCCCCTCAGGCTGCAGACCGGCCTCCCTCCCTCTGAGGGGTTCTGGGACTGGGACCTGCTGGCTGGTTTCTCCATGGGGTCTGACTGCAGGTGTGGTCCCAGGAGGCAGTCCTAAACCCACCCTGTGCTGTCCCACTTTAGTGCTCTGATCTGGGGCAGGAGGCTCAGAGAGACTGGGGGTCTGACTCACCACCTGAACTGCTGCTGCTGCTGCTGGTCTACCAGGAAGTTCAGGTGTGCTGATTACCTGTTTCCGTTTTAGGTTTAAATTTGTTTCCACATTGTTGTTATTGTTGTTGAGCAGCTTGATCCCAGCTGCAGGTAGGATTGTTTTCCCGGCGGTTCCTCCCGGCGGGGCGGGTGCTGTCACCTCCCTCAGCTGTGGTTTCTGCCGAGGCTTCTCTGTGCTCCAACCCGGGCTCCGTTTGGCTTCCTCCGGGGAGGGCTCGCTGTTCTTCCCGGCGGGAAGTCTCGGCGGCTCCGCAGAAACTCCTCCACCGCCGCCGGAGACATGTCCTTTGAATTTCTTCCTGAGAACGACGTAAGAGACGCCGTCGATCTGTTTGACGGTGGCCACGGAGTTGACGAACTTCTTGAAGAGCTCCCGGTTGTGGATCCGGTCCGCATGGTCCTTGATGAAGTTTCTGAAGTGCAGAATCAGATCCGAGTTCTTCACCTGGCCTCCGTGGATCTGGAGGAAATGTAACAGCGTGTCCTGGGTGAAATCTGTGGCCATTGTGCTCTTTATCTCTCTCCCTCTCTCCCTCTCTGCTGGTCTCAAAGGTCGGGAGTTGTTTCTGTCAGAGGAAGAGAACAACGCTCCGCCCTCCCCAGGTATTTAGCACCAGCCTACCTGCTGCATTCTTGCAGGTAACCCGGATGTGTCTGAATAATGTATAGAAAATACAATTTTATTGCTTCTGTTACACTGTGACTGGGATGGAAGGAACCTGCCAAAAATAAATGAATTAATTAATAAAGAAATGCCTCGATTAATAAATAAATATGTCATTAAATGTTAATTAATTAATTGGTTAATTAATTGATTAATTGATCAAATGTGACATAAATTGATTTTTCTGTTTTAATTTGCGTCCTTATTTATTTATCTTTGTATTAATTCCCTTATCTATTTACTCTTCTGTTTAATTAACCCTTTTAATAATTTATGTATTTATTTTTTACTAATTTTTTAATTTATTTATTTATTTGTATGTTTTCTTATTTATTTATATATTTTATTCTTAATAAATAAAATAAAAAATTAAAACAAATGCATAAATTAATAAATGAATTCCCTTATTTATTTATTTATTTATTTATTTACTCTTCTGTTTAATTTTCTCTTTTATTTATTCATGTGTTTATTTCATTTTTAAATGTATTTATTTAGTTTTATCTATTTTTTAAATTTATTTTTGCATTTATTTCATTATTAATTAATACAATTAAAAAGGGGAAATTAAAGAAGAGTAAATAACTAAATAAGGGAATTAATACAAAGATAAATAAATAAAGAAGCAAATTTAAACAGAAATATAAATTGATGTCATTTATGTCATTCTATCAATTAATTAATGGCTACATTTATCGAATAATATAGGATATAATGTATAATGTAATATAGGAAGTCATGAATAGGCTATTTTATAATTTATTTATATTTATATTATATATTAATATATTTTTCTGTTTATATATATTTATTGTTATATATTTAGTTATTTTTCTGATTTTGCTTAATAATTTTTGATAATGTTTTAGCAGGTTTCCTTGTAAATCATCCCCAACACTGCAATATTGGAAGTCTATCCCTGTAGACATTCATACTGGCTAAATATTCTTTTAGTTTGGTAAGGAATATATAGCTTCCACAGGAGAATGGAACCGCAGATTAAAGGAGGTGTATACACTTTGTCATCTCTGTTTTAACCCTGCTACTACATTAAGATTAATTTAACAAGCCTACTATCTTCTATCTTCTTCAGCCTTATGATGGCCCCGACAATTGCTTGTTTTATCCCATGTATGGTGTCATAGTAGACATATTTAAGTGTATGCATGTGTGGTACAACTTGAAGACGACACAAAGTAATTTACAAAATACATTTATTTTGCAAAACCATGGAGCTGTTATTTAATTGTCCTTCTTTCATAAAGCGAACATTGAATTTCATTCAACGATAAAATGTCTGAGATACTCTGTTGTGCCTCTGAAAATAACAAGAACAAACAATAATCAACAGTAGAATCTGGCTTATTGATGATGACACACGGCAGACTGTGTGCTGTGCTGTTTAGAGAATATGACAAACTGAGAATATTTAAAAGGTGCTCTAAAAACTAAAACAGTAAAATGTAGTGGTGGTGTAGAATAGGAAACAGGTAAAAAACTGATCAGTACTTCAACTATGTGAAAACCCTCTCTGTATTTTAGATTCCACACACCGCTGCTGCTGATAAACAATTAAACAATAACTATTGATTCTGTAGAACTGATGCTCTTTACACCTGATCAGAACTGGACTTTTATTTCACACATATCCACATTGAAATAAAACGAAAAAGAGAGAAAAACATAATTTTATCCTTCATGTTTGGTAGGTTTCAGCAGCTGTTTATGAGACAGCTCGTTACTGGGAAGCTGTAAATTTGATCTGCTTCCAAAAGTGAGCGAGGCATTTAACCGTAATGACACAACTAGTCACTTTAATGAATTAGGTGATTGGCAGGACAATTATCAGCAATTTCAACGATTGTTTAATTGATGCTTCTTTTCTGTGTTTCACATCATAATAAATTAAATATCTTTTGGTATATTAAATTGTGGCATTTGTTATTCTTGACTAAATATCTGACCGATTAATCAAAAACTGATTATTCAGAAGTTAAGGTAATGACTGCAGTTGTGGCCCTTAAAATAAAATAAATGTTCTTTAACACAGGGAAGAAAAAATAATTGATTTTTGGACCAAAAAATCCCTCAAATCCAAAATTAAACCAAGTTGACGTCTGCAAACAATTCATCCTGTGAAAATCTTTGGAATCTAAACTTTTTTTTTTTACATCAAATGTTTCATCACATCGACTTTTAAAGAGGCACAACTGTATTTATCATTCAGTGTAAATTCTGCAGCAAACAGTAGTCGAGCTGCTACAGTAAAAAGTGCTCCAAGCTGCAGACATACAGACAGCAGTGACAGTAGTAGTGTTACAGTATCATGTGACAGTGATCGAAGCAGTTCGCCTTCAGGATCTGTGCACTCAGTCTCTCAGAGTTCTGACTCTTTCTGTAGGGGTAAAATAAAAACTCCAATTTTGGTGTTGATTTATTTTTGTACGTTGACTGTACATGTGCGAAAGCTGGTCTTGTGAAACAGTTTGACAAGATGACAAAATTACATCTTATTCTAAAGATGATAGTATTTTGTCTTTGGGAGATGAAACACCGGCTCACTTTGTCTTGTCATTAGAAGTAAAGAGTCCTTGGAGGAACGTCTGAGGTTCCTGAAAGCACCGTCAGGGTTGTTAAAGGACAATTCCACAGTGATCGGGACTTTTCGTTGACTTTTAAAATATATTTTTTGAATCCTTTTACTTTTATTTCAGGCTGCTGTCTGCACCAGGATTACGGTGGAGTTGTTCTAAACCCTGATATACTCACCGCTCTTGTCTTTACTTAGAGGGATATTTAGAATATTTAGATATTGAAAGCAAAAATATTAAGTATTTCGAACATAACAAGACCTGTAAAACTGCAGGAAATGACCCATGACAGTGGAATTGTCCTTTGAAGTATTTGATGATGAACCTGAAAACACTCGATGGCCCGTAGAAATCACCTGTCAGAGCAGAGGATCATCAGAAATGTTGGCAGCGGTCGGTTTAGTCCACTCAGCGCTGGTTGCTGAACAGAGTTGTAACGCACGGTCACGTGTGAATAGAACGAGGCACATTGTGTGAAGTCTGCATAGCTGTTTCAGTGTGAACAGAGCCGGTTTCTCTGCCTTCATGTAAAGCTCCTTCAATAGAGCATCATCAAGCTCGGAGTGAGTTTTTAGGGAGCCAACTGTCTCTTCTTCATTTCCCATCCTTCAACTGCCACTCATAACAGCGGCCTGTCCGTGACATCACAGTGATGTCACAGTGGTGGACCTGACTAAGAGGACGGGGCCTGGAATCACGGAGGGTTGAAGCAGCGGTGGAAAAGGAGAAGAGTAGTGGGCGGGGCTCAACGACGAGATCGTCATCCCTCCCGACCAACCGTGAGCCTCCGCCAGGTCCTGCGGCAGGCTCTCGGCCAATCGCGTCAGCTGCTCCTCCCCCTGCCGTATGAGGTCGTCAACGTGCCGCTGGCGAATCAGAAGGGAGGGCTTGGTGCCGACGAAGAGGCGGTAGTCCTGGAGCTGCGGTTCGGTGAGGTAGCCGGACAGGATGGCGTGGACCACGCGCTGCCGCCGGTCCAGGTTCTCCTTCAGCTCCCTGGCGTCTTCGGTTTGACCGAGGAGCAGAGAGCGCTTGTGATGGAGGGAGTCCTGACCGGGACGAGAAGACAAAATATTTATCAGCTTACACACAATCTTAATACTTTAAGCTGTTCATGTCAACATCCAAATGTTCTTGGACAACACTAAAATGCTTAATGTTAGCATGTAACATGTTAGATACCCTCTTTCACACATAGTCCCCGCTGGGATAACCTTTCAAGCACCACTAGTGATTTTCACTATTCACACATGCACTACATTCAGGAACATTTCCGTCTTGTGCCTTTCCACACATGCCATGGTGACACTAGAATAGATGGGGCAAGGGACAGTCCAGCACTTACAGTATGGATGCCAACCACCATAAAACTCAACAGAAGAAGAAGAAGATGGGCCAGATGTACGTGTACGTGGCAGAAGACGTCTCTTATTATTTTCAGGAACATAGCAGACGAGGAGCTGTTTTTTTTTCCAGTGCCAATGTTCTTGTAAAGTATTTATTATATTTATTTATTGTTAGTTATAACATCAGAAAATTGGCTACCATCTGGTGAGTTTTTATTTTCAATAGTGTTGCCGCAATAAATTTTATGAGCCACTTTGTGACTGAAATGTCAAAAATCGGATCCGGGATTCGAAGCGTGACGTTCCTGGATCAGGACAAATAAGCAACGTGTCACTCAAAGCACACAATCCAGCTTACACTGACAGAGTGGAGCTGCGACTGAGGAACGCAGAGTTCTAGTTTAGCATGACCTTTCCTCTGGTGCCACCCTCAAAACAAACTTAACACGTTGCTCTCCAGGATGTACGAATAGCAAAGGGGTGGCTAGCATGGCTGTAGCCTTTTTTCTTGCTCTGAAAGCTCAGATATATCTGCCAGTGAATGATACTGAAGTAAAGCAAACAAACATGGATGACAGCCAAAGTTCATCATTCAGGGTAACTACAGGACATCCTCACTTAAAGTCATTCTGATCATAAAGCAACTACCATAAAACTGTACCTGAACACTAGGCAACTTCATTCAGTCTGACAGTCACTCTCATTATTAGTGACACTAACAACTGCTATCTTTAGGTTGTCTGCTGACAGTAGTTACCATGACAACCTGTCCCATCGCTGCCATCCAAACAACATGGCCTGAACTTCACTCTTTATGCTGGACACCTCTCCTGTTTTTCTCCAATGGACATCCCTGGTTTAAATGTTTATTCCCATAATACTGAGTCACTGGATAAACAGATGCATGTTACTTTAGCTCCAATTTGTGGCTGTTGGGTGCAGCACTTCAACCCAGGTGAGCCATGATCGGAATCATTTTACACTCTTTTTAAATGTTTTTAAATGACCTGCAGTTATTAAAGTCACCAAAGAACTTAAAGAGGACCTATTAAGCTTTTGTGCTTTTCCCCTTTCCTTTAATGTGTTCTTTGTGCATGTAAAAGCTCTGCAAAGTAACAAAGCCCAAAGTCCACGCCAAAGGGAGTTACTCTCCCCCACAGAAACACTGCTCCTGAACTACCTGAAACGCCTTGCTTGAAGTCCTGCCTTTTCTTCCGTAACGTGGTGATGTCACCAAGTAACACATTTGCATAATACGTGCCTAGCAGGTAGTTTGGCACACCCTCAAAGAAAGCTAGTTAGAGCGGAGCTGGAGCGGAGTCCGAAGGGTTTGGTTCGGTTGACCAATCACAACAGCGGGCCAGCTGACCAATGAAAACAGACAGTTTTTCACCATGTCTGTCAGAGGGTGAAAAGAGGTGCTGCAGCACAGCCGGTATGAGAAAAGTAAAGCGTTTTTTGAACATTAAAACATGTAAACATGTTCTAGTAGAAACCCAAAATACAAGTCTGCACCTGAAAATAAGCACAATAGGTCCTCTTTAAACCCAGATAATATGAGTCGTGTGCAGACACAGCTACAGATGGATGGGTAACAGATACACAGAGTGTCAGACAGGTAGGTCCTGTCCCGTCTCACCCTCTCGTCCGCTGCGTCCTCCTGCGTCAGCTCCTCTCTCTCCAGAGCGAGCAGAGATCTGTCGATCCTCGACAGCCGGCTGCACAGAGACAGCAGCAGGTTCACGATCTTCTCCAGATCTCCTGCAAACACAACCGGGTCAACATCTCAGTTTCTGACACACTGCAGGTACCAAAGAACCATCGCAGCTGTAGTTATACTGCTTTTTTTTTAATAGATGTCGTACCGATGAACATGCTGTACTTGTCCCTCTCGTTGGTTTTGAGGCGTTCCTGCACCAGTGTTTCAATGCTCGCCCCCAGCTCCTGGTGACACCTGTGCTCCTCACACAGCGCCTCCTTCTCCTGCCGCAGAGCCGCCACGCTGCACCTCAGAGCCTCACACAGCTCCACCTGATAAAACACAAGAATAGCCAGGTGTTTCACCTGCGTTACTGCTGTGATGCTTTATTTAATATTTATATTAAACAAAGAAAAGTTCAGGTAAATGATAATATTAATATAATTAAAGACATCAAACAGAAATCAGTTTTTACCTTCCTGGTGTTGAGGTCTTTCTCATCCTCATCCAGATCCGTCTCCTTCCCTCGATCCGTCGCCGTGCTCTGAGCAGGATCACAGACGCCATCTTGGATCCTAGGAAGGTAACAACATTATTTAAAAACCTAGATTTCAAATTTTATTTACTTTTTAAATCTGTTTTTGAATGCCATTTCCTTACGATCTTTTCATTCATTTGATTGATACACTGCTGCTGTTGATAGCCAAGAGGAGATGGTCTTAAAAAACAATCGAGCAAAAGCAAAGAAAGAACAAGATAGGAAGCAACAGAAAAGAAAAGTAAAGATTTAAAGAGCAAGATGACCAACACAATAAAAACAGAAAAAGGAAAATACAGAAATTAATTTACAAACAAATTAATAGAAAAGGAACACAGAAACCAAGCAAAATGAGAAAAAAAAACATACCCAAAAAAGGTAATAAAAGGACCATTTAGGGCTGGGCGATATGGCCAAAATCTTCTATCACGATATAGGTCTTTTCATATCTCGATAACGATATAAATCACGGAATTTTCTGGTAATTAATAAATATTCTAAATGAAATAACCACACGGTAAAGCCTATTTTTGTATACTCCTGTGTGAATTAAATATTTGAAAACACCAAAAGAAGTAAAAGTACTGAGTATTTTCTCATTTTAAGAACTTGAGTGCAAAATGAACATAACAGATTTAAGTGAAATTATAGAGCAAAAAGAAATAAATACTGGCCTAGCCTACATCACGATAGAAACGTCATTTTTATCTGACATCTTGACCGTGTTTTATGCTATTTACTGTTTAATGTTGTTTAGAGTTTGACTACTTTCATATTCATACAAAATAACTTTAAAAACTCAGTCAGAGTTTCCCTCAGCCTCTAATACGTCCAAGCTTTTTTAAAATGTTAAACTATCAGGATATAGTGACCGTTTTATAGAAATATATATATTTTTAAATCATATTTGCTCCAATCTGCCTACTTCGGCTTTAAATCCATTCCGTTACACCAACTCTGGCCACTAGGTGTCAGCGTTGACTTTCTGTCTGTCACACTGATATGTATGAGATCCGTGGAAACCAGAGGAAGAACAAACACTCATCTATGGTAAGAATGCTTCAGCCTTTTAATCACGTAGACATTGAAAGCCTTTAAGCAGAGAGTGTCTTACAGCTAAGACCAGTATTGTTTTTTTTATTAATCCACAGTTCTTCTACGATCCTCTGTGTAGTGAAGTTTAATGAAACAGTCACTGTGGTCCAACCACACTCTCTCGACACTCTGCTGTTGAGGAACGTTGATCAGGTTTGTCTGGTCTCTCCTGTCCTGTCCTGGCTGACAACACCAACACTCAGTCAACAGGAAATCATATTTTAACCTTCATGTTTCATCATCACTAGCTTGGTTTCAGACCTCCAGCAACTCAAATACATCTGGTGGTCTGTTCATTAACAACTGTTTCTGTGGTTGGAGAAGTAATCGACCAATTAGAGCTTAGTAGGCGGGACTAAGAATGGTGACTTCATCTACCTACACAACTTGCTAGCTATCCAGCTACAACCAAGGTTGAACCCAATGTACCTGCTGTCATGACCTGGCAACAAACCCACAAAACTTACTTCATCATCTCCATGAACCTGAACCAAAAATATAAGTGACTGATTGAAAGTTTCTGGAAATACAGTGAGCAGACACTCATTGTCAGACATGGCGACAGTAACATTTGTTCCAACTTTTGAATTTGAGAAAAAAACTTGCACATGGAGGCAACATTAGACTGTAGCTGCAGAATATGTTTCACCGAGGCCAAAGGTCAAAGCAAAAACACTACATTCCTTCCACTGACTTGACTGACCATGTATAACAGGGAAACGATGCCTAAATTGATGATTGTTTGCCTTTGTTTCAACAAGGAAACATTCCTTCCCTGAACATCATGTTCACCAATAAACCAAAACACATTCAAGATGTCGCTGACTTTAAAGGTTACAACGTGCAGAGAAAGCAGAGGTTTGTGATGCTCCTTGTCTGTGTCATTAGCAGATAGAAGAAGAAACACAAACACAACAAGAATGACAAATGTTGGTTTACAGGAAGTCCCTGTTAAAGTCTCTTTCTGCAAATTTGGTCATAAACACACTCAACATAAAGGTCTTTATCCTTGTGTTACATAAAGCACTTTAAAGGAAATTCAATGTGATCCTCCTCCAGCGTTAAACTACATCATCAATCTGTGATGTCCAGTGCATTGTACTGTTTTAATTCACTCTCTGTTTGAAATTCACAATCCAGCATTTCCCTGTTGTTCTTACTAACTAGGGGAAGTGTACATCTACATCACAAACAAACCAGCACGGTTAAACCAGGAGCGCAAAGAGTATTTCATTGAAAAGGCTGTTGAACTCCTTCTATAATCTTTATGTTTGCACAGAAATAAATGTAAATATTCACAAAAAAAGGAGAAGTGTTTTGTTGATGCTAAAACTCAGTGTCTAAGTGTATTTAAAATATCACTGAAAATGTTAAAGAATATTCAAAGGCAAAACACAGGACAGAATTACCTGTCATCCAATCGGGTACTGCCCCTGCGTTGCCATGACGATTTACCAACCGATCTGCTGTTTAGAAAGATCTCCTCCATAAGCTCTACAGTGGATTTACCCCCCCACGTGTCCAGGAGGGGCGCCAGAGAGCTGTCCTGCAACACCTGGATACAATGAAAAAGGAAGAATCAAACAATGTGCGACAACAAAGGTGGAGTCAGATCTAGGTACGACAACAGAGGTATAGTTGGAACTAAATACACTGATAAAGGTAGAGTCAGAACTATGTACGGCTTGGAATGTACAGTCAGAACTTGGTATACGACCAAGGTAGAGTCGGAACTAGGTACTACGAAAGAGACTGAACTATATATGAAGACAAAGGTAGAGTCAGAACTAGGTACAGCAGCCTTTAGTCAAATTAACTGCTGACTCCAGGTACCCACCAGCTGCCGGGCCAGTGCCTCCACTCGCAGCTCTTCGGATGTCTTTTCCCTCTTGGGTAGGGGCTGGTACTCAAGACCTAGGCTGTCCTCGGTTCTGGTGGGTATGATGATGGGTGTGATGGTGGAGGGCTGTGGCTTCATGGAAGAAAGGAGGATGGGCACAGGCGAAGGAAAGACGTAGGAGGAAGGGGACACAGGAGGGGAGTGGAGGGATAACGTCCTGGTGGGAATGATGGAGTTGTTTAAGAACTCCATGCTAGAAATGAATACAGAGAAGAGAACAGAAAAATGGAAAAAGAGAAAGAGCCGGTAGAAACATCAAAAAAGGTCGATAATGATAATATTTTAATTCAGGTTTAAGTATGAAAATGTTGTACAACAAACCTTCCCAATGTCTGGTGTCCAGCTTCCTGCTCCAAATCGATGGGAGGGGGAGGAGGAGGGAAATCCTCCAAGATGCTTGTCTCTCTGATTGGTGGAGGAGGTGACGGAGAGTCAGGATTTTGGAGGAAGACCTCATCATAATTCTCCAGCGATAGGCCTGTAGAGAATTCTAGTGGTTGGTGCTGGTCAATGGGGCTGAAGAGGCTGGACTCTGAGATTCGCAGAGAGGACAGGTGCTGGGGAATGGACGGATGGGAGGATGGGGGAGGAGATGATCCCCCGCTGTCCTTCGTGTTTGGTGGGGATGAAAGCTGGAAATGGGGCAGGGGTGTTGGCGTCACTGGCGAAACCCGTTTGGCGTTTTCTGCAGAATACCCTCCTATCATGTCTAAACTGTAGGCTCTCCCTCTATACATGTCCTTTGCAGTGTCTTCTAATATGCCGGCGTCACTCAAACTGCGTCTTGTCTGTCTGTCCGTCACCAGGGTTTCATTGGAGCCAGTAGTGTCACTGTCATCACCGTCACCTGTGCTGGGTTGCGGAATGCCTGGGAAGGTGATGGCATCCAGGTTGGCCTGGCTCAGCCTCTCGCTAGCATGCCACTCAGCACTGACTCTGTCCTGAGTCCCAGGTGGGGAGAGGGGGCAAGGCAGGCCAACGGAGGCCGCCAAGGTCGAAGTGCTGGTGGCTCGCTGCCGGTCGGTGTTCCTCTGCCGCTCCCGACGAGTGACAGGAGTGTGGAAGGAGCCTGGGTCTACGATCAGAACACAAGGAAGAGTCAGAGAGGCATCACGGTGCTAGGAGATATATTTATAATGTACCCATAATTCAAGAATCAAAGAACTACAGAATGATTCATGGGTCCAAAAAGTTAAAACTACCAGTGACCTGAGACCAATCCCAGACAATGACAGTTTGACCCCATACTAGGCAAAACATCCAATTTCAAGTCCTTTTGTGTATGGCCTAATGTGATTTACAGACATTTGTGCATTAAATCTTCTCAGTTTGCTCACCTTGCGAAGGTCCTGCAGGCTGGACGGTGTTCAGACTGTCTCGGGAGTGTTGAGGAGACACGTGGTCGCCTGATAGCTGGACTTCTGCAGGTCTGAGAGACAGATAAAGAAATAATTAACGAATGAAGGAACACGTCAACAGACAATGTTCAGTTTAAGTCGTTGCTGTGTCAGAGAGAAGTACATTTAACTTCATTTAACTATGATATGGTCACTTTTCAGTATGTACTTAGTGGTGTTACTGTATAAGTTAAGACAAAACATCTAATAATATAGTAATAATAATAATAATAATGGAGGAAGAGGCTGATTCCTTCTCCCCAGAAGATTACTCCTTTATATTTTAATGGCCTTTCCTCTAGCCATCACCAGGACAGACTTAAGAAGTGCAGTTTGTGGTTAAAACACAGTGTTATGGGCCTTCGTAAATGTTCTGTATTTCCTCACAGCGATCGTTCAAATTCCTGATCTTATGGGCTGATTGTTATAGGTCAGTGCTCAGTATAACCAGTAGTGGTGCATTCATGTTCCTGGTAATATTCAGACACCAGGCAGATCTGTGTAAACACACACAGAGAATTCCTGAAGTGACCTCTGACCTTCACATTTTGAGAGCAAACATATTTAAGAGTTTTAAGTGAATAAATCCCCGGGGACTGGAGTTGGTATTTTGTTTATTTTTCTGTCTCCGTGCCAGGGAGTTTTCTCTGCTTCCTGAAATTCCTCAGTTCACTCCTCTTCTTCACTCCTCTCCCTCACTCCTCCCTTTGCCTTCCATTGAACTCTTTCACTCCTCTGAACTCTTTCACTCCTTCTTTCTTCCCTGTATCTGAACCCTTAACTTCTTTTCTACCTTCCTCCCCCTCTCCTCCTCCTTTAATACTAAGGGATACTCCCTCCTTCCTCCCCAGGGGCTTTCAGAAAGTCTGTGGTGAAGCTGCCTTGAATTCAATTTCAGACTTTCTCTCTTTTTTTTTTACCTCCTTCCCTTCTTTCCCTCCCCCATGTTGTTATCGCTCTTTCAACCTCCTCCCTCTTCTCCTTCCCTCTCACCTCCTCCGTCACTCTCTCCATCCCTCATCTTCTTCCTTCATTTCCTTTCCTGCCCTCGTTTACCGATACTCCCTATTTTTACCTCCTTCCCTCCTTCTTCCTTCTCTTTTCTTCTCTTCTCTTTTTTCCTCCTGTGTTTCACCTCCTCTGTTCATCCCCTTCTTTCCCTCTCATTCCTTGTCTTCATTCCTTACTTCGTGGTGCCAGCAGCCGGGCACATGGACTCATAAGGCCACGGTTGGTTTTAAAATAGCAAAGAGCCAAAAGCACACACACACACTCTGGCTGACTGTTAACAACCTATTATGGAAGAGAGCTAAAATATCAGAGCAGAAACGACGAGAATTCCCATGATCCCTCAGTTCTTCAGCAGGAAACAAACAGCCGTCTGACATTTTGCTCAACTCAACCTATTTGCGTTTCAATTTGTAAACAGAACGACACAAACGAATCATCACACAGAGAACATCTGTGAGAGAAAAGATGATGAAGAGGTTTTCAGTGTTGGTGACTGTGGGAAACCCATGTGGGGAAAAAGCTGCTCTGGGATTTGAACCATCAGCTGTTTGGTCACACGATCAAATGGTCTGAAAGGAGACGTGACATACCTGTCCTCGGCCAGAGAGCGGCGTCCAGGTTCAGAGAGGAAGACCCCAAACATCCTGACGTCACCTGGAGGGAAGTCCTGAAACACACACCGACAAAGTATAAGAGGATTCCACTACTTTTGTTTATCCTCTCCTTATGTTGTATCACATTTCATGTGATTTATCATCCATATCATTGTGAATCTCCCAGCTGGGGATCAGTTAAGTTTGATCTTATCGTATTATATTGTGACTAGGACTGTCAAAGTTAACGCGATAATAACGCAAATTCGTTTTAATGCCACTAATTTAACGCATAAACGCAACTTGCGATTTTTAGGTGGTAGCGGGCTAGAAACTAGAAAACCTAAGGAATCCAATGGTACCAACCATGTTATACTAGCTTTTCGATAAAGAGGCCAAACAATGTTACAAACTTGCGCTAAATTTTAGCGAGGAAAAACCGGCATGGCCATTTTCAAAGGGTTCCCTTGACCTCTGACCTCAAGATATGTGAATGAAAATGGGTTCTATGGGTACCCACGAGTCTCCTCTTTACAGACATGCCCACTTTATGATAATCACATGCAGTTCTGGGTAAGTCAGCTGCTTCTCCACTGAAGTTAGAGCTGTAAACGGCTTCAGCTCTCCACCACAAACTTTAACATGTCTGTGTGATCAAACATAGTTCTACATTTTACATTAAGAAGAAACCCATCTTCACACTGTCCCACTCCATCGCACACTACACACATCATTACATCTATCAAGTGCGCTAAAATACAGCAAAAGAGTTGTGTTTTTTATGCAGTTTAGGACGTTTCTAATTATTTGCCAGCGGCTTAACTTAAAAACATCAACGCTGTAAAAGCAGGACTGCTGGACCCTGCAGTGTTTAAAGTAAGAGGACAGAGTGTCTGTTTGTCTGACTGAAGTGTAATGATGTTTATGTGACACCGCCTGCTCTGATCACTGACGGAGATAAAAGGACAAATTCATCCTTTACTGCATTCCTTTAAGAGCTCCGCAGATGTGTGTATGATGGATGTATGTGTGTGTTATCTTTGCTATCATCCACATCGGACAGCGCCCAGCCACCGTCTCCGGCTCTCTGGCACCTCACAGGAAACTCTGAGGTCTCTGTGTATTTCCTGTGTGACTCAGGGCCACACGTCCCTTAATGGCAAATGTCATTTTAATTTAATTTTAATTTCTTTAACTTGCGATTTTTAAGTTATCAATTTTAAAGCTAGAGTGAAGATACTGGCATCATATGAAACGAGAAAACCTAAGGAATCCATTGGTACCAACCATGTCATACTAGCCTGTCAAGAAGGAGGCTAAAAACGCTCCAAACTTATGCTACATTTTGGCAAAGGAAAAACTGTCACGGCCATTTTCAAAGGGGTCCCTTGACCTCTGACCTCAAGATATGTGAATGAAAATGGGTTCTATGGGTACCCACGAGTCTCCCCTTTACAGACATGCCAACTTTATGATAATCACATGCAGTTTGGGGGAAGTCATAGTCAAGTCAGCACACTGACACACTGACAGCTGTTGTTGCCTGTTGGGCTGCAGTTTGCCATGTTATGATTTGAGTATTTTTTTTATCCTAAATGCAGTACCTGTGAGGGTTTCTGGACAATATTTGCCATTGTTTTGTGTTGTTAATTGATTTCCAATAATAAATATATACATATATTTGCATTGAGAAAGCATATTTGTCCACTCCCATGTTGATAAGAGTAATAAGTACTTGACAAATCTCCCATTAAAGGTACATCTTGAACAGAAAAAAATGTATGATTAATTTGCGAATAAGCGCGATTAACAATGGACAATCATGCGATTAATCGTTCTACAAAGAGTTTTTTTCCTGCTAACCTGCACCTTGCAACAAATCAAGGAACGAAACTAAATGTTTCAGAAAATCCAGAGTAAATTCAGTCATTTTGGGCAGCAATAATATCAACTAAATGTGAGCTGCTGGTAGGAGTGAATCGTTACCTGGTTCAGTCTCACTCCTGTGGGGGAGGAGCGGGAGCGGTAGTGTTGAGGAGCCATTGGTCTCTCCTCGGATCTCTCCAGGAGATCCTCAGCAGAAGCCGACCTGCCGGAGCCTCGAGTTGGCCCGGCCCTCTGCAGAGCCCCGTTGAGCTGCGTGGACAGTCCCAGGTTGAGTTTAGGCTCTGGGGTCAGCTGCTGGGGGTCCAGGCCCAGGTCTCTGCTCTGTCTGCTGAGCCCTGCTTCATGGGTGATATCCTGGAGGGTCTGGGCCTTGGGCTCAGGAAGCGAGCCAGAAGGAGCACTGGGAGTAGAAACCAGGAAGGAGTTATTAAATTACTGTAATAATTCAACTTCATATTAGAATGTAAAGTTATTAGTTGTGTCTCTCTCAAAACCACAAAAGTTATGTCATTGGATAAGTGAAATCTGAAGTTGGTGGACCAACCAACTGACAGACCGACATTGCCATTCGTAAAGCCACACTGCTATGGCTAAAAATCAGTGTTAGATGAAGCCGGTGTCTGGTTTCGGTTACCCAGGAGGTGGGTGCGACGGAGCCCTCGGAATGGTCACCCTGCCCGGGTAGTAGAGGTTGGACTGGAGGCTCCGCAGGTCGGCTCCAGGAGGGAGGGTGGAGCACAGACGGGTCTCTCCGTAGGAGAAGCTTCGATCTCGGCCAGAGTCCTGGAGGGAGAGCAGGCTGGAGGTGGAGGAGACGCTGAAGGTGTCTGAGTGACAGGAGGAGACTGGAGAGAGGGGAGAAGGAGAAGGAGAAGAACAAAAAAAAGGACGTGATTAATATATCTGTTCCACTCTGTCTATCAATTAAATATTTGCTTTACCTTCCATTTATCCTTCATCCACCTATCAAACCATCACTCATCCCTCCACCCACCTGCATAGTTGCTGTATTCAGGCTGTAGATAAGCACTACTGGGCCTCGGTCCACCCCTCTGTCCTCCCTTGTCTCTTTTCACGCTTCTCTTCCTCTCCATGTATTCAGCCAGAGCGTCGTGCTGAAGCTGCCGCAAGTCGGGTCTTGACGTGGCATTCTGCAGGGACCCGCCCCCGACGCGACTTGCCACGAGCTCGAACATCTTCCGCCGGTCTGCCACGCTGGTCTCTGACAGACAGGGAGATCAGGGTCAATGCCCACACAGACTCTAGATGTTTCTGATGTGCCAGATACCCAACGATCACAATACTGACATTCCTGTCAAACCAATTTATTTTGGGAGCAGTTTCCAGGCCGATGCTCAGTGGTGTACTGACTTTTGTATACAAAGTCTGTCATCTTTATATGTTTTGTTTTCTTTTTATAACGTTTAACATGTCAAGATTAATTAAATTTTTTTCTTTGTTTTTGTGTGTATTCAAGACGTGCAGTATGATCCATGTAATTCTGATCAGTGCTTCATTGTGACATTCACAATATTGACTTGATTATTTGGAGATCTTGTGAGAGGTATTGGGAGAGTTTTGTCACCACTATGGGGGGTTCAGGGAGACAGCTGTTCTTACATCTGCATTTTCTAACGTTTATTTACCTCCTCCACGCCTGAAGAGGGCAGTGGTCTCTACATCCGATAGCCCGACCTCGTTCATGTTCTCTGGCTCCGAGTACGATCGCTTCTTCTGGTCCACTGTCAGACGCCTGCGGCCGCAGATCCGCACCGGAGCAGGAGGTCCAACCGGCGGGACACTGGGGAGTGCTGGGGGGCTCGGGCCTCGAGACTCGGGGCTGACCACGTGCCTCTCCTTCGGGGTGTGAAGGGAAGTGACCGGTGGTGGCGACTGTGGTGTGATGACGATGCCCTGCGGTTTGGGCATGGTTTTGGGGCCTTTTTTCTCCGGGGACTGGTGCTTGGCGGGGACAGGTGGAGGCTGGTGGCTGCTGGAGGAGGAGAAGGTAGGAGGAGCTGCGGGAGGCTGAGAGCTGATTGAGGAGCTGAGGTCTCTCCGTCTGAAGGACGTGGACCGCAGGACCTTAGACTGGGCGTCTTTCAAAGAGTCCCTGTAAGATCTGAAAAGAGACAAGATTACACTGTCAGGGTGGCTCAGAGAGACTCGGGACACTGACCTGCTGAAAGACTCTGACCTGTTGTAGGACGTGTCCTGCATGGAGCCCATTATCTCTTGGACGTCCTGTGTCCGGGGGAAGTCTTTCCTGCTGTCTCCCTCCGTGGATTCGTCCAGCTGGTAGCTGCTGCGGCTCCTCTGGAGGGCTAAACTGGGATCTGCTGGGGACCTGAAAAACCACACAGATATAGTCCAGTAAATGTGACTCAATTTGACTACAGCCAATCTGAAAGGACTTAAGACGCAAAATAAAATGTTGCAATACCTGGAACAAATATTAATACAAGTTTCTTTTAGTTATATATTTTTAGTTTTATCAATTACCCACAGCCCGTCTACCTGTATTTCATGTGCTCGCTGCTGCCTCCTCTGTAGCTCATGGTCCTGTGGGCACTGGACCTGCTGGTGCTTCTCTTCAACATGTGTCTGAGGTCCTCTGCTCCACAGGGGGTGATGTGGCCTTTCTCGGTCATCTGATTCAAAATCAGAAATATTTTAAAATTTAGGAGGTAAGTTTGGGATGACACAAATCTTGTCTGGTAAGTCAAAATATCCATAAAACTGCACACAGTAGCAAACAATGTTTGGTTTGAGGTTCCCCTCACATGTGTGGCTTTGTCTGGTGCGGTGATGGTGCTGTGACTGCGCTGCCTTCCGGTGCGTTCTCGAAGCTCGAAACGACTGACCTTCTCCAGGACGGAGAGGCTGCGGACAGGTCCGTGGTTCCCATCACTACAGCTACTGTTGTCATGGCTACTGGCGACACTGTTGGGGCTAGAGCATCGCTGCACCTCGGCAAGGGCGATCTCCAGACGGGTCAGTGGGTGTTCTCTGTCTTTGTCCCGCTCTCTGTGGTCCCACTGCTGGTACTGCAGAGCTGCTGAGTCACTGAGATGATGGGCAGGAGGCTGGGAGGCGGAGGGGTGTGGAGCCTGAGGCTGAGGGTGAACAGGTAAGTGGGTAGGAGGCACTTGGCCCTGGGCGAGCCTGGAGGACGCCACTGGCTCTGAATGACTGCTGGTCTGGTCCAATGATCTGAAGGGAGGGAGGAGGAGAAAAATGGAGGACAAGAGGTAAGTAAAGAAGGGAGAATCAACTGACTTCTCCTGATACATCGAGTACATCCAACCATTATATGAACTAACCAACCGTCCACTGTTAGGAAGCTGCTTTTATATATGGAAGTTTGTTATCTGGCAAAATATCACATGAGTTTGTGTTGTCATGGATGTGTCTGGTCGCTGGGACCAGAGACGTAATGTTAATGTCAAACCAACATCCTCTCCAGTTGTCTCTACAGCTTGGAGCCTCACAAAGCCTACTGAAAATTACCTTCAGACCTCTTGATGGAAAACAAACTCGTTAACTAACTCATTCATTCACCGTCATTCACAATTTTTGAGATGTTTTGGTGGACCTGGAGGAGGTTCACAAAGTGACAGAGACAGAATCAGAAATCTCAAAAATGCTTGCGAAGTCATAATCAGAAATGATTTCAACATGTAAATCCACACATCCCTCCATCGTGTACCTGCTCCTGTCTACCCTGGACTGGACAGGTATGCAGGGGTCCGTCCACTCTTGTGAGGATGGGTTCCTGAGTCCAGCAGTGGGGGAAACATGGAAATCCTGGTTCAGTTCCTGGAACACTTGGTTGTTGAGTTTCTGGCTTGTGTGAATATGGGGCTCTTGGAAGCTCTGACTGTGAGGTCCTTGGTGGTTTGGGGGCCTTTGGGCCCCTGTCTGGTCCTCTGATGCCTCTCCAGCAGTTTTCAAGTGGGGTGTGAAGAGTTCAGAGTTAGACTCTTCCTGTTGAGGCCTGATAAAAGTAGAGGACTGAGTTAGCATTAACAAATAGACGAGCATGATGACAAAATACAGCTGTTGGTTGAAATATCAGCATAAGATCACCTGTCTGCCTCGTGTGCTTGAGTCCTGAGCTGTGTAGAGGCAGATGTTGAAGAAGAGGAATAGGGGTATAGTGAAGAAGAAATGTTGTTTTGGTATCCGTTTTCTGTAGCTGACATCCTTCCATCCCTCCGCCTCTCTGTTGCTGCTTCCTCTCTCCCTCCGACGCCCTGCTGCTGCTGCTGCTGCTGCTGCTGCTGCTGCTGCTGCTGCTGCTGCTGCTGCTGCTGCTGCTGTTGCTGCTGCTGCTGCTGCTGCTGCTGTCGGCTGTTCTCCTTGACCAAGGCGGGGTAGACTCCCGAGGAGCCTGGCCCGTGGCTGGCGCTGGGCATCTGTGCGTAGTGGGGCTCAAGCTGGGGGACGGGGTACACGCCCGTGGGCAGAATGAGTCGGCCAGACGACTGGGGGATGGGGCCTGCCGGTCCGGAGGAGGGTCCGGTAGGGGAAGGGGGCTGGGGAAAGCCTCCACCCTGCCGGGGCTTTGTGGTGGGGCTGCTCTCTGGACTCTTCTCTATCACTGTGTGGAGCTGACCTTCAGCGCTGTACGAGCCTTTAGCTGGAACCACAGTAATGAGGGCAGTGTTTGTAAGAGGATGATGATAGCAGAGCTTTCCTCTATCTCTACACCATTACTTGATAGAGCAGAATTAAATGGTATATTTGGATCCTTAAAATGAGTAGAATCATGGAGATAGAATATAAATATAATATACCTGCACTTGAGGCCACCGGGCCACTGGAGTGATGCCAGGAACCTTTCTGCAGAGACCTGAGTAAAATACATTAGACATTTGATTGATTTAAGTGGCATTTATTTTACACAAGTACGTCATATTTTGCAACAACAATTTAAACAAACTCAATTGTTTTGTGTACAGATGTCTTTGTCACATGTATTGTGTTGCACTGGATCGAAGTGGATGATATCGTAGTATAGCACATTGTATAGTATCATATAACTGAATCGTATTTAATTTTTATGCAGTATTTTGTAGCATATTGTATCGACCGTATCATTTCATAGCACAGCGTGCTGTAGCGTAGCATATCGTATTGTTGCGTGATGTATCGTATCATATTCTAGCATATTGTTTTGTATCGTAGCGTATTGTGTCACATCGTATTGTATTGTTACCATAGACTGTATATAAAAAGTAGGACGTAGTCACGGTGACGTCACCCATTGGTTTGTGGACTGCCGTTTTGAAGCCTCGAGTTTGGCATTTTGGCCGTCGCCATCTTGGTTTTTTGCAACCAGAAGTGACACGAGAGGGTGGAGCTAAGCACAACCGAACGCTGAATAAGACATTTTTAAGCGATCAAAAGGGTTTTAATTAATGAACTGAAAACACACAGTGAAAGGGTTAAAGTTCTAAGACGAAGGGTCTTCGGGAGCAATTTGGGGTTGAGTATCTTGCCCAAGGACACTTCGACATGCGGACTGGAAGAGCCGGGTATCAAACCGCCGATCATCCGATTAGTGGACGACCCGCTCTACCTCTGAGCCACAGCCGCCTCCATCAATCAATATTCACCCTGATTTGAGAGACCCTACTCACCGCAGTGACCGGGCGTGCTCCAGACTGGACCAGGAGTTTGGCCTCTCGTGGTTCCTGATGGCTGCGTAGCTGTCGCTGCGCCTCGGTGGAGCCGGCACTCCCTTCAGGCTCTCATAGGAACTGCGGCTGGCTGCCGGGCCCCATATTGGACCCACACTGTGTCTGTTTGATGCCGGTACGCCGCCGCCGCTGCTGCCGCTACTGCTGCTGCTGCCACTGCTGCTGCCACGGTAACAGACCCCACCCACTGAACCTGGAACCAATAGTACAAAGAAAAACAATGATGTCATCACGTCAAAGCTACATTACCCGAAAAAAACATCCCTGAAGCAGAAAGTTCACCTTGCAGATCTCGGCCTGGCCCCGGCCTCGCCGCTCCCCCGCCTCTGGAATCGCTGTTGCGTAGCAACGCGGCAGAGGTGGAGCTCAGCTCGTGCTCTTGAGACAGACCCTGCTGGGCGTCGTAGACCGTCCGGACGTAACATATGTCAGCCTGCTGCATCTCTCCACTTCCTCCTTCTCTCTGAGGGACGGTCTCCAGCGAGTAGGAGCGCTCTGGGCTGAAGGAAGGGTTGGAGGCGAGGTACTCTGGGATACTGGAGCTGGTGGAGAAGGACGAGTAGGCAGAGTCCCGTTTGCTGTGGAGGTGGTCGATGCTGTTGGAGGACCTGGAACATGACAAGAGATTTCATTTGAGATCATGACACTGAGATGTTTACAGCTGTGAAGGACACACCCTATCGAATGGCACACCCTAAGCTAGGCTAGCAGTCGTCACCTGCTTCCAGGCTAGACACAACCTGAACCTGCCTCTATACTTCACAAGCTTTCAGACAGTAGCTGAGATGTTTGTTTGAACCTAGCAGAGGACAGCTGGTGGCAGGAGGAGTAGGCGGGGTGGGGTCCACTGTGGGTGTGGTGGTGCTGAGCTCCGGAGTGAAGCTGGGAGGACTGGGGAGGGTCCAGGCTCTCCATGCTGCCTCTAGAGCTGTACTGGTCCGGACTCTTCCTCAGGTAGCCGCCGCCAGAGTCAAATCCGCCAGACAGGTCGGTGGTCGAGGCACTGAGAGACAGAGAATTTATATTTTTATCAAGGAGACTCAGACATGCCTTGGCAACGGAAATGTGTAAGTAAACTTAGACAAAATGGTGCTTTGAGCTTAAAGCTAAGATCAGCATGCTGACATAACCACAATGACAAGGCTAACATGCTGATGTTTTAGCAGGTAATATTTACTATATTCTAGGGATATCAAAGTTAACACCATAATAACACGTTACACGCAAATTAGTTTTAATGCCACTAATTTCTTAAACGCATCTTTCATGATCTGACATGAGAAGAGTCTATTCAACAACTTAAAACTGGCTCACTCACAGTGTTTCCTGGTTTATTAAGCTGTTTTTTATTTTATTTGTGCATACTGTAACTTGACAATTAGATGATCAATATTTAAATCAGTGCTTTTTTTTGGCAGAACAAGATGTGCAATACCTATATACTGTATCTTTAACCTTGTGCTGCTGCAGTCTTTACATTAATGTGACAATATACAATTCAGACTTGTGCCGTGTTGAAGTGTTACAGAAATGTTCGAGATCCTTGTCAGATTGCCGTTGTGACTTTTACATAAAATGACTCGAGTGTATACAGACACGAGACCAAATTGCCAGAACAGTTACGTAACCAGGTGCATGTCTGAAAGGGACTGTTGGTTGTAAAGTTGGTGATTTGCTGCTGAATCTGCTGTTACCTCACTCTAGATAACTGACTGGAATGTAAATGTGTGCATCTACGTCACAGTTTGACCCACCAAGTCCTTCAACCGAACACAATGCAATTACTGCTCTGGAAAATGGGGGACACTCTCTGTCTGCATCTCTCTTTTTCTCTGTGTCAGTAACTTCTCCGAGTCTAACTTTTGTGTCAGCGTCCGTCTCTTTCCGTCAGCTGTTCTGTCCGTCCCTGTTTGACTTTCTGTCTTCTGTTTTCTTAATTTCTGTTCTATTAAAGCGGAGTTGCAGAAATGTTACGACAAACTTTTTATTCAGATCCTCACTTTACTAACAGGACACGACAGTCAAGAGTGTGTGTGTGTGTGTGGGGGGGTTGTTGCCATGGGAGACCCAGAGGTGAGGGGGAAGGGCATCAGGAATGCCCATTTCTACAGGCATCGACGTCAATGCTCCGTCCACCCAACACACACACCCACACATAACCACGTCAGAGGCTTTTATTCGCCCTTCACCGCCGTTTAAAAGAAACAGTGATGTAACTTCCTCTGATGACATAAAACCTGCTGACCAACAAAAAACACAACAATAAAACAATTACGTATTTAACCAGTTTGTGCAACTGAGATGACTCAATATATCACTGCAGATACTTTAGCTGGGAACACACGTTATTGTGTGTGAACTTTTATCATGATCATGTCTGCAGACATATCATCCAGCAGGAGCTCTGACTGGTCTGAGACAACAGATCTGAATCCTAAAACCCTTGACACGACAAGACAATATGGACAAAACTCTCCATAATGTAACTAACCCTAAGCTAACCTAATTCTAATCTTAATTTTTAAACCAAGTAAACAGGCCTTGAAGGGTCACCACTTTCCAAAAATGTCCTTACTTTCTAAAATGCCCTCACTTTCCAAAAATGTGCCCTCTTCCATAAAAGTTCATCACTTTCCAAAAATGTCTTCAGTCTGAAATGTCTTAATTTGGAAGTTATGTAAAGAATTTAAAGTTTGTGGTCAGTGTTACAACCGACATTTTGACACTTCAGAATCAAAACACACCGCGCAGACAGACAGTCAAAGGTCACATCATATAACAGACAGATAGCAGCTAACAGCTCCTCACATTGATCCGTCTCTGGGCCTTGGTCGCCTAGACAAATTCCTGCCCTAGTAACACCTTCTATAATGCCCTCACTTTCCAAAAGATTCCCCCTCTTCCAAAAGAGTTATTCACTTTGTAAAAATGTCCCCTCTTCCATAAAAGTTCATCACTTTCAAAAATTGTCCTTGTTTTCCAAAAAGTTCTTCACTGTCTCAAATGTCTTAATTTGGAAGTTATGTAAAGAAATTAAAGTTTGAGGTTTGAGCTGTTACAAACTGACATTTTGACACTTCAGAATCAAAACACACCACGCACACAGACAGTCAAACTGGCTCGGCGGATCACAGGAGCACATGTACATAAAAACACACAACCCGTTCTCATCCGTGATATACGTCCACTTTGTATCTGACAGAGCTAAAGGGAGACTTGTGCCTCGGTATCAGTCGTCGAGGGGCGTTATAAAGCGGCGGTATTTGACCACCTGAATGGGCTGCACACCCTGCGCGCTGTATTTATAAGAGAAAATCCAGGCAGAGGGCTGCAGGGTCTCTGCAGATACAGACAACACCAGAGAGAACAATTGATTCAAGGAAAAAGTAAAAATTGGGGGCAGAGCTATCCCGGGCGCACAGGAAAATTATATCAGGATATTTATTGTCAGAGCTGTTTTTGAACACCGACCTAGCGTGGTAGCTGTGGTGCCAGGCACTGCTCATCGTTTCCATCCCGCCCTGATCCGACAGCTGCTGACCTTCACCGAGCTTCGTCGAATGCCACGAGTGAGGACGAGACGCCGGCTCACTGCGTCTGTGGGGTTGAAATACAAAGGGAGAGTTAGTGCACGTGCAGTATTTGACCTGTGTGACTCGACTCTTATTCATTTTCTCGCCGAGTTAGATGAACAGATTGATACCACTCTCACATCTGTAGTTGAACCAGTTAGCTTAGCTTAGCATAAAGACTGGAATCAGGGGGAAACTGATGCTGATGAAAATGATGCATCAGATACTGTAGCTGTCCATCCTGTCTGAAATATTTCAAGTAATTAAAGTAAAGAAATATTTTAACTTATTAAAGTAAAAAAAAATATGTCTACTTAGAATTAATAAATATGCCATTTCATGTTATAAGTTGAGGTGAAGTGTGAAGTGAAGGCAATCAGTCATGTCAGGATACAAAGATAGAAAACCAGACATATGTTCATCTCTCCAATTGACCATATTGTTCATACTTGAACCACAACAGAATAATGCATCCACAGGCATTTGAACAGACAATGTTGAGAGTATTTATATCAGAGATTATTAGGTAAAAATCATATTTCCACTGTTGCAATTTGGACGGCAGCTAAGCTAACTGGCTGCTAGCTCTAGCTGCATTTCTATCGTACAGACACATCTGACTTTAGGCAAAGAAAGCCAATAAGTGTGTTTCCCAAAACTATTCCCTAAAACAACAAACAGAAATGAAGCACTTTCAATGTTGAAGGACTTTTTGATTAACAGAAAGCATCCAACATTCACACCACAGTCATGGTTTCTGTTTTAATCATGTTTGTCTCCTTTCATCCTGCACAGATCTTCATTCCCAGAACCATTAGAGGCCTCAAACTGCTGCAGGGAATCTACCACTGAACACAGTTTATTATCAGAGCTGGAACCAGAAAACAGATCATTTCGAGTTCAACATTAAATAATGTCCTGCTGTGTCCTCCCACAGCAACACAACAAAACACAACACAACACACACACACACAGCTGCATGGCCTCATTCCACAGAGATCTGACCCACCTTCTGCCTATCGTTGCCTCTCCCTTCCCTACAATTTAAAAAATGTTTAAATACTTTTAACTTCAGGCTCCCAAAAAACAAAGTGATGGCTGCAACTGAATGCACAAAAAGGCTTTAGTAAAAGGTCACATAACTAAATATTACAACCAGATATTAAAAATCAAAAGAGTAAAACTGCCCTAAGACACACACGTGCAACATGACATTTTATTTAGCCATATTTTGGTGAAAATATATGTGTGGAACTGATACACTGATTATACAAACGGACACAAGAGAAGTGAATTATGCTGCAGACGTGGTTTAAAAAGACTGTCACCATTCAAATCTACTGGAAGCGACAGGAATTCAAACTGACGACCTACGACCTCTGTTCATTGTCTGACCTCTTATTGTAATCAGTAGGGGGTCCGTTAGTGGACTAGATTTTTTTTTTTAATTTCTTCATGGTGATGTTACTTCAGGGATAAAATAATGTGTTTTTGTTTGTAGTGATAATCTTTATGACATCACCATCATAATTTTTGAATGCGTTATCTCACCAGTTATGATAACAGAGACATCCAACGGCATAACGGTTACAATAATCTTCCCTGATCCTCGTCATATTTGACATGTTCGGCTGCTCTGTATTTATCCACGCAGATAAACAGGAAAAGATTGTATCTGAGTAAGTAGGAGACGGAGACATGAAAGCCTGCATGTCTGTGAACCCCAGGATCCCGGGTAATGACGGGACGTGACTGGAATACCTCAACACGTTATCATCTCTGTCACACGTGTACAGATATTCACCCTCCCCACTAGCTCTCGGGGGACCGGCTGGAGTACAGCGTGGTATGATTTGAGTTTCAAATCCCAGTGTAATTTTGAAACCTGGACCACACTAATGCACATACATGTCTTGGCCCTGCATTCAAAAGTCACCAAGGTTGTTTCCAAAACATACATATCATGTCTTGAGTCCTAAATGTCACAAATGTCAGGGCATCATTGGCTTTCTGTTTTAAAATTTGTTAAAAAAGAACCAGAGGATCAGGTACAAATTTCAGGTTGTGCTATTAAACTGTGCAAATTCAACCCTGTCTCTTACAAAATTGCGTTCCCATACAACTAAACTGCATTCTCAAACATATTTCACGCAGATTGTGATCATAGTTTTAAACACATGGTTAACGTTGTGAATTGAAACAAAACAAAACAAAAAACGCAGCAAAACAACTTGGTTAGTTTTAGTAAAAAAAAAAATCATGTTTTGTCTTAAAATTCAACGAAATTGAAACAAATCACCACAAAAATGCAACAAAACTACTTTGTTAGGTTTAGGCGGCAAAACTACTCGGTTAGGTTTCGTAAAAAAACATAATGGTTTAGCTTAAAATTACTACAAAACTGAAACAAAATACAACAAAAACGCAACAAAACTACTTAGTTAGCTTTAGTAAAAAAACATCATGATTAAAACAATTGAATGTTGAGTTTTAGTCAACCACCCCAACCTCCTCCCTATGTGGACTTCCACAGACGACTACATTAGAAAATGTATTTATTACACGTCAAATAACAAACATAATCCCTGACAAAATACGTTTCCCTGGAAACGTAATTCACAATGCGGTTTCATTGTATAGGAACGTAAGACAGGGACGGCAAATTAGAGTTGAGTCGCGATGAAAAAATTGGGACTAAAGTGAGACAACAACGATTATCACATTCGGTTTGATCAACACCGACGATTTTTTAGTAACAGGAAGTGTTTCCTTTGCTAAGAAAGAACACTAAAATATTTTATACCATGTTGATCACCTCAAATATTCCAGTTTCAGTGGTAAAGTTTATTTTTGTCTGTGAAAGTATATGACAGCTATACAGTCCAGTTAACTCCTTTACATCTGTGTATAAAATCTTTTAACAGCCACAGGTCTCTTTTTGCAAAACTCTGATTTCTTGACTGGAACAAACAAATCGGACCTCTAAATGTTCTCCCGTGTTTCTGACTAATAAACTAAACATGGGACCTGTTTTACCTGGAGGTGAACCTGAGGACTTTGGAGATGAGGCCGGTCGCCAGGCCGTTGACGCTGGCCTCTGATGGCGCTCGACACAGTGCCCCGTCCGACCGGCCCAGCTCAGCTTTCTTCTGCTTCTTCCGGAGCTTCCTGCGGTAGAACGCCTCCAGCAGCTCCATGGCTTCAACTCAAAGTCCACTTTATTCTGCTTTCTACTCTACTGCTTTCTTCTTAGCTGTACTCTTCTTGTCTAATTGTTTCCTCTTCTCTTAGAAAATCCCGGAAAGGTCCATTTCCACCCCCTTTACACAGGGCTGTTTGTTTGGTGTTTCCTTCTAGAGAGCTCCAAGAAAACCTATATTCTCATTTCAACTGAGTTCTACTCAACTTCTCCCTTAAATTTTCTCCTCTGTACAAGAGCACTTCCAAAAGTACTTGTCCTCTCATGAAATCTACTCGTTCTACTTCACCACTTGGACCTAAAGCCGTCTTCGTTGCAACCCAGACCGACGTTCATTTACTCCTCTTTTCCATCAAAATTCGACCGATCGCGTCTCTACCACCCTCTGATCTGTCCCTTTTCTCAAGTTCCAGTCTGGGACTGGCTGGTCAGATTGAGTCGCATTGCGTTGGTCCCCGTCCCCGAGCTCGTTAAGCAAATGAAGCAATTAAGCGTCATTAGGCCGTATGATAAAAGCATGAAGTAAACATCCTTAGCCTGGCTTGGTCTGGATGGTAGCTGTTGATGTGGTCTGTGAGCAAGAGACACTGAAAGTCTGATGAGAGAGAGAGAGAGAGAGGGGAGGGAGGAGAGAAAAGAGGGAGGTAGGGTACAAGATAGTGAGAAAGAATGAGTAGCAAGAAAGGGTGGGAGGATGGAGGGAGATAAGGGTCGTTAGGGAGAAGATACTGAGGTATGAAGCAACTGAAAGATTGATGGAGAGATGGTAGAAAGAGAGGAAATGGTGAGGATAAAAAAAGGCAGAAGGACGAGAGACATCGGACTCCACAATATTGTCTTTCCTGTCCAACAGCTGTGAAATAAAAATAAAACAGAGGATAACCTGAGGAGGTAAAGAGGAAGCAATAACAAGAGCAAAGGTGAGCGAGCGAGGAAGGAAGGAGGAGCAGAACAGTGAGGAGGGAGGAAGAAGAGGGAGGACACATAAACAAGGAGAGAGAGAGTTGTTGAAAACAGTGAGCTGGTTTTGAAGCCGTGGGGAGAAAGATGTCTCATGATGCAGCATGTGCTTTTACAGTGAACAATGAACCGACTATTATTGATTGTTAGATTATCACTGCGAGACGGACTTGAGTAAACAAGGGCAGACGCATTGACAAAAGTTAAGAATCACTGATCAGTTTTCAAGTTACTTCACAAATGTAACTAATTACTTTGTTGTTGATTGCTTACTTAAAAATAAATAATTATACATCCATGGTTCCCAGAGTTTGGTGGTCCCCTGACCTTTCCTGTAGCGCCACCATGAGGTTGACATTTTCGGTTTTAAGTGAAAAATCTTGACTATTGGATGGATTGCTGGGAAATTTACTACAGACGCTGCTGCTCACGTCCCAACCCCTAGAACACCCAAAAATGTCTGCTCCTCCCCTGCAGACAGACACAGCAAAAACAAACTAATAACGGTGCTACCTGTACTTAGATATGCTTTGCCTCTCTCATCTTGTGTCGCACGTTTTGTTTATATCCTTTTTTTATTATCAATATTTTTTTTTAAAAAAGGTACCAAATGAGTAGCCTGTGAGTATTGATGTATTGATACCACAGTATCGACCCGCCCATCCCTAGTTTTGGTCTCCATAGCTAATTTCCCCTTTCATAACAACTGTAGGAATGGTTGGGCTCAAAACTACTACGTTTGTAAAAAGAAAATATAATTGAACGTTGTGAACAAGGGACACGAACGAACAGCTGATTGTAAAGTGAAAGCAAAACTTAACGCACGGGAAACGAACAGCGGTCTCCTGGATGAAAGTCTTGTGTATGTTGGACCCATCCACCAACCCACCCGCCCACCCTGTGTGTCTCTTTCGCTCTTTATACTACGTCACCTCACTCCTAGACCACATTCTCTCAGCCTTTAATATTGCAGTAAATGGGTTTACATTGTAGTTAATTGAAAGGCCGGTGCGGCTCATACAGGCACTAAAAAGGGTGCGTTGTGCGTCGGCATCACACGCCGATGGGCGTGAAAAAACGGCGGTAATTTACGCCCTGGGAATGAGAACGGATCGGTGGGTGGACCTAGCTTGTTAACGTACAGCTCATAGATAGATTCCACTAAGAGACAACGCACTCAGTCCTCTAAATGTGTTAATGACAGAAAATGTTTCATAAATGTCATTTTCATTTTGTATCTGGATCAAAACACTGAAAAACTGGACTGAGAACAGAATCTGATTGGAGGTATGAGCCATGTAGAAAGTAGAAACTATAAGCTGATATCAATTTTATGGACCATTAAGAAGAAGACAATGTTTGTATTGACACAGTCAGGCTCAAACTGTCTTTACTGCCCTGTGTGTGTGTGTGTGTGTGTGTGTGTGTGTGTGTGTGTGTGTGTGCGCAGGGTGTGTCTCTCTGAACACAGACCTTATCTATTGCCGTGGGAAACTGTTCCTCCAGCCCAAAATAATAATCTCTTTGATCTGCTAGGAAACCAAAATTGGAGAGAGAGAGAGAGGTGGGCAAAAAGTGGCATAATCTTTCTCTGCCTGCAGCCTTGCAAACTGTTGGCTATAGTTGGTTTGTGTGTACGCACAGAGCTGACCATAACTGCGGTAAAAACCCCAATGGAGAGATGCATATTCTGAATGCAAAGGGGTCCCTTGACCTCTGACCTCAAGATACAGTATGTGAATGAAAATGGGTTCTATGGGTACCCACGAGTCTCCCCTTTACAGACATGCCCTCTTTATGATAATCACATGCGGTTCTAGGCAAAAAACATCAAATTTTCTGCAAGCAGTATAAATGTGTTATTTTCTCCTATCCTAAAATGGTGTGTTATGGTGTGTGAATATTTATTAAATCTAAACGACAGTGTAGTACCGCCCATCACCAAATCATTGGACAATAGTATGATTCCTAAAGTTATTGACAGGCCTTTTAATAGGGACAGGGACTAACACTAGACTGCACTGTCTCTCTTAAAACTATGTGTGTGTGTTTGTGTGTGTGTGTGTGTGTGTGTGTGTGTGTGTGTGTGTGAGGGAGTTTGTTTGTATTGCGTGTGTGTTTTGTGCAATTACGTGATGTCGTTTTAGAAAAATGTGGTGATTCAACTAAAGAAACATCTGAGAAGGAAGGAGGAGAGGAAAGGAGGGGAGCCGAGGAAGAGCAAAAAAAAAGAAGGAAAACAGTAGGAAGAGGAATAGAAGGGAAGAGAGAGGAAAGGACAGGAAGGGAGAAGTGATGAGATGGAACAGGGATGACAGGAGGAAAAAGAGGAGCAACGTAGGAAAGGAAAGAAGGAGAAGAGAGAAAGAAAAAAGGACAAAAGAAAAGAAAAGGAAAGGAAAGAAGGAGTCAGAGAAAGAGACTGTGTGTGTTTATAAATCAGTCTGTCGGTCCTCTCCATATTAACACCCAGCCTCATGGGGCTCTGATGGCCCACTTCCTGTTTTTGGACCAATAAGAGACAAGCACTGCCTGTGCTCTACCCCTCCTCTCTCCTCAGTGGTATCTGATAACCACCCAGAGCCCAGGGGATTGTGGGAGAATAGAGTCATTCAGGCTGTTTATCTGACTCTAGTAGAGTACATTTTAATGACGCTGTTGTTACAGTCAACTGCAAATACATGGTGCTGCTCAAAGGCACTTCAGCAGGACGCATAGCTGAGAACTAACTTTAAACTGCTCAGTCACCCTTCCAAAAGTAAAGTGTTGTGTATATGCGTACCTGCCAACCCTCCCCATTTTCCTGGGAGACTCCCGTTTTTCATCACTCTCTCCCGGTTTCCTCCCGGAGTCACAATTCTCCCGTATTTCTCCCGATTTATGGCACATTTTCACACCTTTTTTCCTTTTCATTATCTTAGCTTTCTGGAGCTAGCATTGTTCTAGCTTTCTCTTGTGTCTGAAATGACCTTCAGTGAGTGAGAGATGGAGAGATAAATGGAGAGAACTAAGCGAAAGAAATACTCAACCAGGAGTAAAAATAAATAAAAAAAGATGAATATTAGTTTATGCCAGAGATTCACACGCCAAGTTCACACCAGAGGAGCAAATTATTCAGTTTTCTTTCCTGGGAGTTAAAGGTCAAATTAAAAGTGTAGTGCTGTTGCAGTGAACTTATTATTTTGTTATTTTTCACTCTTTTAAAGTCACCAGAATGCAGGAAACAAAGTCTCTGAAAGTCAAATTTGGTTTTGAAATCCTCCCTTTTTTTAAGCTGTCAAGGGTTGGCAAGTGTGTATATATGGTGGAGCTGTGAGTTTTTTCCAGGAACCTTGTTTTTTAAACTTCACAGTTGTGAAAATGTTTCAAGGACTGATGAGTTTGGGAACTATAAAGTAAAACTTACAGGCTTCAGGCTAAAGATAACAGTGGGCGAACGGGCCACCAGAAAAATCAACCAGAGTAAATGTCTGTAGTCACACTAGCACCCTCCCGAGGCCAGCCACACACACACACACACACACACACACACACACACACACACACACACACACACACACACACACACACACACACACACACACAAACACACACACACACACACACACACACACACACACAGAGTACTTCTAGGACCTGACCTCCATATTAGGATGAAACTGGCTGTAGCAGAGTGTCAGTATTTATAGACGGAGCTGATACACACAACACTGACAGAGAGAGAGAGAGAGAGAGAGAGATGTAAAGGCCTCATACGTTCACACACAACAACATAACATGTAATTCACACTTAGTTCACCATTACAGAATCTTGTAACGTCCTATCACAGCGCCTTGTTAAGAGTGATTACAGTGCGTGCCACATAACCGCAATGTCCCGGGGTCGATTCCAGCCTTTGTTGCATGTCGTATCCCCCCCATTTCTACACTGTCATCTGTCAAATAATGCAAATAATTTAAAGGGACTCTGTGTAAGAATCACTTGTTAACAGTGACACCTGTGGCTGTTAAGTCAACGACAGTCAGCGTCCTGTTGCTCACACTACCGACACACACGAGACTTAACGTGACTGACAGGCATCATGTTGATTAACGTTAGCAACATTAGCCAGATAAACCCACAATATCACTATATATTTCACCTGCTTGGCAGTAATGTTAGCTTACCAAACAAAGGTCCCTCCATGAATCGATGTTGATCCTAGAGTTAACCCCCGTCACTCCACTCAGCAGCAGGGAAACAAGACACGGGAAACCTCCGTTGGTCTTGAGGAGCTGAGGCATTTAATTCTGCACATAACTGCAACTTCCACTTCTCAGAGCTAAACTAACTCTCTTCTGCTCCGCTGCTCTCACACACACACTCTCCGCACTGGCTCTGCTATTCTCCCACAACACTAGTTTTCCCCCGACGTCGGTCACATTCCTGTTTTGTTTGCAGGACGGGCTTCACTAGATATAACTTTGTTTTTTTTTGTGCTTCCGTTGAGTTTGTGTTGGAGTCTGAGTTGTGGTGGTCGTTTGTTGGTGTTAGTGGACTCCATTTCTATCTGAATGTTGCCTACGGCTAAGGCACTCGCGAGCGCGCATGACGTCACATCTGTTGGATTTTCCCGTATAAAACCGGCCCGCATTCTTTACATTAAAAGCAGTCTACGGGCTGATAGAGGAAACCCAGAAAGTCGGGGAAGGTCTCATTTTTTAGGTTACAACCTCTTTACACATTGGCAATAAAAAACGATAATTTATACGTGTAAAAAGTTACATACAGTCCCTTTAATGATATATTAGTTTATTTAAATTATGTTCAGCTTTACTCAACTTCTGGTCTGTGACATGTCATCAACAAGACATGTTTATGTGCATTCACATGTACCTGTTTTGAGTCTTATCCCAGTTTCAACTGCAGGATAATATTTCCATGGAACATAACTAACTGGTTACTCATATTCCTATATACATGATTCTTGCTCCGCCACAAACTCTCAGTATCAGCTGTTAAACGCATAGCGAGCGATGGGTTTAATGAAATGAATGAACTGGTCTCACAAACAGCTGGACTGAGCCTAATGAAGGCACAGGAGGCGGTTACCATAGCAACCTGAGCAGACTCTGTTTACAGTGTTTGTTTCCGTGTTGTTTGAGTTTGAACCTTGATTCCCAAACACACAACAGGACACTAATAAATCCTCTGACCGTAACACACACACACACACACACACACACACACACACAAAGGAAGCACAGACAGGACATCCTATCACCGGGGGTGATGACCTTTTCAGCTGACCGCAGTAAACCTTAATCACTTATTTGACTTCACTTCCTGTTTGACCGTCCAACACGGTTAAAAAAAATAAAGAGAATTTATCAATACTGGAAGGAACTGTTATCATCTACCAGACAGGAAGTCCCAGTCAGAGAAACTAAACTCTGAGGAGTTTTCTTTGGTCTGAACCAGTCTCTCACATGCTCAAAGTCTATATATACAGAGTATCTCTCCTACTAAAGCCCACCGCTTCAACATGTGGAGAAATCTAAAGCTTGTCAGGCCTGCCATGCCTAGTTAAAGTTGCAAGAAATGATTGGATGACCGCTGACTTGAAGGAGGGGTTTAGCAAAAGGCCACTTGATGGAGGGTCTCAGCTCTCTCTTACCTGTTCTTGATACGTAGTTGGACTGCTCCTGCTGAACATCGTCTACTGTGGTGGGATAACGGTGGTGTTTGTTGTTGTGGTGGTGGTGGTGGTGGTGGAGGAGGAGGAGGAGGAGGGGGAGGAGGAAAAGGAGGAGGAAGAGCAGGGAGGGAGGGAGGTGAAGTGCCGAACTCTTTGATGTATCCTGGATCAAACTCCCTGAGGGAGAGAAGTAGAAAATGATGAAGATAAATGAAAATGAATCTATCCATATGCATTTGTTGTTTTTGTTTTTTTCCCCGCTGTACCGAACTGTGACTTCTGTGTACCGTTACACCCCTATAATTTAGTCATTTATCAAACAATGTTCACCACAGTGGCCTACAGAGCGGGATAAATTACGCTGCAGTTTAAAGGTCAACCGTGGTATCAACAACAGTGAAGAGGTCAAAGTTTAGAGGTCACAGGATCCTGGAAGTAGAAATACTCCTTTGAGTCCTTTTGTTATTCGAACAAAGAGAGAAGTCCATTACTCTCTGTTTAAGTATGTGAGCCAGTGAATCACCTGTCTACACACACACACACAAAATGGATAAACACGTGAACTCAGTAAACCAAATATATATTTGTGCCGTTTAAAATGCATGTTTTGCTCATAGAAATCTCTGCTGCATATCAAAGTGAACGCTTCCTAAACTAACAGCCAGCCACCAGCTGGCGATCCAGATGTTTTGGCTTCACTTTTGGGTTTAGATATTATTTATACAATCAATGTATTTATGATTAAATTGAGAGCATACAATTGTTTATCTAGCCTCTTAATGTTGCTAATTTTGCTCTCAAAGTGCCCCAGATTGACGCATTTAACTTTAAAATGTAGCTAACAAAGGGGTAGGGTGAATATTTCTGTATTTCTTCATACTGGAATATATATAGCAGAAAAAAAATGTCAGTTTTTTCCAACATCGTGCAGCCCTAAATGTACATTAACAGGGATGTAGCACAGCATGGAAGTGAAAGCAGTGCTCTGTTTATTTTAATGTGAAAGTGCAATAAAATATGTTGTTGCTAAAATCAACGAATAATCGTGATGAATAACTGTTATTATCATTTTCGCCATAATCGTGCAGCCGTAGTAGTAGTATAGTAGTAGTATCCATCTCTCAGAGCTGTTTCCTCCCTCCACCCAGCAGAGTCATTTAAATGTATAATCCTTTTAAACAGTGGGATGAATACAGAGGACAATACACAGCTTACCAAAACACACACACAGAGAGAGCAACACACCCAGACTTATATTATTAACTGATGACATTCCAGTGATGAGTATTCAAAATAGACTTCCCGACACACACAGGTGCAGAGATAAAGGCCCATTACAGTGAAACCTGTCGAGCTGGTCAGAGGAATGCGTGGCAGCCACAACACCCTGAAGTCACCTGAACAGGAGGGACACATTCCACTTCCCATCTCATTACACACACACACACACACACACACACACACACACACACACACACACACACACACACACACACACACACACACACACACACACACACACACACACACACACACACACACACACACACAAATCAATTCACAACACAAAACAATGACAAATATTGTCCAGAAACCCTCACAGGTACTGCATTTAGCATAAAAAAATATGGTCAAATCATTACATGGCAAACTGCAGCCCAACAGGCAACAACATCTGTCAGTGTGCTGACTTGACTATGACTTGCCCCAAACTGCATGTGATTATCATAAAGTGGGCATGTCTTTAAAGGGGAGACTCGTGGGTACCCATAGAACCCATTTTCATTCACATATCTTGAGGTCAGCGGTCAAGGGACCCCTTTGAAAATGACAGTTTTTCCTCGCCAACATTTAGTGCAAGTATGGATCACTTCCATTTACAGTACAGTTATTCCCTGGAGGCTGCAGAATGGTCCAATACCAGTAAGGTTAGGGTTGACAGATGAGTCCCAACAAAGTCACCGTGTGAACATGTCTGTATCCCCACTGTGTTGTCGATACACACACACAGACACGCACATAGAGCAGTTGCCTGGGAGACGGGTTTTGTGGCGGTTCATCCCTGTAATGACTTCTTCCTCTTCTTTTTTTTCAGCAGAGAAACTCAAACATTCATTAAGCTCGATTACGTCAACCGACAACAAAAGAGCACAAAGACAGAGAGTCACTGGAGATGAATGGAAGAAGACAAAGAGAGAGAGAGAGAGAGACGGAGGGGGTCACCTACAGACAACTACACTACTGTGATTAAAACTTGCTATGCATGTTCTAATTCCTCTTGGCCTCTATTTGTCACTGAGTACATTTCCAATTTCAACCCTCCGGTTTTTATTTGCATTTTTTATTTGTTCATTGAGAAACCTGAATGAAAAAAGATACATGAAAAAACAACAACATGAACTCCACTAGTTACAACCCAGTCTCACTCCCAACTCGTCAAATACAGCCGTTTGGTCAGCGCCCCTTGGCATCGGAAACCGTGACTCGTCGGTATCATCAGCCCCGTGAATCACATGAATCGTTAATATCGTCAGTCCCGTGAGTCGTTAACATTGTCAGTCCTGTGAGTCGTGAGTCACGCGAGTCGCTAGTCAATGAAGTCAACGTCAACAATGACTGTTTCCTAAGCCTAACTAAGTGGTTGTGTTGCCTAAACCTAACTTCCTGCGAAAACGAAAGTTCTTTTTGAAAGGACACTATGCATATAACGAGCGTATATTGACACGCCGTCCCTGGTCCATCCAAAAGTAACGCAAGAGAGGTATCCCCGGTCTCTGATGCCGAGGGGCACTGACCAAGCGGAGGTATTTGACGAGTTGTGAGTGAGAATGTGTTGAAAGTTAATCATTAATGCTACCATTAAAGTTACTGGAGCAACTGATGGAAACCGCAGAGTGAGCTTCAGCCCTCACATCATCAACATCACAGCCAAATCTAAGGAGGTCAAAAGTCAAAGGTCATAGCACCTCGACAACAGCTGGAACAAATACTTCTGCTATCGCAGAGATCACTGTTATTGTAACCAACAACCATAATCTCATACACACAGTGTGACACGCTGCTGATTACTGTGCTGCTGGTACGCTGAGTGACCTCCTATAACACTCCTCAAAACATTTTGACATCATGACTCATCTCCTGCTCTCGTCTCCGTTCAGCCCTTTAACGCTCTCGGTTCCCTGCAGATTCACTGTCCTCATTCCTATTTGAAAAGTCAATTTAACAATAATGTAAGTTGTGTAGCGTCTCTCGAAACCTTTACACAAAATAGACAGTACAATACAGCCATAAACAACACAAACACAATCTCAGATGCAAAGTACAATTTAGAAGAACGTGACTGAAGTGGAACGCCGACTCCGAGCTCTTTCATTCATTTGAATTGAGCCGTTCCGGCAACGTAGCGGAGAGCCAACACAGGGCCCGGCAAAACAACGCAGGGTCGGCCGGCACAAAAAGTTAAACCTGGCTCATTCTCGGCATTTTGTTGCGACTAAAAATAGTTGCCTCCGTGATAATTATCTAGAGTTGCACAATCCTGTGTGAGCTTATTATAAACTGTTGTGCAGTGGCCTATGATGAACCCTTTAAAGGCATTCATTTGTTACTCAACTAGACTCACCCTACGTTACCTTGAATTCTCGAAGAGGACTTCTCGCATCTCGATTAACTCAATTTGAATGAGGTGATTCAGTGTATTATTGTATTGAGTCGTCATTTTTTTATTAAATCAACTTTTTTTAATGACTAGAACTCGTCAGTTTCGTCAACATAAATAAAGTGATGACGTCTTGACAGATTCGCCAAGCGCATGCAGAAACATAATATGATCTTAATTCATTTAATATAATAGTTTTATAGCCAAAATTGATTTTCTGTTATTGTGGTTAAAGAAATGTAATTTATGGTGCTGTTAGATTGCTGCTAGACTGCCTGTTAATACAGGTGCGGGCCTCTCCCCCTACTTAATTAAAGGATCATGCTGTACATGCCGGAAAAAAATATTTTACTATCCTGTGGAGTGATTATTCCCGGTGGTTTTAGCCAAATCTTTGCCAGAGCACAAGGACGGCTTTACATTCTGTAAAGTCACACAAACAAAACAAAACAAAGCACATGCAAATACTAAGACCAGTGCAAAACAAGAGAAGACCGCAGCCAAACCTGCTCGACAAAATACTGACTGATTATGGTGGATGAGAAAACTCTCACCAGATGCTGCCTGCCATACGATTATGACTGAGGATTTCTAGTAGTGTAAGAAAACAGCTTCATGGGCTCCACCAGCACCCATCAACCACAGCTGCTGAATCCTGGTGTTTGTTTACATGTGGAGCAGATGCTACAGATGCTACAGATGCTACATTGGCAATATCAGTCTGTTGATTGGTCGGTCCACAACTTTGGTCCAGACTGAAATATCTCAACAACTAGCTAGTGATATAGTGCTTTTTAGTTATTGATTTCATTATTAATCATTGTTTCATATTGATATTTTAGTATACTTTATGAGACTATTCTATTAGACTAATTGGCTATCATATTCCCTTTGTTAGGAAGGGTGGTGCCCCCACAAGTTTACTTAATATAAATTAAGTCATATAATTAATAATTACTTATTATTTTTGATTGCCATTTTAATGCCTTTTGAGCAACTGCATCAACATCATTTTGGTGCTCCGTTGTTATTAATATATATTGATAATTTTATTAATGATTGTCTTTAATATTTGCTAATAACCAGACCTTGCCATGCCTGCATCCCCGACAGTCCCTTAGATCTCAAGGAAGGACAGACAGACATACAGACAGACAGAAACTTCTTCCATTTTAGTCAGGTGAAGGTTTAACATTTGTTTGACTGAGAAGCTTATAAGTTATTTGAATGGGTCTGCCCCATGGCTGTGGGGACATGGGACGAGGCAATAATACACATGTGCAGTCGCGGCACAACACGGAAGACCGACGGGAAGAGAAAAAATCTTTTTTGGGGGTATACATCTTAGAGTGATCTAAGAATATGTTCTGTAATGAATGGGACCCAACAGTGAGTTAAGATTCTCCGCTCTGACATATAATTCAGAAAAGCACTAAAAGTGATGCTTTCACTCTGAGCAGCAGGTGTATCCTGTCTGTAGTTTCCGTCTTGCCCCTCGAGGAAAACAAAAACTCTTCATGTGTAACGTAACACCAGTGAAGTGCAGACTGCTGCTTACTGGGGATTAGAGGACAAAACAGTGGAAAAGCAGCTGCAAGGTGCAAGGCCAGGTGTAATACAGGCAACAAAGTTGGTGCACACACACAATTAACACAAACACACCCAGGTGATCACAGGTGAGTGGTGATAATCTTACCTCACCCATGAGGACAGCCAGTGTCAGGTATCAATTAAAAGAAGGCACCAAAAAAACCTTGACACGCTCGCTACACACATGCTATACTGGGAACACACACCCACCCACACACACACACTAAGGACGTCGGGCTTCCTCTGCTCACTACCTTCAAAGCTGCTCTCAGTTGGATCACTTTGTAGCGCTGGGACAATTCGCCTATCTCCCGATTCCATACTATCACGATACTTGGGTGCTGATTTGATATGTATTGCGATTTTAAGTATTGCGATTCAATATTACGATTTATTGGAATTTTTTGTTAACTTTTTTAACACTAGACCATGGGAAAAAGTTGAATCATACACTTCTAGGGATTTATACTTTGGAAAATATCTAAATTAATACAATAAAAATGTTTGATTTTCATCATGTATGTTTTCAGAGATGTCCTCAAGTCAAATACATCAGTCATTGTCAGGAATTATTTATCATAGTTTTTAAGAATAAAGAAATTTCCCTCACAATTTAGTGGTATTTTCCAATAAATCTTATTTCCATATACAGTATGTATTTTGTATATACAGTACAGTTCCCTTTGTTAACAACTTATTTTGAAAACCGGACGTAGTCACACGTGTATTCTTCCTTAAAATGTTAGGGTGCAGGTCGTTTCCACGGGGACCACTCCGCCGACGTCACGTTACTCAGGCTACAACAATAAACTTCTACCTCCGCATAGACTCAAATGAAGCAAATATATTGATTCTGGCATTTAAAAAATCGCGATACATAGCTAAATCGATTTTTTTTCCCACCCCTATCACTTTGTGTCACATCCATCTGAGAGCACGACAAACTAATTTGTTTTCAAGGAATAGTTCAACATTTTGGGCCATACACATCAATATCATTCTCATGTCATGTGTGTTAAGTACAGAGCTGGACATGTGGTCAGCCTAGCTTAGCATAAAGACTGGAAGCAGGGGGAAACAGCTAGCCTGGCTCTGTCAGAAGTTCAAACATACACCTACAAACACCTCTAAATCATGTCCACATAACAAACGCATTAAAAACACATCAGTGAAACTATGCAAACACACCCACACACACATTTCCTCACACTTACAGCTCTGACAGGCAGCTCCTCAGAAAACACTCTGGTTTGTTTTCGGCTTGTTGTAAGGACACTAATGGCATGGTTCTCTCTCTCTCTGAGTGTCGGTGTCTATGTGTGTTTGTATCTCTCTCTATCTCTGTGTGTTTATTACTCTGTTCTCAGCCAATCAGGGCCCACCTGAACGCACCAATCAGAGGGAGCGCAGCAGGTATGGAGGAGAGAGAGAGAGAGGTGCGGTGTCTGACAGGTGTGCCTGGTTTCGACATCCCACAAACCTTTTGTTATAACTGACACAGAGGATGGAGGACGCACAAACACACAACTATACAACCAGCTAGCAACTGCCTCTCACACACAGTGCATTCAAACACCTGCCAAAGTCACACACACGCTTTTATAACACCTGCTGAACAGAGTACTCTCACAGACTTCGGTCTTTTTGAGGCAGTAACCTTCAGTTCAGTTCAATAAATCTTTATTGCCCCAGAGAGGCGACTACTGGAGTGTGAAGAGGAAGTGATGAAAGAGAAAATAAGAAGCCCTTTAAAGGCGGAGATCGGCTCATCAAACGGCTATGCAGCTCCAAAGTGGAAACTTCCACCTTCCAACAATTCCAAAGCTGTCTGATTGACTTGTTGTGTCTTGTTTATAGTGTTGTGAAGTTGGAGAAGTTATTTAGAGTGAAGTGAAGTTGGGTTTATATTCTCACAGACAATGTTAGGTGACTGACAGTGGAAGCACTTCAAGGCTTGGAAGGACATGAAACTCTTAAATCATCAGAACAAAAGATGAACAGCTGTGTTAGAAAATATGTTTCTTAAAAATTAGGGCTGTCAAAGTTAACGCGATAATAACGCGTTAACGAAAAATAATTTCAACGCCACTAATTTCTTTAACGCATTAACGCAATCAATCTTTCGGAGGTTGTAAAGGGCTCAGTTTTAAAGCTAGACTGAAGATACTGGCATCATATGAAACTAGAAAAAACCTAAGGAATCCATTGTCAGTAAGGTCTATTGTACATCGATACTGGAGGTCCTTGACATGAAAAAGTTTCTAACTTTTTCTAGATTTTTCTAACTTCAATTTATGTCCATCGCTCACTTCATGCTCCTCTGGGAAGCAGCCAAGCAAAAAGTTTAATAAATAAATAAATAAATAAATAAATAAATAAATAGTTATAATTGAATGCATATTTACAATATTTTTATTGTTCAACACAGACCATTTCGGTAGAAACATTATATATGACAATAGAATAGAAATAATCTTGTTTTACTTTTATACGGCACTTTGTAGGTGGATGTTTTACTAGCGTTTGGTAGTCACTTTCAGTCCAAAATGGCGGAGCGTAGCTCTGCTGCTGTGCACTGATGTTGCAATGGAGCGAACACTTGACTTTCACTTCTTATCAATATACAGTATGTTCTTTGCGGATAGTCAGACCCTGGTCGAAGCTGGCCGATGCTACGAAGTGATTGGTCAGTCTGTGTTTGAGGGGCAGGACTTAGCGAAGGGTCAATTGCCAGTAAAAGCATCCAATCACAGAGCTTAAAATGAGGTTGTGTGTCACTTTCAGATTCTGGATCAGTTTGGGATGAATTCAGTGACTTTTGCGACATGTTTTGTTCCCCACTGCAACAACAAAGTGTTCTGAATTTACCACTGTCCTGACTCACCCCTCTGAGCTGAGGCTCATGGGTATTGCAGTTTTTGATGACATACCGGAGAAAACATGATTTCTCAGAAATCAATCAAACTGATAGTTGTAACATAAACCTCGTGGTTATGATTAATTTATTCAGGAGACTGCGTTTCTATGTCGAGGAACATTTAGTTACTGTACCTTGACTACTTCTGCTTGTTTGAGACGTCTGGTGTGTTCTACAGCAGACAGTTGACACACATATTGTGTGCAAAAACTGCTTTTTCTGTTCAAATTTAGCTTGGATTTGTCTGCTTGGATTTGAAAAGTCAGGAAGACACTCTAGTCCAAAGGTGAACGCGGCTCAAGTATGCAGAGTTTGACCTGCTGCACAGTCCACTGCACATGGCCACAACATGCAAATCAAGGTCCACCTCCGAGTCTGCCTCAGTAGAAGCCCAGTAGAAAAGAATAGAATACACATATTCAACAATTCCCATATATATCTACTTTTGTAAAAACAGACCCGAGAGCAGTCGACTTCTCGTGGTTCCCCATCAGGAAGCCGATCAGATCAAAACACGCACCGCTGCTCTCTGCTCGTCCGGAGGAGAAATTCTCACGCTTTCCCTCCTCGCCACACCTTCCCAGAATGCCATGTGTGCTACACCTGTCCTGCTGTGTGTGTGTGTTTATGTCTGAAGTCTAAAGTCCTGTATTGTGTCATGCCTCTCACGCGTCTTCCAGTGAATAAAAGCTGCAGTAGGAACAGCAGCCTTGCTAGCAGTCACACCCTAAACCCAAGTACATACCTGGCTTTGTACCTGGCTTAGCATCAAACTAAATATTAAAAGAGATGCTACGTGCACAGGAGCTTGAGAAATGGAGCAAATGCATCCCCATTATTCAATGAGGGGGAGCAAGGTTAGTGTTGCTACACCAATTTTGTCTTTTTAAAAATAACATCATACATCATCATACAGTCCCTGCAAACAGGTGATTATATTTAATCCGTCTACATCAATGATCATGTTACTATTTTCAGCAACTGACAAAAACAAGACAAATAAATAAAAAATAAATGCAAAAATTAATAAAAAATAAATACATAAATACGTAAAAGGGAAAATTAAACAGAGGAGTAAATAAATAATGAGATTAATACAAAGATAAATAAATAAAGAAGCAAATTAAAACAGAAATATCAATTTATGTCACACTGACATATGTCATTAATCAATTAATGGCTAAAATTATTTTAAATATTTATTTTGCTGCATTTAATGACATATTTATTCATTTATGGCGTCATTTATTTGAGTCATTTATTTATTTAGTCATTTATTTTTTTTATATTGGCAGGTTCCGTCCTCCATAGTAGTGACATGCCATGGACACAGAGGGAAGTGAACTTTGTAAAACAAAGCTAACTTCAGGTAAAGCTGTCACCGGCACCAACTGACCCAGACTGGAACGGACTCGGTTCAACGTGGTCCGATCAGTCGTCACGCCCAAATCACCTTCATAACCGGCTCAACATATGTCGTAATGTCGGAAATAAATCTACCTTATCAGACAAAGAACGTTAGTGGATTGACCAACAGATATACAACATGCAGCTCTCTGTTTACAACCTCAATGGCATGTTAAGAAAGAAGTGAATCTTATTGAGTTCATTGAATACTATGAGGTCACTTTACTCTCTAATTAACTACATACCGCATGTAATAATCAGTAAAGGCAGCACTGGTAATGAATGATGACAGTTAACAGGTAATGAACATTGTTTGCCTGCCTGTGTGTGTGTGTGTGTGTTTATTCCAGACAACAAGCTCTGATTTGGACTATGAACCAGGATGCACAGCAGAATCCTGACCAGTTACAGATTACACTGGCAGACTAGAAGCAAGGAAGCAAGAAAGGAAAGAAGTAACGAAGGAAGGAGGGAACTTCTTAATCTGTCAATCATTCATTCACGCTGGACAGTTTTCAGTGATTGCACAATAAATGGCAACAAACAATAATGTCAATAAATATGAAAAATAATGAAATCAATATAACGCTAGACTGTGATGAAAAAAGAACTATATATAGCTGCTAGTGTACGTTCCATAGCAACCGCCTCAGTGTGTGCAGGCAGCCGGCCCAAGGGGGCCTACTCTATGGTGACCATTATTATATATTTATTCGTAAACTAGAATTACCGCCTTGCGGTTGTGTGCCTCCGCAAACCAGTCAAGTTGCAGTTTACATACATGTCTTTCCAAAATGTGTGTGAAATTGTCATAATTAGGATATTAATTCTTGTGTTATGGCCAAAAACATGTTTTGTGAGGTCACAATAACCTTGACCTTGATCAGTTCATCCTTGAATCCAATTGGACGTTTGTGCCAAATTTGAAGAAATTCACTCAAGCTGATCCTGAGATATCACGAGAATGGGACGGACGTAAAGTCACAGTAACCTTTGACCACCAAAACCTAATCAGTTTATACTTGAGTCAAAGTGGATGTTTGTGCCAAATTTGAAGGAATAAGCTCAAGGCGTTCCCGAGATATCGCTTTCACAAGAATGGGACGGACATAAGGTCACAGTGACTGTTGATTACCATGCAACAGTCAACAGCATTCGAGTCAGCCCTACCTTTGACCACCAAAATCTAATCAGTTCATCCTTGAGTCCAAGTGGACGTTTGTGCCAAATTTGAAGAGATTCCCTCCAGGCGTTCCAGAGATATCGCGTTCACAAGAATGGACCGGACAGACGGACAACCCGAAAACAAAATGCCTCCATAAAAAAGGCATAAAAAACTATTTAAATTGGAAGGTGTCTATAACTTTCATATTGCCATACTTGATGACCTCAGCCTCGCGTCGGGCCGAACGCCATACCACGGACTGTCATGAGCTTGTGCTTAATTAGAGAGTTAATCATTAAATTTGAAAGAAAATCAATTAATGAAAACCATGAAAATATTATTCATTCCAGCTCAATTGTGTATTTTACCACCACTAGGGGAAGTTTTGTGTGGGAGTCATCATTAGTCTCTTCTCAAGTATTCATTTACTAAAATCTAAAATAGGTGTTTTCCCCTCGTTGCTAAATTTCCTGCTCGTCATTACCCATCAACCAGAGAGTTTTCCCTGTGAACCTTTCTTTCTCTCACACACTCGAGTTCTGCTACCCAAAATTGCCAAACTAACCAGGCGAGCTAAAGGTCAATATTGGATTAAATGAAACAAAAATATGGCTTTGGATGTCAGGTTTGGTTTGGGTCTGTACCTGCGGATGGTGAGCTGCAGAGTCTTGTAGGATCCTTTGACCAGAGCGATGGCCTCCTGTCTGTATCCGGTCAGCTCCACGTCGTTGATGATGATGATCTCATCCCCCACCAGCAGCGGCTGCTCCAAACTGTCGGCCTTACCGCCCTCCTCGACCTGCACACACGCAAACACACAAACACCTAAAGCCAGATTTACTGAGAAAATGGCGCAGCGCAAATGTGCAATGCAGAGGTCAATGATTTTGCGGACGCAATTTGCGTGTATTCAGCTAATGATTTACTAAAGCACCAGCTCATTATGCAGTCAGGTCCTGAGCTCAGAAAAGAAATAATGGATTACTGGGTTCATGCTGCAGTCCTCCCTTGTCTGCAGTCTTTGTGCTAAGCTAGGCTAAACACGTCCTGGACATATCTCTATTGGAAACACAGTGAAGAAACTTGTTGAGTCACACTTACCGTGGCAGCCGTTATCAGGGTTTCTATTGTTCTGGTAGGTAGGAAACACTTGTGGTGTGTGCATGTGCGTGTTAGAGTTGGGAAAAGTAGGAGATGTTGGCTGTTTGCCAGGTGGCTTTGTCATTTTCGCATCCTGTCTGTCTCTATTATTCTTTACGGGGTTTAATTCTAAGTTTTTTAAGACAAAGTTTTAATTAGCTAGCTAGCTACAGCTGATAAAATCTATCAGTGTCATTTCAACCAGCAAAAACTCAAAGAAACAAACAAACAACAAAGAATTTCTATGATAAATTTGAAGGATAGGGCCTAGCAAAGGGTAAGTTGCATGTGTTTCTTTAATAATAATAATAATAATAATAATACGCAATAATACAAAAATTTCCTGTAAGTTTCTCATCACTAATACATTGTTGTTGTTCTAAAGTGATAACGATTCAACAGAAACACATACAGACATAATGCATATATCAGCATGACCCCCCTGCATTATCAGCACTGCCAATGATGCCTCTTAGCAGCCTGTCATTGTGTGTGCAGCATCAGAACGTACGTACGCATGTGTGTTCGTCCTCTTTAAGGTCACATTGTCTCGCGGTCTTGTCTCTCTTAGATAAGCTCAATCAAACCCTGAGTTGGTCGTCAAAACGTCTCTGCACAAACGTCACCAGCTCAGACTGGATTCTTGGACGGATGAATTCATTGTGAAATAAAACGTGTTTTCTGCTGTGATTCTCATTTACTGCCCACCCAGTGAAGTCAAACACTTCAGCTGAGAATAAAAACGATATGGGCCTCGCTACTCTGACTGTGACTTGATGCGTGAGAGACTTGTTCACATTTTCATTATCTTTTTACCCACCTTCCCCTCAAGAGGCTTTGCCTTTTGCCAGCTCACCATTGAATCTGAATCAGGAACCTGTAGATAACTCTACAGGTCAAAGGTCAGGTTCGCCATGAGGGCTAGAAATACAGCACCAAAAAGTGCCTTTATTTAATAGTTGTTTTCACATACTTTCCTGTGATTGACAGCACTGTCCTGAAACAATAAACCCCGCCCATCTGGGACTCTTTGAATGTTAAAACAACTGCCAGGAATTTCTCACAGGGTGTGTCTGACCCTCTTCGGAATTACAACATGTGTTACTTTTCAACAAAAACATATTGTGTTTGGGCCCACACACTGTAGCTCCAACATCTGAAGGGTCCTCAAACAGGGTTCACGCTCGTGTATGTGCTGAGTGACTTTAATCACCTATGTACGGTGGCCCTGAGGGGGCAAATCATGACAACATTACAGAAAACCAATCAACAAATGGGGGATCGGTGTGAGGCCCAGGCCACTGACAAACCAAGATGGGTTTTCCAAGGTATCTACATTGTTGACATGTATGACAGACAATAACACAGATGTGAGATGTGTCTAATGAGCTGTGCTGATAAAAAGGAAATGAAACATCCTCTCTGAAAGAAAACCAGCGTGTTAAAATGTAAACCATTGCTCAGCTCTGTAGAGCAGTGCAAATGACTGCACTGTTTGCCTTTTTCAGGAGTAAATATACCCAAATAAGGCTTGCAGAATCACTCAGTAACTCGGTGAGAGTGTGTGTGTGTGTGTGTGTGTGTCACTGACTTTGGTATTCCAGCTGAAATTCATTATCCTGCAGACGGAGATATCCAAACAGAGCGGCTCAGCCTGTTCATACCGTGACTGAAACAACATACCTCCTCTAATCAATAAAGACTGTGTGATTTGGGAAAATATCCTCAGACAGCAGTGGGGGGGCTCCGCCAAGAAAAAAATACTCTGTTACTAAATTAATATTGAATAGCGAAGTTCCTTGGTGTGGATGTGAGTTACAGTATGTACAGTAGGGGTGGGCGGATCGATGTGAAAATATCGATACTACCAATACCTACGTCTCGTTTTGAAGATCGATTCTGGCGTCAATAGGATAGATACAAAAAAGGGATCAGTTTTTCTCTTCTACACCCATTTGTATTTTTATCAGAGTAGAACTGCTTGTGCAAGAAATGATCTGTTGTACCGTTTGCTTCTCACTGCTGTTGTGATGTTGTTAAAATAAAATCAGCTAAAAATGGTGGCAAAAATTACACAAAACTTTAAACTTCTTGACGTTTATAACAAGAAAATGTAAAATTACGAGCTAAAAGTGGATGCAAAAATGTAATGGAATGCAAAAGAAATATTTTTTTTTTTAATGCAATCCAAAATAAATGTATACATATATAGGAAGTGATCAAGTGGCTGCCTCTCTCTCTCATTTTGGTCGTTTGTTTTGGGGCTTTTTTGGGGGAGAGAATTGCTTCTTTCGGGTTTGTTTCTGTAGACCTGGTTGCTTGTTTCTCTCGCTGGATCTGGCAACACTGGCTGAGTTAACCCTGATGACATCACTATGACCTATCATCAATGTTATTTACTGACAAAACTCCTTCACAGTCAGAGAAACAGAACACATAATGTAGTGTAGTACTAAAGTTACTGGATTCTCGCTCTGTCACAAAGATCACGCAAGGATCGCGGGATCGCGGGATCACATATCAAGCGAAAACCCATCTCGTCAAGCTTCAAGTAATGCGTTTGTGTCCGGCAAGACAGATCACGGACCAATCAGCTTCCTGTGAGGAGCTACTGGCGGCTACGGGCGTGTCTAAGGTGAGACGACACGGAGACGTGTCCCCAGTTAAGGTCGACATGGATTCCTTTTCAGGTCGGGTACTTGTTTTCAGAACTGTGATGGAGCTGCTGGTCACATCCAGTTTGGTGCCAGTCATGAGACCTTCAGATTAAGACTCATTAAAAGTGTTTAACCTGAGCTGAACCGCCTGGATTAACAGAAACCTTCACCGTGACCTTTGACCCCAACTCAGAACCACAAGAAATGTACTGCACTGATGATAAACAAGCCGAGGGGGGGGGGTGTTACACTACTCTAGAAGAGGAAGAAGAGGAGATTCAGTGTGGAGCAGAGAGAAAGACACAGAGAGACATTAGATGGAGACAAACGGAGACTGAAAGGGAGAGGAAGTAAAAAGAAAGTGAAGCCATACTGAGAAAAACAAAGAGGCTGAAAGACGGAGATGGCGTCGAACCGACAGACGGTCAGTCATCAGGCAGATGTTGGGTCAAACACGGAGAACGGTGCGATCTAATTACAGTTCAAAATAAAAGCATGAGCGTGCTCAAAAGCACCCAGGAAAACACATAATTCACATTCTTGTCCTATTTTACAGCAGTTTGGCCTCCGTCCCAGAATGACTTACACACACACACACACACACACATGCACACACACACACACACACACACACACACACACACACACACACACACACACACACTAGCCTGCTGATTTGCATTTTAATAAAATGAGGCCACCATGGCTGTAAGGACAGAAGGGGAAGCATTAGGGATCCCTTTCCTTGTTACAGTAGCTGTACTAATCTAAATAAGATAACATGACAAAATCAGTACAACACTATGGACTATCATACTCACTATACCACCACCTACAATCATGTCCAAGGCCACGGCTGAGCGATTAATCCTTTTTAAATCCAAATCCCACTTTGAAAGTGCCATATTTTAATTAGGCTATAACTCACAATATCAATGATGCCTTAATAAGCTAAAGGAGGTGAAATAATTATTCAGCAACCATCGATTTTGCTAAAATAACAACTTTTTTTATCAGGTTAATGTCAATTCTGTGAGCTTGTCAACTACAAAATTAAACTCTGCACGCGTCAAAATCTGTATTTCTGTTGAATAATGTTTACCCATGTGCTTCCCTTAGGTCATAAGGTTGGGTTATGCATAACCTAACCTAACACCAAATGGTTAGGTGTCGCCGAGATGACTGGCAGGGGTTACGGATAATATTCGGTGCAGGTTAAGGTAAGGGGAAACAAATCAACAGATTCTGACACAGTCTGTTGTCTAAAGATGGTTTTGTTGAGGAAGAACATCACTCTTTATATCATTTTGAGGTTTGAAAAGACAGAAATAAGAGTCTTTGCCTCGAGCACATCATATCATTGTTTTAAGCTCTTAATCAGGAGCTCAGGGTTGTCTGTGAAGCTAATAGGCCTACTAGCTTAGCAGCTACAGTGGGGAGCTGTCAACTGAACTATATCAGCAGGGGTCATCAGTCAGATATTAAAGCATTGTCAGAGATGTGACTTAGTTTGTCATTATTACCAAAGAATGTATATTGCCAAGAAGTGAAAGTCAATGTTTGTTCCATTGCAATATCAGTGCACAGCAGCAGAGCTACTTTTACACCATTTTGGACTGAAAGCGACTACCGGACGCCAGTAAAACGTCCGCCTATGAGTGCCGTACAAAGGTAAAACAATCTATTCTAGTGTCATATTCTACCGAAATGGCCTGTTTAACAATAAAATATGATAAATATAATAAGCGCTTTCAGTCAAAAATGGTGGCATTTCAGTCAATGAATGCCACAAATATAGGTCTGGAGTATAATTTATTTTAGTCTTTCTAAAGTCTGAGAAAATAACCCTGATGACATCATCAGTTGAGTTTGGAGACTTCATTACAAACCGTGGGCAGGACGTTTGGAAAAAAAATTGTGAATTTACCAGGCAGGAATGGTCAAATAAAATGATGTTTTGAGTTGGTTGCATTATGGGAAATGAGGGTTCCACTGTTTTTGGAGCTTGACCCACAACTAAAGAGATATCTCTTCCTCTGTTGCTTTGATTTTGATTATTATTTTTGAAAGTGTTATGTTTAGATGTCTCTTGTGAGGCACCCAACTATAAGGAAGTAGCCTACCTTTAAATTGCATTCTCAATATTGGTCAGAGGACCATAATGTGACTAATGACAATAATGCCAATTAGGCTACTGTATTATCCCTAAATATCAGACACTGTAGCTGCCAGTGTGGCCTATTATAGATAGATAGATAGATAGATAGATAGATAGATAGATAGATAGATAGATAGATAGATAGATAGATAGAGAGATAGAGAGATAGATAGATAGCCTATGTCACAGGTGATAATATACAGTACATCACATGTGTAACACACATTATGAGATGCCACAATGAGGAAGAGTGTCGTACCTTGGAGATGATGAGCGGCTCTCGGTGCTCCAGGCCGCCCTGCAGGGTGAAGCCCCACGGCGCTCCACCCTGCAGCCGGGCCTCCACCAGCACCCAGCCGCCGCCTCCTCCTCCTCCTCCGCCCGCAGCAACCTGCTGCTGGAGCCCCGCCCGGACGCCGTTCTCCATGCCCGGCCGGGGTGAGAGCGCTCTCTCCGGGCTCCTCTGTCCTCAGCCCGGCTGCGGCCCGGCGGACTGAGGAGGAGGGGGGAACCGGACTGCAGAAAACGACCTCTCCTTCAGTAGCGCATTTCCTTCATTCATTTACAACTCCTCGAGATAGGAAAAAAAGGAAAGAAGGAGGTGTCCGAGCACCGAGCCTCGTTTCCTGCAAAGTGCATTCCTGAAGCGCAGAGTGCGACTGATTCTCCGGCAAAGAGACTCCAACAACACCCGGAAACTGCCCGCTGGAGTCTGGGGAGGAGATAGAAAGTTTACTGAGAGGAGAAAGTCCAAAAACTTCAAGATGAACGAAGGTCAGATCAGATCAGATCTGCTCAAACAGGAATCCAAACCTCCTCTCTCTCTGTGACTCTCCCTCTCTCTCTCTCTCTGTCTGTCTGTCTCTCTCTCTCTCTCTTTCTATCTCTCTTCCGAAAATCAGTTTAGCATCACAATAGGATTTACTGCGACTCACTGAGCGAAAAGAAAAGAGAGAGAGAGAGAGAGAGAGAGAGAGAGAGGTGGAGTGAGGTAGAGTGAGACAGAGAGAGAGAAGGGGGACAAGAGAGGAGAGGTGGGCAAGGAAAGAAAAAAAGGAAAGAAGTTAGAAATAAATGAAGAAAGAAAGAGAGAGAGGTAGGAAAGAAGGAATGGAGAAAGAAAGAATGAATGAATGAAGAAAGAAAGAAAGAAAGAAAGAGAGAGGTAGGAAAGAAGGACTGAATGAAGAAAGAAAGGAAAAAAGAAAGAGAGATAGGAAAGAAGGACTGAATGAAGAAAGAAAGGTAAGAAAAAAGTAATGAATGAAGAAAGGGAGAAATAAAGAAAGAGAGGGAGGTAGGAAAGAAGGACTGAATGAAGAAAGAAAGAAAGAAAGAGAGAGACAGGTAGGAAAAAAGGAATGAATGAAAAAAAGAAAGAAAGAGAGGGAGGTAGGAAAGAAGGAATGGATGAAGAAAGGAAGAAAGAAAGAAAGAAAGAGAGGTAGGAAAGAAAGAAAGAAAGAGAGAGGTAGGAAAAAAGGAATGAATGAAGAAATAAAGGAAGAAAGAAAGAAAGAAAGAAATAGAGGTAGGAAAGAAGGACTGAATGAAGAAAGGAAGGAAGAAAGAAAGAGAGGTAGGAAAGGACTGAATGAAGAAATAAATAAAGAAAGAAAAAGAGGGAGGTAGGGAAAGAAGGACTGAATGAAGAAAGAAAGAGAGGTAGGAAAGAAGGAATGAATGAAGAAAGATAGGAAGAAAAATGGGAGAAACTTATAGAAAGGGGAGAATTTAAAGAATGAAAAAAGAGAGGATGAGTGAATAAAAGAGGGATGTCATGGACGGAGAGCGGAGTGTTTCTCTGATGAGTTGTAATCCAATCCTTCACAGCGGAGCTGAACTCTGCAGCAGCAGGTCTGACACTGTCACCATTCACACTGGAACCAGATTACTGGGGGGAACCACATTAAACCGTCTGCTGGATCAAATCGTTTACACGGTTCACAATAAACTGACAACCAGAGTTCACACCTGCTGGTTGATGAGCAGGTTCACTGTGTGGCAGGAAACGTCTCATCAGCAGCACTTCAACTTTCAGGTCTCAGTACGCTTCAAATGAACTAGTTCGTACATAAGTGTCGTCTAGCCATGTCTAAAGTCAAAAGTCTCGTTTCCACCGCAGGAACTTTCCCCTGGAACTAAGAACCTTTTGAGGAACTCATTGCATTTTGACCGCAGGGACCAGGGTCTAAATTAAGGTCCATTTTATGTTCTGTATTTTGGGCCTTTTTTCCCCCCGAAAAAGGCCCTGGTTGGAGGGTAGTTCTTTCTGAAAGTACTGGATCTTTCAGGGTGGAGTTTGCAGGGGTAATATACCTGATCTTGGAAGGTTCCGTTCACATTTTACGCTGATCATGCAATCCTTAAATTTTTATCTGAAAACAGGAAAATCAAATGAAATTTGAAAGAAACAATAAAGTTTTAACTCCCCGGTGACAGCAGCTACTCAGCTTGTGTCACAGTAACATTCAGGTGAAGCAGCAGCAGGCCCTCAGCTTGAGCTGGGTGTGTTGGCAGTTGGGAATGTGGTTGGATGGACGTGTCATCAAGTGTATCAGCTAACGGAGGTCAAAGGTCATAGGTTTTTTTTATGAAGAGTGGGGAGGATGGTGACGTTTTCTGCCTGAAGCTCAGCGTGATGGATTCAGGTCAAACAGATGACGAGGAGACAGGACAGTTAACATACTGACAGCATGAATTTTAAAAGGTAAACATCAGCTTTGACATGTGATTGCATCAAATTTACGTCAACAGAGTCTATGAGAGCGCTTATATTTGCAGGACTAGTCTGTCAAAAGCTGTATACAAGTGGATCTTGTGTTGAGATTTTGTCAACCGCAAAGCTCTTGTTTCTGAAGGATAAATAAATAAATCTGATTTAAAGCAGTTTTTCCTTTGAAGGCCAGTGCTGAGGAGGAGAGAGTATGTCGTATGCTATCAGAGATCGCCACCTATAGGTGTGTATGAGAATTACATTCAACTTTTCCTAAAGACTGCTCAAATAGTTCCCAACCTCTTATCCTTAGGGGACATATTTAATGCATGACAATAACAGAATAGAAAAACTCATAAACTGCACTTTTAACTGCAGGAAGTTTGTGTAAAACGAGCAATTTAGATGAATATTGCATCAGAGATTAACTTTTCCTGTTATTTGTAGGAACTTTTAATACTATTTTCTGTCTGTATTATGTTTTTTTTATCCATTTTAACAATCATACATAATTAATAGGCTTCTTTTCTTTGACAATGTCAGTGTTTTCTTCTCCCCGACGCTTGGCAATTGTTCGATTAGCTCTTTGGTTGTTTTAATTGCGTACTTTTCTAATGCAGGACGAGGCTGTTTAGCAGAAAGGGAAGGCTCTGTGAATATAGCTTGTGTTCAGGTCTTCACCGTGACCTCATCCTGTTTATATCTTAAATAATATTCCATACTTTAAAAAGAACTATTTCATATAGTTTTCTTCACAAAAACGAATGAAATGCTGGGATATAGGCCAACTGTATATTTTTAAAAAAAAGTGAAAGTAGTGTTGATTTGTGAAGATGATCTCAAAACAATAATATGATTATCGAAGCAAGTTTTCGAGGAAAAAACAACACAGACTTTCCGCTGGTCCTTATATTTTATACATTTAATAATAATATACATTATAAAGTCCAAAGTTGGGAGGACAAATTTCTGCACATACTGGAATACAGTTACTGTGATTCTGATAAGGCACTGAGACAGATTTAAACAAACGTGCAGATTTAAACAAACGTGCAAACACCAAACAAAGGATATAAATTATTCTTATATAAATGTGCAAAAAAAAAAAAAAGGGTTTAAAAAACACTGTCAATCATATCGGATGTTAAATAAACATTATTGCTTTAAAAAGATTTTGATTTAATCAATAAGAACATCTTTTTTAAACATTTAAAAGTCTTCACATGCATAGATCTTTTTTTAAAGATGACTACTTGCAAACCTATAAACTTGACATATTTTTAAATGAATTCTTAACATTTTACTGTAAGTGCTGCCCTAAATATTGAAACACCTGTCCTCAAAAAATACATTTATATAAACTTAAAAAACTCAAATGGTGGGTATGTCATGTTGGAATGAATCTCATCACTGTGACATTAAAACCACGGCACACAGTGGGACAAAAATATACTTCGAGCACGGGGAACGACGCTGACGTTTTCCTGTATCTTTACTAGTCTCGTGCGATTTAATTATTTTTGGGAAGGCTCTCTGGATGACGTTTTGGCAACAACAATTATTCACAACACATTTTAAAATACTGTAGTGCTTTAAGAATATGTCAATGTATTGTCTTTTGGCAAAATGCAGGTGTGGTTTTACCAAAGATAGCACTATCCATACAAAGATGTCAGTCAGCCAAACATGGTCCAGAGTGACATGGCTTTGGTGATCCCGATCCTTTCCTCTAGTTCCACCAACAGATAAAGACGTCCACTTGCTATTGTTTGCATTAAGGTGCTACCTTTGGCAAGTTAATAGTCTATAATAGAATATATATATACTGTATATGTATATATATATATATATATATATACACAGCTGGTAAGTAATGTTAGCAGAACTGTTAGGAAGCTATCCACCTTATTCTCGGGGCGTTACTGTAGAAATGATTGTGGGCGTAACTTCCGGTGAGGTAGCGGAAGTAGCAGTAAGCTAGTTAGTCCCATAGGCTAACGGTACGGTTTCCATCGCCTACCTACAGACCTACCTATGATTTCATGTGTCGGGAGGACACAGCATTGTAGTGTTTGTTTAATGACAGCAAGTTACTTTCACTATTTTCTGTACAGTTTAAAATGTAAGGCAGTTTATGGCACGGAGTGCAGGGCAGCATTAGCCTACAAATAGTTCAAGTATGGTTATCTGTGTGTAGAAAAAAACAAACCTTGTTACTGTGGAAGTACTGATCTGCCTCAGAGCTTTTCAGATTGTTCATCGCTTCACCGTCTGTAGCACTGGAGTCAATAAAGTAGCTAAATATGCTAGTGTAGGTTATCTGAGGCCACTTCTTCAGGTCACATTATCCCGTTTGAGGTGTAATAGGTGGTGTTCACACATGTTTTACTAGATTTTTAATATAATCGCTGTAGGAGAGCGGATTAGCGTAGCGTTACCATGGAAAACGCCGGTTCCGGTTCAGTGACACGACGCACCGGAAGTTGCGCCCATAATTCATGCAAGGCATCATGGGGGCTAGGAATAAGGTGGATAGGAAAGAGACTCGGGTAGTGGAAAAAAAACAAAACAACAGTGAATCTGACTTGAGCTCCACAAACACTAAACCTCCTCTGACACGCTGTGGATCGTCTCAATTATCTTCTTTTTCAGTTTCTTCACTTTGTCTGGCGGCGTCTCGTTCAGACACTCCTCCACGTACTTCAGGAACCCTGCGTGCGGCGACACCGCCTGCCTTTGACAGAACGTCCTCATGATGTCCAGCACCTCGCTGGAGGGCGGCGTGAGGCGACGGCTCGCTCGCTTGCGTCCTCCTGACACTCTGGAGGAGGACGTGGAGGGGGAGGAGGAGGGGGACGAGTGCTGGGAGTCTGGGGGAGTAGGCGAGGGAGGGGCTTCGAGGCTCCGCGGCGGGATGTTCAGTTTGGTAGCAGTTTGGTTGGCGCCGTGATAATGGCTGGTAAGGCCATGGCTGTCCAGGTGGAGGAGGCCGGACTCCTGCGGTTCGTGGAGGTCTTCGGGACGCTCGTCCTCATCGCAGGAGTCGCAGAGGAACATCAGCTCGCGGTAGTGTTTCCACTTCGGGAGGTAAAAGTCTTCCGAACCGCATGTTTTGTTTGAGCTCACCGCCTTGTGTTCACGTTGGAAAATGGTTCGCAGGTTCCTGAACTTTGTCTTTATGTCTTCCACTGAAGAATGCAGAAGCGAAGAAACTGTTAGCCTCAACACTTTGGAGAAATGGTGTGAGGAATCATTTTCTTCAGATCACAATTTAAATTTGTTTCTGTGGGGGAGAGTAACTCCCTTTGGTGTGGACTTTGGGCTTTGTAACTTTGCAGACCTTTTAAATGCACAAAAAACTACATAACACATTAAAGGAAAGGGAAGAGTCATAATAGGTCCCCTTTAATTCAGTTCGTAAATCCTGAGACCAATAAATTAAATTATGGCTCCCTCTCTTCAGACGTTGGTACAGTCTCATCACATTTATGAAATATTTCTCTTAAAGTCAAAGTTATCCCATTGACAACATTATAACCATCATTGTTACCTGTGAATGGGACTGACTCGTTGTCAGACAGGAGGCTGCTCAGCGTCTCCAACAGGCTCTGTCTCAACAGCCTGTTCCTGTAGCTCTCGGACTTGTGGTTCCACAGACAGCTGTGCCCTGGAAATAAGCACATGATTAGTGTTTTTCCTCTCACTTCACTTCCAATTGTTAACATAACACCAGCATCTTTAGAAACCACCTACCAGAGTAAAATGCTATGAGCTGCTGAACTTTGGCCTCGTTCCAGTGGCAGCGGGAGTCGCTGCTCATTCTGCTGTCAGGCTGAACTGAACCGGAGAAACTTAGAGGGGAGAGGTGGGTACAAGGTTTGCTGTCCGTGGACTGAGAGGCGGGGAATGTTGGAGCAGTTGTTGGGCTCTCTAGTTTGAGATTATCTGGAGACGCAGTGAGGAAGATTTGGTATGCAGCGCTGGTGTTCGTTTTGGCATCGCTGGAGGGAGCGGACGGGTTGTTGAACCTGTTGTTGTTGGTTTGGGTGGAGCTGGAGGAGAGGCTGCTCAGGGTGGAAGAAGGTGTTTGGCTTCCATGTTCCAGATCCTTGTCGTCCTGCGGCGTCAGTATCTGCGGGTCGTCCGGGCTGTCGTCTTCGTCGCAGGACTCGCAGAGGAAGAGCAGCTGCTGGTAGTGTTTCCATTTGGACACGTAGAGTTTGTCAGACAGCCTGCTAGCCTGCACCACCTTGTACTCACGGTTGAAAACTGTCCGAAGGTTCTTGAACTTGCACTTCATGTCTTCAACTGCAAAACAGGAACAAAGGAGTCACTTTCCACGAGCTCGTGAATAATTATTAACATCTCCTACCAACACTTGTTTCTCAAATTCATAATGTTTGGTTGGTCTTTCTATTAGATTTTTAGAGCGACAACTATCGTACGCACGCCTCTGGGAACCTATATATATATGTATAAAAAAATGATGTGCATTATTTTTTGTTTATTTTCTAAGGAAGACCTTAATCTATCTATTAATCTATAATTTAAGCCATCTGCTATAAATATTCCACACATTTTAAAGAAAATATGAGGAAGTAATTCATGGGGACAGTTGCTGCATAACAGGAATGACCCAGATATCAATGTTCTCCCTCACGTAAGAAAATTAATAAGTACCTAAATGTTAACCTATTATCTTAAAGCAGCGGATCTTAGGTTGGGCGACTGGGCCTTGTGGGGGGTCATGGGATGGTTTAAGGGATGATAATAAAATGTGAAACATGTAATAAAAATGTTGTGCCTTGATTTCCTGAACGAGCAAATACTGCTGGAATTGTTCTTGTGACCTTCAGTAGGAACTGAACCCTGACAGGTATAACATGTTGGGCTGTAGCCATTATAAAACAAGCAGGACAATGTGATATTTACCTGAGAAAGACACTGCGTGGTCAGACAGCTGGTTCCTCAGAGCTTCCAGCAGCCTCAGTCTGAGCTGACGATTGTTGTGGTTTTCAGACTTCTTCTTCCAGAGACAGTTATGTTCTGTGCACGACGACAACAACAACACCCATCAACTAGGAAACACTGTCGTTGTAATAATCCAAACAAACCATCAGAATGTTTTGTCTTTGTATCCTAAAACCATCTGTAACAACTAATCATATGAATGTGTGTTTTGGTTACCGGAGTAGAAGGCTATTAGTGCACGCTCCCTCTCTTCAGTCCAGTAACATTTAACCATCATGTTGGAGGGGATGCAGGAGGACGAGGAGGAGGAGGGGGGGGGGGACAGGGTGGGGAGGAAGGAGATGATCAGCCCCGGGGAGGTGACGACAGGCTGGCCCTCCTCCTGTGGAACGGTCAGCGGCGAGGGCGGCTGGTCGTCGGGGCCGTCGTCCTGGTCCCAGCAGCCCTGCAGGAACATCAGCTGCTGGTAGTGCTTCCACTGCGGCACGAACACGTCGTCCGACCTGCACACCTGGCTGGCCTTCACCATTTTGTACTGACGCTGAAAGGTGGTGCGGAGGTTCTTGAACTTGTTCTTAATGTCTTCCACTGGAAAGAAAAAACAGAAGATTAGATGTTTTTGCTGCTAAACAAAATGCAACTTGGAAAATCAACGGCTCCGACCGCAGTCTTACCTGTGAAAGGAACAGGTGGGGGGTGACCCGACAGGAGGATCCTCAGGTGTTCCAGGGTTTTCCATCGCAGCTGTCGGTTCTTGTAGCTCTCCGACTTGTGGTTCCACAGACAACTGTGCTCTGGGAAATGAAAAACAAAGCATTTCTTTTCATTACTGCCAAATGTTGGTTCATCGTAACCTGACCCGCCAGATAGTTTGTTTCACAGAACCATCTGAGAAGCCGTCATTGGAAACTGTTCGGAACAGGGCAGGTTTCTGTCAATGGAGTCTGGTGGCTTTGAGGAGAGCAAATTAATTGTATGTTTTGTACGTTAATGAATAATAATAATAATTGCTTAAATCCCTGTTGATTTTATTTAATGTCTAATAGGCCTACATTTTCCATTTCGGACAAGTAAATTTGGCTATCGGGCAAGTAAAACATCTCGTCTACTCGCCCCAAAAGGGCAACTGGCTGAAAAAGCTTAATCTCAAGCTCAATTTTCTCTTTGGGATATATTAGTCATTATGGTGTAGCTCAGGTGTCATTTCTTGAGGTGCTTTTTATTAAATTTCTTTGAGTTGCTTTAGTTTTTTTTAGGATCTTCCGGCGAAAAATATATGGGAGCATCAGAAGTCACTATGCATTATTATAGTTTCTGAAAAAATATTGTATAATTCGCATTAGGCTTAAAACGAAACTAAAATGTCTTTACAATCAGAAGCACTGTAACTTCAGAATATGAATACTGATGTCTGTACTGATACAGAGTAATAACAAACATTCACTCCATCTCCATGCCAATTAAATTCTATTACAAAGCCAACATACTTAGCTAGATAATTTCATCTATTCATATTCAAACGTTTGACAAACATAAACAGAAGTTAAGAAGCCGTTTTTAACGTGTTTTCAGGTGAATAACAGCTTAATAGACTTCAGTTGCTGGTCGCCATTGCTGCTCTCCGTCTGTCATTTCCGTCGGTCTCGTCGAGCAACGGTTGCCCCCAATTGTTGCAGTTTACGACAACACATCGACGAAAACAGCAACTTTTCCGGAACGAAGAGTTGCCGTCGTGGAGTGTTTGACTTACTGGAGAAAAAGGTAATGAGCGCCCTCTCTTTCTCCTCCGTCCAGTAGCGCTCCGGTGTGAAGCTGAACGGAGGCGCCTCCATATTTGTTGCACTTCAAGACTTCTTCTTCTGCTATGCTGCCACACGTGACTCACAAAGCCAGGCTCTCATTGGACGAGACTGGGACAAATCGTTGAGCTATAACCCGCATTGCCCAGTAGAGGTCGCTGTTGACTGGTGTTCATCTCCTCAGCTGTTGCCCAAATGTAAACACACAGAGGCACTTCTGTTCTATTCTACATTGATTTTTTTGTTTTATTTAAATAATAAAAAATTCTAAATATTTATACTATAAATAATATATATAATAAAATATTACATTTATTTTTATTTAAATAAATTTAATGCAGTTTAGCTCAGTTGGTGATTTTAATTAAGATTGAGATTTGAAATTTAAATATTTAGTAGCTATTTAGTATTTCAAGAATGAACCTTCAATTTCATTTTTCCCCACATAACAACTGGGCTGAGGAAGAGCATGAATCTGACATTGTTTTGTCATCTGCTCTTTCCAAGGTCAAGCATGAACTTTTATTAAAAACATTTTTTAAATTTGTAATAACATAACATACTAAAATATTTTGTTAATAGTAGTAACAGTTAAGTAATAGTGACAGTACCTGTTATAGTTAACCCTCTAAGACCCACAACAGAGCCGTTTTTGTCTTTTTTAGGGGGCGTACATGGGGCCTTTAGGGGGAGATAGCAGGTCAACAGTGACGTCCTACACAAAGAACATACAACAGAACATATAGTCACTGTTTTTGAATGAGACGTGCCATTCCATAGTTGAAATCGGGTAAAGAAAAACTTTTTTTCTGGTTCTCAGGAGGATGTGTGGGAATAACAACAACAACCAGCTAGAATTATAAAAAAAAAAGGACTCGTCAAGCAGATGCCTAGTGTTGTTCTGTTTTAATTTCCAATAACCAACAACTGGCTGGTACATTTCCAGACAAGACGACAGACAACGTGTATTTACAGTGAATCCCATGTACATTTAATTTCTTTACATGTACAAACATCCAATCCATGTACAATATTTACACTGTTGAGTCAGAGTCACTGCTGCAGGACTAACTGAGCGGGTGCAGTTGTCAATTAAATAACTGTGAGTGTTCACATGCACACTAATATCCTACTTATGATCTGGGATTTTATTATCATCTTTGCTACAGAAACTTGGATTTTCACTCATCCTAGTTTTCAAAAAACTATGTGATTTGGGTTATTTCAAAAGAAACTAATACTTGCGAAAAAAACATTAAATCTTAAACTATAATGGCAGCAAAAACGTTGTCTTTGTCATTATGGTAGTGAAATGACACTTAGTCTTTGATTAATGAAAGAGCTTAAACAGATTAGATTAAAAAAATAATTAAAAATCAGATCTGTTTAAGTTTATATAAGACAAAATGCAGATATGTTAATCTGATCTAGCACCTTTCAAATTTTATTAAAAAAAAGAAAAAAAGATGAAAATAAGACTAATTGCCAGGATACTAGTGTGCATGTAAACAAGCTCAGGTGTGACTAACAATAATAATTATTTTTTGTTTCATAATCTAATCTGAATGAACACGGAAAACGTATAGAATGACTGTTGGTCTCATATAACAGTTATATATGTTTAGCTGCACAGGGGGGAATTGAACCCCCAACCCAGACTGTGTTTGAGCTACACAGGACTGAAACCTGAAGGAAAACCTTCATATCAACCACAATAAACAAGCCAGTCTCCCTTATATACAAACCATAATATCATTCACATGTACATTTACATTTCAAGCTCATTAAGCAAATATCTATATGTGCACTCTGTGTCAGTTATATACTGCTAAAAGTCTTCTCTAAAGCTCTTGTAAAATCTCCGTCTGATGCTTCAAGTATAAGTTCATTCACAGGAATATCACTGCTGTCAGGGGAAAAACCTCATATCTGCAACAAATAACCTTCCAGCTGACCTCCATGTGTTTTTTTAAATCATACAGTGAAGGACTGTGGGTTATGAGACGCCCTCAGCACGCAAATGATCAGCGAAATAAAAGCTAGACATATGGTTCCAACACTGTGGACCGCTAAAGCTAAAGTTGCAGCTCTGAGGTTTTACCACTGCCAGCAGCCAGCAGCATTCATAATATATATATAATATTGATATAAAAATAAAACAAACGTGATACAAGATGAGTGAATCCAGGTTGAGTGTGATTTAAAAACACGCTGATCTGAGGTAGAGTGACAAACGGGGATACTATCTGGTGAAATCACGAGTAAAAACAACCCAGGGAGGTGCTCTGTTATTTTGATTAATTTTGATGACTGTGAGATGATAATAATATGTTGGATTTCAGGTGGCTGACTCATCTCTCAGCTCGTCACATTCATTCCTTGCTAGCGATCGATAGCTCATAGCAGGTAAGATACTGTACACTTAAAAAGAATATAAACCCTGCCAAAAAAAAAAAAAAACTAACAAAAACTTCTTCAAATCTTCAAAAACATTGTATAAATCAACACTAATGTTTTGGCTGCAGTAAATATGTTGTTTCATTTGTACAATAACCAATAAGAAATAATCACAGCATCAAAATACGGCTTCAAAATGATACAGCTGAAGGTAAAAACACCTTTTCTTGTTTATCACAAAAACAATCAACAACTTCAAGCTTAAAGATGAACGATAATCCTTCCATTAAAAACTCAAAAATACTCTTCCCCTTCAGGGGATTTGATGTGGGCGTATTCCAAACCTGGCCATAAAAAACACAGTTGGTCCCTCCTCCTGTCAATCAAACGATGGTTTCCCTTCAAACTGTGTCCCTGGTGGCCCCGCCGTCTGTCTGGCAGTCAAATAATCATCTCCTGTCAAATGGTACGACGACATCTTATTTGCAGCTCCCGTCCCCTGGTGAAAGTAAACATCCTCATTGGCTGCTCACAAGATGTTACTGCCTCCGCTCCTGGTAGCTGAAGTTATATGTCAGTACCGTCTCCTGGCAACGCAATAATGCTATTGGAGCTTCTTGCTGCCAATCTTCTGACAATAAAAGTACACTTAGTTCCGCCCTGCAGCAAAGAAAATGCGTTTATCTTTGTTACAGAAAGTCAATCAAACCGCAATGTAAGCCCCGCCCTCTGTGGTCCTTCCACCTGTCCATCAAACGATACTGTCCTGCAGCAGCGGCTCAAAGTCCTCGTCGCTGGCGGTGGGAGGGGTCTCCTCGTCGCTGCCCGGGAGGGGCGTGTTGATGTGGACGCCGGCCAGCGAGGACATCGACTCTTTGCTGTCCGGGTGGGGCTTGTCGCTGAGGGACAGATGGGAGGCGGAGGAGGAGCAGGAAGGTTTCTCGGGGATGAAGAGTGCGACGATGAAGGCGATGACCACGCTGCACGCCCCCAACAGGAAGGGCGGACCGGGGATGAGGCCTCGCTGAGAGAGAGAGAGAGAGAGAGAGAGAGAGAGAGAGAGAGAGAGAGAGAGAGAGAGAGAGAGAGAGAGACAAAGATATTTTTCCTTTCATTTTCTCAAATCTCATCTGGAGCACAATTGAATAAAGCATATCCCACATTGCTCATATTTTCTCCATTAAACATGGCATGGCAATTCAATTTATACAACACATTTAACTCCAAGTAAAATGTAAAAAATGTACCTTAAAAGGAGATTTGTCAAGTATTTAATACTCTTATCAACATGGGAGTGGACAAATATGCTGCTTTATGCAAATGTATGTATATATTTATTATTGGAAATCAATTAACAACACAAAACAAAAGGTCAGTGTGACCGCCTGCCTATGACAGAATGCTAACATAACTGCTTAGTGTAAATATAGTTAGATGCAGGCCAGAAGTGTTGCAGAGTTTTCTGTATTGGGTTGTATTTGAGTGTCTGCTGTACCTCAGCGGGACTCTGCACAGGCAGGGGGTCGATGTTGAATTCTCCCTGGATGGGGTCCAAGGTGCTGAGCTCCACGTTGAAGAGGAAGAAGATGAATCCGTACAAAGCTGGACCCAGACCATTACACAGACCTCTGATCCCTGTGACCATCCCCTGGACCACACCTGCAGGGGAGGGGGGGGGAACGAGACATGGTCATGTTACTGCTGACACAGTGAACTCTGGATCTGCTGATAAATTTAACTTTCACTGCCTGGTTTAGTAACACAAACACACATCTGAAAAATCCATAACACACTGACCTATTGATCTGAGGAGAGGAAGAGAGGAAGAGGAGAGGAGAGAAAGGAGAGGAGAGGAGGAGAGAAAGGACAGGACAGGAGAGGAGAGGAGAGGAGAGGAGAGGAGAGGAGAGGAGAGGAGAGGAGAGAAAGTAGAGGAGAGGAGGAGAGAAAGGAAAGGATAGGAGGAGAGAAAGGAGAGGAAAGGAGGAGAGAAAGGAGGGGAGGGGAGGAGAGGAGAGGAGGAGAGAAAGGGGAGGAGGGGAGGGGAGGAGAGAAAGGAGAGGAGAGGAGAGGAGAGGAGAGGAGAGAAAGAGAGGATAGGAGGAGGGAAGACAAAGGAGAGGGAAGGAGAGGAGATCTTCTTTGTCACCTTGTTTATCAGAATCAGCAGACTGTGACACCAGAGCAGAGACAGCTGGGAAGGTGATGGAGGACATCGCTGCTACAGCACCAGCTGCCCAGATCATCCTGTTAACAAATGTTTATATGTTTCATCTTTTTGTGATATTGTCCAGATTTAAGACACAATTTAAGGTTAGGCAACAAAACTATGTCGTTAGGTTTAGGCAACAAAATATAAGATTATGGTTTGGGTTGAAAGAAGCAGTGAACAAACATCAGCTTCTTAGTTTGATTATTGGAGCCAATAAACAATGCTTATGATATTAGGTAGCTATACTAATCAAAAACAGGTGGTGAAAAACAGAAACCTCTCATCAGATCTCACCATGGCTCTGATCCGAAGCCGTACCAGGCCAGCTGGAGGACCTGGAAGCCCAAACCCAACAGAACGGTGTTTTTATTACCCAGAGTTCTCATCAGCAGTGTGAGGAAGAGAGTCTGAGGAGAGAGGAGGAGAGGAACAGGGTTTTTAATTTGTTCAAACCTTGTACTTGTGTAAGAAACATGTATAATTCATTACAAAGTAGTAGCAGTAAATGAAGTATGAGTATCCTCTGGAGTGTTTGTGTTACCTGTGCTACGATGGACAGGATGCCCACCACTCCAATAAAGACAGCGATGGTCGTGGAGGAGAAATTTATGACCTGGAGGGACAGACAGACATTCGTTTTTATTATTATTGTTACTTTCTAAAGAGTCATTGAGAAAAAAAAAAAAGTACTTTATGCGCACTAATAAACTAAGATATGTGAATGAAAATGGGTTCTATGGGTACCCACGCGACTCCCCCTTACAGACATGCCCACTTTATGAGTTAATGTGTTATTTTCACCAATTCTAAAATAGTGTATTTGAATATTTCTGCATACTGGGGTTCATAAATAGTCATGGAATTACATAAATTGGGTATTTCATATAGTGAGACCATTTTTTGACCTTGACTTGACCTCACTGTATTAAATGACCTGTGGTGACCTCTAGGATAATCACAGCCTCATGAAACTTTACCGCCACAAACTAGAGACCTAGAGCATTCAGAGGATGATCGCCAAAATTTTGCCTAATATCTTCATGGTACAGCCTCTTAAAGGCAGTAAGTTCTTTGTCGGGTTTGATAATTTCTTTTTAGGGGTGCTGAGATGATTTAGGAGTGAGCACCCTTAAAAATAGTCCAAAATCGCAAATGTGCAAATGTGACAAAAATCTTTAAATTCCACACACAGTGACTTTAAAAAGCAGTCATAGTAACAACGGCAGTAGTATTGTTAGTACTTGCAGAAATGCTAATGTTCTTGGGAAAACAGTACATTAGGCAGCAGTGTGTCTCACCTGTCTCAGGTAGAGGAAGAAGCTGGAGTACTGTCCGGCCTCCGGCAGGTAAGACAGGAACACAGTGATGCAGATCAGTAAGACTGTCGGGTCCTGACCCACCTTCCTCAGAGACTGAAGGACAGACAGAGAGACAGGAAATACAACTGTCAGTTACTGTAATGCCTGGGACTCAAAGGGTCAATGTTACAGTCTGGGAATTGACTCATATCCACTATCAAATATTATTATATTATTGTGCTGTAGCAGTAACAGGCTTCCATACACATTGTAATCCTATAGCATCATTAACATTAAATTATTAAAATAATGTTACTGTGATGAGGACTACTACTGTGTCCAAAACACAACAAATCCACCTGCTGTGACTATTCATTACTGAACAAACCAATCAGATACTGTACTACAAATACTTGTCAATGATTGGTTACTGACAGTGAAGGGGTCGGCCTGCTCCCAGGATATGGGCGCCCCCCAGGTGTTGAGCCTCATCTTGTCCGGCAGAGACTCGGGCACGGCCAGCAGGATGAAGCAGATGTCGGCCAGAGCGATGAGCGTGGCCACCAGAACCACCAGGTTGTCTCCGTACCAGGCCGACAGGTACGCCCCGATAGCTGGACTCGTTACCAGGCTGGCTGCGAAAGTAGCTGACACCTATAGAGTTAAGAGGAGAGAGAGAGAGAGACAAAGAAGATGGATTTTTAAAGGTTGGAAAGCCCATTAAAGGCTGCACTTAATTTGAGATGCTGGAAGCATTTTTTGCAATTTTTCTGTTATGTGATGCAACCATAAACTGGAATTTTTTACGTTTTTGTCTTGATGTTTTGTTTATTCTCTAGTTCTAAAGAAACATTATTTCATTTAATTGTGTTTTTTACAGTTGAAATGACAATAAACTTGTCTTTATTATAAAGACAATAAACTAAACTAATCACACGACCCTCTTTTAATGTGTTTCTACTAGATTTTGTTAAATTCTTTCAGTGTCTCAAATGTCTAAAAGATGAATAAATAAATTAAAAGATTAAAACATATTTTGTATGACAACACATCAAACAGGAGTCCTCACCAGACCGTAGGCTGTACTCCTCTCTCTTTCATCCGTCACATCAGCAACGTAGGCGAAGATGACCGAAAAGGTGACGGAGAAAGCTCCGGACATGGAGATCATGGCAAAGTACCACCTGCAGGAAGATACAGGTGTGAGGAAAACTCAGCTTCAGTTCAGGCAGACAGTTTTATTTTCAGTTTCAGAGAACTTGCACTACTGTAACTGACTGTGGATGGATTTTTTTGACACATATTGAAGGACCCACTGCACAACCTCAAACAATGGAAAACCATGTGGAAAATGTGATGGAAATATGTCATTTATGTTTATTTCATGTATTAATTTGAAGACGGTTCTAGCCTTTTAATCACAGGCTGCATGTACGTCGTGATTTAGTCAAACATCAACATTATTGGCCATTATTGTACCTGTATATCTCAGTTTGTATGACGTTAACATGATTGTGCCGGCAGAGAGCAGTGAGTCCTACCAGGGGCTGAGCCTCATCAGAGGGATCGGAGCGCAGGTGAAGAAGACGGTGACCAACAGGAAGGTCCGCCTGCCCCACACGTCCGACAACGCACCAATCAGAGGAGCAGACATAAATGACAGAAGACCCTTAACAGGAAGACGCGGAGTCAGTGACAAAATAAACAATCCTGCCACACTGCAACAGTGAAAGATATTTCTGTTTTTTGGTGTCAATTAAATTAAACAAGATTCCACATCAAGTTTACTAGTCATGGTTAGTACCTTTTAAATAATGCCTGAGAAAATTATACTGATGATGTCATAGTGATGTCAATAGGGTTGAAAAACATGGGTGTTTACCAGGCAGAATTGCACTATGAGAAATGTAAGATGCAGAGGTTTTGGGCCTAATGTTAACATTAATCTGTCTCTTGTGTGTCCCCCTATCTTTGTAGAATTGGATGTATTGATATCTACAGTATGAGTCAAAAAGCTGAAGTGTTGAAGTTCTTACCTTCACGCCCTGAATGAGGCCGTTCATCAGGAACGTGTGCTGGGGAAATGTTTCATGTAAAACCTACGAAGAGAGGCACAACACCAATATTTAGAAAACCTACACAGATTCAATGTTTAAGCAAAAAAATGGTAAAAAGGTAAAAAAAAAAAACTAGGCTATATATGTCGCTCCACTAGAGAATACAGTGACCGTTCTATAAAAATAACTTTTTCATATCACATTTGCTCCAATCTCGCCTACTCCAGCTTTAAAGTTCACTACAATCTGTATTAACCCATTCAGTTGCTGGGATGTTGTCACAAACGTATGACCAACGTCTTCCCACCACCACACAGTGTTACTCACAGTGAGCATGGGCGTGGTGAGTAATCCCCAGGCGAAGAACTCCAGGAAGATCACCACCACCGCGTGATACACGCTGGGCCTGCCGATACCCTGCTGGAGCTGAAACACACACGCACACACACATTTTACAATCACAATTACATTTTAACGTGACTCTACAATTAAAGGGGCATTTCACCGGTTTTACACAAGAACATCAGTTTATCATCATGTTAGCAGTTGTATGTCTTCTGTGGCTCTGGATGAAAAATATTTAAAGTCTGCGAAAATAATCCTGATGACATCGCTATGACATCATCACGGTTCATACCAGAAAGCCTACGTTACAAACTGAGCTAGAGGAGTTTAAAAGACGTGATTGTTTCCATGCAGCTTTAAGAAATATGGTATCACATTGAATTATGGGAATTGTAGGAGCCAGTATTTTTAGAGGTTGGCCCATTCTAGGGACTAAATGTCAGGATTTCTTGCCCTCTACTGCACAGGTTTCGTCTCTTTACTGGTTCAGCATTAGACCCCAAGATTACATTTTAGATTTGTAACTTTGAATAATAAACACATAAAAATACGTATAAAAACATGCAGATTTTAACGTTTGCTTAACGACATTATTTTGTGGCGTGCAGGTAATCGTCTATAAAAGAGCAGGCTAGGAAATAATCCCATTTTCTAACACAGTTGAGCAGTTTGGCTGATTAAAATAGAACGAGTGTTAAAGTGGAGCAGCGCACATGAAGTGATTGTCAGCCTACTGACACAGATACACAGGACTTAGGTGGTGATGTGGACTATTTTCTATCTTTAGCTTGGATCATTACAGGTTCCACTATCACATATTTTAGATAATGACTTATTCTTTGCTGCTCTCCTGTATTATTACGCTTCATATCAGCAGGAGGGATATTAGAGGAAGATCATTAATAGGGTGAAGATTTACGCTATCTTCAGATCTTCTGGTTGCCTTTGATACTTCAAACATGGCTGATACCATTTTTCTTAATTAGTTTCAAATGAACAAACAATGCAATACAGTGACATAGTAATATCGAGCCACCTTCACCCCGGGCCTTTCCAGGCCGACTGAGCGGCCCCACCCATTGAAAAGTGGACAAATATTTTCGGTTTATTATGAAACTGGAGCGGACAGGATGTCAGATCACTTTGATATCATTTGAATTAAGCTACATTGATTATGTTTGGCTAAAGGTCCAACATGTTAGACAGCATATAGGAAGTTGAGCCATTTTGGCATTTTTGTCGATCAATGCAATTAATCTACTGAATGTTTCAGCTCTACCTGGTGTATAATTAGAGTGAATTTAGTTCAGTTTATTATTAGGCCTTTTTGTGTTTTAATTATCTCATTTATCATCTACCTTGATCGTCTCCATGCTGTTTATAGGGCTGCAACTAACCATTATTTACTCTATCAATTATTTTTTCAATTGATCTATTATCAATACAATGTCTGCAAATTATAGACAAAAAAAATACCCATCAACATTTCCAAAATCCCCAAGTGAAGTCTGCAAATGTTCTCCTATTATTTTCAGAAATGATATCAGACAGAAAAAAAAGCAGCAAATCCTCATGTTTTTGCTTGATGCTGCAACAACACAATTTGCCATATTTGAGATAAAGGTCATTTTAACAGCACGTTTCTGTTTCCCTGAAATTGAATGTCTTAATAAAGTAAATTACAAACTACGTCGTTGGTGCTCTTATAATAATGTCATTATTTCTGATGAAGGATGTTAAAATGGATGCTGACGGGGCCCTGTTGGATCTGCTGTCTCCTGCTGTATTACAGGCAGAGAGATGTTATGTAACAGATAATGGATCCATCCTCACCACATCATCGTCGCACTAAGCTGAGCTGACTGTAGGCCACATTAAAACCCGCTCTGCCAGCTTCTCCATTACATTACAGTAAAACACACACTCTCATCTCCATCTCCATCCCACAAACAGCCATTTTGGACCACAGCTGCTCGGTTCGGGCTCATTTTCTCTGTAGTCATCCATTCATTTTTTTTATCATCTCTGACATTTTTATTTCTATTATGGTGATTTACTCCAGCTAGCAATCATCAATAAAGAAGCTGTTTTGAGCAGCTTTTATATGTCAAGTGGTTCTATTTATGGTTATTTTTGGTTGAACAATTAACATAAAGCATCACCGAAATTATTAATGAGCCACAGGCTTACGTCATATGTTTTAATATCCTGTTATGTCATAAACACACACGCACCGTTTTTTTTATTTTTTATTTTAAATTAAAGCTTATTCTAATTGTGTATTATAGAAATAGGAGATGTAGCCTGCATCATTTTAAATCTCCTGGATTAATGCAGGATAAACATTCGCACATGTTGATACATTTATTCTAAATGTATCATTTATTCTAAATGTATCAACCTGTGTATTCTAAACATTTATTCTAATTTATTCTAAATGTATCAATAAACTGTCCGGTCCTCCACCCACCGCAGCTCCATCCTTCATGATGATCTTCTTGACGAGCACCACCCGGCCCGGGCCCGCCGGCGGCTCCACCGGCATCTCCTCACACCTGCCGCGGGTCACGAAGCATCCATGGCGCGTAGATATCCGCGGTTCTCCCGGTGCTTCCAGTATGAATCCTAACGTAGCCCCGAGGAGGCTGAACCGAGCTGACGGCTGATAATAACAATATAAAACCGTGTTGAGATGGCATTAATGTCCACAATGTCTCCCGTTAAGATCCACCGTCAGGTCAGCCTGGTACTCTCTCTCTCAGCCACACCGTCAAGTTAGACAGAAACAGGACAGCGTTTCCGGTTTGGGTTGAGCCTCTTTTCAGATTAAAAGCATCATTGGTTTGCATGCTTTAGTTATTATGGCCAAATTCCATATTCATAAAATCAAGAGGCCAAACTTTTCTGAGCTCATTATCTATGTCAAACAATACATTTTCTTCTGCAGCTGAATACCAACATTGTCTGGTTGCAGAACCATCAGTTCCCCCTCAATATTTCTTTGTGGTAAATGGTTGTGGTTCCTACTCTTTTACACTGTGAAAGAACAGTCGCTTAAAATACCCTTAATGAATGAATGAATTTACCTCTGAAAATCCATCAGAATCTAAATCAAGGTGCTTCATAGCGAGAGAACTCTTAATTTGTCCCTTAATTTGAAAAGCAAAAGCTAAACCCCTTAAAACACCTTAATTACAAAAGCTACATCACAAGTACCCCTGAACATGTATGTTAAAAAGCCCTATTGATGTTTCAATTGATTAGTTTTTTTGTACCCCTTTAACATAGCATTACATCTTTCCCTGAAATTTTCCCTTAATAGAAAAATTGAGGTTTCTAATTTGGTCAGTTTTAAGCTTTTTTTTTTTTATCCCTTAAGAGTTGCTAAATCGTGCAGATAATTTTTTAAAAATACATTAAAATATTAATCCATTAATGAAAAAGTCCCGTTAAAATCACTTTAATCACATGATTGTTAAAGGGTAGATTATGTTTATAAAATGCAAAATTAAGGGATTTGGTTGTATTCACTGACTTCATTCTTAACCGACCCTTTACTAATGTAGGCTTCCTACAATCTGATAACCTGAATTAACCTTATCCTATGTTTTCCCTTCTTTTCTTGACATGTTTGACATTTATTTTGAAAGCCACATCGCTCTACTTCCCGTCGCATCGACTGTTCTTGACAGTCAATGCGGTCCAATTGAATCCATTCCGGATTTTTAAAGACCTGGACGGGTTCTAGGCCTGACTGACTAGTCTCAGAAAACAGACAAAAACAGGATGCGTTTGATTTTTAAACCCATAAAATAAGCATAATAGAGAGAAGGTCAAAATAACGGAGTGATAACACGAAGGAGTCTGTCGCAGCATCCCTTGGCAGGAAGATCGGCTCGTTGCATCAATTTAGGCAGAAAGAACTAGCACCAAACCGGAAATAAGATCTTGCCCTCACAATAAAAGCACTTATGTCAATAATGTAGGCCTACAAATTGTTAAAATGAATTTATTTTAATTTCCTTTTACAAATAAGAACCTTTAAACGCGTGATTCATCCTTATCAAATGTCTTTCTCTCAAAATGTGTAGTTACTGAATATGTCAACATGTGGCTTTTATTTTGAAAATAAAGCTGTTTCCGGTTGGTTCGACAGTGGTAGATGGTGGTTAACAGACGTGTAAATCACGTGTCAGTGGCTGAGGTTGTGGTTGTGTGTGCTTGTGTGTGTGTGTATGAATAAAACATGATAAAAAAACGGTGACGGTGGGAAACGTGACCAGTCGACTTACATCATCAATCAGCAGGGAATCAGACGCAGAACGAGACGACTTAAAGATCAGCTTACACCGTTTTGTTTTTGAATCATTTCAGTTTCCAGTTTGCTATTCTTTTTCAATTCATTGATAGTAACAATTATGATGATGATGTCATTTTTCTTCTTTCTTGACCTCACAGAGGTCACAGAGGAGGCAGTGGTAGAGGTCACCTTTGTTATTAATGGTCTGGGTGGGAAATAAACCCCCTAATATATATATATATAATCATGATATGAAGTTAATTTAACTAATAATAATAATTTTAATAAAATAACCTATAATATTTAAAAACCAATAGTAGACTGCAGAAAAAGAAAATAGATGTGGTTTCATATTCCCTGTATTGATCATCAAAAACTAGTTGCACCATATACAAATATTTCTATACACAATATAAATCGTAGGCTACATTACACAATATAAAATATTACTGTGAACAAAAAAAATCCATGCACACACAGTAATAAAAATATATCAGCATCACATATAAAATAAAAATACAGCAAAATGCAGCGAAAAATTAACTTCCATGGCCTCCACCATTTCTGACATCATCAACAAACACGTCACAACTTGTGAACTCGGAGCTCGAAGGTTGAGAGACCTTGCCGAAGTGTGCACTGCTATTTCCTGCAAAACCACGCCCATCCGCTTGAAATACCAAGTTTTTAGCGATTCCCACGACAGCACAGCCAGACTGCTCCTGTCTGTACCTTTAACTCACACACGCACGCACGCACACGCACGATCACACACACACACACACACACACACACACACACACACACACACACACACACACACACACACACACACACACACACACACACACACACACACACACACACATACTTTTCCTTTTTTCTCAGTGCTCTCTCTGTCCTGTTACAGTAAATGCTGATCTGCAGTGTGTTTGGACACTGTTGCTAGGCAACAGTGTACCTGCAGAGTAAAGTGTAGGCTACCTGTAAGCCGAGACTCAGAGGACAGCTGTTGGACTGTGAGCTGGGATGACTCATCTGTGGCTCAGCGCGGCTTTAATGAAACACCGGTAGAACTAGAAAACCAAGAAGTCGACATCCTGACAGACACAAAGCTCAACAGGTAGGGTTCATCCTGCTGATGTCGGTTTTATAAACGAAAACATTCAAGGCCACACAATCCTCTTAATTTATGTTTGTGATAAACAAAAGAATGTTTAGAATTTATTCATCTGGATATGGCCATTTAAATGTATAATGTTCCTATAGTGCCACCTAGAGGTGAAATGGCATCTAATTTAGACGGTTGATATCTGTCATCATTCTGTTGCACCTGCACAATGTGTTTAAGAGTTACGGTAGATTATGGTCCCTTGACCTCTGACCTCAAGATATGTGAATGGAAATGGCTTGTTTGGGTACCCACGAGTCTCCCCTTTACAGACGTACCCACTTTATGATAATCACATGCAGTTTGGGGCAAGTCATAGTCAAGTCAACACACTGACAGCTATTGTTGCCTGTTGGGCTTGAGTTTACCATGTTCCTTACCAAAACTAATCACTTATGTGTCCAGCAGACTGAACTCTAACAAAAAAAAGCTCTTAGATATTGGGATGACTAAAAGACAAAGCAACAGAGTGGGAAAAAAAACAACCTCCGCAGTAGAGTATGTGGTTTATCCTGTGACTCAGATTCCTGAACAATTCAGATGGCAACTGTGTGTGTTTGTGTGTGTGTGTGTGTGTGTGTGTGTGTGTGTGTGTGTGTGTGTGTGTGTTTGTGAGAGAGACAGCAGATGTGAAGATGGCATTAGCCAGCGGTCACTGGCTGGAGAAGGAGATGAGGGGAGAAGCTCCAAGTCCCAGGTGGGTCATATTGTTTTCCTACCATAATTACGTGTATGACGGTCTGAGACTAAACTGATGATTCATGTGATGACGTAAACTCACTCAAGGCTTGACGTAGATGAAACTGGAAAAGATGTTTTATGTGTGGCGGTTGCTTCTTATTCTGTCACAGACAGGGTCACGCTTTAGCTGTGGCAGGAAACGTTGCCTTTCTGTTTGGAGGAGCCTCCAGCATCAACCAAATGGTGACTTTTTATTCAAACCTTTTGAATGCGGGGAGATTTGACAAACAGCAGCCTGCTTCACATTTACACACAAAACATGGCCGAAACATGGAGTCTGGATGGTAATTGTCTTCTTATTTATATAGGAGGACATCACTATTTACTTCAGCGACTTCTACATGCTAACAGGTACAAATAAAAGATGCAGTCCTGATTATATTGTAGCGTTATTTACGGAGGCCGAGAAGGTCTGAAAATTATATTATTTTACCTTGTGTGTAGAAGATGACCACAAGAAATGCTGTGGAGCAAAGTTTTACACAAGCAGGTCCCCATTTTTTTTGTATGTATTGTTTGTTTGCGACATGATACAATTTCTGCTTAAGGTTTCACACTATTTCACTGATTTGGAGCCGATGACGCACAAAGTTTTGATTAGAAATACTATTATTTTCTAAATGTTTTGCATTTTATTTTCTAAATATTTTGCAATTTTTTCTTGGTTTTGTCCACATCATGTAATATTTCATTACATATATTAGATTTGCATTTATTTATGTATTTATTTATTCCAACATTCATTCCTCATTAAGTCATATTTGGTCCTCCATACTACATCACACTGTTGCTGTTATGAAACTGAGCTGCAGTGACTGAAAAGAATAACTAATAACCAGAGATTTTGTTGTTGTTTGTAGTTTCTCCTGATGATGTGACATGGGAGGAGATTCCTCAGAGCGGAGAAGTTCCCTCAGCCAGAGAAGGACACACTCTTTGGTAAACTACAGCACTGACTGAGTTAGCTTGTTACTTGGCGTGAATGATTGGGGAACAGAAGAAAAAGTATTGTTTAATGGCAGTGGCTGCCCATGGTTTCATATGAGGCATCAATTTTTTGCTTTTGTTGGCCCAGAGAACCAAGACAGTGAGCTGAAAGCTGTGAGGAGATGTTGATTCTCGATGCGATCAAAAGTACTGTGCAGTACAGCTGTGACAAAATATAAAAATTCATCTTGCTTCCTTTTAAGTGTTGTGAAAGGGAAGCTGTATTTGTTTGGAGGAGCGTCCAGCCCCGACGCCACTGAGTGTCTCCCAGGAGTCTATAGCTTTGATATAGGTGAGGTTGTTGCAGCAGGTGGTTTGTGCTAATGCTTTTGTTGTTGTTGTTAAAAGTAAAACCCTAACCCACTGTGATGGTATTTCCATTTTCTAACAGTGTCTCTGAATTGGGATTGCTTAGCAGTCGGGGGCGTGGCCCTCAGGACCCTCAGACACAGCTCCGTTGCTGTGGGAGACAACATCTACGTGTACGGAGGCATTGTGGGAGGGAATCCAACTGACGATCTCGTGGTCTTCAACACAGGTCAAACATCATCATCATCATCTTGATTAAAGGACGATATTTCTGCTTTTTAATGTTTTACCCTATTCCCTACAATTCCCGAGAATACTCTCTAATTTTCCAAACCCTTCATCAGCTTTTAGACTGAATTACTTTCTTCTTCATGTCTATGAAAATCAACTGTCAAAGACTGACCTTTTGATTGTGTCATTTACTTCAGCGTCTCTCACCTGGACGCCGGTAAAAACTAGCGGATCGCTGCCTCCTGCCCTGTAAGACACTTATTATCAGTTTCACAAAGGGAGGATTTATTACAGGAATGTTGCATTGTATTATATTGAAATGCACGATGGTTGTTGCATCTCATTAACACTGACAATAATTTTATTTGTGTGTTTATTGCATGTGTAGGTGTGGTCAGAGTTTTGCACTGGTCGGAGATCAGGTGTTCATGTTCGGAGGTTGTGAAGCAGGTGGAGACTTCTGTAAAGACTTCCATGTTCTCAACACAGGTAAACACTGATTCAGATAATACAGAAATATATAGAAAACATCGGAGGGATTGTCAAATGGTTTGTATTTTCATTTATAAGTTTAGGTAGCACTGACACACTGACAGCTGTTGTTGCCTGTTGGGCTGCAGTTTGCCATGTTAGGATTTGAGCATCTTTTTATGCTAAATGCAGTACCTGTGAGGGTTTCTGGACAATATTTGTCATTTTGTTGTGTTGTTAATTGATTTCCAATAATAAATATATACATACATTCGCATAAAGCAGCATATTTGCCCACTCCCATGTTGATAAGAGTATTAAATACTTGACAAATCTCTCTTTAAGGTACATTTTGATCACAATTAACTATGAACAATCATGCGATTAATCCTTATTAAATATTTTAATCGATTGAAAGACCTAATAATAAATGATAACACACCCTAACATTAAACAGTCTGACTTGTGATCTCTACAGATTATTCAGTCGTTTCCGACTCCTGACCTTTGTGTTTCGACTGTTTTAGAGAACTTGGTGTGGCAGAAATGGGAGCTGAAGGGAGAATCACCTGCAGCCTGCAGCGGACAAACACTGACTGCACACCATGATAAAGTACACACACACACACACACACTGGTAATACATGAATGTAAAGGTGCTTTCAGACAGCGAGTGGTTGCCGCAGCAGCAACGAGAGGGAGGGCGGATGTTGCTCTCGTGAACACTCTGTACAACTGCATTCAGAGTTCATGATGTTCCAACTTTTTTTCAACCTTTTTCTGCGGCTCGCTGTGTTACCATGGCAACCACAGAAACTACAGCAAGGGTGTCTGTCATTCCTGAACGATTCACTTATTCGGAACTATGGAGGCTGTCTGCCTGAGTGCACCTTAATTGTAGTCACATGAATGGATTAATTCTTTGTTGTTGTTTTTTTGATCATGTTGAATTTTCCTCAGTTTTATCAGCTCCAGGAACATCATTAGTTATTATTAGAAAGCAGTAGTTCATTGATCATTTTAAAAGTGCATCAATTACTGTATCTCATAAATTGTATTTAGCCACTTAAAAAAAATCTATAATTATCCCATTGGCACACTTTAGCCTCCATAGCTTCTTTATAACTTTATTTCAAGTTCAAGTTTATTTTGTCATCCAACCATAAAAATACAGCTGAATGAAATATTGTATCACTGTAGAGCAGCAAAACATATAAACATCGGGTCAGTTATACTGTTGTGTTTTGTTGTTTAATCCCATGGAGGATATCTACCTGTTTGGTGGCAAAAGCACAAATGAGGACGGCACGGTGACATCTTCCAATGAAATCCATAAACTCAGTATTTGTGAGTGAGACGCTGCAGATTAACTGACAAATTAATACATGAATTATTGTAAAGAAGGTCTTCAAATATTTCACATTGTGTCTCTCCAGCTAAGATGAAGTGGAAGGTTCCACTGTACGTTGGGATTCCTCCGGCCCGACGCCACGGACACACCGCCTTCATCCTCCACAGCCACGTCAGTGTGCTGCGAAATATTTGAGAATTATATAATTTATGTTTATTATTGTCATGTCTAATAATATAAAAATATACTTTTTTTTCTGGTTGACAGCTGTATTTATTTGGAGGGAAGAATGAAGAGCAGGAGTTTAATGACCTGAAGGTGATGAAACTCATTAACCCCTCAGAGAGACAACCAGGTACATTATTCATATTCATTTTATTAATATACTTATATACTAGGGCCTAGAGGCTGCAGCAGAGCCAGCCCTAGGCATAGGTGGTATAGGCGAATAATAGGGGCGGCATCCATCCATAGGGGCACCCTAAATATAACTTTAACTGTTTTTTACTGGTACTATTTTAATACTATTATTTCAAAATAGTACCAAAAAAAAGGCCACAACAACATACAAACAGACAGAAAACTAACAGGACTTTTTCTCCACAGTGATGAAGGAGATTCTGTCAGAGTTTGGTCTGCAGGGAGTCAGCCACAGGTCAGCAGCTGCTGTACAACACCTGTGTTTCTGTTTCATTCTTGTGTGTGAAGTGTGCGTCTGCAGTTTCAGCCTCATGTCACGCTCTGTTTGAGTCTCGCCTCTCAGTTCTAACACTTTGGTTTCATTCTGGTTTTGACCGTTAACAGCTTCACTCCCACGAAGGTTCCCAACGTTCGCTACGAGCTGAGCGAGTCTGCTCCGTTCAACCAGTCCAGGAACACAGCAGCTAATGCACAGGTTATGACATCGCGCGCACACACACACACACATACACACATACACACACACAGTGGCAGTAGTCCTGGTAGTTGATCTAGCCTACTGTCTGCTCATAGTAATAATAACTCAGGTAATGTAATGTTTCCTCCTGCAGGTGTTTGTCCACAGAGACTTCAGTACAGTTCGAGATCAGGCCATGAAAATGATCCAGACAGCCTTCACTCTGCTGGACCAGGAGTTCCAGAAACTGGATCGGTACATACATACAGTACATGTTTGTTTAAATTTGTTTTGTGTGTTTTACACATTTACATCAGACCACAAATATCAATACAAGTAAAAACAATGTTTTACATCAACGCAACTTCAGTAGAAAACTGATACAGTTGGGGTCACTTCGAAGAAATCATCTGGTTGAATGATTAATTGAATAACTCTGAATATCCATATAACTACCAAATATTGTATTGATTTCTTTATGGCTGAATTTCTATTTTCCAGAGAGAAGTCAGAGTTGTCTCAAGCTACTGCTGCTCTGCAGAGAGAGAAAGAAGCTCATGAAGCCTCCAGACAACAACAGCAACAGGTTCACCACTTCCTACAATCAAATCTCAACCAATTGAACATTCTAATATATCTAATTCATCAGTCTATCCAACTAGTTTACTCTGATCTAATCCCAAAAAATGTATCATGTTAACATGCTAATGCTGTTTTGTGTGTGTGTGTGTGTGTGTGTCAGGAGCTGCAGGAGATGCTGGACAGACATCGCTCTCAGAATGAGGCGTGGCTCCGAGCGAGAGCCGAGGAGAACGATCGAGAGAAGAGGGAGCTCTGTAGACTCAGAGTCAGTAAACACACACACACGCTAGCTTTTTCCATTTCCTGTTGTACAGACGTTCTGTCTGGTTGCTGTACAACAAAGGTCCTCAGGAAGATGTCTTTATTGGGAGTAACCTGCACATCACATCCCCCACCCCACCCCCCTTATTTTGGTCGTGTGGATCTTCTCACTATTGATTTCCTGTTCACTGCACAATACGTCCTTAAAAAGATATTCACATGTGTTCAGTTGATCTCGACACAAGGGGATTCTTTTAACAAACACATTGCAAGACTTGTCAGAACTGAAACTGAACTGTTGAGTCTCAGCGCACTAAACGAAGCCTCAGCACCTGGCTGAGTCATACGAGTGATACGGGAGCATTACATTTAAATGAACTCTCTCCTCTGTCTGTGTGTCTGACGGGTCCTCAGGAGGAGGTGTTGCAGGAGCAGGAGAAGCTGAAGGAGGAGCAGAACAGCATCCAGAAACGCAGCGAACATCTTTTGTCAATCATGCAGCAGTTCAAAGGAATGTGAGATAGAGGACCGGATTACCTGAAAGGAGGAAAATTCCTCTTTATGTATTAAACGTTCCTTCAATTAAAATATATTGCAAAATAATAATAATAATGTTAAAAGTTTGTATCTTGTATTGTTGAGTGTACAACAGCTGATCATAACACTGTAATAGAAAATAATCATTTGACTGATTCATTGATTGGTTAGGATGTGAGAATTTCATAATAAACTTTCAACAATGTATTTTTTGTGCGTTTTCCTATAAATGTCCAGCAACACGTGACACGTGTCAATTTCCACTCCAGTCTTTTCAAACAAAACTACTTAGTTAAGTTTAGGAAAAGATTGACTTCGTTAGGCTTAGGCAACAAAACTACTTAGGTTTAGGAAAAGATCGACTTGGTTACTTAGGCAAAAAAACTACTTAGTTAGGTTTAGGAATAAATCGACTTGGTTAGACCTAGGCAACAAAACTACTTAGGTTTAGCAAAAGATCGTGGTTTGGGTTAAAATAACTCCGGAAGTGCCGTAACTTGAGTACGGAAGTTACAAAAAAATGAACACGAACACCGGTCTCCTGGGTTAAAGTCCTGTGAAATAATAGTCCTGAAATAGAAGATGTTGCTGTTGAGCTATCACAACTTATTTTATTAATTGAACAACTGGCTGAATTGTTACATCTGTAGTCTGATTGCATTTCTGCTTGTCTCTCTATGTGTCTGTGTGTTTCCTATCTATCTGTCTGTCTGTCTGTCTGACTGTCTCATATCTATCTGTCTCTCTCTCTCTGTCCGTCTCCACCACTGTCGCATTCAACAGCAGGACGGATCACTATTAAGCAAGGAAAAACAGCGTAATGCGCCAGTCGGTGCCCTTGTATTTCCTCTCGGTTGCACTATTTGGCAGAGCGAGGCAGGGGCGGGGAGAGAGAGTGAAGAGTGTCACCTCGCAGCAATACGACCGGAAGTGAGGCCATTATAAAAAATAAGAGCTGTGTATTTGACTTCATGTTATGGTTATAGGCTAATCCAATTCTTTCTTACCTCTTCCATATTTATTCTCAGTATTTCTCAGTGTTACAACCTTTATTTGCTCAATGTTTATTTAATTAACTGTAGTGCTTTAGATTTTTTTAAGTCAAATAAGTTGGCAATGTGATGATATGAAATAGGCAGTTTCACATAAAGCATTAGTTGACATTAACATAGAAATGAAAAGCATTAAATCAATTCATTATAAATTCATCAAAAAAAAAAAAGTGTGCATGAAAATAAAACAGGTGATTTGAAAAACGGGAAAAGGGGATGAAATAGAAGAAAATGATTTCACAGTTCTTAATTATAGGCTACAGAAGCATTTTGTTATTGTGTTAGTTTGAGTAATATATAAATTATATATAAATATATAATAGGCCTATATGTTATATAATTCTAGATTAATGCATGACATAAAAAGTGCTCGGTTGCTGCTGATTTATCATTATTCTACAATTGAAGGTCAGTGGCTGGATTTAATAGTTTATAAAGGGTGCTTTAATCGAGCTTGGCCAGAGAGGCCCTTATGTGTGGATACACCCACACACTCAATGTCAAGTGCCCCGGTGTGGGAAAACAATACGCATGCCCAAAGCCTTCAGCAGTGAAAGCGGATGGCACATATTTGATGACAAGTGGGTCTGATTGCCTATTGCACCTCTGCAATTACATTGGTTATTTGCCAATTACTATTATTGTCATTTGCTTGTAGTTGGCAGAAGTTAGTATTTCTTTTGAAAAAAGATAGTAACTGGTCACCATGAAGGAAGGCTTTATTGTGAAAGGCTCAACCGGACGTGTCGTGTTTCATCATGTCTACCTTAACTTTCCGTGGTGAGATGGCTGTGGAGTCTCTGCTGGTTCCTGTGAAGTCGAAACGGGCTCTGTGGACAGACAGCAGGAGGCGAGAAAACCCGCCGCAGTCCGCCTCGACCTCCATTTTTTTAAAAATAACAACGGTAAGACAGAAACAAAATATGCACCTGTCTCTCAGCTGTATAGCTAGTCAGCCCGCAGGTAAACAGCCAGAAGCAGCAATACACACTGAGCGCTCGTTTTGTCGGTGGCGTTCTCCCGCCGACGGCTGGTCTGGCGGGGGAGGGGCGGGGGGAAGCAGCAGCCGACAGAGCCCGGTCTGCTGCCGGTCTTTCTGTCCGGGATACGTCTGCCGTTTCCCCGCAGAAATGCTGTCGGACAGTCCCTCTGTTGTCCACTTATCTGAGGCCCCTTACCCGCCCCCCTTTCCCCCTCATCTGGGGCTGTGAATAATAGTAGAAAAAAGCGAGCAACATGGCTGACACTGGCCCTGCAGAACCTGCACGGTCGTTTCTCAATGCAGATGATGACTGTATGTTTATTTTTTTGTTATGTAGCCAGTTAGCAAGGTGGTGGTCAAACTAGCAACCTCATTGACACTGACAGCTGAAAAAAGGGAAAGGCTAAAAAAAAGCTGTCAGTCATAATGAAAGCAGTAAAAACCTTAATTTTTTAACACAGAGTCTGGTTTGACACAGATGCTTTTGCTGGATTTTCTTATTTTAACGCATATAGTATAGTAATAAAGGTGTGTGCAGCCCCAGCATGTTAATGTTGAAGTTGCTGAAAGCTGATTAGAGTGCTCCAGTCTGGTGACCGGCCACGCCCCCTTTACCAACTTGTAACCAAATCAAAGGTCAACTGCAGTCTGATGCTGCAGGTACAAGAACAACCCACCTGCTCATCTCCCACTGAACAAAAACTGAAGATTAGAGTAGCAAAAGATCACAGTGGTGTTGTTTTTAGTCTGTTTTTGTCTACTTGCGGTACCCAAAACTGTGTTATTCCAACATTTCTGCAGCAAGTCTGTCTTCCCACATCGTGAAGATGACAATCTGCAATCAAAAGCTTTATTTTCTTTGAAGGAACAGTTCACCCAAATCACAATAAAATCATGCTATCACATTAACACAGTTTTGTTTTTTATTTAAACGATTTTGAGATATCTGCCTCTGTTATTTTTGCCACCACCCCAGTACAATGGAAATTATTATGATAGTAGGAATAGGAAGGAGTTTTGTTTGTGGTGAACACAGCATTGAAACATGATAAAAACATTTGGAATAACTCAGCATTGAATTATTTTTTTCATTAACAGTTTTGGCATATGTGCTTGAGTAAAAGATAATTCTCAGGACCAGTGTTACAGTGTAGCATGGATGGTAGCTATAATTTTTCCATGGTTACAGCTCTGCTACAATGTAGCATGGATGCTAGCTACAAATGTTTCCATGGTTACAGCTCTGCTACAGTCTAGCATGGATGCTAGCTACAAATGTTTCCATGGTTACAGCTCTGCTACAGTCTAGCATAGATGGTAGCTACAAATGTTTCCATGGTTACAGCTCTGCTACAGTGTAGCATAGATGGTAGCTATAATGTTTCCATGGTTACAGCTCTGCTACAGTGTAGCATGGATGCTAGCTATAAATGTTTTCATGGTTAGAGCTCTGCAAAGATTATCTTTGACATTTGTGTACTGACATTTCTTGCTGCTTATTGAGATGAGATTGAGATGAGGCTTTTTCTTTATATTGAATATATTAAAAGTTTCTACCTGGCCATAACTCAAAGAAAACTGACTGAGTGAGAACTTAAAGTGTTGCTTATTCAATACAGAAACCTAATGAAATGTTTTTGGCAGGTTGGGAGTTAAAGTACTAGAACTAGTCTTTAAAAACATGTCAGGAAAACTCTAGCTTTGTTGTACTTGTTGAATCACGGCACTGAAGTCTGAAAGTCTTAACAGTTTGGGCAGTACTGGGACTTGATGTAATCCAGATGTTTTGGGGGAGACCAGAGGGAAACGTTCCGTGTTTTTCTGTGTGTGTGTGCAAAGAACGATGTCGTTTTGCTCCCAGCTTCGGACTGAGCTCCACCTCTCTGGTTTCACTACATTGAAGTTTTGTCTTGGACAGAATGAGTCTTTGCTGTCCAGCATTGCTCTGCCCCCTCATGACAACAGACTAATCATGCGTTGCCCGGGGCAACGGGAGGGAAATCACCACCAGCTGCAGCCAAATGCTGCAAAATGTCTCTTGTGTTTCCTCTGCAGGTAGTCAGCTTTGAGAAGGAGTCTGTTTGAGCATTCAATGTGATGATGACCAGAACTTACTCACAAGCATTGGTTGTACTGTTGAAATTAGGGTTTTTTTATGTGTTAAATGTACTAACAGTGCTGCAAATAAAACCCCGTTTCCACCGCTTGAACTTTCCCTCGGAACTAAGAACCTTTTGAGGAACTCATTGCGATTCGACTGCAGGGACCAGGGTCTAAATTAAGCTTTGGGGACATTTTTCGGGGCCTTTTTACCCCAAAAAAGGCCCTGATCGTGGGGTAGTACTTTCTGAAAGTAGTAAGACGTTAGAAGAGGGAGACGAGAGAAAGAAAAGTAATTTTCGGATTGTTTCATGGCGGTTACGCTCTAAAGCACAAATAAATTACCACTTGTGGCAAATGTTTAGTGGTCCATGTGATCAAAAATAACGAGCGTCTTTAGAGTTTTGCTACTCGACCTCAAGGTCCCAACAAAGTATCAAGGTTGTCGATGTTTTCTCAGTTTTCCTTTACATTAATAACCACTGTTGGAAGATGCTTATGTTGAGCAGAGCGGACCATAAAGGGGCCAGTGAGCAGTGAGAGGGTCAGATGTGTTTGTGTTACATAACACCCCGCCTGCAGATAAATAATACACTGCAGGCCTCCCTCAGAGGCTCCACTGATCAATAATTGAAGTCTCATGATCAGGAACCTTTTGGATGATCCACTGTGGGCTGAACTTGCACTGCTCTCCACCAATCCACATTTTGTTTAGTGATTTCATTTTTCACCTTGAGAAACAAAGTACAGTCTGGTCAGCAACCGGTTTAGATCGGTTCTAACTTGTTGTTTTTTTTTGTTTGGATTGTTTATGGCTTGTTCATAAAGTTTATTAATTTTGTATTGTGAGAGCTTAGGGATGCACCGATACCGGATCGGCTATCGGGCCGATACTGACTTAAAGAGCTGGATCGGTGACAATGTGGCTGATCTATTCAATTCAGTTCTATGTTGAAATACATTATATACTGGAATTTTAATTCCTGTTTCAGTTTTGACCAAATTGTTGCTGCATTAAAAAGGTTTATATTTGAATTATAATTAATGTAAATAATTCCTGTCAATTTTGAAGATATTTTTTTACCAAGTTTCTGGTCTACAATGTGTTTTAATAATAGATAACAATTAAGTACATTTATATCTATGTATTTATCTGTTACATCTTGTTATACAAAGTCATGTTTAAGTCAAGCCTGATGTTGTCTTACACATAAAAGAATGATCCCAGTCACTTCCACACAGTGAGGCATGCAGCTTATTAATTAAACACTGGTATCAGATCAGTACTCGGTGTCGACCGATACCCAAAGCCCAGGTATTGCTATCGGGACTGAAAAAGTCGGGTTGGTGGCGGTCCATCCCTACTGTTGACTTGCTTGTTCTGTCATAAACTGAGCCGTGTTGAGTGAAGCTTCAGTCCAATGTGCTGCTGTGATAATAAAATATGGAGGGTCTGATTCCTGCTGATGAATAATGCTGCCTGAGTCAGAGTCAGAGTTCAGGGCAGAATGCATCAGGTCACCCAGAAGCTACACAATGTAACCTCATCATCACACCTTCACTGTCAGAGCAGAGCGGCTGACTGTAGGCCCCATGTCGCCCCCTTCTGTTCACAACCACAAACACTGACTGGATGGTTTGACTGAACATGTGGGTAACATCGATAGATTTTGAGGTAAATATTGGGGTAATTTGGCAGTAATTCCAAAGAAATTTCAAATAGGTTACTTGCTAATTATCACCTAATTACCATGAAATTTGCGGACCTGTAAAATGAAGTGTTACCAACATGTGTACTGAAGGTCTAGCTTTTCTAGAGCTTTCAACAGCCTCTCGTGTTCTTCTTCACTTCTTAGTGTATATATCAATAATATAAAGCCACAGTCCTGTTTACATTTTGCTTTGTGTTTTCCTGTCACAGGTTTGGTTCTGCAGATGAGGAGCCAGGAACCTGAAAACCCAGAAAACTGCTAAACATCTCGTCAGCATTCCTGAATACTGGAGACTGGGTAAATGACATAAGATGAAGATCTCTGTCTGTCTGTCAGCCTTGGCAGCAGTTTGACAGAAACTACACGAGGTCTGTTGGTGATGTTGTTGTTGTTCCTGCTTTCCACCAGTAGATGTCAGTAAAATAATCTGACTCCAGCTCAGCAGGAGTTTATGGATCCATGGTCAGATTTTGGCTGTTTTTTTGTGGCTTGTATTCTCCCAGGAGATAATGTGCTTTGTGTTTTTGTTGTTAAAGCCCTGGACAGGTCTGTGCTGTAGCTGTGTGGCCGGGCAGCCTGGCTGCCTCCCTGCCTCCAGATGAATGAAGAGCACTCCGGGACACAGAGACACAGCTGATGCAGGTCAGAGGTCATCCCCACTGCCAGGACACACACACAGTTCTTAACATTAACTTGAACTATGGTCGTGGTATTTGTTTTCACCCACCACCATTTTATAGTACCATTTTAGTAGGAAGTAATTTGATATAATTTGAATTGATGAATGTGCTGTGATCTGTTCTTTCTCCTCAGGACATGCAGGTGTTTCTGCAAATATGATGAAGAAAAAGAATCCCCATAAGTGAGTCAAGTTGCAGCTCATGTATCTTTGTTATGGCCAAAATAATTCGACTCAACATTGAATCACAATATGAGATAATATTTCTGTTTCCACATTATGGAATTCAATAGATGCAACTCCAAAAAGTACAAACAGTAAACATAATCTGAAAGCAGATAACGTTGACTGTGTTGTTTCATGTCTCCCGGAAGGAAACACAAGAGCAGTCTGAGTCCGACCAACAAAGTTCTGTCGCAGCCGAGACGCAACATCGTCGGCTGCAGGATCCAACACGTCTGGAAGGAAGGAGGAGGAGGACACGTGGTCTGGAAGGGAACAGTGCTCGACCAGGTAAGCAGAGGGACGAGTAATTACTGTCTGAGTGAGGAATTAATAGAACCAGGCATGGAAGATGGTTAATAGTAACATGAATACTGCTGAGCTCTGCATCCTCACTGCTACACTGCTACACTGCTACACTGCTTCCAACACACTAAAATGTGTATTATTGTTTATGCAAATGTCCCGACTTACAGGATTGTTTAAGCATGTGTAGAAAGGAAAAACAATGTTTCAAATGTATGTGTCCACCAGGTGCCAGTGAACCCGTCTCTCTATCTGATAAAGTACGATGGTTTCGACTGTGTTTATGGTCTGGAGCTTCATAAAGACGAGAGGGTTCAGGGACTGGAAGTGCTCCCTGACAGACTGGGTAAGAATGAACTGAGAACACTATGGTCAAAGAGTATAGAAGCAAAGAGGAGAAACTCTGGTGCTTTTTTGACAACAGCTGTCTGTGGTCTGTTGGACATCGATTTTGGAGGTCCTTGACATGAAGAAGTTTGAGATTGCTCTCCAAATCTGTGTGCTGGATTTTTCTAACTTCCATTTATGTCCATCGCTCATGTTATGCTCCGCTGGGAAGCAGCCGGGTTTTTTGTTGTGTAATGTGGATTTTTTAAAAGATTTTTTTTGTAATTTTTGCCTTATTCCGTCAGCAATGAAGAGGCAGACTGGAAAAAAGAGTGTAGAGAGAGGGGTCTGATATGCAACATGGTCCCCAGCCAGAATTGAACCGGTCATTTGAATTTTTATCCCTGCAGCTAAATCCCGTATAACAGACGTCAACCTAGCGGACACCATGATAGGTAAAGCGGTGGAGCACATGTTTGAGACGGAGGAGGGTCCCAAGGAGGAGTGGAGGGGGATGGTGCTGGCCCGGGCCCCCATCGTGACCACCTGGTTCTACATAACCTACGAGAAAGACCCGGTCCTCTACATGTACCAGCTGCTGGACGACTACAAAGAGGGAGACCTCCGCATCATGCCAGACTCAAGTGAGCGAAGTCATCTTATTCAACTTTTGTTTAAACAGTTGATTCAAAAGGCAGGTGTAAACGTAACCGGGTGTAAATGCATCCAGTGTGATAATCCAATATTACTGCAATGGCATAGCAGCAATATCATGTTTTGTTTTATTAAAAAGTCTGTTTAAATGAATTATTCAGTGGAAGACAGCTCATTGCACTTCTCAGTTTGATCATTTTCTATGGGATTTTTGCATACATTTACCATATCATTATACAGTTTATATCCAACAATTTTCATATTATTATCGTAATATCAATTTAAGCCATATCGCCCAGCCCTGTGATTGGAAAGACATAAACATATATAAGAAATTGTTAAAAATATTGTTTATACATTTGTTTTATTAAATTAATTAAATTTGTGTTCTTATTTTAAATTTTTTTAAATATATTTTACAAATTTAAAAAAATATCTAAATTTTAGGTTATTAATTTGAAATATTTTCATGTTTATACTTGAGTTTTTATTATATTATGTTTATTATTTTTTTCATTTAATTCACTTTTGTATTTTCTGTTAATCGTTTATAAGTTATATTAAATCACATTTTCTTGAGTAAATTAAGTTACTTAAAAAAAATTAAATTTGTGCTTATATGTTGGACATTTAAAAATACTTCACCATTTAGTTGACTTGTTTCTTCTATGATAGAGATCTTATTTGTCACTGTAAGATGACAAACACATATTTATTCCTTCAAATCGGTCAGAAACGTCCTTTTATCCGTCTTTGTTTTTCTCTGTTTTACTAGGAGAGTAAAAACCAGACAAGATGGAGGACATGTTAACACCAATCAGTGCTAATATCTGTCTCTCTCTGTCTCCCCGTAGACGACAGCGTCCCGACGGAGAGGGAACCCGGCGAGGTGGTGGACAGCCTGGTGGGCAAACAGGTCGAGTACGCCAAAGAGGATGGCGGCAAACGAACGGGCATGGTCATCCACCAGGTGGAGGCCAAGCCCTCCGTCTACTTCATCAAGTTTGACGACGACTTCCTCATTTACGTGTACGACCTGGTCAAAACTTCGTAAGACTTTGCAGACGTCCCGAGCCCCTCCCTCACGACACAAACAACATGCCGCACATGTTGAGACATCTGAGGCATTTGATCCAGCACTTGTTCCTCAGACTATCAAAGACAAAGACTCCAAAAAAAGAACTCAGACAACGGAAAAAGACAGGATAGATACTTCTTGAGAATCGGCGTGTGTCCGGGAACGTTGAAGATGGAAAAAAACCCCAGCTTGGTGACATTGAAGACTCTCATCCTGACCTTCTTAGAGCCTTAAAATATAAAATATTTTACTCTTACAAGGTCAAACTTCTTGAATACCCCTTAAAACCTTTCTGGTGTCCAAAAATTCAGTTTTACTCCAGAAAAAGACTTCAAAAGCAAAACTTTCTGATGAAGCGAGACTTTTTAGACATTCTATAGAAAAATTAGCTGATCCCTTGAAAAAAACTTGAAAAGTTTGATCGTAGCTGCGCTAAAAAACAAGGAAACAAGATAAGGGATTTACGGTCTCTGAAATGTTGCTGGCAGCGTGGAAACGTGACAATCAGATAACACATCTGGCCTTAGAAAAATGAGCACGATCCTGGACCGTAGCACAGGTTAGACCAGCGCTGGAGTTTTCGCTGGCTGAATTTGAGTTAGCCAACCGCTAACTGAAGGTCCGTCTCCCGGAGCTGCCCAATAAAGTCCGGCCGCGGCTCGCTCTCCTCCCGGTGAAGTAGTCTCCTGGTGACGGGGAGGACCAAACAAAAAGTGGTTTTCTTGTTTCTACCACTTTGGATTTAATCCAATAAACAAACTATCAAAAGGTACACGGACCAGAGTTCTATGAGACTGCATCCGATTGCTCTTCCTCAACGACCGGATGTGTGTAACTGAATTGTGAGAATTGAATGTGGAAGTATAGAGAGTTGAATTTTCAGTGAGGATCAAATACAGTTTCAGAGCATCAATTTCATAATATTACATTCAGTTTCCAGTTTATTGGAATTCAGTTCCAAAAATAATTGATTCAGGTTTTCAATGCAATTATTCAAGTTAAACAATTTAAATTATGTGATTCAGATTCTAGTGACACATATTTCTGCCCAAAATTAGAACTCGTAATTTGATTTGGTACGTTTTTACTCAGAGTAAAATTTTGTCTTAATTTTGATTTAGTATCTCATAATTTTGACTTAATATTTGACCAATAATCTCAAGTTTCACTTGCTAAGCAAAATTCTTTTGTCATGATTATAGAAAAAACATTTTTTTCAATTCTGACGTAGTGAATCATTAGTTAGTAAAATATTTTTACTAGAATTATTATCTTGTAATTCTGATTTCTAACATGTCATCTAACTTTTTCTTGTCTAAAATGGGATTCCTTATAACTGAGACCCACAAGACAGGAAGCAACACACGCTGGTCCAAGTCTAACCTCAAAGTTGGACTTGAGATGCTTCCTGAAACCTACGAGCCAAACAAAACAACCCACACACAAAGGGAAACTTTGGAAATATCACAAACTTACGTTTATGCCCCTTTTGTTCAAATGAAGGTTGATTGAAGAGGGATATCTGTTCCGGTTGTTGTACAGAACAAAACAAGACTGATTTCTTCATCATATCGTGTGCTCCATCTCACCAACTCCAACTGAAGAGGTTCAAGAAATCCTCACCTAAAGACGTCTGCAGTTAAAAACTGTCATTTAAAAAAAAAAAAGATGGGGGCTTTTTTTTATTTTTTTTTATCATTGCCAAAACCCCTTCCTGTTGTGAAGTTGTTTGATGTTAAAGACAATCGTACAGCTTTTTCTTGTGATTTCACTAAAGCCTTTGGATTTGCTCTCGTGTTGTCTTTTCTAAGTCGTCGGTCGAAGGAGAAAAAGGATGGAGAAACTGAAACTTGGCCAAAGCCCTTTCTGTCCTTGGCAGTTTGTTTTAAATACCTTGTTACAGATGAACGAACACCTGAATCTGAGATTTCTTCTTCTAAATGTCACAATTTGTGGATTTAAGGACTGGAAAACATGATTTAATGCACCTTAAATCTCGCGAGATAAGACTCCCTGGACGGTTCATGAGTATGTTGGACTTAAACTGTCACCAGAATCTACAAGAAAAACAAATCTACTGTAGTGATACAGTGAAGTTTTCACGGCATCGGTGGCACCAGTTCACTTCCACGTCTCGGCTGATCAAATTATTACTGAAACAAAGTTATCCCGGTTTGTATTTACACACAAACCAAAAGACGTTTTTGGACGTTTCGTGGTGTCGATCCGATGCTCTCCTGGCCGTCTGAAGAAAACACAAGTTTCTGTCCGAAGCCCATGAGATGATCCGGTCTGTTCCACAGCATGTATGCAGTAAGAGAGGACACAGTCGGTTGTATTTAGTATATATGAAGAGATTAACAACCAGTGAAGGGTTACATTTCCTTTTATACAAATGTACATTATATTTTATTTGGATTTACTCCAGACTGAAAGTTTTCCACCAACGCTCTGTACTGATTTGAACTTGGAGTTGAAGTATTTGAGCTAAATTTGCAATTTTGAAGGTAAGAATGGAGCTGGTTCTACTGGTATCCCAAATAAAGTCGCCACTTTCAGTGTTTTATCAGCCAGACGCATTACAGACTAGAAAAACATCCAGGAAGAGTGTGTGTTTTTTGACCCACCCATCGACGCCGACCTCCCTATGCGGCACTCTCTATACTTCCCGGTTCACAATTACGTGGACTACATACAAATTGTTTTTTGTTTTTTTTGGAACAAAGAAGGAAAACGTTGATTTTCTATTTACTGTATAACTCAGTATGTCAAAATTACTTTTCAGTGCAACAGCTACCTGTGAATGTTTACTGTCATTTTATTTTCCTCCCAGAACTGAGAAACATCCTTAACCAATCAAACGACTCGGCTGAATCAATGTACAGAACAGAGTAATGTATGAAAAACCTTCAGCCTGTGTACTTCCTGTGATGTAGTTAGTTGCCGAGGCAGATTACAGCTCTTATTATAACCGCACTTAAAAAAAAAAAAATACAGACTCCCAGAGATCTGTAGGTTCCTGCACTTGTATATCTCTTTTGTTTTTCATTCAAGAGAAGTAAGATTGTGATCATCTCAACAGGCACTATTTTAATTTAACGCGTCATTACTAAGACTCGATTCGCAGCGAGGTTACGTCCAATTCAGTCAGTTCATTTCAATTTATTGTCGTTAATGTTGGAATGATATGGGCCTTCTATCATCCTTCTGCCTTGTATTTCTTTTTTGTTTTTGTATGTTTTAAAATGTATGTTAATAATTTCTATTGTTGATGGAAAACCTGACATGGCGTGCTTTGTTTTCTTTCCAGCATGGTTCTTTTTTCAGGTATTTGACATCTCAGCGGTAGGAGGGGTTTGTTGTTTTGCTCAAAGGCTTTTAGAAGACGCACTCGATGAAGACAGGGGAACAGTCTGGCTGGTAGCATGCAGGGCCAAACAGAGAAATGTTCTACTCCTCCCCTCCTATTTATAGGAGCACTGATTGTCTTCTGACTGGGCTCACCTGTGCTGTTCAGAGGCAACTAGGCACAGGTGAGCCCAATCAGAAGACAATCAGTGCTCCTATAAATAGGAGGGGAGGAGTAGAACATCGCTCTGTTTTGCCCTGCATGCTACCAGTGCCACCTGTGACCTTCTAACAACCACCTTAAAAATGTTTGTTTTTTAGCTGCTTACTTTCTAATCGAATTAACAATTTAGAGAGACAGAAATGTGACATTAAATCTACTTTAATGTCAAACCCTCCTTAAACAACAACTTGGCCAGGTGTGTGGAGGTTGTAAGAGTAGGCGGGCACGTGAACTTAAAGCTGCAGTAGGCAGAATATTTTTGGCATCATTGGGCAAAAAATCCATAATAACCTTTCAGCATATTGTAATTCAAGTGTTCTGAGAGAAAACTAGACTGCTGCACCTCCTCATGGCTCTGTTTTCAGGCTTTAAAAAACCTAGCCTGTGTAGGAAGACTTTGGCCAATCACAGGTCATTTCAGAGAGAGAGAGCGTTCCTATTGGCTGTGCTCTGGCTGGTGGGCGGTGCTGATTCCCCAGCTGGGTGCCATTAAACCATTGCAGACATCGTTACAGTGCTTTTAATCCAGAAAAACGGCAGCTCCCCCGTTCACTTGTATGTGTTTACAGGCCAGTCGTACAATCGCTGTTCGGAAAATGTAGCGGGAAACAAACTTAATCGAAAATATAATTTAAAATGTATTTATTAAAAAAAACGATTTGTTGTGTTCATGTCATATACTGTGTATTACAGTATGACTTTAATGCTGCCCCAACACCAAAATGACAACAAAAAGACCAGTGAAATGTGAAACAATAAATAATATTAAGTAAAACCAAGTTATTTAAATGCAATTAACAGTTGTGTGGTCAACTGAAGAAACAGAGCAGAAACCACAGTAACAAATTCCCTGTGATAAACATCTGCCGTTGCACGATTTACAGATACTTCCAGCTGTGACTTTGGCTTCTATTTACACAATAAGACAAACTTCTGAAATGTGCTAGTCTCGTTTTTCGTGATAGAAAAGCTTCAACAACACAGATCAGAAGAGACAGAAACAGTTTATCAGCATCCTCAGTATGTTTGTACAACTGACGTGTTGTGTTCCCCTAAGTCAGATGAAAAGATGGATAGCAGATCACCACTTCCTTCTTGTATCTTGTTAGCTAGCTAGTCAACAAATGTCTCCTTTTTACATTTCTATAACTACACCTGTTCAATAAACAACATAATAACATGTAAACCAGACAACTTTGGAGTTTTTGGAAGGTGGATTTTCTTACTTTTGATAAAGCTAGGCTAACTATTTCCCCCTGTTTCCAGTCTTTGTGCTAAGCTAGGCTAAATACATCCTGGATACACAGGAAATTCAAATTGATATCCTTCTTCTCGCCTGACTCTGGGGAAGAAAGTGCGGATTTAAAGTTACTACAAGGAACTTTTAACTAGTTATGAAACAGTCTCAATTTAACAGACCCATTTTCTGTTAGTAAACATGATGACGTATTTTGTGGGCGGAGCGTTTAGTGGAGGCAGAAAAATTCTCTAAACACTTTAACGTACGCTGGCTCGAATCAGTTTGTCATCTCAGATGTATGGGATATCTTCATTATGGCACCCAACAACACAGCAAGATGACATTTTCGTTGTGTAACTTTAGCCCACTGCTGGTGTTCGCCTCCAGTCTTTCCTTTGTTTTGCCTCCAGCTAACACTGTGACGTAATCATGACGTCAACACAAAAAGGGTCTATACTGATGCCTCTATATGACCTACAGAAGTAAACGAGACCATCAGCGAGAAGACTGCCTATTTCTATGTAGTTATTCGGCATGCAGGTTCACCAGAAACTCCTCCAGCTCAGACTCCAGCATGCGGACAGAGCCAGATCCGGCTTCGCTGCCGCCTTCGACCAGCAATTGGAGCTCCGGCGGGAGGTGGAGAGCTCTGCGCCCGGCAGCAACGGCTCCTCCTTCGGCCAGGAGCTTCGCCTCGCTGCTTTGCTGGTCCCCGCTGGGAGCCAAGACCAACACCACGCTGCTGGAGGCCCAGGCCGTATTGCTGGACCCGCTGCAGGGAAGGGAGGCACGGGAGAACCAGAACCAGGACAGGCAGACTGTCAGACCGTGCTGCAGTAAAATGAGAGGTTTGAGGGACTCTGGTTCTCGGAAACACTGCCGCCAAAATCAACACAAAATGAAAGTTCCTCGTTGTAGCTTTAAAATGTTCTTAAAAAAATACTCTGGTTTATTGATCATAAAAGCAGTAAATGCTGATACGCTTCATTAATTTTACATTTCAGACTTTTTGCTGACTCTCTGGAGCAGCAGATGGCGGTCCGATGACTTGTCCAAGGACACTTTGAACCTTCTGGTTACTTGGCGGTGTGATGATCACCTTGCACCTGGATGATGTCAGTTATCCAACAGAAAATCGTTTCACAAAAACTCATGCACCAAAACTCCTTCATCACTCTGCGTTTACCAGCAGGAGTGAACAAAAAAAAAAGCGTCTGGAGAAAATTACAAAAACAAAATATAATCAATCATTAAACTTTGTTTTGGTTAAAAAAAAAAAATAGCATGTAAAAAACTACTCAAAAATCTGAAGCCCCAGCACACAGTTTATTCCACTTAGTCACCCCCTTCGTGAGGCCCGATCGCTATGAAAATATCTCTCGCTATATAAACAGGCATAGTTAATCTTTCTGTACAGGGATTTCTCCACACAGCACTGTGTGTGTTGTCCGTGTATGTTGGCACTGAGGCAGGTGTGTACGTTAACGACGGAGCTCGGGGGCCGTCAGTCTTCGACGAACGTCAGCCGGCCCGGCCCCTCGGTCTTCATCCAGCGGCGGTACCTCTTCATCCTCGGGTCGTTCGCCATCTTCACCTTCATCTCCTCCTCCTGATCTGCTTTGTGCACCTGGCAGACACACACATGGGGAACGGTTACACTCGCAAATTCTGCAGTTTACAGTGTTGCAGCTGAGGCTGGACGACTGAGATTGTTCATTGGAAAACCCATCAGGATGAATCAAAAGGAATAAAAGGAAGAGGTCCAACATATAGATGAAGTGAAGGAAGGAGGAGTGATGCTAGGAATTCTACAGAGAGAATCTGAAGTGACAAACCTCGTAGTTTTCTTTGATCCAGAGCCGTTTTTCCATGAATTCCTGTCTGGTGTGTTCTTCCAGGCTGTCAAACTGAGACTGAGACATCTTCATGTTCCTCCTGAGAGTGAAAACACAGAGCCGGCTGTGAGATACCCCGACACTTGAGAGGAAGATGAGGTATAACGGCGCATTCACACCAAGAGCGAAGCAAACTTTTCGCACGGCGCGATTACATACAGAGTCAATGCAAAGAGGTGAATAGACATGAATCGAGGCGAAAATTTGCTTCCCTCTTGGTCTGAACACAGCACTAAAGGTGTCTAGAGTCATCACGTTCATCCAGGTAGTAGTTAAACTGACCTTATGATGTAGAACTTCTGCTCCTCGCCGTACTCCTCCCTGCAGATGGTGAAGCGGTAAATCCAGGAGGCGTACCAGGTCACGTAGGTGGTCAGGTAGTAAGGGAAAAGCACGATCTGGCACAGCAGGATGTCCGACAGGTTGGGCTTCTGGTAGCCCCCTTTGATGTCGATCTTGTTTTTGATGATGTCGCGGATCACCTCCTCGTCCTGCTCCCGGATCTCCTCTTTGGAGCGGCGGTTCTTGCCCTTCTCCTTGGCGCGGTTGAGGAGGCCCTGCTGCTTGGCGATCTCCGTGGCCTGGATTCGGTACTTGGGGACCGTCACCAGGTAGTTGATGGCCTCGTTGTAGCTGCTGTGCCAGCTGTAGAACTGGAGGAGAGACAAGGGAAGGTGAGAGGAATGTGCTAATGGGCTTTCACCTGCCTCGCCTGCGTTCACATCTGTAGTGACGTGGCAATGCTAAAGAAAAAAGACAATCCATTGATGCTCAGGTTGGGCAAGAATTCAGGATGATCAGTCTTACTGGAATCTTAACATGATGATTAGAGTTGGAAAATGATGACTCATGTAAGTAAGCTGAGTAAGTAAACTCATATCCAAAGTATGTCGACGTATCACTGTTGAAGAAACACCATTAGCTAAATAACAGTATACAGTTAGAAATGTTTCAGGAACAATCTGATCAAAGAATAAGTAAAGACACAGACCGAGCATTCAACAACAACTGTTACTAAATGCTACGCACACATTTCAGCTGCTGCCTGGGAGCAAGACTAGCTAGAAACATGGAGCCGGGAGAGTAGTTTCTGGCTGCAGTCGTACCTGGAAGATGGAGATGGCACAGATGGTGACGAGTATGACGATTCGGACGTCCACTTTGGGGGTGAGCTGTCGGCGGTAGTAGGTGTAGTAGTGCTGGTAGTACTCCTCAGGATGGTCCAGCATGTAGTCGTAGTCACGCCGAGTTTCCTCATCCTGCACACACACAGACAGCGACACATTATTTCTGTTTTTACTTGAAGTCTTCTGTTATGAAGACCTGCAAAGCTCAGCCAAACCTGGTTCCAAAATAATTACTATATTTCAAATTTAGGGCTTTCAAAGATAACGAAATTTGTTTTAACGCCACCAATTTCTTTAACACATTAACGCAACTTGCAATTTTTAGGTTGTAGCGGACTCAGCGTGAAGATACTGGTATCATATGAAACTAGAAATAGATGTCATACTAGCTTGTCGCCAAGGAGTCTAAAAAACGCTCCACACTTAAACAAAATCTGGGCAAGGAAAAACTGGCATGGCCATTTTCAAAGGGGGTCCCTTGACCTCTGACCTCAAGAAAAATTATTTAGATGTTGTAGGAAGTAGACTATGAAATAAAACGTATTGCATATAAGAAAAGATGAGTAATATAGTTAAATAGGTCACCATAAGGCAACATCAGTCCCTACCTCTTTTCTTTGGCCTTTGATTGCACCTGAATTGTGACTGCTAGTCTTTTACTCATGGTTTTTATCTTGGTCTGTTTATGGATATGTGTTATTTTGTTGTCTGCTCTGTTGACTTGTTTTTATTCTGTCTATGCCTGTAAAGCACTTTGGTCAGCTCATGTTGTTTTAAATGTGCTATAGAAATAAATTTGACTTGACTTGACTTGACTTGACTACATGGATATTAGATTACAGGATGTGAACACACTATTACAAAGGATAATTGTTCTATACTGGTCATAACATTTCATGAATATTAGAGGATATTATAAGAGTTATAAAGGTATTATTGGACACAGTGTGTATTAGGATCATAAAGAGCTGCTGGGATTATGTTAATGAAAACTTTCTTTGACAGAGACTCGGACCGACCTTTAACGTCTCGTACGCGGTCGCGATGAGCAGGAACTTCTGGTGGGCGGACTCCCGGGTGTCTCCCTCCGTGCCGGGCTCTCCCGGTCTGAACCGGTCCGGGTGGTACCGGCGGGCCAGCTGCCGGTACGCACGGCCGATATCCAGCTTGGCGGCCTCCCGGGTGACGCCGAGCACGTCGTAGCAGACCTCGGTGCCGCAGTAGAGACCCTCTACCAGCGCGGTGACCGCCGGCAGGGAGGACACGGAGAACAGGAGCACCAAGAGCCGCCACCAGGGCCTCACCGCCCGCGGACACCCGGTAAACCCTCCGCCGCCGCCGCGGCACCGCTCCGTGGGCGCAGCCATCTCTGTATGCCTGCAGCCGCTGCCACAACTCCGGAGAGCAGGCTGTCCTGTCGCACGCTGCTGACGTCGTCACGGAGTGCCGGGACGAAAGGATGACGATGTTAAAGATTTAAAGTGGCAGTAGGCAACAATTTTTTGGCATAATTTGGCAAAAAATCCATAATAACCTTTCAGCATATTGTAATTCAAGTGGTCTGAGAGAAAACTAGACTTCTGCTCCTCCTCATGGCTCTGTTTTCAGGTTTTAGAAAAATCTAGCCCCGTGACGGCAGGTTTTGATCAATCACAGGTCATTTCAGAGAGAGAGAGCGTTCCTATTGGCTGTGCTCCGGTCATGTGACCAGAACTTGGCTTCCTTCAACAGATTTTACAATGGCGGCTGCGTCACAAACTTTCTCATTTTACAGTTTAACAGTAACTACAAGATGATTCTGAAAACATTTGAGGTGAGAAATAGTCATTACAGTAACATAATATTGATTCATATTTGATCAGCGCTGCCTAGTTTGACCGTTTGGTCGGAGTTCGCGAGTGATTGACAGCCGGCTCTCATAGACGGCAGCTGGACAGCGGACCTTGTTTTCCTGAACATGATTTTTTTCAGGTTACCTGTTTCATGTACTATTGTCACGCTATAGCGGCCGTTTTCTAAAAATAACTTTTTTAAATCATATTTGCGCCAATATCGCATACTGCAGCTTTAAAGGAATAGTGGCACATTTTAGTGGCTGTATCAAAATTAAATTTAAAAATCAATAATTGGCATTTTTAATTTTTATTACTAGCATGGACATTCTCTAATCAAATTAAATAATAAATACAAATTTTTTTTTTTTCAAAGACTCACTCTGTTTTATGTTTGACAATATCCTATTCAAATATTAATTCAAATTTGAAAATGAAAATGTAGTATAAATATTGTAACTTAATTTAGCATGTTTTTTAGATGAATCATTTAAGTCACAATTGAAATCAAACGGAATAATCCATTTCCATTTTAATTTTCATATACCTATGCACATTCTCCGACAATTTGAAAATGAAAATGCAAAAGCCATTTGTTTGTTTATTTGTTTCACACATAAAAATACAGTAAAAATACTATCATGACAAAAATCACCAGTACATTGTGTTCAAAACATTTCACATAAAAAATATACAGTTTAAAGTGTAGGAGTGAAGTTCAAACAAAACAAAAAACAAAAATACAAAGAAGCAGGAGTAATTGACATATTTACAGTTTCTAAGAGTGATCATTTTTCTCAAATTAAATGTTTTTGTCAGCAGAGCTTTTCTAAGTCTCTTTTTATACATAGACAATGACATGACATTTCATTTTCAAAGCCTGCTTTATGGTTGACAATATTCAAACGTTAATTCAAATGTGAAAATGGAACAGCCTTGGGCCCAATTGCAATTACATGTCAATGCCTTCACGCTGACTAAATGGCAAATGGAAAGTGCATTTTCAAGTTATAGTAACCTGTCATTAGTTATTCTCGGAGGGCGTGACGTTGTACGCTGTTTCTATTCATCTACGTTCATGGTTGAATTGTATTTACAAAATCTGAAAGGCTTTCTCCTCTTAATTTTCCTGCTTCTTCATTGGCAGTTCCTAAAGTCTCACTCCTCTGGTTGAGGAGGAGTTTATGGTCTCAATCACTAGTTTGAAGTCTTCTTCAATACAGCATGATGCTAATTTAGTAATTTATGGTCCTGTTTAGAGTCAAATAGACCATAAAGCAGGGGATGTTTTACCCTTATGCTGAGGAAACATAGGGCTGAGGGAACATAGACACTTCCTCTGACGGGAATGGAAAACTGAGACAAGGAGGACACCTGGTGGACAATAATAGACACAACACACATTGATCCAACCATAGTCATTCTGAAAAAAACGAGAATAAGCTAAAATCCACAAAATTATTTTTCTATAACATTAACTTCATTATTTATAGGGAGTTAAAACAATCTACAGCTCATTTGGTTACATTTTCTGATTGGTGCATGGAAATTTGTGACCTTGTTTTTCCAACTGAGCCTCACCCACTACAAACTAGTGAAAAGAGCACAAAGAAAACAAAAAATACATAAATCTCTCATGTGAAATAACCAAAATAGTTCAAACTTTGGCAGAAAATAGTGTTCTCATGTAGGACCCCATCACTCAGAGTAAGAAGCTGATTGAGAAAATCAGTTTTCAGGGCCTTTAACCTTTAACCTTGTTATCAGCTACGGGCCAGACTAGCAAAAACTCTTTTTAAAAAAGGGTTATTTCCACCGAAGCACCTGAAGCTGATAGTAAATACTTTAACATTGATTGTTCACGTTGGCCCACATAAACTTGTCCGATTTGATGTCTTATACTGTAGCTACAGTATCTAACCAGTTTAGCAAGCTATTCTGGCCGGCTAGTGCCAGCACATTCCTGGCCAGCATGTCAGAAGATAGCGTGCCAACCCAAGTAGCTCACCAACTGGCTCTGCAAATACTGTCCTTAGAAATGCATTTAATTGTGCTGCTTCCTGGTCTAACCAGGCTCTTAGGGCTCAAAACACACTAACAAGGGTTTGGCAAAACAATTAGAGCAAGAGTCCGACCGGACTTTGAATAACTAGACACAACATGGAAGAGTGGAGCATTGAGTGTATTTTATTGGTCATTTTATTACCGTACGGAGCCCTTTGAACAATCATTATTTTTGTACAAAAATAAAATAATGTACATGTCACACTACACAGAGATTTCCACTCAGCACCATTTCCCATGGATGCATTAAATGTATCCTGTGGAGTTTTTGACTACTGGTGTTTTTACAAGTGGGTTCCAGTTTAGTTTGTGTTGTACACTCACTGGAGGGCACACATGCACGTGCGCAGAGCACACATGTGACACGATACACACTCTTGCTGATCATTTCACGCTATTCTGCTGATCGACAATTGGTGACAGTAAAGAGAGGTCCAACATGGTTTCACACGGGACACGAACACCGGTCTCCTGGGCAAAAGTGTTTTTTTTTTACCAACCCATCCACCTAGACCACCTACATGGCGTTCACAGCTTTTTATACGAAAAAAATCTTAAATTCGTATCTATGTACACGAATCAATACATTACATTTTGTGACTATTTCACGAGTTGCTGTGCGACTGGGCTGGAAATGTATAGTATGTACATGTAGCATGATGGTGTGCCTGTCACAGATGAGAGATGGGGACAGACTGTACAGCTCTATTTTTACCAGCAGAGCCACCACCACCATAAGCTGCCAGTATATCTGTCTATCACACATGTCTCTGTTGTAAATCGGTCACTGCCAATGATATCCCATATGAGAATATAGGTCAAACATTTGTACATACTGTTCAGGCTCCTTTTAAGTTTCTTTTTCTCCTCCCTCATCCCCTCTGTTAGGGCACAAGTTACTAAAGAGTTTGCTAAGGAGGCGTCAAAACATGTTTATATTTGTCTAAGTAGGTGTCATATCAGAATTTCTAATTGCACATTTAAATCTTGTTTGAGTTCGATTTGTAAAAACCTGTTGTGCAAAGTGGAAACATTTGTCATATTTTACCTATACTCATAAAAGATATTTTGCCACAGACTTAATCAGTTTTTAGATGGAAGCCCATTAAAAAAAAAAAGCAATTATGAAAAGTTAGTGATAATAAAATTAATATTACTGGTAAATCAAAAGTATGATAATGTTTTTAGATTGTATCTTATAATTTTGATTTACTTACTAGCTTGTAATTTTGATTTATTGTCCCATAATTTTGACTTGGTATCTGACATATTTAACTAACTATGATGCACTTACCATCATAATTTTATTTTACTCACTATCTCGTAATTTTGACTTAAAGTCTCACAATTTTAATTGACTTATTATTTCATGGGTTGGATTCACTCATTAGCCTGCAATTTTGATTTATTCACTTTCTTATCATTTTCATTCACTCACTGTACATTTTTGGTAATTTTGACTTTGTATCTCATAATTTTGACTCAACATGATTATTTTCTTGTTATTACTTTCACCCACCTAATATTTCTTTTCCTTACATAGGTTTGCCTGGTGAAATACATCGTCATTCATTTTTCATGAAGAATATCAATACTACCCTCCTGGTGTGCAGTGATTCACTTTTGACTTTGTCCTTGTGAATGCTGTGGACAACAACGCAGTTCTATTTTTTTACACAAAAGATGTTCTGCATTCTTTTATGACGTCAGGGACAGGTGAGCTGGTAAAGACATCACAGGGAAAATCTGTACACGACCAAAAACAAAAAACGAGGAAAACAATGTCTGACTGCAGAAGATAAACAGAAACTTTACAGTAAGTGTGGTATCAACCGCACCCATGTCCTAAAATGTCCACACTGCTGAATAACATGTGGACAGTGAATTCCCCGCTCACATGACAGATCTGAAAACTCCACGTGAGGAACAAACGGTCACACCTCAAACCAGACAGACAATCCCAGCAGTGAGGGAAGGTCAAGGGTCAGAGGTCACTGCACCCTGACAGAAGGTGTCCCCTCAGAGTACACATAAAATAAATATAAAAATAAAAGAAAGTGACCCTGACACGCTCCCCAACAAAGCCCTCACCCACAGAGAGACTCTAGAGAGATGCCCCCTCAGCCAGCTGGTTCTAGGACTGTCTACACAAACACAAGCAGAGCCCCCCCACTGCACACAACATGAGGTGGAAACCGTGCGGCACTTTTTAACTACCTGCCAACTATACCAAGACATCAGAGACATAGGGCCCTATATTTAAACGATCTAAAGCGCATCGTCTAAAGTGCATTTAATCGTGTCAAACTCCACTTTTGTTAGTTAAGCGGCGCATAATCTGGGTGCAAAGTAAGGCGTAACAAGAATCAAACCAATCAGAGGTCATCTCCCATTCTATTTAAAAGCCAGCTGCACCTGCACTGGGCACATTGCTATTTAAAAGGGGGATTCAGCAAATTGGACAAGTGAGCGGTTTTCTGCTGAGGAAAACCGCGCCAACAAAGTGCCTGACCACACCCCATTTTAAGACCAACACGCCCATGGGTGCACAGATGGGCACAAGTACATTCCCAACATGGAATGACTACTGCATCAGTCTGAAAAAAGCTGTGCCGCTTTGCAAGATAGGGCCCATATACTTCCCACAGACCCACAAAGATTCTGAAAACATGTCTAATAACAAAAAACATCCACACCTGCTGGGTGAAATACAGCAATGTGCAAACACAGCAGCAAGATTTGTGAGCTGTTGTGACAGGAAAAGGGCGTCGAATGCAACAAAACCACCGTGAAGACTGTCAATCATCAGTGTATTCTTGCAATGACCATTAGTACTGTGATCTCTGTACATATACAGAACATATACCTTTAAATACATTTCTTAAAAAAATGTTACAAGGTTACACAGCTCTGTATTGTATTGAATTGAATTGAATAAAATAGGAACCAGAAATGCCAATTCCACTGTCTGTCTCTGTCTCTGGAGACACTGATAGAGTCATCTGTATGTGTCCAAACAACACCCATGCACATTCACTTATAAGCAGCCCGAAAAAGCATGTTCCAATTTTCTTAATGGTAATAAAACAAGACTTGTGGTTGAACCAAATGTCTGTTAGCAATAATCTGGCAGAAGAGAAATGAGGTAATCGCTGGTTGATGTCAGCATATCTGCGTTTCAGGAGGGCTGACATTCCCAGCATGCCGTTCTACATGGCCTGCTATACATTTACAGCAGGAGGTGTGAGTCTCTGTGAGAGCCGGATATATGCACCATAAAACTTAAAACCTCAAATAACGCATGACAGCGCTGACCAAATCAGGCTCAGGGACCAGCAGCAGACCACAGCAGGAAGCCTAACGATCTCTGCCTTTGATTTTCATTCAACCTCAAACATTTCTTCAACTACTTCTTTAAGTTTAGGCAAAAAAAAATACTACAACTTCATTAGGTTTAGGCAAAAACAATACTACAACTTCTTTAGGTTTAGGCAAAAAAAAACAACCATTGTGTTTTGGCTTAAAATAACTACGAGCGACAAAGACAACTACACGTTGTTGGTTTCACACATGATGCAAACTCCGGTCTCCTGGTGAAAACCCTGCGTTTGTCAAATAGGACATAGGATATCTTATTTTTCATTTATTCTGTATTTTGCAATAAATTCAACAGATTTGTGAGTGAGGTCATATGTTATAGGATAGTACGTACATGTAGGTCATTTTTGAGATTATAGGTAACAAACCTGCATCACAAATTGGAGCGACCACTAACAGTAATGTTGCTGGCATGTGTTTGCAGAGAAGGCAGTGGATCTTCCTATGTGTGTGTGTGCGTGTGTGTGTTGGGGGGTGTTATATTTTTAGTTTGGACAGCCCCTCAAACATCCAACAGCAGGTTAATGACTCTTGGGGTGACAGTATATAGGAGCAGAGCTGCCTGCAGACACATATCATATGGAGCATCACCACTATAAGGTACATCGCCTCCAGCTCTGCAGGGTTCAGGATATCACAAATATTATCGGCATCTGACAACGAAACAAAATAATAATTCTAAAGAGGTTTCTTCATCTTTTTTTCTCTTTGTGTGCAGGGAGTTTGAAGCAAGTTTGAAGATGTCGAATGATAAGAACCCCGAGGTCGTCGGCTGCGACGCCTCCATCATGAAGAACGTGTGGTCGATCAGAGAGAGGGAGTATGGACAGAAGCTGCAGCAGGAGGAGGAACGAAAAGAGAAGAGCGCTCTGGAATCGTAAGGACCAATTATCTGTCTGTGTGTGCACAGGCTGTATGCAAGTCCTTAAAAAGTCTTTAAAAATATATGCCTGATTTTTTGAAAAATGTTAAGAATTGTTTTGGCATTCTGCCTTCATTGGATAGTAGCCTCTGGTTGAGAGGCAAAAGATTGCTGCTATGTGGTCAGTATCTCAGACCCTGAAACATTTTTAACAGATTTTATTTATTTCAATGTATTTTTAAAGGTATTCATACTTATATTGTGATTCAGAATTATTGAATATCATCAGTAGCAGACTACTTTTTTTTTCTTAGGTTTGAACATGATACTGACCTTTATACTTACCTGATGTGTTCTAGATGAACCCAGGTCTCTTTTTACTGACCTGCCACACTGTCACTGCAGAGATAAATACAAACCAATCAGGAGACTAGTTTTAATCTAAATTTACAGATCTGAATGAACTAAAACAACAAATGTTGGTCCGCCTGTTCTGCAAGATTTTGGTCAAACCTTAAATGTTCTAAACAACAACTAAAAACTAAATTACTATTAAACAACTGTGATAGACTGCTCTGGTTATTTTTATTTGACTTGATATACTGTATAGATTAATGCAGGTAAAATTCAACACTGAACCAGCCCTCTCCTTGATTTACAACTGGGTCTTGTCCAACTCTAATATACTGTACACGCTCAGTTGCCAGTTTATCAGGGGAATCTAGCTAAAAGTAATGCAGGCTAAGCCCTGCAGTTGTTGTTTTGTTAATGGTGCAATTTGTTGCATTGATGATGTTTTATCCCTGGCAAGGCACCAATTTATGCATGAAAAATAGGCTATAAAGTAAAACATTTTAACTTCAAAAAGTGTGCTACCATGAAGGAGTTCTATTCCTCTCCTTACAGTACAAAACAAACTTGTAGGCCTACTTATTTTAACTATCCAACTATATTTTAGAATAAAAATAACACAAATATCTGTACTTATTACCTTTATCAACATCAGTCAGTAAAATAAAAAAGTGACAGCACACTGTTTACTGTGCACACACTACCAGTAGCCCAGTGCAAGTGTAAATAGGCTATAAAACTGAAAAGCATCTCATATGCTATGAAACTGAAAAAACACCACTAAATAAATTGAATAATATAAAATAAAACGTCACACAACGCCGTCTTATAACATAGGGCTACACAGCTCTCTCTCCTTTGCTGTTGTAGCTGATAGGGAAACCTCCGGCGTGGGGCAGCTTAGCCAAATGGGCTGATGCTCTGGACACTTGTACTTGTTCACGTACTTGCTGGGGAGGTGGTGAAGGAAATGGGACACTGTGGACAACTGCTGGACAGGGAGGGAATTGCTGGTTCTGATATTACAGGAGAGGTTATTGACTGACAACAGGTTGTCATAAATGTTTTTTGTTTCCTCCGCCAAAAAAATTATTTAATTGTCATACATGAGTGGGTGTATCTCTTAGATCACTTTATTCTGCTAAAAAATACAATTCTGACAGTCAATGAGATGAAAATGAAGGTAGGGAGGTCAATTTTATCCATCCGCATACCAAAAGGTTAGCAGTTAAACCCAGCGCTAAGACGTGAGCTACATGTACTAGAATGGATTATGTGTCACAACCCTTTGGACAGCTTTGGCAGCTGAACAGATTTACTTGGAGGAGTAATGAATAGCCGACAAAGTGACACATAGTTTTTTTTACAGTCGACACTGAACACTGAGGGAGGGAAGCTCAGGTTGGAGCTACTGTACACCATTTTCTAAAAGTAGAAATCAGTTTGTAGATTGATTTACTACCTTCTAGACAGGTGGAATATACATATATATATATATATACATATGAATATACATATATATATATATATACGTATATATATATATATACGTAAATATATATATAAAATTTCATGCCAAATCACATACATTTTATTGTACACTTGAAATAAGCAGTTTATACTTTTACTCGCACAGGTTTACTCATATTTTCACTTCCGTAAAATATCAGTAAAGTAACATTGCATCTACATAAGTAGGAGTAGTGTATTCTCCACAACATGGTCTAGTAACCTGGCAGCAGAACAGTCCCAGTTTCTTGTACATATAAACAGTGTGGTATTACTAAAATGCTGTCAGTCAGTATTTTACTGTAGTATCAGTGCATCACTCAGTAACATTACCTCACCCTGCACAGAGTGTCGCTACAGGCCTAAATATAAACAGTACAGTCATACTTACTGCCGTCCTAACACCTTTGGGCTTCCTCTGTGAATATTAATACATCACACGTACCGTAGCCATCCGACAAACTCCACCTTATTATAGATTGTGACCAATATTAGCTCCTGACCGCAATATATTTTCCCCTGTCAGTGGCGTGGCCTTAAGATGGCGATGTGGGTCCATCATTTTGGACCTGCATCACCAATAAGTCCATCTGTCATATTGATGTAATACTTACATGAAACAATAGTGCAAGAATGTGGTCACCATTAAAGATTTACAGTTTCCAGGAAGCAATCTGTTGTTAAGAGATGTTTATGTATGTACTCATATTTTCTGCAGACATTTTTACCTTTTTTCTTATATTTTTTTCCCAACAGTATTAATAAGGACTGGGCAGGTCGTTTGGCTGCCAGACAGGGAGGCTTCAAAAGGGTGGAGAGAAAAATTAATCCTGCTGAGAATCAGATAGACAACAACAATGTCTGGAAGAGCAAGCTACCCGATGTTCCTCCTACCCTTCCTCGTGGCGGAGGTTCAGGTCCACTCGGCAGACCAGGGGGACAAAGCAAAGGCTTCTCCACTCCAACCTCCAACAAGGACAAAAAGCGGCAGGACAAGAGTTTAAAAAGGCTACAATTACTCATGTTTATCACCCAGACTCAACCTTGTGGTATGGTGTGGGGGAAGTCATGGAAGTACAACAAATCCTTGCCATTACCTGTAGAGGGCGAAAGATCAAACTGGGGCCACTGCTGGATGTTTGCTACCCAGCAGCCTTACTCTGAAGCAGGCGAGCCTTGGCTAAATGGCCCCAACTTAATGGATCCTCGCAACCTCCATCTCTGGAAGAAACCTGACTCCAAGGTGTTGGAATCACAAGCGCTAGACTTGAGCCTTTCCACTGAGGAGTGGCAGATGTCCTGGAGAAAATCTGACAGAAACAAAAAGAAGGATGATGCAGTAAATGGAGAAAATGTCGCCAAATCGGGATTCTTCACCTTGCTGGTGGAGACTCAGCACCGAAATGAATGCTTGTGCTCATCAGAGTGGAGTGAGTCATGGAGATCCACCAAGCCAGAAAGTCAGGAGGATCATTTTACTGTTCCAAATGATGGTCTAATGAGTGAGTCTATTGCTAAAAAGCAGGATAAGAATAGAGAGATGAGCTCCAAGTGGGAAGAATGTTGGCGGCTTGTCAACCACCATGGCTGCAACAAAGCCAAGTTGCCTCAAGTTAAAAAATCTCACAATCCAGAGTGGGCCAATGCATGGAGAGCAAACATGGTGGTCTTCGACAACCAAAAGAATTCTGATCCCTCACTGAGGCAAGATCACAGTGATACCCATGATGATTATGATGATCGCAGCCAGCAGAGAGAATCACATCTCCACAAAGTCATGCTTGTGTCCCGTGAGCAGAAGCACAGAGATCAGTACTTGCAGATCTACAATGAATTTAAGGCACTGTCTGAGTGGACCAAGTCTTGGCAGGTGACCAAAAACAACTCAAAACCATGCGAAGAAATAGAGAAAGTCCTGAAGGCCTCACCACCAAGGTTGGAGACTGCTTTGGAGGCTCAGAAGGTGGAGAACAACTCAAAGGGGCATTATTCAACATCAGAGAAGTTTGACTCATGCTATGAGCAACTGAAACATAACGTGATCTATCGCCCAAAGAGAGAATTCACCCAATCTCAGCTGCTTCATCTGAAATACCTGGAAAATGTCTTGTCTGCCTCAGAATGGAGGGACTCCTGGAAGACACTGAAACACAGAATGAGAATGGAGAGAAGAAGAATGAGGCCTGACCCTATGAGGCCTTTCAGGGCATCTGAGAGGGGAGGAGACATGAAGCCCACTGCCTCAGAATGGAAAAACTCATGGAAATTCAACTCTCAGACCCTGCGTCAGGAGCCTGAAACTTGGCAGCAGCATTGGCCCACCACACCCCAAATCCGAGTAGATCGTGCGAGGGATCAGAACCACTTTGCGCCTGTGGAACTCCCTAAGAATGGGCCAACCGGGGAACGCAGTTGGGCAGATTCATGGAGGTCCATGAGGCATCAGCGCCAATCAGAACCTGGGCAGGGTAGGGCACAAACCAGCCAAACAAGGTCAAGTGTGGCTTCCCACCATCCTGACAATTCATGGGCACAGAGGAGGTATGCAAGGTTAGGTTCTGATTGGCAAGAGGCCTGGATGGTCTCAGAAACCGAGTTCCACCATGACAGACCCTCCTTAACGCAGTGGAGGGCAGCCTGGAGGTCGTCCTTCTTCCACACAGAGCACTGGACTGAGCAAGTGCCTAGAGAGAACGAGGTGTATGTGTTAATGGAGATCCAACCCCAGAGAGAGAAGATTTCCATGCAGAAAGCCAAAGCTAATATGAGCCGGTCTTTTGATAACCAGATGTTCAGGGAAAGATATCCTGAGAAACAGTGGAACACTTCATGGAAAGCTGGGTCACTTCTGAACCATCAACCGAGTCATTATGGATCTTCAGGGACACCTGGGAAGAGCATTAGCAACATTACTCAGCAGCATCATACCACTGAAAATGGGCATGGATCTAAGTGGGGAAAGTCGTTCAGAATCGCCAACCCCATGCCCCACATGGAGCAACCCTGGGTTGAGTCCTCTCCTAACCCATGTCACTATGCAGTAATGTGGTCAAGAGGAAAGAATATACATAACAACATCAACACCAACTTTAGCAACAACCCTGCGATCTTAAGGGTTTGGGGAAGCTCCCATCGGTTCCTGCAGGGGGTCAGTGCACAGATTAAAGCCAAAACTACGTCTAATGGACCCATTGACCCTTGGGTGATTATAACAAACAACATCAAAACAAGGATGCATTTATACTCCAACATCGAGAAGGAGAAACAATCAGAGAAGAAGTGTGCAGGAGGCCACCTGTTGGGTAAAACCCAACCGCGTCCCAAGAGAGGCTCTGCTCCTGTGAAGAACTTAAAGATGCAGGACAAAACTGCAGACAAGTTCTTTGAGGAATGGGCAGAATCTTGGAAGTTCTCAGTCCAGCCTGGTGGTCTGAAAAAGCAGATGCCCGTCAAGTCGCTCACGGGTTGGACCGAGTCATGGAAGTTCCTGCTTCCACCATACCCGCCAATGAATGGCCACAAGGCTAAATAGAAGGCTAAGTCAACTTTTAGCTCAGTCAAAAGTGGCCACATATGAAACATGTTAATAAATTTAAAAAAAACAGAATGCTTTACCACTTGCAGCTTTTCTTTGTTTGCACTCGTTCAGAATTTATTTGTGATGATCAGGTATCCATAGTTGACAAAAAAAAGCATGGCAATTATAAGCCAACATCTGATTTGGAAAGTCCTTTTTGAGACATGCAGCCCTTTACAAAAAAAAAAGTTTATATTTTACTAAATGGTTATGCCAAATTTGTTATGCCAATAATCTAAATTTTGTCTTGTATTTATCATATTAGAAGAGAAGCTTCCATTGACATGTTAGTAAAAACTTCTCACATCTTGACTGTTAATGTTAATTTTCACTCAACTAACATGATACAAACACAATGATTAATGATATACTTCTCAGTTCCTCGGGACAAGAAAGGATTCAAAGTCTTGTTCAAGAGCACTACAGCAGAGTTGGAAACATTGACTGCTAAAGGGATTGATTCTGCTAGTTACAGGACAATTAATATAATCAGAACAAATTAAAGACTGATCAAAATGTCCTCACTTTCACATAGTTTTAGCACTCACACCCAACCATCAGCATTTGACCATAATGAGTAGGTATATTCTTCTCAGTTCAAAGGTTCAAAGTTTTGTTTGAGAGAAAAGGCACTCCCAATACACACATTGACCGCTGTAGGGAGTTGAACCTGCAGATTACTGTACTCTGAACTGTTGATGATGATGTAAGGAAAACAACAACAACAAAATAAGACAAGACTGTTTGAAGAGGGCACACTAAGTTGAGTTTTGAATTGTGAAATGTTTAGTGAAGATGGCAGGACAAATGTACTGTATATGGAAGTACATTCTTGTGTTTATGAAAGTGTGTGTAATGCCACTACGGCGACTGTATTTTGATTAAAGGATATAAAACATCGGCATTTGTGCATTTCTGTGCTGTGCAAAATACATCTCAAAATGTCGGTTCGATCGTCAGCCGTCCCTTCAGGCCTCCCTCCAAAGCCACACCCCCAAAATTATCACAATAAATGAAAAAAACAAACACGGCTATTGTTAGTACTCACAGCTGTCAAGCTAGCAGCTTGTGGAAGACTTCAGTGACACGCAATGAGTGCATACATATACAATACATTTGATCCGGTTAGTTTTGTTTTCACGTTGCATAAATTCACACGAGGGCTATTTTTGACCTCCGGCGGTGTACCAGACAGTACACAATATCCCCATTAACATGATGTATATCCTGTGTATCCAGCTGGACCTGATGAAAGGGACGCGTCGTGTGTAAAGCTTAACTATAAAACCTGCTATTATACAGATGATCAGTATGTATCTGAGAGCATGGAAAAAGATGAATTTGGTTAATATAGTTCACCATTATATATATGTGAGGGCCAGCACCTAGGCAGTGAGCACCGCCCCTTGTAGGTGTGGTTGAGTGGAGCTGCCTGCCTTCATAAGGCCAGGTGTGTGTGATTAGAGTCTCTTTGTCTGACTCCTGAGGCCTGTACTACGAAGCAGGATTTGGCGTTATCGAGGTAACTTCAGGGTTAACCCTGTGTTTTCCGTCCTACGAAGGTGGATCACTTCTTACCGGGGTAGATCTCCATGGTAACTTACGCTGAACGGCTAACCTGCTCCGGAGCAGGTTATGTTCCAGATAAGAGATCAACTCGAAGAAAAACACCGTCTACTGACCAATCAGAGCTCAGTGTGCTGATCGTATGGTAATATTACACAAATACGAAGAAGTTTAAGTCATAATCCAGGCTAAAAACAACACAGTTTAAACTGGCAAATGCAGGAAGGACAGATTGATTTATGCTGCGGGTGTTTACTGCTTTGAATTATATTTTTATATTTATTTTTTTACTTGCTCTTGAGTCCGTTTCACACCGCAGGAGACGGGGACGCATCTGACAGAAGGTTCAAATACTTATACACGCCGTTTGTTTAATAATGGGTATAATAACGTGTAACCGTCCATCCAGCCATCAATATAATTTCTTATTGCTATTTATAACCCGACGACTTTATCCGACTTTTGAGTGTTCCGTTAAATTAATAAGTCTGTTAATTTACGCATTCACACATCGGGAGTTTTTTCTTCTGCCAGCTGTCCTTCCTGCATTTAGCAGCTTCAACTGTGTTACTTTTAGTCTGGATTAAGTGTTTAACTTCTTCGTATTTGTCTAATATAGTTTACTCTTCCTTTGTAATATGTGCTGCTCTGTCTGTCTGTCTGCTGACAGTAGACTTGTCCATGTCTGTGATTGGTCAGATGCTGCAAACACCGCCCCGTTCACGTGAACGCGCTCATAACCAGATAGAGAAACCCTGGGTTGACTTACCGAGTTGATAACCACCTTCGTAGGACAGTTTAGCTGGAACTCGTTTGTTAGGGTTGGTTAAGCCAGATAAGGAGAAGATACCCTGGGTATGTTGAACTCGCTTCGTAGTACGGGCCTCTGGTAGATGTGTGGCAGGTCAACACTGTTTGTTCAGGTAAGGGAGAGATTTTGGGAGGAAAAATGGCTCTATTGTTTTATAGTGAGTTTAACCACTCCCTCTGTATATAGATTTGTAGTGCAGCTGTGTCCTGAGCCGTCCAGATTGATGCTCTGTAATCCAATACTGAAAAGGTATGTTGCATAAAAACTTAAATCTGTTAATGTCATATTATATCTTAGGAGTAATATGGTCAATCTAAACCTTTTTAGGGAAAGATTCAGCCTTTTGCCTCTCCCGTGGTTGAGCCACAGCAGAGCCAGTGACTGCAGTGAAGTAGGGCCCTGAGGAGTAAGGTAACTTAAAGTAGTCTGGTAATGTAGGAGGGCTACTCCCTCTGAGGTATATTCTTTCAGAAATATTTGATTTTTACTATGTTCACTCTTCTTTTTTCAGATTGAAGCTAGACTGCTGCTTTGCCTAGATGCATTTAACACCGAAGCCTGATTTAATGTGACCACTGACTGTTGTACATGAACTTAGACTGAGGCCGTGCTTAGCAGCCTATTTGTTGATTTGGATACATCCAAGTCTAAATGTTACATTGTGGTGTCTGTGATTTAAAATACTTTTTAATCCTTTGTAAACCAGAACCAACTGATTCACACTATATTGTATTTTTATTTCTGTTCTTCTAGGCAGTGGGAGACCTGCGGGTAGTGGGATAGTTGTGGCATTTCCCCTCTCTTCGCATGCTGTGTGGTAGGCCCAAAAGGGTGATAGTCACTTTTTACAGTTTCATACATTATCTATTTGCAGTGCTGGTTGCAGTGTAGTGTAAGAGTTTAGTGTACTCACGTGGTGGGTTTAAAGAGGGGTTACAATAGAATCTCCCCGCAGACAGTACCCTGCCTATAGTATTTGGCATTTCTTTGGTGTCTAATCTAAAGAGGGGGTCAGTTGGAGTGGGTATGGATATGCTGTTTTAACTATTTATTATTGCTGAATAAATCTTGTTAATTTTATGATTGCTCTCCTTTTTTTTAGGTTATGCATTTCCATAACATTTTCCTTATTTTATTCAATAAATTTGGTAGTGTTGAACTGAATGCACGTCTCCCGTTCTTGAATTTGTGAATTTAATTGTGTCAATACTAAAGTAATTGAGGCCTATTGCCTGTGGGTTTCTGCAGCAGCATTACATTGGCCATTCTCTATACTGTGGTGGGTTACATATAATTAACTATTAACAAATAACATAACAAGATGAAGGCCCATTTTGTGCGTGTGTGTTGAAGAAGTGAGGTGAAGATGTCCTCATTCTGAAGGTCTTAAACTAAGATTGGTACTCACAAAGATAGATGCACGCACGCACGCACGCACGCACACACGCACACACACACACACACACACTCACTCACTCCTAAAAAACGCCTTGCTTCTCATTGGGCTATTGTGTGTGTGTGTGTTACACACCCTGTGGGTATTGACGTCATGTTACCTCTGATGCTATCATACTCAAACAGGGCTGGGAGCATCAGGATGTAGGATATAAAGTGCGGGTGGATGTGATCCAGGTGATTTGAGCAGAAGCTGCTGAAGGTGAGTTCACGCACTTCACATGATATATAGAAGTAGTTGGCAGTTATTCTTGTTTGTTCTTATTAGGGCTGGGGGTAAATCTCAGTACTTTTTTCCTTTTGTGTTTTTTTCCAGAATGATGAAGACTCTGATTGTCGTTGTGCTCTTGCTGAGCTTAGCCACCCTTCCTGTCATTACACAAGAGGGTAAATAATCAAATATTAAATGCTCTTTATAGGGATCATACAAATATAATATTCATCCATCAGTTATGAGATCCGTATCAACAAAAACTAAATGAGATTTTTAAAGGTACAGTGTTAAGTAAGGTTAGTGTATTAATAATACATCAATTAACACAGGATTTATTTATTTTCTCTTATTATTCACAATTTTTTTTAAACCATGGCACCCCATTTACGCACGGCAGTAATCAGAGTAGAAGAAGAAGTAGTGGTTGCGAAACGGAAACAAAATATGTCACCGTGGCTGTCTAACCGTCTACGAGAGAAAAATGGAGCGAGGTCTTCAGGAATTTGTTTCAATTGGACAAGTTTGAATTGTTCTTTCATATCAGCTAGTATTTGCCATGTTTCATGTTGTCCGGATACGAAGACATGTGATTTAAATGTTCGCCACGTCAGAATTTATTCGGCAAAGGCATTTCCATTTACCATTTCGAGGTTAAAACCACCTCAAGGGAGTGTAAAAAAAATGTTGCGCAATTGAGGAAGTTTATTGAATTTATCAAAGCCTTTTCAATACAGCTTTTCCAAATATATACTAGATAGATACTTCAAATGCACATAAAAATATGTGAATTGTTGTTAAGGTAAAATGCTTAGTGTTCTCAAGATGCAGGTATTCGGCAACTTGATGCCAGTCAAATCTAGCAACACTGTATATGTACATCAACACTGAGTAGAGCAGATTGAAATTTGAAGGTTGATACACCAGATTTTTAACAGCTAAATTTACCAAACATCAAATCAACAATATGGTGAAATTTGAACTCTGTATTGCAGGTGTGGCTGAAGAGCCAGCGTGGCAGGATGGCAATGTGGACCTTGTGAACATTGAAAACTCAGCAATTGATGATCCACCAAGTAAGATACGTGATGAGTCTACATCCACAATAAGCTGGCTAAGTTTAAACAAGGTCAAAACCGAGTATATGGCTGGACCGTGTACGGTCAGTCTGTGAATTTGTGGCTAAATTGTTATACAAATAGTCAGTGGTCATGTCTATAATGTTAAAGGGGTCTGGAGAGTGTCATGACCGTCTTCTCAGAGCAACAGTCCAGGAGTTACTACTGACCTAGTTAAAGAGTGAAACACAACACCATCACAGTTTTATGTGATGCCTTCAAATGAAACTCGTGAGCTCGTATTTACAAAATGGGAAGTCGTGTACACAATATGTTTGGCGCTCAAGTGGTTAAGTCGTGAGAACACCGCTGCTAAGCAACAGCAATATTGTCGGTGTCTAGAAGCCACAGAGGCTAACAATTGTTGTCAAATGCTTAGTGTCTATAGTCTGAAGCACACAAAGTCACATTTTCTTGACAAAGCAATCACAAAGCACAGTACTGACATTTGAAAACCTGCTTTCAGTTCGCAAGTTGAGACCCCCCGCTGGTTAAAAACAGGTGAGTGTGTGTGTGTGTTGGATTAATACATGTGTTTTTGCCATGCTGCAGTCACATGTGGGTTTATTACATTATTATTATATTGTGTCTTTATTTATTATTTTCATCCTTGAGCTTGAACTCAGTATGTTTCCTTAAATCTGACGTGTTGATGATTTGATTTTGTTCACCGTGCTGCATCGTGTGATTCTTTACTCCCCAGAACCGGACGGCTGTGTTGTCATGACAACGAAGAGCAGCGAAGGACAACACAGACCAACGTATATCTCAATGTGACCCATGTCACTAATTATCATCATCTTGATGTATTTGTTTGACATCTTCAAATAAACATGCGAGTCATGCTCTTTTGTCTTCTTATTCTGATCATTTGCGAGCAGCTTTGCAACTTTTATCAGTTATATTCAGTCAAAAACCTGCTGTGGTTTAGTTTGACGTTACATTTCACCAACCGTCACACAGCAGACAAACACAGAGCAGCTGAGAACACAAACTTATAAACATTAAGTCCATTTGCAATATGAAATATTATACAAGTGATGGATTAAGCTTGCTTTCTGTTTGTTAACCCAGCTGGTTCAGTGTTGACGGATACACAGACTGCAGCAGGAGTTCAGGTTTCTCTCTGAGAATGGAATTTAATTCTGATTCATATCTGGTTACACTGAAAGCTGGGAACCTGCCTGTGAGTGCAGATGAATGTGAGACAGACGGAGAGGAGGAAAAGAGAGACGAGGTTAAAGAATAAATGGGTATAGGATAAAGGATAAAGGGAGAGATGATGTGAGGGGATTGGGAGAGAGGAGACGGATGGTCAGGATATAAGGAGGTTACAGAGGAAGAGGAGGAAGAGGAGTAAGTTGGACTGAGAAGGAAAGAGGATCATAACATAGATGGAGATAGAGAAGGGGAGAGAGAGTTGGTATAAACTAATACTAATAAAAGAGTTATACAGTAGATAAATGAAATGTGACGAAAATTGGTTGAATTCAGAGGAATCCAATGGGATTTTTCAATGGAAAAAGGGATTTTTGTTGAGGGAACCAGGGCGTTTCTACAAAAGCCTACAAAAATATGTCATCCCTGCAGCACTCTATGGGACAGGTTATTTGGGGCGTCCAGGGTTTCTGCAGTATTAGAGGATATTAGGGGCCTGATAGTTGACAGGAGCACTTCTTTTTTTAGATGGACGGATGCAGGGCCGGTTTAAGGTATAGGCCATAGGCGGTCGTCTAGGGCGCCACCTTTGGATGGGCGCTGGTCGCCCTCTAAAGAAAGAGACTCCAAATCCAAATTTGGCCTATAGGGCACCAAAAGGGCTAGAGCCGACCCTGGAGAAAACTTGACCTGAAGATGGAGCTAGAAGAAAAGTCAGAGGATCACCAAAGTTATTACAATTCATCCTGAGGAAGTCATAAATGTGTGTACATAATTTCATGGCAATCTTTCTAATACTTCTTCTATAGTTCAGACAATTCAGTGAGAAGCACAAATGACTACTAAACTACTAATATTAAATACATCCAGAACCAGCAGTTCCTCCCAATATGCAGCTGTATTAGGATTTTCTGGCTAAAGCAGCTGACAAGGATGGCTGTTGGCAGCAAGTAACCCAAACACAAATATCTTTTAGACATATAAGCACTTGAAAATGTAAAAATGGTCTCACAGTGGGTCCTTGCAGATTGACTCAGAGTGGTTGTTGTAAAAATAGTAGTGAAGCCCGGTTGAGAGTCACCTGGTTAGCAACTCGAATTGACCGGCTGTAGTTTTCTGTCATCAGCAGCAGAGTGACCTGAGGATCCTGTTACAGGTGAAGGGGTCTCCGGCTGCTGAGTGACCTGCTTTAGCACCAGAACCACCAGGGGGTCATTTTACCCCCGTGTATATCAAGTAAGTTCAGTCAGTCACATTAACTTGTATTTGGCTCATTTTAGACAGTTTAGCAGTTATAGTTATAGTTATAGTTGTTTACAAGCATAAGTAGACCTGAGCTGGACCTCATGTGTCATAAATAACGATGAGCAGCTAGAAAGTGTCTTGTCCAACACATCCCAACTCGTCAAATACCGATGATTAGTCAGTAGCCCTACGCTTCAAACTATGATGCTCTACGTACCCCTTTAGCGTCCAGGACGGCGTGTCTGTTTCCACACGTTATATGTGTCTTTTCAAAATAAACTTCCAACCAGTGATGGATGAAGTACCTGAAAGCCACACTTGAGTAAAAATACAGATATCTAACCAGAAAATGACTTTAACAGAAGTTAGTCACCTATTAGAATATTAGTGAGTGTAAAAGTCTTAAAGTCTCTGATATTTTTTGTACTTAAGTATTTTAATTATCAAAAGTAATTTTCTGATATTAAATGTACTGAAGTATTGAAAGTAAGAGTACAAGTAAAGTCAGAATTTTGAGATGAACGAAGACAAAGTTTATTCCTTTTAACATGTACACCACATTAAAACTGGAGGCTCCACAACGAAGGACAATTGTGGTGTTCATAACGTAAAGGATTTAAAGAACAAAACCCAGATTTCCTTCCCTCGTAGTCGCAAGTTACATATAGCATGATCTGACATATGCAGCGTGCCCGGACTTGAACGGATATCGAATCTTAACTACGGCTTTGAGAGCACTTTGTTAGCTAGGACCATTGATTCGCCAAACCAGCTTGCTTGCAATAGCAACGACTATGTACATATGTTGGTAAGCCTCATTGAAGAGAACGGTGCAGCGTTTCTTTTCTGTTTTTGCTAGCATATTGAACGTACGGAGAAGAGACACAGGAGCAAGCCCAAATAAGCAACTACACATTAGAAACAAGCCCCCCAAAAACGCATCCCCCAGCTACCAATATTTGTAACCGATGTTTCAGGAAAACAACCAAAAGTTGCTTATAATAAACGGACTTGGCAACTCTGTCTATGATAATAAGAACTAGACTTTTACTGGAGCCCTGGATGCCCCCAACTCTATACAAAGAGCTGCTACACAATCATCACACTGATTGGCTAGTTGCCACTGGGAGTGTTGTCTGGAGGCGGAGCTTCTACTTGGATCCTCGTCAGAGTAATGTGTGTCACTCCTGTGTTTCAGCATGCAGAATGACCGGTAAGCACACTGCACTGGTTTCTGATGGGCTCAGACGGGCTTACAGCCGCTCCGTTTAGTCGTTGTAGTGGCACCTGTTGAATAAAGATTGATTTCACTTCAGCGCTTTCGTCCAATTCAAGTCACTTATCTGCATTTCCAGGCTGGCCATGTTTGCCGCTGCCTCACCCTGACACTAAATTTAGCGCTGCAGCTCAGGATCTTTCAACGTAGGATGTAAAAATAGCAAGGAGGGAAGTCCGCTCACCAGACAGCAGATATACAGGACCGACTGAGTGTAAGCTGATAAAAGTTTACTACAGAAACAGACTGAATACAGATAGACAGACAGATAGACAGGCAGAGAGACAGACAGGTACCTTTGTAGCTGCTGTAAAGATTAGAGACAGACAGTCCCAGAGACAGACAGACGAGGACATATATTATAGTTCACCTTAATGTAAACTCTTATTGGTCACAGCAGGGGATGTAAACAGACAGACAGATTGTGAGAGAGATACAGAAAGACATCAGGTAAGTCACAATCGGTTTACTGAGTTCTTTGAATTTATTGCATTTTTTTCGTTTTATTTATTTATTTTTTTGTTTAAATGTAAATTTCAGACTGCTTGAGTTGCTGGGAGGAGTGTTTTTTTCAGTTTCGTAGGAGGTCGGTTAGCGATATTTTGTGCTAAGCTACATGCGCAGATTTAAAGGGGTGCCCCACGGATGTATAAAGAGAACTGGATAAAGCGTTGGAGGCGGCGGCCGTTCATTCCTATGAGAGTTGCTGAGTTACAGATGTCTCTTTCCCAATGTAAGTCTATGGGAAAAAAAGTATTTTTGGGCCCAATGGCATCACGTGAATGACACGAAAGTTCTAGTACCGCTGTTTGGCCATTGCGAAAATTTGCTTCACAGCCCGGCTCTCTTCCTAGGAGCTTAGGGTGGCCAGATGTCACCCCACAGTTTTTGCCACGTCATTGGCTTTCACCTCGCAATGGGGCGGGTGTTGGGCAGCTTTTTGGTTGTGCCCGTATGAAAGGCCACTTTGTCTTTAATGCTGAATTCACACCAAGCAATGATTAAACTTTTCTGCGGCAAGGAGGCGTTTCATGTGTTTCAGGTGGGAAGAAATTCTTTGCAACATACAGTAGGTCAACATATCACAGGATCTGTTTACTGATTGGCTGCGGGTCCTTTCTGGTCACACTTCGCAGCTAAAAGTTAAACTTTTCCCAACTTTTGTTTGGTTATGTCGGTGTACCATGACAGGGAACAAAGTCAATGACTTTAACGGCCTTAAATATGGTCAAAACCTGTCCAGGAGAGAGAGAGGTCCAGGACGTGTTTTAGCTAAGATGCTAACTAGCTCCATCAAAAGTGAAAAGAAATCTAAAAGATTGTGAACCCCAGGAGCAGAGACTACACTTACAGTTGTACAAAACACTTCAGATGTTGAGATCACTGTTATTTGATTCTCAGCAGTTTTCATGGGGGACTTCTTCAGTATCGTCATGTGCAGTGGCCTGACGCCATGAGCTCATTTCCTAATTTTGAGTCAGGGATATTCAGCCTCATTATCAACACAGACACTGCTAAGTCCCAGAATCCATCTTCCAGACAGACAGGGATTAAAGTCTATCACCTCTATTTTACACTGAGTTCTCTATGACAACTTTCATTTTATGGCTTGTCTGTATCACAGTAGTTGTTTAAAGGAACATACAGATGTTTTTTGTATGTATTTCAGCTCATTAAAGATGGGGTCTGCGATTTATCCAGTATACACTTTTTGTTATATTGGTTGAAATGGTCTTTACACCCCGACAGCAATCCGTTTCTTATGAGCACTGAAAAAAGACCGGAAAAGATCCGTCATCTGTAGCTGCTGTAATCTTGTAAAAACGTCTACCAGTCAGTAAAAATGGTCCCGGTTGTAAGGAACCAATCAGATGCCTCCCTGCCTCCCTGCTCGTACTCTAGCCTCAGCGTGCACCAGCGTGAACTCAAAGCACGTGTCCGCCGCACGTTCACTGGAGAGTGGAAGAGAAAACTCAGCTCTTAAAACACCGGACAACGAGAACGAACTCGTACCACTATTACCATATTATCGAAAAATACAACTTTGATTTAGTTGTTTATGTTCTGTTAGTTTACTTTATAAGATACTGCAGATTTAAACTATTTATTCTAACAGCTCAAAGTGAAGTCAGACAAACAGGATTATCAACGAGGGGAGACGGCGGATAGAAAACATTGCCGAACAAAATTTACGTTACTCAAACTGCTTTTTCAGTTACAGAAACAAACGAGTGGACTGATCTCCCTCCAGATATTAGAGTAATGTTAAAAAGGGTCGTGTTGTCTCAGCAGGTATCTCTGTCTTTCCCTCCCCTCTCTGCTGCTCTGTGGCCGGCTCTCCAGCGAGCTGCTGCCCCCCCCCCCCCCCTTCCCCTCCGTCAACAAGGAAATAAAAGCCCCTCGTCTACGAGACCGGTCTCTTGAGAGAGCGCCAGCTCATAGCGGGGTCTGTGTGAGTGAATGCCCGGGTGGAGAGGTGGCGATCCCGGCAGTAGCTAGCTAGCTGTGCCGGCAGTTTGTGGAGCTTCTAAACTCCGACAACAGTGGAGAAAATGTTTGATTCGCCATCTAACATCGTAAAACTGTCAATATTCTAAATCTACACCGTTGATTTCTCGCCTCAACATTTTTCAGAAGTGAATTTAGTGATGAAATAGTTACGAAAAATGTGAAGTAGTTACGATGCGGCGGTGCTCGTGCATGTGTGTGGGGTGCGTTGCCTTATAAGGAGTTTCGAGGGGAGGGGGGGGCTTAGACGGAGCTCCTGAGGCGATGCGACTTTCAAATTATGCTAGTTTTCCAAGATCGCAGACCCCAGCTTTAAGTAAGCTAGTAGATAATTTCCCAAATCATTCATCACTTTTTAGATTTCCATTCCTTGGTTTTACTTCATTTTTATAAAGAAATCAACAGACAGAGACTTAAAACAGATAATCCATCACAGTCAATGTGTTCTTATATAATTAATTTGAGAGCAGCAAGTGTTTTGTTGGTGTGTTCAAACACAATCCTCACATCTGAGATTTATGACAAGAGAAATTACCAAATACAGTCATTTTCACAGCAGCCATGTTTGTTTTTCCCCCAATAAAAAGCAACTAAATATTGACAAAATAAAAAGTTTACATGAAAATAATGGTTTATGAAATGTAGCTGTCTCATAATTATTAAATTGACTTGATAGAAATTAGTTAAAGTTAAATAATAATGTAGTATTAAATAATGACAAATCATCATTTTTAAATCTCAACCCCACCAATAGAAGCACTGTCACCATCTTTACAGACTCAGTGGTGTTTTCTTGTTGTTGTCGGTCCTTGAAGCACGTTGCTGGCCTGTGTTTAATTATAGAGTAACGCCTGTTGTGGTGTGTCACAGTTTGACCAGTCAGTCTTCAACAAGACATTGCACTGAGAACTGGACCAAAACTGAACTAAAACATTCATCTATGTGTCCTGTATCGTAGGTATGTATGGATACCGGAGCTCATGATTTCTGCATATGTATACTTAATGTTTCATTCGCACTTGTAGCAAGAGTAGCATCAAACAGTAGCACCATTTTATTTTACATTTTATAGACTAAACATGTCAACAGATTAATCGTTAATGAAAATAATTGTTAGTTGCAGCCCTGATGGATTACCTAAAGATTTATGACGACTCTAGTTGATGCTTGCACTTTAGTAAAATCAGCAACTGACCATCAAGTATCAGATGTCTGGAGATTCTTCACCAACGCTTGAACACACCACAGGCAGCCACAGAGAGATAAGAGTTACACTGTAGAAATGGACCACGAGTGACACGTTTGTTGCCGTTTCTGATGTTTATTGCTTGTGTGTCTCTTGAGCGACAGGATGTTGTCAAAAAAGGAAGAGCGGAGGTCATTCAGCAACGGGCCGATGAGAGACCAATGGGAGAAGAAAGCTCAGAGCCTGGCGGACGAGTGCAAACAGGAGACTGACCGGAGGGAGAAGAGTGACCACAAAATGTGAGAATATGTGATGTTTGTAGTTTTTGTATCCCGATCCTGACAGTTCATCATCTTCTGGGGATGAACTGGCTGTGAGATGTTTGCTGTACATACTGAATCACCTGCAACTGGCTCTCAGCTGATAACTCAAACTAAAGTTCACACTACAAGACTTTTAAAGTCGTCAGATTGCTGTACAACACACTACAACTTGCTGTCTTGTAATTTAGAGTCTTTAAGTCGTGGTTTTCACACTACATGACTGAACATTAACAGGGGGTCACACACTGCAAGACCTTTCACCAGGAGGAATCCCTGATGAGGTCTCCAAACTATGTTTTGTCACGAAAAAACAATCGAAAAGTGACAAGAGAAATTTCGCAATACCATGAGAGACAGGATTTTTTGTTAATGCAATCAGCGGAACTTTCCTTGTAGTCATGCTTGTTGATGTTGTCGTTGGCACACGTGTACACAAAATAGCTTGTTTCAACACGTCTTTCCTATTTATAGCCTGTTTCCAAATGCAACAGGCGACCCCAACCCCAGATTTCCCCTGAACCCGGATCTCAAGGCACAGCTTAGGGGAGGAGAGTGTCTGCTCTTTGCAGATGATGTGGTTCGGTTCTCAGTGTCCTCTCATAATGTCAATATATGAGTTAATTTCATGGTTTTTTGGTTGTTGTTTTTTTATCTGCAGATCTCACTCAAAGTGGAATTATCACTGGTCACAAGTTTTCAATGGAGACTTCAAGAGGCTCACCAGCGGCGCAGATGAAGCGGAAAAGGACAAGCCGAAAATCAAATTCAAAATCGGCCCCCCTCCTCCCAAACCCAAATATGAGCCTGCTCCTCCTCCGCCTCCTTCCAAGAGAGCAGATTCGCCCAAACTTCGCCGGTCAAAGCGTGAAGTTGTAGTGGATGTGTTCGGGATACGCTGGAGAGACTCCTGGATGAGCCTCAAGCCTCCAAAGTATCTTTACCTGAAGGTCAAAGAGATGAAAACCAGAATCCCAGGATTCACAACCATAGAGCTGACAAACAACAGGGAGTACAAGCCAAAGGAGTACGGATCAGAGGCTGAATGGGTGTTTCCTGCTGATGAGTGGAGTCACTCCTGGAAACAGGTACTGAGACTGACACAAACTGATGGCTTCACATTAAAATACATTAAAACCCATCCCATTGGTCAGTTTTTGGTCATATTTTGGGTAAAGTGTGCGAGTCAGGGAAGATGTGTTTTGGCTAGTGCCGGGAAGTGTGAGTGATATTGCCGGGATGGCAAGACCTCTAAATATACTGACTATTTCGAGTTTTTGAGTATTGGGTGTTGCTCACCTTTTAGGCCAAAAGAGTGCAGGGAACACTAAAGCTGTATTTCCACTGCATGGTACGGCTCAACTCGACTCAACTTGCTTGGAACAGTTCTTTTTTGGTTTTCCATTGGCAAAAGTTATGGATAGTACCTGGGACCTGGTACTTTTTTCGGTATCACCTTGGTTGAGGTTCCAAGCGAGCTGAGCCGATACTAGAAGGTGCTGCATGGAAAGGCCAGGGTTCATGTTGGTATCTGAGTGATGGAAATCACCTGTTGTACAGCTTACAAATATCATCTGTCTCACGCTGATTCATCCATGACCTCCCCAGATCACAAAAGAAGAGACAACTGTTCGACAGGTGCAAAGTGACCAATTAACACTTGTAAACCATCTTTTGTCTTCCTTGTTCCATTGCCCAGGTGAAGAGCCCTGTCCAGTTGGAGCTCTCTGAGGAGAAACAATTCCAGTGGGAGGTTTTGTTTGAAAGAAATCCGCTTTGCAAAGCTGAGATAGAAGTATTTGGTCTTCCTGTCTGGGCCGGTACTTGGAAATTCATGAACTTTCCCTACAGACAGGAGAAAAAGAACTGGGATCGTATCTGGCCTAATTACCAACATAACCTCAGCAACAAGTTTGACGAAGTACAACAACTAGAGGAGCAGGTGGGGATCGATATCATTATTGTTTTCTTGTTATCTTTTGCTTTTTCAACTCTGTCGGCTATAATAGAAGCAAATTGAAACACAGAGATAGGTTAAATATCAGGTCAGAGGCCAGATGCTATACTGAACAACCAGGACACCAATTTGCATTATTCTTATTAAAAATGTATGTTGTGATCATCAAAAAGGAGGAGCCCTCTGACTGGGAGGATTCGTGGAAACTGTCCGGGGCAGAACTTGAACCTGATGATGACGAGACAGCAACTGAAAGCTCCCCCAGCACTGAAACCACAGTGATGACGAGGATAAACGACGTGTTCCTGCCCGGGTGGAGCGACTCCTGGCTGCTCTCTGCTGCTCCTCTGGAGGAAGCAGAAGAACGTCACACGAACTGGAACTCCTGTTGGGGATACAGCCAGCAGATCAGGTGGGTTGGTGCTGGTTGTCCCAATGCCCATAATGTTAAAGCCCTCCTCCAGTGTATTTTAACATTTCTATGATATTTCATATTTATTTGAGTTACTTCCTGACTAAGTTGAAAATGAAGACTAAATGAAGTTCTTTCTAACTGGTCTGATCAAAATAAAACCCAAACTACGACTATATCCACAGGTGGTGCATGGCTTCACTGGAGGCCCATCATCGACACAGTGCCATGCTGACTCAGAGACGTGAAGCCATAAACCTCCTCCTCACATCACAGCTGGATGATGATATTACAGATAGCACAGAGTGGACGAAGGCCTGGAAGACTCCTAAAAGATGGATCGAACCAGAGTATGACGAACTGGACGAGATGCAGGAGGAGGGAGAAGTGGAGGACATGATTGAAGACACGGAGGAGGAGGAGGAGGAGGATGATGAAGGAGTGGACAATGGAAAGGATGTAGAAGTAGATGAGGCGGAGGAGGCCAAGGAAGATGTCAACGAAAATGAGGACAAAGAAGAAGACGAGGAAGAGAGGGACTTAGACATACACAAGAAGGAAAACAAACAAATTAACAAGGAGGAGAATGAAGAAGATAAGGAGGAGGATGAAGGAGTAGATGAGGAGGAGGAGGAGGAAGAAGAGGATAAGGAGGAGGAAAGCGAGGAAGAAGAAGAAGAGGAGGAGGACAAAGAAGAAGACAAGAAGGAGAGGGATGTAGAAGTACATAAGGAGAAGGAAGACAAAGAAATTAACAAGAAGGAGAATGAAGGAGTAGATGAGGAGACGGAGGAAGAAGAGGATGATGAAGAAGTCAACAACGAGGAGGAGGACGAAGCAGGAAACAAGAAGAGCAAAGAGGATGAAGCATGTAAGGAGGGGGAAGGCAAGGATGGAGATGAAGAGGAGGAGGAGGAGGAGGAGGAGGAGGAGGAGGAGGACGAAGAAGTAAAGGAGAAGAATAATGACAATGAAGTGCATAAAGACGATGCAGGCGAGGAAGAGGAGGACGAGGAGAAAGAACATGAGGAGAGGGACAAACAAGAAGAAGTAGAGGAGGAGGAGACGGAAGCAAAAGAAAAAGACAAGATTGACGAAGTAGATAAGGAGGAGGAGGAAGAGGAGGAGGAGGATGAGGAGAATGAAGAAGCACATGAGGAGAAGGACAAAATAGCAAACAAAAAGGACGAGGAGAATGAAGTAGACAGTGACAAGGAGGACGAAGAAAAAGATGAGAAGGAGGAAGACGACGAAGAGGAAGAGTCAGACAAAGAGCAGGAAGAGAAAGAAGTAGACGAAGAGGAGGAACAGGAGGACGAAGAGGTAGACGAGAAGGAGGACAAAGTAGACAGGGAGGTGAAAAATGAAGATGAGGAGGAGGAGGACAAAGACCAAGAGGAAGAAGTAGACAGTAAAGAAGTGGACGAGGATGAGGAGGATGAAGAAGTAGACGAGGAGGAGGAGGAGACTTACAAAGAGGACGCTGAAGTAGAGGAGATGAAGGTCAAAAAAGAGGAGGACCGCGAGGAAGTAGACGAGACAGAGGAGGACAACAACGGAGAGGAAGTAAAGAAACGAATCCAGCGCAAACCTGATGTCCCGCTCCATCTGCAGTTCCACAAACTGAACGCGTCCTTCTCCTCCTGGAAGCAGTCATGGATGGTGGCGGTAGCTCACAGAGAAGGAGAAGTTGAAGTTGAAGAGGAGGAGGAGGAGGGGGACGAGATAGAGGAGTGGCGGGCTTGGAGAGAGTCGTGGAAGATTTGCGGCTTGAAGAAGCCGGACGAGGACGAGGTGATGTGTTTCTCCACCGAGCACCGGAGTCAGAGATGCGTGGGACTGATGCATGAAGACGACGGTATGCCAAAGAGTGAATGGACTCTCAGCTGGAAGACGACCAAGACTGCAGCAAAGGACGTAAACACTGAAGAAGAAGAAGAAGAAGAAGAAGGAGAAGAAGAGGAAGAAGAAGAAGAAGAAGAAGAGGAAAGTTGAAATTTTCTGATAGCTCAAATATAAGCCTGTGATTTGTGAAGATTGTTTTAAATGCTGGAGCCCAGAGAAGTTAGAAAGGCTGGGTATACAACTTTAATACTTATGGTACTGAATGTGTTAGAATGTGTCCAAAAGCTGGCGTTGACGTAGTCTCGCGATACCAGACAATCGGAGAACTTCTCCTACCGAATGTCTGGGGATTTCTAAAAGCAAAGTTGTTGCTAGAACGGTGGGGAGAACGGCTGCTAACAAACCTTCGCACCTTACATGTCCTGGATTCGGACAGGCCAATCACAACCGTTTATCTACCTATCTACTAACCTAGTCTAGGATGCGCCTCCGGTGGAGAGAGCCAGAGATTCTGGAGAAATAAAACCTGCGATCACGAGTCACATTCTGGAGCCGTTTACTGGCGGGACGAGAGAGATTATTTTGATCTTTTAAACTTTGAGGAGCAGTGAGTGAACCGGCTCTGCGTGTCTGTTACCATGTTAGCAGAGCAGATGTAGCAACAACAGTTCTGTGCATGTGTTTCTGCTACGACAGCGTTTACAAGCACTCGACTTCTGCATGTCACCGCCCCCGTATGAAGGGCCGTCCTTAAAGGCCCTGACACACCAAGCCGACAGTCGGACATCAGATAGTTTGGGGACGTCGGTGGGCATCTGTCGGCCTAGTTTTTGCGGTGTGACCCGCAGCATCGGCTCCAGTCTGCCTGTGTTGGTGTTTTTTCGGCCGATTCAGCATGTTGAATCGGCGACGGAGCTCGCCGGTGATAGAAATCGCTAACATGAGGCAGTGACAGTCTCGCAATATGAAGCACTTTAAGAGAGATGACAGACGTTAAGGAAGAATTTGTCAAAAATATGTAGATAATGTAATGCGAGAAATGTTCAGAGGTGTAGAAGTGAAATACGATGCAGAGATCAGTCTTAACAGTTTGTATAGAAAGAAAAAGAAGATGATGTATAAATATTTAACTGCATTTAATTAAGTTATGAATCTTATATTTATCACACAAAAGTCAGGTAAATGTTTAACAATCACACTAAAACAGTAGCCCAACAATTTGTGATACAATTTTTCACTGTCTTTCTGACAGTGAGATGACAAGATCGATATCAATCTCTCTCTTTTAACGTGTTAGAGGTGGTAGTTGGTGCACCGGAGCCTCTAGGGGATGCTAGCAGGGCCCCTCGTTTCTCCAAACTAAAGACAAGTTGTTGTCAGTTTAATTGATCTATGCTGAATTATATTTGACAGGTAAATAAAATCCAGTGAACTGACTGAGGCTTCAACTTTTCCACAATCACAGTTGTATGCTGAATGTGTTTTATAAATCAGCCACCAGATGGAGACAAAGAGTCACTGACTTCCTGTGGTCCATCTCAACCTGCAGCTTCGTGGAGCTTTTTGTGGCAAACAGACTTTCTCTCCAGTGACTATTTTGTATGAAAGTGAAGTTTTACAGCATGCATAAGCTACATCAGACTTTGGCTACACAGGCGATATTTGTGGCAGGATAAAGGCATTGTTGGTTTTAGTCTCTTTGGTGGAATAGATGATTAAAAAATAAAGAGTGAAACTGCAGTTACTCGCTGTTTTATCAAGCTTTTTCTTCAAACCTTTATTTAGAATTCAGTACAACATTTCTAACAAGAAAAAAAGTTTGATTTAAAAGGTAAAATCTTAAATAAACTTCCACATTAATAAAACCAGAAATGTCAAAATAATGAAAAAAAGGATGTAATAAATAAATAAATAAATAAATAAATAAGTTGATTTACTTCAAAGTCTCATTCAAGAAGTAAATAGAAAATAGAATCAAAAGTTTAATTCAAAAGGTAAAATCTTAAATGTACTTTCACATTAACAAAAACAGAAATGTCAAAATAATGAAGAAAAGGGATGTAATAAATAAATAAATAAATAAATAAAGAGATAAATAGATAAATAGATAAATAAATAAATAAATAAATAAATAAACAAATAAATAAATAAAGTTCATATACTGCAAAGTCTCATTCATTTTATTTTATCCGTAAATAAAGTCTTTAAGTTTTTTAGCTTGTGAACATCTGACAATTTAAGACATTTCTTTATCAGATAATGCGAAAAGGCTGGCAAAATGCGTTATTTAAATATGAATGAAATCTTTTTGAATGGATATGTTTAATCTCGGAAAATCACACAGCTATACACACACATCAATATCTGATACTCTTATTAAAGTTACCAATCAGTGGAGGTTGGAAGACTTTTACTTCTGGACAAATTTGGGGAATATGATCTAAAATAGAGCCCTAACAGCATGGAGAACTTTCCAGAAGTTCAGATAAAAAGACTGATGTGAAAGTCAGTGCTGTGGTTGCTTTACAGGCCATGACCACCAGCAGGTAGGAGGAAGACTTTCACTCTCTTTGCATCATCATATGAAGATAAAGTTGTGCTTCCTTTCTTATATCTGTGTCTTCCTGTCCCCCTCTGTGTCTTGCAGCAGTCTAACAGCTTTCACATGCAGATTTCGTGTTGTGTTCAGATCAGGTTTTCCCTCCTGCTGCTGACTCTCCTGCTCTGTATTAGCATGAGATCAGACTGCATTGTGATGCTGCAACCGATTACAAAATACCCATTTCCACCTCTGATTGTGCCTCCAAGCAGAGACAGATTAACCAGAGCTGAATGGAGGAGGGGGGAGGGGAGGGTTTCCCTCTGGTTTTACTCCAAAAAACAAAGTTGAAGGATCCAAATACTGATGAAGCTGTTGCTCACTCGGCTCAGGATGAATCAACATGCTCTACAAACTCTGGCACTTTTACTGACTTTTTCTGTGACTGGTTTATTACATTTTAGGAAAAAATAAACGGTAACAAACAATTATTAGAACGTAAGAAGAAAAAGCGGAAAAAGAAATACATGTGCACATAAAAAGTGCATGAGAGTAGTAATTCATCATTCATAAGATTGAAAAAAAGCAAAACATTTTGCTGTTTTATCCAAGATTATGGATTACAAAATGTTGTTACCTCTCTCTCCACTAAAATGAATATCGCTGGGCAATACTAGACCATATGGATAGAAGTGCCGTTTTTTTCCAACAAGCAAAAACCACAATCTGGTAATGATCCGGCCCTTAAAATGAAATGTTTCATGTCATTTTTGCATTCATATTAGCTTGCAATTTTACATTTTTCTTGTTATGTGTACTGTGTAAAAAAATAACAGAGTGAAAAAATTGAATTCCCCCTCAGGGGATCAATAAAGTCCCTTCTTCTTCTTCTTCTTCTTTTTCATATAATTTTTGCATCCATTTTTAACTTGTAATTTTACAAGATTAGATCTAGATTTAGATCGGGGTTGTGTAAGGATCCTGAAACAGGACAAACTAGACAGGTAAAACTACACTTTAGAAACAAGCCCCAAAAAATGCAACCCACGACTACCAATATTTGTAAGCGACTTTTCAGGAAAACAAGCCCAAAGTCGCTTATAATAAGCAGACTTGACAACTCTGATCTTGTTGTTTTCTGCAGTGGAGAAGGGACATACATGCTCCTTAAAGGTGGATTCCCTTTCAGCAGCAGAGTCATTAACATGTGAAGGCAGGACTGGATGGGTGAGGGGGTTACTATACATGTGTATGAAGAGGATTGGGGGGGGCAGTGGGAGAGAGAGAGAGCGAGAGAGAGAGAGGGTGGGGGTAGGGGGAGGTGCAAGGTGAGAAAGAGGGAGAGGATATATAATAAGGGAAGTTTACCAAATTTTACCAAAAGCAAACATCTGAAGAAGAGTCCATACTTACTCATAAATCACAGAAAATGAAATGTGACATCTCTCAGCTTCTGTTTATACTTTAGACAACAGCATCAACAAACAAATTAATACCTTTTATATATATTTTTAATTACATTGATTGTAATTTTTATAGGCTTTGTAACTGCAACATTTGCTAATTTTGATAGGTTTTAAGTGAGTTCCTTTTTTTGTTACTTTATTGAACATTATGAAGAGACAGAAATTCAGCAGGTCGTAGACATTTTTACACAATAAGAGAAGAATTCCAGTCTGTAAAAATGAAAATAAATAAAAATCGATGTTAATTAAATGAAAAGTAAATAAATTAAATGAAATCTAAAAAATAATTAAATTAAATTAAATTAAAAAATATAGTTTCTAAACATAATAAATAAACAATTACATCAACAATGTCAATATATCTTAATCAGGGGCAAATAAATATAAAATATAAGATTGTATGTTCACTTTTTTCTTTGTCGTAAGGGTTCATGTATCTAAATAGCCTACACAATCTATCTATCTATCTATCTATCTATCTATCTATCTATCTATCTATCTATATCTATCTATCTATCTATCTATCTATCTATCTATCTATCTAGCTATCTATCTATCTATCTATTTAAACTAGACAAATATTAGAATAAAAATAAATATTATTATTATTATTATTATTATTAAATCTTGAAATTTGCCAACTGCAAGTATAAGATTTGTCATGTAACTCGAAGGCTTATTATTATTATTACATGTGAGTTTTAGTCGGTTGTAGGAGAGTTTCCGTTAGTGTTGATTCCACCTGAAGAGGTCAGACAGACGGAAACAGAGAGTGATCGGCAGTGGGCGGGGCCTCCAGAGATCCTGTATGAGACTCACCTGAGAGTAGACTCAGAGGAAACTAACAGGAGGAGACTCACCGGTTCGACTGATTCCAGTCTCTCTCTAACGAAGCCCAGTTTGCATCTTTCCAACCGTGAAGCTTTTTTTTTCGTTTGGTAGCGGATAAGTGAAGTCACTCTGGGCAGGAACTTTATTTATGGACACTGACCTTCTTCTGACTTTTGGAAAGAAGCAAACACAGAAGAAGCTCCGTTTTTATTGTTTTGGAAATATTTTTCTGGTACCATTTTCTGCCTTTTGTCTGGGGATTTTTTTTAGTAGCTTGTTATTTATCCGGAGCAGAGTTGATTTGAGACTGTGAAGAAACATCGGCATGGTGTTGTGGATTTGTTTGAATCTCTCCGGTAAAATGAGTTGGAATCAGCTGCTCAGGTGAGTCTGGAGACCAAATAAATCTTGTGATTATTTTACCAACAAACATCTTGCTCGTTTAAATTTCCTGTAATTAAATATATTTTATTATTTGTCTGGATGTTTTCAGGGTTGTGCTCTGTGCAGCGACCTGTCTCCTCTCTGCTGCCTCTCTGCCTGCTGCAGGTTTGTTAACACTTTCATCACACACACGTCTATGCTTAGTGCTCATTTTGTTTTATGTACGAGAAACAATTTGAGTTTTTATGTATTTGTTTATTTTAATTTTTTTTTTCTTTAATAGATATTTATTTAATTATATCACTATGCTCTATCTCTATGCTTGGTGCTCATTTATTTTATGTACGAGAAACCATTTGTTTATTTCTTTTTTTCCTTAATAATTATTTCCTTTTTTTCAACATGTCTCTAGCAGAGCCCCTAAATTGAACAAAATTGAATAACTCAAACCTAATAATTCAAATTCAGAAAACAGATCATACATCATGGACGCTATATTACAACTTCATTTGAATTTGCTGCCATGTGGGTAAAATGTTGTCTGTGATTTGGACTCCAAGAACACTGAGTATTTTAAATAGCTACAGCCAGTCAAGGCTAATAGATACCACCATGAAACTTCCCTAGTTGATTACTTACATTAAGAGAATTATTTTTTTTGTACGCTTCTTTTTAGTTTTCCGGATGTGAACATTGGATAAAGCCAGGTTAAAAATTCTTGTTTCATTTTGTTGACATATTAGAATCAAAGGTTTTTACAGAGGGGATTTTGGATATGTCTTTTTATCACTCCATAAATCAGAAAATACTGTCAACAAACATAAAAAAACATGTTTTTAGGAATAAGATGTTTTATATATCAGGTTATGAATGATATGAACAAACCCTTTACATTTTTTATTTACAATCATATTTTTGTAGGTCATTTAATACACATTTCGAGACCATTTTGAGACTAATTTCGCTCCATAGTTTTTGGCCATATTTTTCCAACTAATGGAGACTTGATGCTCACTGATGGATTGCACAATTCAAGCAAATGTCTACTCACTGATTTACATGCTGTACTGAAATGGAAGTGTACAAAACATCAATTTAAATTTATTTTTCAAAACAGTTAGCTATGATTTAAAGTATGTGGGATTTATAGTAAATGGGACAAAACATTTGGATTTTCTGGAAAAAGCCTGAGTTTGTTGCCTTTTTATTTTTCAGGCTGTGAAGGAGATGAATGCAGCAGAAGCCAGACCTCCTCTTCATCCTCCTCCTCTTTATCACCCCCTTTATCCTCTTCTGTGGTGGTGATATCCCCGCAGCCCTCCCAGGACTTCCTGGGCCAGTTTACCCAGGTGAGCTCCCCAAACAGCGGGGACCGTAAACACCGCGACGCCAGTGCCGTCCTGCCCTTCATCGGCCTAACAGGCAGTAAGTTCACACTTCACCACTGTATGCACAGATGGAGGCGGTAAGCCCCAAAAAACAGTGAAGGAGAGAATTCACCACTTAACCAAAAACACAGTTTTTACACTGCAAAAAAACAATCAAACTATATAGTATTTCCAACAATAATCAGCTTGTGTCAAGAAATGTGGGAAATGAGTATATGCCAGACATAAAGGTCCTGTTATGTTATGTTTTATGTGTGTTATGTTATGTTCGTGGGTTTTCCTAAAAGGTGGAATTAGTTAGACTCAACATCTTTAAATTTGACCAACAAAAAGAAGAAATACATAAATAAGCTTTTGCACCTTATTTTAATAAAATAAGGGTTTATGGTCTAAATGACCAAAAACAACATGAGATTTGTTTTTGCAGTATATATTAAAGGCAGAAAATAAAACTTGTTTGGTATTATTGTTGTATTATTTATTGCAAGAGTGCAGAATTTAAGTTACCAATTGCTGACAGCATTTTTTTTGTTGCATTTTTACAGTATTTATTATTATAAGAAAATAAAGAAATATGTGGAATGAAAATTTATTAAATACAAAAGTATTATTATATTATATTATTATATTATAAAATATGTCAAACTTTATATTTCTGGAAAAAAAATGCAAAATAAAGTGATTGAGATAAAATAATTAAATAGAGAAATGAAAATAAAATACAAAACACAGGAAGCTGCTCATGTCACATTCATCTTAACAAAACTGTAAAAAAAAACAAACATCTTTTTTCAAAATTAACAAAAAAGTTCATGAAAGATTAAATGTAATTTAATTCTATTTATATTCTTCGTAAATTGCTTTGTAAAATCCAAAAGTTCCAATTTTCTGTCCCTTAGAACAAAAGTAGCCTTGTGGCAAACTGACTAAATGAGGCCGTCGTCAGTTAGTTTTAGTGTTTTTCTGTTATTTTCAGATGTTTGTTCTGACTCTCAGTGTTTGTCTGCTGATGTGAAGCAGAGGACAGGAATGTGCTGCCAGATGGAGACTCTGCTTTATCTCACAGATACAGATACAGGCAGAGAGAGGCTCAACCTGAGGTCTGAGGGCCCTGCAGCGGCCTTCAGCTGGTCTCACTGGTCTCCGGGAAGTAGAAGACACATTAAGAGACTCTGGTCAACAAATTATAACCTATTGTTGTGGCCATTTGTCGGAAAAATCAAACCTAAATCAAAGGGCCACTGACGCACCATGGGTATGGGTTTACATAGGCAAAAGATTCATTGCCCATGCAAAACGTTTGTGTTTCTGATGATTTATTTATCAAAAAAAGCAAGCAAACAAAGCAAAAAGAAAACATGGATTTCACTGCCTCTTGTTCTGGTAAAAAAAAAACATAAGCCCACCCAGGTGCATGCTGGTCCTACATACCTATATAACAGCAGCTTTATCCAATTCATAAACAAAAGAAAACAAAATACTAATTACGCAAAAAAAACTAAATATACTAAACAAGAAAATAGTTAAACTATCAAAAATTTAGGTCAAATAGGGTAAACATCTAGAATAAATCAAACAAATTATTATTGTTAAAACAACAACTAAATACTAACAAATAAATAAATAGCTCCTACACCCATATAGATTATAGTAATAAAATATAAAGCAGCTTTCAAAACAATGTTACAAGATGCTTTACAGGTTAAATAAATAAAATAAAAGAATAAAAGAATCAAACACATGAACAAATGGGAGAAGAAGATACACGGAGGGAAACGACGAGGAAATTAATAATACAATTAAACAAAATAAAACAGAACATTTTCATACAAACATTTTTAAAAGAAGTTGTTGCAGAGCTGAGGGGCCTTCACACTCCCTCTGTGACCTTTGACCTCACCACTACTAATTGATTGTATTCTACTTAATTAGAGTTAATGTCTGATGTCTGGAAGCTTCCATTTGAGTTAGATGCAAAATGGTTTCAAAAGTCCATTGAGTTTGACACTGCAGGCTGGAGTTCAAAGCAGTAGAAAGTGTGTTAAGTGGTCTAGTTCAAGAAAATCGATTTAGACCGGTTGTGTGAGGTGTTGCAGCTCTAATGTGTTTTTCCTCGTAGGTGCTGAGCAGAGTCGTAGCTGCTGTAAGAACGGAGGAACCTGTATCCTGGGCAGCTTCTGCGCCTGCCCTCCGTTCTTCACCGGTAGGAGCTGCGAGTACGACCAACGCATCAGGTAATCAACAAGAAAACAGCACTCTAAATCATCACATTAATGAACAACTACCTCAAACTAGCAGATATTGTTTTCTTGCTATAGTTATTCATATTTTTTTCTGTCTGCCCATAGGACCTGTGGTTCCATTCCTCACGGTGAATGGGTTCAGAAAGGATGCTCCTACTGTCGCTGTGGTTACGGCGTTCTGCACTGCTTCCCCCACGTCTTCCATAAAGACTGCGGTAAGATGCACTTCACCTCTATGTTTTTTTTGCAGTTGACTGGATCACGTGCTCATTTTCCAAATCATCCACCAGTTTTAGGTTATTTTTTTTCCCTTTTACATACAGCCATTGGTTTCAGTTAGTTTCTATGAAAATCAAACACTTGAAACTTGAGGCAGAGTTTAGGGTTAGTAAGTTTCAGCATGTGGTGATGGAGAGCAGATTCTGCTTTTTAAAAGTCATCCCCAGTGGTGCCTTCATGGATGTGCACAGACCGAGTCAGAGTCTGTGTTCATTCACTCCTGTGAGTTGGTAGTTTTCCATGCTGTCCGTTCAGCCGTGGTGTTTTTCAGTTGAATGAACAACAGAATGAAGGTGTAGGCGACGCCCTGTTCAAAAACTGTGTCGTTCACACTTTTCATCGCAAACAAAACCACGAGCCGGGTGTTCACAGTAAACCGCCACTGAGTGTAAACGCACCTCTTAATGACCACAAGCCCCGCCTACTCATTTACAGTTCAAGGCTTTTATTCCAAAATGCGAAACACTCTTCACAACCGTCAGCTCCTGCACAAACATAAGGACCCGTTACCTCCACGTTAAGCTGTGCCGAGCAGCAGCAAATGCATTGTGGACTTTTACTTACCTGGGTTTTGCCTCTCAGGCTACATGCAGGCTTTTTTTAACCCTCTGGCTGTTTTCGAAACCGCATACTATACTAGTAGTACGTACTGATTTGGCCAAAATGTAGCATGTAGTATGCAGTATGCAAACAAAAGCAAAATCTGCTGGAGCTAAACCATACAGTATCTTGTAAAACGTTGTTTGTAAACAAAAAAACAAAAAAATCTAAAGTTGTATTTTTCGATAATATTGCAATAGTGGTACGAGTTCTTTTTTTGTTCAGTGCTTTAAGAGCTGGTTTAAAGGCTAAAGCCTGGCCTAGCATACTGCAAACTAAATCACTTTAACTGTTTCATACTGCATACTACTGAAGAACACAGTATGCAGTATTTACTGTTAACTGTATACTGTGTTCATCAGTTGTATGTAGTAGGTGGTTTCGAATGCAGCCTCTTACAAGTTTGCAAGTTAACATGACATAAAATAAATCTTATTGAGGGAAAGTGAAGTGTCATTGCAGCAAAAGGAAATACAAGAACAGATGCAGTATAGATAAGTAACTTTAAAAACCTTGAATAATATACACATTATGTGTATTTACTATATACAAAATAGTAGTAGTAGTAAATACTATAAACACCATAAAATAGTAACCACAAAGTGTGTTGAGACAAAATATCAGAAAAAAAGTGATGAAATGAGAAAGTTACAATGATAATAATTAGTTTTCTGTCTTTCGCTACTTCCTAGATGACTCGGAGGAAGTACATTGGTATCGTTCGTCAGCTGTCAAGACAGTTCGGCCCGGCTGCTTCTTGTATCTGACGCTGCTTCTTACCCTGCTTCGCCTCCTCTGATGTTTTTTTTTTTTTTTTAATGGATGCTGGGCACCAACACTAGGATTATGTGAAATACTGAGCTGTGGACTACGCAAGATTTCTCAATCTGCTTCTTCAGGACTAAAGATCAGTCTCCAAACCCAATCAGAGCTTTATAAGCTTTTAAAGATATTTATTGTATTTTTTTTGTCTAAGTGCTACAGAAGTGGAGGATTAAAATATTGTTGGAAAACTGGAAATCAGGAGTTGTTCCTTAATGAGTGAAGACAGCAGTTAGACTGTGTTGTGGTTTATGGGGATGTACGGGAGGTCTTCTGCACTAAACTGAGCTGTTCAGACTCCAACACCCTTGAATAATGAGTCCATGAAATGTGTGGGGATCTTTTTGAGGACTGAAGGTTGAATGGACTAGAACTGGACCAACTTTAACATTTTCAAGAATTCAGTAAACTCAAAGTTGACTGATCAGATTGTTCAAAGAAATCAGTTGCATCTGGACTAATTCCAGTTTTCCAAATGCAGTTCCTCTTGTCCCAAGAAATGTTTAGAAATTAGTCTATACATATTTAAAATACATCACTCTACTGGCATATTTGAATATTTTAGGATTCAATACTGAATCCAATGATTACAACAGGTTATAACTTTACACATAAATTCATGCTCAGTCTCATTTAAAACCTCTAAAGTGAATCAGCAGTTTAACAGTGAACTGGAGTTCAAACTGCGTCTGCTTCTTAAAACCTTCCCTTCCGGTGGAAGGCCGTCTGTGTGTCCTGAAGAACAAAGTGTATGTGAAGGAAGCTGTACATAATAGTTTTATGAAAAGTATGTTTCCTGTAATTTTAGGTTCTGTAGCTTAATGTGATTTTTTTCTTTGTAGAAGAAGACACAGTTTCTAACTTTGTCTTCTGTCTGTTTGCACAAACTGTGAGTTGATGTGACATTTTGTCCTTTGAATATAAACATGTATTGATTATGTGTTTATGAAATTGTTCTGTTGCACAAGTTTTGTGTTTGTTTCATGAGAAAGTTTGTCTCTCTATCATTAAAACAAATGCAACACTGGGACTAACATGAAAGTAAACATTTTGATATGAAAAAAAGAGTGTTAAATACTTGACAAATCTTCCTTTTCAACAGATAAAACGTTAAATATTTTTATCGATTGACAGCCCTATTTTGAAGTAAATATAAAAAAAAAAAAATCATTTTAATTTTCAAACAGAACCTTTCTTCCCTTAAATTTCTCTCTCTCTCTCTCTCAGTTATCTGTAGGCATTGTCGGTATCTCCCTGTCTCTTATCTCCAGAGTTTATTGATGAGGTTTGTATTGATTATCAGCTGCTCTCTTATCTTCAACAAACATATCAGCTGTTGTTCTGCAGCCTGTCGGCCTGCCAGATGCTACAGCTCTAAAATTAACTGGCAGAATAAATGTAGTAAATTGAAATAAATTAGGCTTAAAGGATAATTCTTGATTATTGCATCTTTTTTTATCTCATGTTCATAGTTTGTCCATTATTTCCAACACTGTACTGCCGAATGTGGAAGGGTCACCTGATGAATCTGAGGGGTCATGAGAAGAAAAAACAAAGTTCTGCTGCACATATTTGTTCTCATTTTTTGATTTTTCTTTAATATTTGTTAGTGTAATTTAAATGAAACCATGTGAGGCGTTCATGTTTCTTAGTGGAACTGCTAACAACTCACAGATATGAAAAACGGCCCAACTAGGGCCTGGATTTTCTAAGGGGTCACAACCCAAATGGTTTGGCACCTCTGGTTTAATCATAATTATTTTCTCTAATTTTATTTTATATGCTTTTTTTTTAAAATACTAAATCTTAATCGCTGGAAGTAAAGTAAAGTATTTCCCTCTGAAATGTAGAAGAGTAGACGTATAAAGTAACATCGAATGGAAATACTCAAGTAAAGTACCTTAAAAAATAGAATTCTTGAGTAAATCTACTTACTTTCCACCACTGTGAGCCTTATAGCGTCATTCAGTTAGCCTGAAAGAAGCACTAGCTACGTTACTGAAGAAGAATCCAATGAATGAGGTAGAGGAAGAGGAGAACAAGAGGAGGAAATGTGGATGTATATCAGGGCTTTTGTCAAGAAAAAAAGTGTGGGTTCTCCCAGTTTAATTCCACACTAATCAGACTGTAATCTCTCCTTTGTTACCCACCAATCCCATATAACAACTTGTTTAAAGCAAGACAGATAACACCTATAAAGAATAACTGGAAAATGTGATTTAAAGCTGCACAGAGTCTGCTGAATGTTAACAGGATTGGAGGAGATTTAAGGAGCTGCAGGTGGAGACGGAGGAGCTCCTGGAGTCTGAGCAGCAGGAGATTTAAAGGGATTAAAGGGGATGTGAATAAAAGGAGAAAAGTTAAATGATTTTATCCCACGTTTCCAGGTCCGCTTGCGAAATCCTCATCTTCACATGCTTCAATGCTCAACTATCGTCACACTAATGGACCCAGAGAGAGAAAATCCATCATCAGACTTCAACTCCATCTCCATCTGCTGCAGCTCAGAGAGGTGAAATGCATCGTAGTTCCAGTGTTGAGCAAAGCAAATAAACTGGAAGAGAGAGTGAAGAGATAAATATAATGAGGAGGAAACTGTGTGTGTTTCTTATCTCTCCAGGTTCCTCAAACAACTTCACTTGCTGATAGCAGCAATCAGAGAGATATAACCCCCCCACACACACTTGTTTTTTAACCCTTCATGACATTGTTTCAAGCATACCCCAGCCTTTAACCTAACCCCAATCTACACCTAATTCTAACCTTAACTCTAAAACCAAGTCTTAACCCTCAAATGTCCTAAAACTCCTCACAAAGGCTGGAAAAAAAGTACAAGAACATACAATCACTTTGTTTTTCCTTCAGCAGATGATCCAGCAAAAAAGGAAACTACACACACAGCATTCCTACACAACAGACTGAGCTGCACCTCCTCTAATACACACACCCCGCACCATAAGACCTAACCTTTGCTTCTCTTATGCTGTGTTACCCAATATATGTTTTGCCGGACATGTACAGTAAATCCTGTCATGTCGCCCAATGTATTAAGTTCAGTCTTATCTCGTGTCACCTGTTACGCCTCGTTTTAATACCCCAAAACCAAAACCAGAGGACTGGGCTTTAAAAACATCCTTTTTTATTAACCCCCACACACACAGACATGCTGCTGTCAGCTGTTTTAATCTCTGTCGTGCTGTTCAGTGGTTTGGATGGATTTCAATAGCGTAAAGTCATTGGTGTGTGTGTGTGTGTGTGTGTGTGTGACATGATATCAGAGTTTTGTCATGCCTTCCATCTGAGTCGCCTGTTGAGGGATTTTGTCAGCAGCCGCAAGAAGTCGCACATCAAAATGTAATTCACACACGCCCACACACACACACACACACACACACACACACACACACACACACACACACACACACACACACACACAGTACCGGCCCACTTCAAGCACTGGTTCCAGTGGAACTCTATACTGAAGGCGACTTCCTGCTGACATCCATCCAGCCATCCATTTTCTTCCATTTATCCAGGGCCGGGTCATTGGGGCAGCAGGCTTAGCAGGGAATTCCAGAGGTCCCTCTCCCCAGCAACGTTTTCCAGCTCTTCCTGCGGGACCCCGAGGCGTTCCCAGGCCAGACAAATTAAAATAAAGTGACCTGAAACAAAACAAGTGTTACCCTCCTTGGTTTTTAATTGATCACCATGTTTCAGTCTTGTTGAGAAGTGTCTTATCAGACGAAGCCAAGTAATTTAATAATGTAGTTAAATGGGAATGGTCTACCACAGCAGGGTGCATACACACACACACACATGCACACACACACACACACACACACACACACACACACACACACACACACACACACACACACACACACACACAAGTGGGCCATTTGTGCATCATGTCATTGCTATGACATCATTAGTTGATATCGCTATTAGGGTATATTAGTAGCTCTGGGAGCACACATGGTGTGTGTCACCACTTTGACATTAACAGACAGCTTAACTCCAGCAGCTGTGGTGTTAATAAGAGAGAGAGAGAGAGAGAGAGAGAGAGAGAGAGAGAAGTGAGCGATTATTACTTACTGATACTTTTAGTCCATCTCAGTCTTAGTAAAAAAACTCATTTTTATTTTCAAAATCAGTCACAGTCTTTGATTCCTAGATTCTTTAAGTAAGGCAGATGCAAAATAATTTAAAGACGTAAAGACAATTTAACACATTTAGCAAAGAGTATACCAAAACAAGAGAAATGCACTGACGACACTTTTCTCACACACTGATTTAAAACACATTTGGGAGTGATGTTAACACGCATTTGAAAAGATGAAATATAATACAAAAAGATGAATAGGCGGAACGTTCGTGTTCACTTCACTTCAGTTGCTCCGGGATACCGGTGAGAGAGCGCCCACTTCCGATGTTTCCTCAGAAGCAGTAAAGAAGGAAACTAGACGCACCGTGTCTTCATTGCTCCTCTTCTACCTGCCTCATACAGGTCGGTAAACTGTCAACAAACCATTACTGTCGACGTTATAAGGTCGGGTTTTATTAATGAGATGGTTCACTAAATGTTTATAGTGTTTGTAATGATTTTAATTTGCATAAAAGACAAAAATAAGTTAAGTCCGTCCTGCGGAAGTATTCGCGCGGTGACGCCATTTTGGGTCTAACATGGCCTGACAGTAGTATGGTGTCTCTCAAGGCTCATGCACACTGTGAAGGTTTCGGATAATTGTTGTTTACTGATGTGTTTAATAAGTCATATGCACTTTGTTAATATTGACTGAGAGTTGTAAATTGAATGTAGGTTGTTAGTTACACCAAAGTATGTTTCTGTTCCTGTAACACAGCATTTTCTTGTTTGATTATTATAATTATTACAGAAGTGTAATATCAAATATGGTATATTTAAAGGGGCATTGTGTACCACTTCTGAATTGCACTAAATGGGAATAGTACTTTTTAAACCAGTTGAATACTGTGGGGGAAAAAACTATTTTTTTAAGTACTAAAAGATGTTTATGGAATATAAAAGTGACTGGAAATGGATGTGTATCACAGAAAGAGTAACTGACTATAGTGGATGTGTGTTTTATTGAGACTGTGAGAATACTGAAGTGAGCAATGGACTGTAATGAAGAGAACTGAAATGCAGATAACAGAAATATGTTGTGTTTAGGACTATGTGGTGTTGAGTTGTGTAATAAAACAACCAGAGAAGCAATCTGGAAAGAAAACGAGACGCACCGTGTCCTCATTGCTCCTGTTCTACCTGCTTCATACAGGTTACATTTCTGCTGCTTGAGGATCGGAAAAAGTTTCCCTTTTGGGGCATTAGGTGACCGGGCATTATTAATCCACTTGAAGAGGGTGCTTTCCCCGTGCACGTTCGATTTTCATTCAGAGATGACTTTCCTTTTCCCGTCATGATATGGGTCTGCGAGGTAAAGTATCAAGTGAGCAAAGTAAAAAACAAAACAAAACTTCAATTAACATCAGTCTAACGTAGTTTTAAAATGTTTTTCCATATGTTGTCATGTCTAAAAAGACCCAAAATGAACACTGTAAGCGGACTATTATGTAACGTACCTACATTAACGAGTGCCAGTTGTGCAACAAACAGACTTATTTTACTTAACCAAGTGGTTTTGTTGAGTAAGTAAACCTAAAAACTAAGTTAACCTACGTTGGAAGTTTATTTTGAAAAGACACTATGCATGTAACTGACACACCGTCCATGACACGTCCAATACTGATGCTGGAGGGGCATCTAGAGCGTCATAGTTTGTAGGCCACTGACCAAGCTGCGGTATTTGACGTGTTGGGAGTGAGGAACGGGTGCAGACATGAGCCGAGTAGAGCAGCCTCGCTCTGACTGGGAGTGTAAAGATGACTAAGCCGTGGTTGAGATCCCGGTGCCATTTGGTTAAGCCATGCGACATCTGTGTCTTTCTGTACAGTACTCTGTGTGTGTGTGTGTGTGTGTGTGTGTGTGTGTGTGTGTGTGTGTGTGTGTGTGTGTGTGTGTGTGTGAGTAAATATAACATTAAAAGAGAAAGAAACAAGTGATAAGAAGAAAAGAGTTTGAAAGGAAAAAAAGAGTAAAGAAGAGGGGCAAGAGAGTATAGGAGGAAAGATTAAGAATAAATAGAAGAGGAGAAGACAGGAGGGGAAGAAGGGAGGTCAGAGAAGAAGAAAAAATGAGGGGAGAGGAGGAGAGAATATAACTAGAGAGATGATAAAACAGAGGAGGGGAGGAGTTAAAAGAGGAGATAAAGGAGAAAGGAAAAGAGGAGATAAAGGAGAAAGGAAAAGAGGACCGGAGGAGACGAGAGACATAAAAAAAGAAGAGAGAAAGGAGGAGAAGAGATGACAAATTACCGATAAGTGAAATAGAAGACCGAGAGAAGAACAAGAGAGAAGACAAGAGGACAGGAGTCCACACCAGCTGGAAAACCGCAGTAAGTAACCAAAGCAGATTCAGTTCAAGGATGTTAAATGTGACAATGTTCAAACATGCAGACCTTTTTCTGCAGAGGAGATTGACCGCTGTTTGGTTCCTGTTGTCAGGTGATGAACGCAGCTCGGATTCATGACAAACAGAAGCTGAAGTCCTTCTGGGAGCAGAGGATTGTTCAGCACGGCGAGCAGATGGACGGGGAGGAGGATCGCAGGAGGAGCAGCGCTCTGACACGGTCAGCAGCAAAAGTTATGTGTCATTTTAAACGCTCGAATCTGTAGTCCTGGAAGGTGGCTGTTATAAGTGGCCAGCTCCAAGTCTCATTGGCTACAATTCCAGATAAAGTTAGGAAAGAAAATATAGTTTTTAGACATCTAGGACCACATTTACACTTAGTCACATCGGGCCGTACGGGTGGATTGGAGAGCTGTCTGATAGAAGGCTGAGTGAAAATACATCCAACAAGCATTTAAAACAGACTGAAAACTGAAGTGGTTTAAGATTAATGCTCGCCATCTCTCTACGCTACATACTAACATCATCTTTGCTCCTCTCAAGTGCAACTACGCCAGTCTCAAATGATTTGTGATTAGCTGTTATCCTCTGCATTTCATTAAAGCAACAGGAAAAGGCCACTCCATTTCAACATATCTGTGGGAGCTCGTGAAGATGATAAAACTCGTATCTTGATAAATATGTACATAACTGTAGTGTCATTATAATTTATATTTCCTTTAGGGCTGTCAATCGATTAAAATATTTAATCGCGATTGATCGCATGATTGTCCATAGCTGATCCAGATTAATTGCAAATTAATAACACCTTTTTTTTTTATCTGTAGTATTTAATACTCTTATCAACATGGCAGTGTGCAAATATGCTGCTTTATACAAATGTACAGTATGTATATATTTATTATTGGATATCAATTAACAACACAAAACAACAATTAACAACACAAAACTCGCTCGTGGGTACCCATAGAACCCATTTTCAGGTCAAGGGACCACTTTGAAAATGACCATGCCAGTTTTTCCTTGCCAAAATCTAGCGCAAGTTCGGAGCATTATTTAGCCTCCTTCCCGACAAGCTAATATGACATGGTTGGTACCAATGTATGGCTTTAGGTTAGTTTCATATGATGCCAATATCTTCTATCTAAACTGATCCTGCTACAACCTCCAAAAGATCGATTGCGTTAATGCGTTAAAGAAATTGGTAGCGTTAAAACAAATTTGCGTTAACGCGTTATTATCGCATTAACTTTGACAGTTTCCTTACACAAAAACTGAGGAAAATTCTAATTTCAGTTGGACTTTAGGTTAGGGAAAGATGGCGGTCATGGCTATAAGAAACTAACGCTGACTGTTGATTGGGCAGAGTAAACAAATGTCTGTCAGGCGGTTTCTGGTGTCAAAGTCGGACGCTTTTTACGCCCAACCATCCACCCCCGAGTGTTTACTGTAAAGATAAACAAGTTAAACAATCTAATCGTGCAACCTCACCCACATGTCAAACAATGAGATGTAATGATTTGTTAATTATGAACTTTTTATGTTCAGGGGATTACAGCGGCACGAGAAGCTCATGTTTCTCCGGTCTGTCTGACAGCATCATATTCTGTATCATGTTGCTCCAGCTCTTCACTGAAGCTGTGTGATGTTAACACGGAGTGAAATATTCAAACCTAAACATCTGTGACTGCACCGCTTGATCAAATGGAAATATTCTTGTCGTGTGCATCAAACATTCCCCCAAAATTCAGCCTGACATATTTGGCATCTTTGGGATCTCGACTAAAATTGAAAACAAAGTTCTGTGGGTTTGAATAAAGTTTGGACAAACACTGTGAGTTTATGAAGATGGATGAACAGCAGATTCAGAGACGAAAACAAAAGAGAATTAAAAATACATTTTATTACTGGCCTATGGCCTTGTCTCTCCATCATAACTTGATTAGTTTGGAAAATGCCTCGGTTATGTTTACAGCTCGTCTGTCTGTCATCACATAGTAGCCTGGGAATGTTGATTAGAGGCAGCCCGACTATACATGTGAATCCTGGAGATCAGTGTTAATATCTGAGGACAGACTGCAGATTAACCAACACATGACGGAGCGTGCTGACAGATGAACGCTCGCTAACAGACACAACAATATTAATCCTGTCACAGCAAACACAGCCTCTCTCTCTCACACACACACACACACACACACACACACACACACACACACACACACACACACACACACACACACACACACACACTGTTCCCATTTTTCTGTAACACAATTAGCCGTGACAGCAATGTACTGCAGATCAAGTTTCACTGGATGTCTGCACGATTAATTTAAGCCCGGGAGTTATGGTGTCAGGGTAAATACTGGCCTCTGATGTTCTGACAAGACCCCTGGTTATCTCAACCTCCCAAATACTGAATTCAGCCTACACAAAGCACACTATAACTTTAGTCTACCTTAAAGTAGGCTAATTAAAAATAAGCACTGATTTGGTAATTTGTGAGTTAAAACATGTATTAGTTAAAACTTTAATATTAGAAATAGTGAAAACCTTTTAGGTTACATATAAATACTGTTTTTGCTCTAAACCTGACTTTACAGTCTTTCAGAGGCTGTAGCAGGCTCAGCTTTAGAACTATAAAACCTAAGGAATCCATCGGTACCAACCATGTCATGCTATCTTGTCAGAACAGAGCTAAATAACGCTACAAATTTTGGCGAGGAAAAGCTGGCATGGCCATTTTCAAAGGTGTCTTCTTGACCTTTGACCTCATATAATATATACGTATATATATATATTTTTTTTTTCATTTCAAAATTTATTAGAGGATAAACCCCTTGAGATGCACCATCTCATTTTCAAGGGGGTCCTCGGGCACAAAACATAGAAGTTAACAAACATTTAAGCACATAAATAGAAAGTAATGATAATAAATTCAACAAAAACATAAATTCAACAACAAAACAATCAACATAGTAACATCAACAAGGACATACACAAAGGCTCTCCCCCTCCATCCCATCCCAAACCACACCAACATAACATGAAAATAATGGACATAAAAATACTGATGAAAATAATAATAAAATAACATTATGTCAAAATACTGAGTTCATAAACTGAAAACAAAGGCAAAACAAGAACAAGTAGATTTAAGATAAGCAAAGAGGTCTTAAAATCATGGAAAGAGGTAATTGATCTGAGTAAATTGAGCAAATTATTCCAATATATATATCCAAAATCCAAAATATATATCAACCACTGTGAAGTGTGTTTTGGTGCCTGCCTTCAAACTCATGGATCTAGTTGTCAAACTGGAGTTCCCGAATCATATTTCATCATCTCACTGGTACCTGAAGGAACACAACCACACCAGTGCTGACCCTTAAGAGGGTTGTTTTCAGTCTTAACACCCGCTTGTTCCTTTTTCTCCCTCTTTGCCCCCTCTCTCTCTCCCTTCACCCCTTTCTCTCTCTCCAGGCTGAGGGAGCAGTGGTTAGTCAGGTTGGATCAGAGGAATCAGCAGCAGCAGAGTTTCTTCGAGGAAAGAATCAGACGAGCTCAGAAAGCTCAGCAGAGCCTCGGGAAGCTCGATTCTCCCTGAAACCAGCAGATACAAGAGCTGGAGAAGATCACAACAAATCCTCCACTAATCAGATCGCAGGTGAAGAGCAGCTGTCAGGTGGCATTTGAGCATATTATATTATTGAAATTTATAATATTATACATAAGCAATTACTTTATTCACTATGAAATAAATCCACTAAAAAAGTCAAACAATTATACAAAATTAATAATTAATTATACAAAAAAGCAAACATCCTTTTTTGTTGCTGCTACAAAATGAATATGTAAAAATAGGTGAGGAATGTATTATCTTCTGTTGCACTTTGTTCCTGCCTGATGCCATTGTTTTGTCATTGTCCGGCCGTCAGCATAATCATGAATATTATATTCCATTCCCTAATCTCCTAAATCCTACACACTGGTCATTTAAAGATAGGGTCGGTAATGCTGAGAAAGTAGCAAGAATACACTAAATTACCGAAAAAACCGAGCTCAGTGTTGCCATCTCTTTTCCGATTACAGTAGCTAGCAGCACTAGCTCCAAAAGTCGCTAAATCTAGAAAGAAAGTTGCCAAGTCAGCAACACTGACAGTCCGTTCGTTCAGGCCTCCCTCCAAAGCCGCTCCCTCTAAATTATCATTAAGAACATAAACATATCATAACAACGAACATGGCTATTGTTAGTACTCACAGCTGTCAAGCTTGGAGCTTGTGGAAGTCTCCGCAATAACAGGTAGGCCGTCCAATCATTTCATTCAACGGGCTTATTACAGTCCTGCGACAGCCACAAATGGCAGACTTTTTTTCTTTTTTTGTCAGAGCATCTGATTTATTGATTGCTGTTGGGATGTAATGAGAATGTCAACAAATATAACAAAAAAATGTATTTGAACAACGCTACCAGTCCTACCTTTTAAAGTTTATATTGATAACATTTATATGTAGATGAATATTTTTAAAAAGATAACACATCCACAGAGGTTTTAGAAAGTTGCCTAATAAAAGTGTGGCTTTTCTTCAAAAGTGATTGTGATTAATCATTTTAAAAATGTTGACGGGTCCAAAATGAATGTTTGGTTTATCTCTGTGGAAGCGTTTGGTTCCCACTTCTAACGAGGCTTGTGAGCCAATATATAACAACGTTTGTATCACGTGGTGTCTCTCTGTCGTTAGCGATCAGGTTAGCATCTTAGTGACGGTTGAATCCAGTTACCTAACCTTGTACCGGTAATATTTGTTAAAAGAAGAAAGTCGGACAGTTCTTTCTGGTAGCTGACGTCCTGACCTTCTTGAAGCAAAAGGTTCGAGGTTCATCAAGGTTGTTTTCGACATTTTCAAGAAAAAAGTCATGCTATAGTATGACTTTTTTTGAAAATTGACGAAATTTTAAACTGAGTTTTTTTTCCACCAAATTAATTGTCAGACTATACTATGCCTTTTTTCATGAAAATTTGACATTCTATACTATGACATTTTTTTACGAATATTTTCGTATGACTTTTTTCATGAAAATTTTCGAAAATATTCGTAAAAAATTGTCATAGTATTGAATATCGAAAATTTTCATGAAAAAAGGCATAGTATAGTCTGTCGATTAATTTGGTGGAAAAAAAACTCAGTTTAAAATTTCGACATTTTCAAGAAAAAAGTCATGCTATAGTATGACTTTTTTTGAAAATTGACGAAATTTTCGAAAATATTCGTAAAAAATTGTCATAGTATTGAATATCGAAAATTTTCATGAAAAAAGGCATAGTATAGTCTGTCGATTAATTTGGTGGAAAAAAAACTCAGATTAAAATTTCGACATTTTCAAGAAAAAAGTCATGCTATAGTATGACTTTTTTTGAAAATTGACGAAATTTTCGAAAATATTCGTAAAAAATTGTCATAGTATTGAATATCGAAAATTTTCATGAAAAAAGGCATAGTATAGTCTGTCGATTAATTTGGTGGAAAAAAAAATCAGTTTAAAATTTCGACATTTTCAAGAAAAAAGTCATGCTATAGTATGACTTTTTTTGAAAATTGACGAAATTTTAAACTGAGTTTTTTTTCCACCAAATTAATTGACAGACTATACTATGCCTTTTTTCATGAAAATTTTCGACATTCTATACTATGACATTTTTTTACGAATATTTTCGTATGACTTTTTTCATGAAAATTTTCGAAAATATTCGTAAAAAATTGTCATAGTATTGAATATCGAAAATTTTCATGAAAAAAGGCATAGTATAGTCTGTCGATTAATTTGGTGGAAAAAAAACTCAGTTTAAAATTTCGACATTTTCAAGAAAAAAGTCATGCTATAGTATGACTTTTTTTGAAAATTGACGAAATTTTAAACTGAGTTTTTTTTCCACCAAATTAATCGACAGACTATACTATGCCTTTTTTCATGAACATTTTCGACATTCTATACTATGACATTTTTTTACGAATATTTTCGTATGACTTTTTTCATGAAAATTTTCGAAAATATTCGTAAAAAATTGTCATAGTATTGAATATCGAAAATTTTCATGAAAAAAGGCATAGTATAGTCTGTCGATTAATTTGGTGGAAAAAAAACTCAGTTTAAAATTTCGACATTTTCAAGAAAAAAGTCATGCTATAGTATGACTTTTTTTGAAAATTGACGAAATTTTAAACTGAGTTTTTTTTCCACCAAATTAATCGACAGACTATACTATGCCTTTTTTCATGAAAATTTTCGACATTCTATACTATGACATTTTTTTACGAATATTTTCGTATGACTTTTTTCATGAAAATTTTCGAAAATATTCGTAAAACATTGTCATAGTATTGAATATTGAAAATTTTCATGAAAAAAGGCATAGTATAGTCTGTCGATTAATTTGGTGGAAAAAAAACTCAGTTTAAAATTTCGACATTTTCAAGAAAAAAGTCATGCTATAGTATGACTTTTTTTGAAAATTGACGAAATTTTAAACTGAGTTTTTTTTCCACCAAATTAATCGACAGACTATACTATGCCTTTTTTCATGAAAATTTTCGACATTCTATACTATGACATTTTTTTACGAATATTTTCGTATGACTTTTTTCATGAAAATTTTCGAAAATATTCGTAAAAAATTGTCATAGTATTGAATATCGAAAATTTTCATGAAAAAAGGCATAGTATAGTCTGTCGATTAATTTGGTGGAAAAAAAACTCAGTTTAAAATTTCGACATTTTCAAGAAAAAAGTCATGCTATAGTATGACTTTTTTTGAAAATTGACGAAATTTTAAACTGAGTTTTTTTTCCACCAAATTAATCGACAGACTATACTATGCCTTTTTTCATGAAAATTTTCGACATTCTATACTATGACATTTTTTTACGAATATTTTCGTATGACTTTTTTCATGAAAATTTTCGAAAATATTCGTAAAAAATTGTCATAGTATTGAATATCGAAAATTTTCATGAAAAAAGGCATAGTATAGTCTGTCGATTAATTTGGTGGAAAAAAAACTCAGTTTAAAATTTCGACATTTTCAAGAAAAAAGTCATGCTATAGTATGACTTTTTTTGAAAATTGACGAAATTTTAAAATGAGTTTTTTTTCCACCAAATTAATCGACAGACTATACTATGCCTTTTTTCATGAAAATTTTCGACATTCTATACTATGACATTTTTTTACGAATATTTTCGTATGACTTTTTTCATGAAAATTTTCGAAAATATTCGTAAAAAATTGTCATAGTATTGAATATCGAAAATTTTCATGAAAAAAGGCATAGTATAGTCTGTCGATTAATTTGGTGGAAAAAAAACTCAGTTTAAAATTTCGACATTTTCAAGAAAAAAGTCATGCTATAGTATGACTTTTTTTGAAAATTGACGAAATTTTAAACTGAGTTTTTTTTCCACCAAATTAATCGACAGACTATACTATGCCTTTTTTCATGAAAATTTTCGACATTCTATACTATGACATTTTTTTACGAATATTTTCGTATGACTTTTTTCATGAAAATTTTCGAAAATATTCGTAAAAAATTGTCATAGTATTGAATATCGAAAATTTTCATGAAAAAAGGCATAGTATAGTCTGTCGATTAATTTGGTGGAAAAAAAACTCAGTTTAAAATTTCGACATTTTCAAGAAAAAAGTCATGCTATAGTATGACTTTTTTTGAAAATTGACGAAATTTTAAACTGAGTTTTTTTTCCACCAAATTAATCGACAGACTATACTATGCCTTTTTTCATGAACATTTTCGACATTCTATACTATGACATTTTTTTACGAATATTTTCGTATGACTTTTTTCATGAAAATTTTCGAAAATATTCGTAAAAAATTGTCATAGTATTGAATATCGAAAATTTTCATGAAAAAAGGCATAGTATAGTCTGTCGATTAATTTGGTCGAAAAAAAACTCAGTTTAAAATTTCGACATTTTCAAGAAAAAAGTCATGCTATAGTATGACTTTTTTTGAAAATTGACGAAATTTTAAACTGAGTTTTTTTTCCACCAAATTAATCGACAGACTATACTATGCCTTTTTTCATGAAAATTTTCGACATTCTATACTATGACATTTTTTTACGAATATTTTCGTATGACTTTTTTCATGAAAATTTTCGAAAATATTCGTAAAAAATTGTCATAGTATTGAATATCGAAAATTTTCATGAAAAAAGGCATAGTATAGTCTGTCGATTAATTTGGTGGAAAAAAAACTCAGTTTAAAATTTCGACATTTTCAAGAAAAAAGTCATGCTATAGTATGACTTTTTTTGAAAATTGACGAAATTTTAAACTGAGTTTTTTTTCCACCAAATTAATCGACAGACTATACTATGCCTTTTTTCATGAAAATTTTCGACATTCTATACTATGACATTTTTTTACGAATATTTTCGTATGACTTTTTTCATGAAAATTTTCGAAAATATTCGTAAAAAATTGTCATAGTATTGAATATCGAAAATTTTCATGAAAAAAGGCATAGTATAGTCTGTCGATTAATTTGGTGGAAAAAAAACTCAGTTTAAAATTTCGACATTTTCAAGAAAAAAGTCATGCTATAGTATGACTTTTTTTGAAAATTGACGAAATTTTAAACTGAGTTTTTTTTCCACCAAATTAATCGACAGACTATACTATGCCTTTTTTCATGAAAATTTTCGACATTCTATACTATGACATTTTTTTACGAATATTTTCGTATGACTTTTTTCATGAAAATTTTCGAAAATATTCGTAAAAAATTGTCATAGTATTGAATATCGAAAATTTTCATGAAAAAAGGCATAGTATAGTCTGTCGATTAATTTGGTGGAAAAAAAACTCAGTTTAAAATTTCGACATTTTCAAGAAAAAAGTCATGCTATAGTATGACTTTTTTTGAAAATTGACGAAATTTTCGAAAATATTCGTAAAAAATTGTCATAGTATTGAATATCGAAAATTTTCATGAAAAAAGGCATAGTATAGTCTGTCGATTAATTTGGTGGAAAAAAAACTCAGTTTAAAATTTCGACATTTTCAAGAAAAAAGTCATGCTATAGTATGACTTTTTTTTGAAAATTGACGAAATTTTAAACTGAGTTTTTTTTCCACCAAATTAATTGACAGACTATACTATGCCTTTTTTCATGAAAATTTTCGACATTCTATACTATGACATTTTTTTACGAATATTTTCGTATGACTTTTTTCATGGAAATTTTCGACATTCTATACTATGACATTTTTTTACGAATATTTTCGTATGACTTTTTTCATGAAAATTTTCGAAAATATTCGTAAAAAATTGTCATAGTATTGAATATCGAAAATTTTCATGAAAAAAGGCATAGTATAGTCTGTCGATTAATTTGGTGGAAAAAAAACTCAGTTTAAAATTTCGACATTTTCAAGAAAAAAGTCATGCTATAGTATGACTTTTTTTGAAAATTGACGAAATTTTCGAAAATATTCGTAAAAAATTGTCATAGTATTGAATATCGAAAATTTTCATGAAAAAAGGCATAGTATAGTCTGTCGATTAATTTGGTGGAAAAAAAACTCAGTTTAAAATTTCGACATTTTCAAGAAAAAAGTCATACTATAGTATGACTTTTCTTGAAAATTGACGAAATTTTCGAAAATATTCGTAAAAAATTGTCATAGTATTGAATATCGAAAATTTTCATGGAAAAAGGCATAGTATAGTCTGTCGATTAATTTGGTGGAAAAAAAACTCAGTTTAAAATTTCGACATTTTCAAGAAAAAAGTCATGCTATAGTATGACTTTTTTTTGAAAATTGACGAAATTTTAAACTGAGTTTTTTTTCCACCAAATTAATCGACAGACTATACTATGCCTTTTTTCATGAAAATTTTCGACATTCTATACTATGACATTTTTTTACGAATATTTTTGTATGACTTTTTTCATGGAAATTTTCGACATTCTATACTATGACATTTTTTTACGAATATTTTCGTATGACTTTTTTCATGAAAATTTTCGAAAATATTCGTAAAAAATTGTCATAGTATTGAATATCGAAAATTTTCATGAAAAAAGGCATAGTATAGTCTGTCGATTAATTTGGTGGAAAAAAAACTCAGTTTAAAATTTCGACATTTTCAAGAAAAAAGTCATGCTATAGTATGACTTTTTTTGAAAATTGACGAAATTTTCGAAAATATTCGTAAAAAATTGTCATAGTATTGAATATCGAAAATTTTCATGAAAAAAGGCATAGTGTAGTCTGTCGATTAATTTGGTGGAAAAAAAACTCAGTTTAAAATTTCGACATTTTCAAGAAAAAAGTCATGCTATAGTATGACTTTTTTTGAAAATTGACGAAATTTTCGAAAATATTCGTAAAAAATTGTCATAGTATTGAATATCGAAAATTTTCATGAAAAAAGGCATAGTATAGTCTGTCGATTAATTTGGTGGAAAAAAAACTCAGTTTAAAATTTCGACATTTTCAAGAAAAAAGTCATGCTATAGTATGACTTTTTTTTGAAAATTGACGAAATTTTAAACTGAGTTTTTTTTCCACCAAATTAATCGACAGACTATACTATGCCTTTTTTCATGAAAATTTTCGACATTCTATACTATGACATTTTTTTACGAATATTTTCGTATGACTTTTTTCATGAAAATTTTCGACATTCTATACTATGACATTTTTTTACGAATATTTTCGTATGACTTTTTTCATGGAAATTTTCGAAAATATTCGTAAAAAATTGTCATAGTATTGAATATCGAAAATTTTCATGAAAAAAGGCATAGTATAGTCTGTCGATTAATTTGGTGGAAAAAAAACTCAGTTTAAAATTTCGACATTTTCAAGAAAAAAGTCATGCTATAGTATGACTTTTTTTGAAAATTGACGAAATTTTAAACTGAGTTTTTTTTCCACCAAATTAATCGACAGACTATACTATGCCTTTTTTCATGAAAATTTTCGACATTCTATACTATGACATTTTTTTACGAATATTTTCGTATGACTTTTTTCATGAAAATTTTCGAAAATATTCGTAAAAAATTGTCATAGTATTGAATATCGAAAATTTTCATGAAAAAAGGCATAGTATAGTCTGTCGATTAATTTGGTGGAAAAAAAACTCAGTTTAAAATTTCGACATTTTCAAGAAAAAAGTCATGCTATAGTATGACTTTTTTTGAAAATTGACGAAATTTTAAACTGAGTTTTTTTTCCACCAAATTAATCGACAGACTATACTATGCCTTTTTTCATGAAAATTTTCGACATTCTATACTATGACATTTTTTTACGAATATTTTCGTATGACTTTTTTCATGAAAATTTTCGAAAATATTCGTAAAAAATTGTCATAGTATTGAATATCGAAAATTTTCATGAAAAAAGGCATAGTATAGTCTGTCGATTAATTTGGTGGAAAAAAAACTCAGTTTAAAATTTCGACATTTTCAAGAAAAAAGTCATGCTATAGTATGACTTTTTTTGAAAATTGACGAAATTTTAAACTGAGTTTTTTTTCCACCAAATTAATCGACAGACTATACTATGCCTTTTTTCATGAAAATTTTCGACATTCTATACTATGACATTTTTTTACGAATATTTTCGTATGACTTTTTTCATGAAAATTTTCGAAAATATTCGTAAAAAATTGTCATAGTATTGAATATCGAAAATTTTCATGAAAAAAGGCATAGTATAGTCTGTCGATTAATTTGGTGGAAAAAAAACTCAGTTTAAAATTTCGACATTTTCAAGAAAAAAGTCATGCTATAGTATGACTTTTTTTGAAAATTGACGAAATTTTAAACTGAGTTTTTTTTCCACCAAATTAATCGACAGACTATACTATGCCTTTTTTCATGAAAATTTTCGACATTCTATACTATGACATTTTTTTACGAATATTTTCGTATGACTTTTTTCATGAAAATTTTCGAAAATATTCGTAAAAAATTGTCATAGTATTGAATATCGAAAATTTTCATGAAAAAAGGCATAGTATAGTCTGTCGATTAATTTGGTGGAAAAAAAACTCAGTTTAAAATTTCGACATTTTCAAGAAAAAAGTCATGCTATAGTATGACTTTTTTTGAAAATTGACGAAATTTTAAACTGAGTTTTTTTTCCACCAAATTATTCGACAGACTATACTATGCCTTTTTTCATGAAAATTTTCGACATTCTATACTATGACATTTTTTTACGAATATTTTCGTATGACTTTTTTCATGAAAATTTTCGAAAATATTCGTAAAAAATTGTCATAGTATTGAATATCGAAAATTTTCATGAAAAAAGGCATAGTATAGTCTGTCGATTAATTCGGTGGAAAAAAACTCAGTTTAAAATTTCGACATTTTCAAGAAAAAAGTCATGCTATAGTATGACTTTTTTTGAAAATTGACGAAATTTTAAACTGAGTTTTTTTTCCACCAAATTAATCGACAGACTATACTATGCCTTTTTTCATGAAAATTTTCGACATTCTATACTATGACATTTTTTTACGAATATTTTCGTATGACTTTTTTCATGAAAATTTTCGAAAATATTCGTAAAAAATTGTCATAGTATTGAATATCGAACATTTTCATGAAAAAAGGCATAGTATAGTCTGTCGATTAATTTGGTGGAAAAAAAACTCAGTTTAAAATTTCGACATTTTCAAGAAAAAAGTCATGCTATAGTATGACTTTTTTTGAAAATTGACGAAATTTTCGAAAATATTCGTAAAAAATTGTCATAGTATTGAATATCGAAAATTTTCATGAAAAAAGGCATAGTATAGTCTGTCGATTAATTTGGTGGAAAAAAAACTCAGTTTAAAATTTCGACATTTTCAAGAAAAAAGTCATGCTATAGTATGACTTTTTTTGAAAATTGACGAAATTTTAAACTGAGTTTTTTTTCCACCAAATTAATCGACAGACTATACTATGCCTTTTTTCATGAAAATTTTCGACATTCTATACTATGACATTTTTTTACGAATATTTTCGTATGACTTTTTTCATGAAAATTTTCGAAAATATTCGTAAAAAATTGTCATAGTATTGAATATCGAAAATTTTCATGAAAAAAGGCATAGTATAGTCTGTCGATTAATTTGGTGGAAAAAAAACTCAGTTTAAAATTTCGACATTTTCAAGAAAAAAGTCATGCTATAGTATGACTTTTTTTGAAAATTGACGAAATTTTAAACTGAGTTTTTTTTCCACCAAATTAATCGACAGACTATACTATGCCTTTTTTCAGGAAAATTTTCGACATTCTATACTATGACATTTTTTTACGAATATTTTCGTATGACTTTTTTCATGAAAATTTTCGAAAATATTCGTAAAAAATTGTCATAGTATTGAATATCGAAAATTTTCATGAAAAAAGGCATAGTATAGTCTGTCGATTAATTTGGTGGAAAAAAAACTCAGTTTAAAATTTCGACATTTTCAAGAAAAAAGTCATGCTATAGTATGACTTTTTTTGAAAATTGACGAAATTTTAAACTGAGTTTTTTTTCCACCAAATTAATCGACAGACTATACTATGCCTTTTTTCATGAAAATTTTCGACATTCTATACTATGACATTTTTTTACGAATATTTTCGTATGACTTTTTTCATGAAAATTTTCGAAAATATTCGTAAAAAATTGTCATAGTATTGAATATCGAAAATTTTCATGAAAAAAGGCATAGTATAGTCTGTCGATTAATTTGGTGGAAAAAAAACTCAGTTTAAAATTTCGACATTTTCAAGAAAAAAGTCATGCTATAGTATGACTTTTTTTGAAAATTGACGAAATTTTAAACTGAGTTTTTTTTCCACCAAATTAATCGACAGACTATACTATGCCTTTTTTCATGAAAATTTTCGACATTCTATACTATGACATTTTTTTACGAATATTTTCGTATGACTTTTTTCATGAAAATTTTCGAAAATATTCGTAAAAAATTGTCATAGTATTGAATATCGAAAATTTTCATGAAAAAAGGCATAGTATAGTCTGTCGATTAATTTGGTGGAAAAAAAACTCAGTTTAAAATTTCGACATTTTCAAGAAAAAAGTCATGCTATAGTATGACTTTTTTTGAAAATTGACGAAATTTTAAACTGAGTTTTTTTTCCACCAAATTAATCGACAGACTATACTATGCCTTTTTTCATGAAAATTTTCGACATTCTATACTATGACATTTTTTTACGAATATTTTCGTATGACTTTTTTCATGAAAATTTTCGAAAATATTCGTAAAAAATTGTCATAGTATTGAATATCGAAAATTTTCATGAAAAAAGGCATAGTATAGTCTGTCGATTAATTTGGTGGAAAAAAAACTCAGTTTAAAATTTCGACATTTTCAAGAAAAAAGTCATGCTATAGTATGACTTTTTTTGAAAATTGACGAAATTTTCGAAAATATTCGTAAAAAATTGTCATAGTATTGAATATCGAAAATTTTCATGAAAAAAGGCATAGTATAGTCTGTCGATTAATTTGGTGGAAAAAAAACTCAGTTTAAAATTTCGACATTTTCAAGAAAAAAGTCATGCTATAGTATGACTTTTTTTGAAAATTCACGAAATTTTAAACTGAGTTTTTTTTCCACCAAATTAATCGACAGACTATACTATGCCTTTTTTCATGAAAATTTTCGACACTCTATACTATGACATTTTTTTACGAATATTTTCGTATGACTTTTTTCATGGAAATTTTCGAAAATATTCGTAAAAAATTGTCATAGTATTGAATATCGAAAATTTTCATGAAAAAAGGCATAGTATAGTCTGTCGATTAATTTGGTGGAAAAAAAACTCAGTTTAAAATTTCGACATTTTCAAGAAAAAAGTCATGCTATAGTATGACTTTTTTTGAAAATTGACGAAATTTTAAACGGAGTTTTTTTTCCACCAAATTAATTGACAGACTATACTATGCCTTTTTTCATGAACATTTTCGACATTCTATACTATGACATTTTTTTACGAATATTTTCGTATGACTTTTTTCATGAAAATTTTCGAAAATATTCGTAAAAAATTGTCATAGTATTGAATATCGAAAATTTTCATGAAAAAAGGCATAGTATAGTCTGTCGATTAATTTGGTGGAAAAAAAACTCAGTTTAAAATTTCGACATTTTCAAGAAAAAAGTCATGCTATAGTATGACTTTTTTTGAAAATTGACGAAATTTTCGAAAATATTCGTAAAAAATTGTCATAGTATTGAATATCGAAAATTTTCATGAAAAAAGGCATAGTATAGTCTGTCGATTAATTTGGTGGAAAAAAAACTCAGTTTAAAATTTCGACATTTTCAAGAAAAAAGTCATGCTATAGTATGACTTTTTTTGAAAATTGACGAAATTTTAAACTGAGTTTTTTTTCCACCAAATTAATCGACAGACTATACTATGCCTTTTTTCATGAAAATTTTCGACATTCTATACTATGACATTTTTTTACGAATATTTTCGTATGACTTTTTTCATGAAAATTTTCGAAAATATTCGTAAAAAATTGTCATAGTATTGAATATCGAAAATTTTCATGAAAAAAGGCATAGTATAGTCTGTCGATTAATTTGGTGGAAAAAAAACTCAGTTTAAAATTTCGACATTTTCAAGAAAAAAGTCATGCTATAGTATGACTTTTTTTGAAAATTGACGAAATTTTAAACTGAGTTTTTTTTCCACCAAATTAATCGACAGACTATACTATGCCTTTTTTCATGAAAATTTTCGACATTCTATACTATGACATTTTTTTACGAATATTTTCGTATGACTTTTTTCATGAAAATTTTCGAAAATATTCGTAAAAAATTGTCATAGTATTGAATATCGAAAATTTTCATGAAAAAAGGCATAGTATAGTCTGTCGATTAATTTGGTGGAAAAAAAACTCAGTTTAAAATTTCGACATTTTCAAGAAAAAAGTCATGCTATAGTATGACTTTTTTTGAAAATTGACGAAATTTTAAACTGAGTTTTTTTTCCACCAAATTAATCGACAGACTATACTATGCCTTTTTTCATGAAAATTTTCGACATTCTATACTATGACATTTTTTTACGAATATTTTCGTATGACTTTTTTCATGAAAATTTTCGAAAATATTCGTAAAAAATTGTCATAGTATTGAATATCGAAAATTTTCATGAAAAAAGGCATAGTATAGTCTGTCGATTAATTTGGTGGAAAAAAAACTCAGTTTAAAATTTCGACATTTTCAAGAAAAAAGTCATGCTATAGTATGACTTTTTTTGAAAATTGACGAAATTTTAAACTGAGTTTTTTTTCCACCAAATTAATCGACAGACTATACTATGCCTTTTTTCATGAAAATTTTCGACATTCTATACTATGACATTTTTTTACGAATATTTTCGTATGACTTTTTTCATGAAAATTTTCGAAAATATTCGTAAAAAATTGTCATAGTATTGAATATCGAAAATTTTCATGAAAAAAGGCATAGTATAGTCTGTCGATTAATTTGGTGGAAAAAAAACTCAGTTTAAAATTTCGACATTTTCAAGAAAAAAGTCATGCTATAGTATGACTTTTTTTGAAAATTGACGAAATTTTAAACTGAGTTTTTTTTCCACCAAATTAATCGACAGACTATACTATGCCTTTTTTCATGAAAATTTTCGACATTCTATACTATGACATTTTTTTACGAATATTTTCGTATGACTTTTTTCATGAAAATTTTCGAAAATATTCGTAAAAAATTGTCATAGTATTGAATATCGAAAATTTTCATGAAAAAAGGCATAGTATAGTCTGTCGATTAATTTGGTGGAAAAAAAACTCAGTTTAAAATTTCGACATTTTCAAGAAAAAAGTCATGCTATAGTATGACTTTTTTTGAAAATTGACGAAATTTTCGAAAATATTCGTAAAAAATTGTCATAGTATTGAATATCGAAAATTTTCATGAAAAAAGGCATAGTATAGTCTGTCGATTAATTTGGTGGAAAAAAAACTCAGTTTAAAATTTCGACATTTTCAAGAAAAAAGTCATTCTATAGTATGACTTTTTTTGAAAATTGACGAAATTTTAAACTGAGTTTTTTTTCCACCAAATTAATCGACAGACTATACTATGCCTTTTTTCATGAAAATTTTCGACATTCTATACTATGACATTTTTTTACGAATATTTTCGTATGACTTTTTTCATGGAAATTTTCGAAAATATTCGTAAAAATTGTCATAGTATTGAATATCGAAAATTTTCATGAAAAAAGGCATAGTATAGTCTGTCGATTAATTTGGTGGAAAAAAAACTCAGTTTAAAATTTCGACATTTTCAAGAAAAAAGTCATGCTATAGTATGACTTTTTTTGAAAATTGACGAAATTTTAAACTGAGTTTTTTTTCCACCAAATTAATCGACAGACTATACTATGCCTTTTTTCATGAAAATTTTCGACATTCTATACTATGACATTTTTTTACGAATATTTTCGTATGACTTTTTTCATGAAAATTTTCGAAAATATTCGTAAAAAATTGTCATAGTATTGAATATCGAAAATTTTCATGAAAAAAGGCATAGTATAGTCTGTCGATTAATTTGGTGGAAAAAAAACTCAGTTTAAAATTTCGACATTTTCAAGAAAAAAGTCATGCTATAGTATGACTTTTTTTGAAAATTGACGAAATTTTAAACTGAGTTTTTTTTCCACCAAATTAATCGACAGACTATACTATGCCTTTTTTCATGAAAATTTTCGACATTCTATACTATGACATTTTTTTACGAATATTTTCGTATGACTTTTTTCATGAAAATTTTCGAAAATATTCGTAAAAAATTGTCATAGTATTGAATATCGAAAATTTTCATGAAAAAAGGCATAGTATAGTCTGTCGATTAATTTGGTGGAAAAAAAACTCAGTTTAAAATTTCGACATTTTCAAGAAAAAAGTCATGCTATAGTATGACTTTTTTTGAAAATTGACGAAATTTTAAACTGAGTTTTTTTTCCACCAAATTAATCGACAGACTATACTATGCCTTTTTTCATGAAAATTTTCGACATTCTATACTATGACATTTTTTTACGAATATTTTCGTATGACTTTTTTCATGAAAATTTTCGAAAATATTCGTAAAAAATTGTCATAGTATTGAATATCGAAAATTTTCATGAAAAAAGGCATAGTATAGTCTGTCGATTAATTTGGTGGAAAAAAAACTCAGTTTAAAATTTCGACATTTTCAAGAAAAAAGTCATGCTATAGTATGACTTTTTTTGAAAATTGACGAAATTTTAAACTGAGTTTTTTTTCCACCAAATTAATCGACAGACTATACTATGCCTTTTTTCATGAAAATTTTCGACATTCTATACTATGACATTTTTTTACGAATATTTTCGTATGACTTTTTTCATGAAAATTTTCGAAAATATTCGTAAAAAATTGTCATAGTATTGAATATCGAAAATTTTCATGAAAAAAGGCATAGTATAGTCTGTCGATTAATTTGGTGGAAAAAAAACTCAGTTTAAAATTTCGACATTTTCAAGAAAAAAGTCATGCTATAGTATGACTTTTTTTGAAAATTGACGAAATTTTAAACTGAGTTTTTTTTCCACCAAATTAATCGACAGACTATACTATGCCTTTTTTCATGAAAATTTTCGACATTCTATACTATGACATTTTTTTACGAATATTTTCGTATGACTTTTTTCATGAAAATTTTCGAAAATATTCGTAAAAAATTGTCATAGTATTGAATATCGAAAATTTTCATGAAAAAAGGCATAGTATAGTCTGTCGATTAATTTGGTGGAAAAAAAACTCAGTTTAAAATTTCGACATTTTCAAGAAAAAAGTCATGCTATAGTATGACTTTTTTTAAAAATTGACGAAATTTTAAACTGAGTTTTTTTTCCACCAAATTAATCGAGAGACTATACTATGCCTTTTTTCATGAAAATTTTCGACATTCTATACTATGACATTTTTTTACGAATATGTTCGTATGACTTTTTTCATGAAAATTTTCGAAAATATTCGTAAAAAATTGTCATAGTATTGAATATCGAAAATTTTGATGAAAAAAGGCATAGTATAGTCTGTCGATTAATTTGGTGGAAAAAAAACTCAGTTTAAAATTTCGACATTTTCAAGAAAAAAGTCATGCTATAGTATGACTTTTTTTGAAAATTGACGAAATTTTCGAAAATATTCGTAAAAAATTGTCATAGTATTGAATATCGAAAATTTTCATGAAAAAAGGCATAGTATAGTCTGTCGATTAATTTGGTGGAAAAAAAACTCAGTTTAAAATTTCGACATTTTCAAGAAAAAAGTCATGCTATAGTATGACTTTTTTTGAAAATTGACGAAATTTTAAACTGAGTTTTTTTTCCACCAAATTAATCGACAGACTATACTATGCCTTTTTTCATGAAAATTTTCGACATTCTATACTATGACATTTTTTTACGAATATTTTCGTATGACTTTTTTCATGGAAATTTTCGAAAATATTCGTAAAAAATTGTCATAGTATTGAATATCGAAAATTTTCATGAAAAAAGGCATAGTATAGTCTGTCGATTAATTTGGTGGAAAAAAAACTCAGTTTAAAATTTCGACATTTTCAAGAAAAAAGTCATGCTATAGTATGACTTTTTTTGAAAATTGACGAAATTTTAAACTGAGTTTTTTTTCCACCAAATTAATCGACAGACTATACTATGCCTTTTTTCATGAAAATTTTCGACATTCTATACTATGACATTTTTTTACGAATATTTTCGTATGACTTTTTTCATGAAAATTTTCGAAAATATTCGTAAAAAATTGTCATAGTATTGAATATCGAAAATTTTCATGAAAAAAGGCATAGTATAGTCTGTCGATTAATTTGGTGGAAAAAAAACTCAGTTTAAAATTTCGACATTTTCAAGAAAAAAGTCATGCTATAGTATGACTTTTTTTGAAAATTGACGAAATTTTAAACTGAGTTTTTTTTCCACCAAATTAATCGACAGACTATACTATGCCTTTTTTCATGAAAATTTTCGACATTCTATACTATGACATTTTTTTACGAATATTTTCGTATGACTTTTTTCATGAAAATTTTCGAAAATATTCGTAAAAAATTGTCATAGTATTGAATATCGAAAATTTTCATGAAAAAAGGCATAGTATAGTCTGTCGATTAATTTGCTGGAAAAAAAACTCAGTTTAAAATTTCGACATTTTCAAGAAAAAAGTCATGCTATAGTATGACTTTTTTTGAAAATTGACGAAATTTTAAACTGAGTTTTTTTTCCACCAAATTAATCGACAGACTATACTATGCCTTTTTTCATGAAAATTTTCGACATTCTATACTATGACATTTTTTTACGAATATTTTCGTATGACTTTTTTCATGAAAATTTTCGAAAATATTCGTAAAAAATTGTCATAGTATTGAATATCGAAAATTTTCATGAAAAAAGGCATAGTATAGTCTGTCGATTGATTTGGTGGAAAAAAAACTCAGTTTAAAATTTCGACATTTTCAAGAAAAAAGTCATGCTATAGTATGACTTTTTTTGAAAATTGACGAAATGTTCGAAAATATTCGTAAAAAATTGTCATAGTATTGAATATCGAAAATTTTCATGAAAAAAGGCATAGTATAGTCTGTCGATTAATTTGGTGGAAAAAAAACTCAGTTTAAAATTTCGACATTTTCAAGAAAAAAGTCATGCTATAGTATGACTTTTTTTGAAAATTGACGAAATTTTAAACTGAGTTTTTTTTCCACCAAATTAATCGACAGACTATACTATGCCTTTTTTCATGAAAATTTTCGACATTCTATACTATGACATTTTTTTACGAATATTTTCGTATGACTTTTTTCATGAAAATTTTCGAAAATATTCGTAAAAAATTGTCATAGTATTGAATATCGAAAATTTTCATGAAAAAAGGCATAGTATAGTCTGTCGATTAATTTGGTGGAAAAAAAACTCAGTTTAAAATTTCGACATTTTCAAGAAAAAAGTCATGCTATAGTATGACTTTTTTTGAAAATTGACGAAATTTTAAACTGAGTTTTTTTTCCACCAAATTAATCGACAGACTATACTATGCCTTTTTTCATGAAAATTTTCGACATTCTATACTATGACATTTTTTTACGAATATTTTCGTATGACTTTTTTCATGAAAATTTTCGAAAATATTCGTAAAAAATTGTCATAGTATTGAATATCGAAAATTTTCATGAAAAAAGGCATAGTATAGTCTGTCGATTAATTTGGTGGAAAAAAAACTCAGTTTAAAATTTCGACATTTTCAAGAAAAAAGTCATGCTATAGTATGACTTTTTTTGAAAATTGACGAAATTTTAAACTGAGTTTTTTTTCCACCAAATTAATCGACAGACTATACTATGCCTTTTTTCATGAAAATTTTCGACATTCTATACTATGACATTTTTTTACGAATATTTTCGTATGACTTTTTTCATGAAAATTTTCGAAAATATTCGTAAAAAATTGTCATAGTATTGAATATCGAAAATTTTCATGAAAAAAGGCATAGTATAGTCTGTCGATTAATTTGGTGGAAAAAAAACTCAGTTTAAAATTTCGACATTTTCAAGAAAAAAGTCATGCTATAGTATGACTTTTTTTGAAAATTGACGAAATTTTAAACTGAGTTTTTTTTCCACCAAATTAATCGACAGACTATACTATGCCTTTTTTCATGAAAATTTTCGACATTCTATACTATGACATTTTTTTACGAATATTTTCGTATGACTTTTTTCATGAAAATTTTCGAAAATATTCGTAAAAAATTGTCATAGTATTGAATATCGAAAATTTTCATGAAAAAAGGCATAGTATAGTCTGTCGATTAATTTGGTGGAAAAAAAACTCAGTTTAAAATTTCGACATTTTCAAGAAAAAAGTCATGCTATAGTATGACTTTTTTTGAAAATTGACGAAATTTTAAACTGAGTTTTTTTTCCACCAAATTAATCGACAGACTATACTATGCCTTTTTTCATGAAAATTTTCGACATTCTATACTATGACATTTTTTTACGAATATTTTCGTATGACTTTTTTCATGAAAATTTTCGAAAATATTCGTAAAAAATTGTCATAGTATTGAATATCGAAAATTTTCATGAAAAAAGGCATAGTATAGTCTGTCGATTAATTTGGTGGAAAAAAAACTCAGTTTAAAATTTCGACATTTTCAAGAAAAAAGTCATGCTATAGTATGACTTTTTTTGAAAATTGACGAAATTTTAAACTGAGTTTTTTTTCCACCAAATTAATCGACAGACTATACTATGCCTTTTTTCATGAAAATTTTCGACATTCTATACTATGACATTTTTTTACGAATATTTTCGTATGACTTTTTTCATGAAAATTTTCGAAAATATTCGTAAAAAATTGTCATAGTATTGAATATCGAAAATTTTCATGAAAAAAGGCATAGTATAGTCTGTCGATTAATTTGGTGGAAAAAAAACTCAGTTTAAAATTTCGACATTTTCAAGAAAAAAGTCATGCTATAGTATGACTTTTTTTGAAAATTGACGAAATTTTAAACTGAGTTTTTTTTCCACCAAATTAATCGACAGACTATACTATGCCTTTTTTCATGAAAATTTTCGACATTCTATACTATGACATTTTTTTACGAATATTTTCGTATGACTTTTTTCATGAAAATTTTCGAAAATATTCGTAAAAAATTGTCATAGTATTGAATATCGAAAATTTTCATGAAAAAAGGCATAGTATAGTCTGTCGATTAATTTGGTGGAAAAAAAACTCAGTTTAAAATTTCGACATTTTCAAGAAAAAAGTCATGCTATAGTATGACTTTTTTTGAAAATTGACGAAATTTTAAACTGAGTTTTTTTTCCACCAAATTAATCGACAGACTATACTATGCCTTTTTTCATGAAAATTTTCGACATTCTATACTATGACATTTTTTTACGAATATTTTCGTATGACTTTTTTCATGAAAATTTTCGAAAATATTCGTAAAAAATTGTCATAGTATTGAATATCGAAAATTTTCATGAAAAAAGGCATAGTATAGTCTGTCGATTAATTTGGTGGAAAAAAAACTCAGTTTAAAATTTCGACATTTTCAAGAAAAAAGTCATGCTATAGTATGACTTTTTTTGAAAATTGACGAAATTTTAAACTGAGTTTTTTTTCCACCAAATTAATCGACAGACTATACTATGCCTTTTTTCATGAAAATTTTCGACATTCTATACTATGACATTTTTTTACGAATATTTTCGTATGACTTTTTTCATGAAAATTTTCGAAAATATTCGTAAAAAATTGTCATAGTATTGAATATCGAAAATTTTCATGAAAAAAGGCATAGTATAGTCTGTCGATTAATTTGGTGGAAAAAAAACTCAGTTTAAAATTTCGACATTTTCAAGAAAAAAGTCATGCTATAGTATGACTTTTTTTGAAAATTGACGAAATTTTAAACTGAGTTTTTTTTCCACCAAATTAATCGACAGACTATACTATGCCTTTTTTCATGAAAATTTTCGACATTCTATACTATGACATTTTTTTACGAATATTTTCGTATGACTTTTTTCATGAAAATTTTCGAAAATATTCGTAAAAAATTGTCATAGTATTGAATATCGAAAATTTTCATGAAAAAAGGCATAGTATAGTCTGTCGATTAATTTGGTGGAAAAAAAACTCAGTTTAAAATTTCGACATTTTCAAGAAAAAAGTCATGCTATAGTATGACTTTTTTTGAAAATTGACGAAATTTTAAACTGAGTTTTTTTTCCACCAAATTAATCGACAGACTATACTATGCCTTTTTTCATGAAAATTTTCGACATTCTATACTATGACATTTTTTTACGAATATTTTCGTATGACTTTTTTCATGAAAATTTTCGAAAATATTCGTAAAAAATTGTCATAGTATTGAATATCGAAAATTTTCATGAAAAAAGGCATAGTATAGTCTGTCGATTAATTTGGTGGAAAAAAAACTCAGTTTAAAATTTCGACATTTTCAAGAAAAAAGTCATGCTATAGTATGACTTTTTTTGAAAATTGACGAAATTTTAAACTGAGTTTTTTTTCCACCAAATTAATCGACAGACTATACTATGCCTTTTTTCATGAAAATTTTCGACATTCTATACTATGACATTTTTTTACGAATATTTTCGTATGACTTTTTTCATGAAAATTTTCGAAAATATTCGTAAAAAATTGTCATAGTATTGAATATCGAAAATTTTCATGAAAAAAGGCATAGTATAGTCTGTCGATTAATTTGGTGGAAAAAAAACTCAGTTTAAAATTTCGACATTTTCAAGAAAAAAGTCATGCTATAGTATGACTTTTTTTTGAAAATTGACGAAATTTTAAACTGAGTTTTTTTTCCACCAAATTAATCGACAGACTATACTATGCCTTTTTTCATGAAAATTTTCGACATTCTATACTATGACATTTTTTTACGAATATTTTCGTATGACTTTTTTCATGAAAATTTTCGAAAATATTCGTAAAAAATTGTCATAGTATTGAATATCGAAAATTTTCATGAAAAAAGGCATAGTATAGTCTGTCGATTAATTTGGTGGAAAAAAAACTCAGTTTAAAATTTCGACATTTTCAAGAAAAAAGTCAAGCTGAAAAAAGGCATAGTATAGTCTGTCGATTAATTTGGTGGAAAAAAAACTCAGTTTAAAATTTCGACATTTTCAAGAAAAAAGTCATGCTATAGTATGACTTTTTTTGAAAATTGACGAAATTTTAAACTGAGTTTTTTTTCCACCAAATTAATCGACAGACTATACTATGCCTTTTTTCATGAAAATTTTCGACATTCTATACTATGACATTTTTTTACGAATATTTTCGTATGACTTTTTTCATGAAAATTTTCGAAAATATTCGTAAAAAATTGTCATAGTATTGAATATCGAAAATTTTCATGAAAAAAGGCATAGTATAGTCTGTCGATTAATTTGGTGGAAAAAAAACTCAGTTTAAAATTTCGACATTTTCAAGAAAAAAGTCATGCTATAGTATGACTTTTTTTGAAAATTGACGAAATTTTAAACTGAGTTTTTTTTCCACCAAATTAATCGACAGACTATACTATGCCTTTTTTCATGAAAATTTTCGACATTCTATACTATGACATTTTTTTACGAATATTTTCGTATGACTTTTTTCATGAAAATTTTCGAAAATATTCGTAAAAAATTGTCATAGTATTGAATATCGAAAATTTTCATGAAAAAAGGCATAGTATAGTCTGTCGATTAATTTGGTGGAAAAAAAACTCAGTTTAAAATTTCGACATTTTCAAGAAAAAAGTCATGCTATAGTATGACTTTTTTTGAAAATTGACGAAATTTTAAACTGAGTTTTTTTTCCACCAAATTAATCGACAGACTATACTATGCCTTTTTTCATGAAAATTTTCGACATTCTATACTATGACATTTTTTTACGAATATTTTCGTATGACTTTTTTCATGAAAATTTTCGAAAATATTCGTAAAAAATTGTCATAGTATTGAATATCGAAAATTTTCATGAAAAAAGGCATAGTATAGTCTGTCGATTAATTTGGTGGAAAAAAAACTCAGTTTAAAATTTCGACATTTTCAAGAAAAAAGTCATGCTATAGTATGACTTTTTTTGAAAATTGACGAAATTTTAAACTGAGTTTTTTTTCCACCAAATTAATCGACAGACTATACTATGCCTTTTTTCATGAAAATTTTCGACATTCTATACTATGACATTTTTTTACGAATATTTTCGTATGACTTTTTTCATGAAAATTTTCGAAAATATTCGTAAAAAATTGTCATAGTATTGAATATCGAAAATTTTCATGAAAAAAGGCATAGTATAGTCTGTCGATTAATTTGGTGGAAAAAAAACTCAGTTTAAAATTTCGACATTTTCAAGAAAAAAGTCATGCTATAGTATGACTTTTTTTGAAAATTGACGAAATTTTAAACTGAGTTTTTTTTCCACCAAATTAATCGACAGACTATACTATGCCTTTTTTCATGAAAATTTTCGACATTCTATACTATGACATTTTTTTACGAATATTTTCGTATGACTTTTTTCATGAAAATTTTCGAAAATATTCGTAAAAAATTGTCATAGTATTGAATATCGAAAATTTTCATGAAAAAAGGCATAGTATAGTCTGTCGATTAATTTGGTGGAAAAAAAACTCAGTTTAAAATTTCGACATTTTCAAGAAAAAAGTCATGCTATAGTATGACTTTTTTTGAAAATTGACGAAATTTTAAACTGAGTTTTTTTTCCACCAAATTAATCGACAGACTATACTATGCCTTTTTTCATGAAAATTTTCGACATTCTATACTATGACATTTTTTTACGAATATTTTCGTATGACTTTTTTCATGAAAATTTTCGAAAATATTCGTAAAAAATTGTCATAGTATTGAATATCGAAAATTTTCATGAAAAAAGGCATAGTATAGTCTGTCGATTAATTTGGTGGAAAAAAAACTCAGTTTAAAATTTCGACATTTTCAAGAAAAAAGTCATGCTATAGTATGACTTTTTTTGAAAATTGACGAAATTTTAAACTGAGTTTTTTTTCCACCAAATTAATCGACAGACTATACTATGCCTTTTTTCATGAAAATTTTCGACATTCTATACTATGACATTTTTTTACGAATATTTTCGTATGACTTTTTTCATGAAAATTTTCGAAAATATTCGTAAAAAATTGTCATAGTATTGAATATCGAAAATTTTCATGAAAAAAGGCATAGTATAGTCTGTCGATTAATTTGGTGGAAAAAAAACTCAGTTTAAAATTTCGACATTTTCAAGAAAAAAGTCATGCTATAGTATGACTTTTTTTGAAAATTGACGAAATTTTAAACTGAGTTTTTTTTCCACCAAATTAATCGACAGACTATACTATGCCTTTTTTCATGAAAATTTTCGACATTCTATACTATGACATTTTTTTACGAATATTTTCGTATGACTTTTTTCATGAAAATTTTCGAAAATATTCGTAAAAAATTGTCATAGTATTGAATATCGAAAATTTTCATGAAAAAAGGCATAGTATAGTCTGTCGATTAATTTGGTGGAAAAAAAACTCAGTTTAAAATTTCGACATTTTCAAGAAAAAAGTCATGCTATAGTATGACTTTTTTTGAAAATTGACGAAATTTTAAACTGAGTTTTTTTTCCACCAAATTAATCGACAGACTATACTATGCCTTTTTTCATGAAAATTTTCGACATTCTATACTATGACATTTTTTTACGAATATTTTCGTATGACTTTTTTCATGAAAATTTTCGAAAATATTCGTAAAAAATTGTCATAGTATTGAATATCGAAAATTTTCATGAAAAAAGGCATAGTATAGTCTGTCGATTAATTTGGTGGAAAAAAAACTCAGTTTAAAATTTCGACATTTTCAAGAAAAAAGTCATGCTATAGTATGACTTTTTTTGAAAATTGACGAAATTTTAAACTGAGTTTTTTTTCCACCAAATTAATCGACAGACTATACTATGCCTTTTTTCATGAAAATTTTCGACATTCTATACTATGACATTTTTTTACGAATATTTTCGTATGACTTTTTTCATGAAAATTTTCGAAAATATTCGTAAAAAATTGTCATAGTATTGAATATCGAAAATTTTCATGAAAAAAGGCATAGTATAGTCTGTCGATTAATTTGGTGGAAAAAAAACTCAGTTTAAAATTTCGACATTTTCAAGAAAAAAGTCATGCTATAGTATGACTTTTTTTGAAAATTGACGAAATTTTAAACTGAGTTTTTTTTCCACCAAATTAATCGACAGACTATACTATGCCTTTTTTCATGAAAATTTTCGACATTCTATACTATGACATTTTTTTACGAATATTTTCGTATGACTTTTTTCATGAAAATTTTCGAAAATATTCGTAAAAAATTGTCATAGTATTGAATATCGAAAATTTTCATGAAAAAAGGCATAGTATAGTCTGTCGATTAATTTGGTGGAAAAAAAACTCAGTTTAAAATTTCGACATTTTCAAGAAAAAAGTCATGCTATAGTATGACTTTTTTTGAAAATTGACGAAATTTTAAACTGAGTTTTTTTTCCACCAAATTAATCGACAGACTATACTATGCCTTTTTTCATGAAAATTTTCGACATTCTATACTATGACATTTTTTTACGAATATTTTCGTATGACTTTTTTCATGAAAATTTTCGAAAATATTCGTAAAAAATTGTCATAGTATTGAATATCGAAAATTTTCATGAAAAAAGGCATAGTATAGTCTGTCGATTAATTTGGTGGAAAAAAAACTCAGTTTAAAATTTCGACATTTTCAAGAAAAAAGTCATGCTATAGTATGACTTTTTTTGAAAATTGACGAAATTTTAAACTGAGTTTTTTTTCCACCAAATTAATCGACAGACTATACTATGCCTTTTTTCATGAAAATTTTCGACATTCTATACTATGACATTTTTTTACGAATATTTTCGTATGACTTTTTTCATGAAAATTTTCGAAAATATTCGTAAAAAATTGTCATAGTATTGAATATCGAAAATTTTCATGAAAAAAGGCATAGTATAGTCTGTCGATTAATTTGGTGGAAAAAAAACTCAGTTTAAAATTTCGACATTTTCAAGAAAAAAGTCATGCTATAGTATGACTTTTTTTGAAAATTGACGAAATTTTAAACTGAGTTTTTTTTCCACCAAATTAATCGACAGACTATACTATGCCTTTTTTCATGAAAATTTTCGACATTCTATACTATGACATTTTTTTACGAATATTTTCGTATGACTTTTTTCATGAAAATTTTCGAAAATATTCGTAAAAAATTGTCATAGTATTGAATATCGAAAATTTTCATGAAAAAAGGCATAGTATAGTCTGTCGATTAATTTGGTGGAAAAAAAACTCAGTTTAAAATTTCGACATTTTCAAGAAAAAAGTCATGCTATAGTATGACTTTTTTTGAAAATTGACGAAATTTTAAACTGAGTTTTTTTTCCACCAAATTAATCGACAGACTATACTATGCCTTTTTTCATGAAAATTTTCGACATTCTATACTATGACATTTTTTTACGAATATTTTCGTATGACTTTTTTCATGAAAATTTTCGAAAATATTCGTAAAAAATTGTCATAGTATTGAATATCGAAAATTTTCATGAAAAAAGGCATAGTATAGTCTGTCGATTAATTTGGTGGAAAAAAAACTCAGTTTAAAATTTCGACATTTTCAAGAAAAAAGTCATGCTATAGTATGACTTTTTTTGAAAATTGACGAAATTTTAAACTGAGTTTTTTTTCCACCAAATTAATCGACAGACTATACTATGCCTTTTTTCATGAAAATTTTCGACATTCTATACTATGACATTTTTTTACGAATATTTTCGTATGACTTTTTTCATGAAAATTTTCGAAAATATTCGTAAAAAATTGTCATAGTATTGAATATCGAAAATTTTCATGAAAAAAGGCATAGTATAGTCTGTCGATTAATTTGGTGGAAAAAAAACTCAGTTTAAAATTTCGACATTTTCAAGAAAAAAGTCATGCTATAGTATGACTTTTTTTGAAAATTGACGAAATTTTAAACTGAGTTTTTTTTCCACCAAATTAATCGACAGACTATACTATGCCTTTTTTCATGAAAATTTTCGACATTCTATACTATGACATTTTTTTACGAATATTTTCGTATGACTTTTTTCATGAAAATTTTCGAAAATATTCGTAAAAAATTGTCATAGTATTGAATATCGAAAATTTTCATGAAAAAAGGCATAGTATAGTCTGTCGATTAATTTGGTGGAAAAAAAACTCAGTTTAAAATTTCGACATTTTCAAGAAAAAAGTCATGCTATAGTATGACTTTTTTTGAAAATTGACGAAATTTTAAACTGAGTTTTTTTTCCACCAAATTAATCGACAGACTATACTATGCCTTTTTTCATGAAAATTTTCGACATTCTATACTATGACATTTTTTTACGAATATTTTCGTATGACTTTTTTCATGAAAATTTTCGAAAATATTCGTAAAAAATTGTCATAGTATTGAATATCGAAAATTTTCATGAAAAAAGGCATAGTATAGTCTGTCGATTAATTTGGTGGAAAAAAAACTCAGTTTAAAATTTCGACATTTTCAAGAAAAAAGTCATGCTATAGTATGACTTTTTTTGAAAATTGACGAAATTTTAAACTGAGTTTTTTTTCCACCAAATTAATCGACAGACTATACTATGCCTTTTTTCATGAAAATTTTCGACATTCTATACTATGACATTTTTTTACGAATATTTTCGTATGACTTTTTTCATGAAAATTTTCGAAAATATTCGTAAAAAATTGTCATAGTATTGAATATCGAAAATTTTCATGAAAAAAGGCATAGTATAGTCTGTCGATTAATTTGGTGGAAAAAAAACTCAGTTTAAAATTTCGACATTTTCAAGAAAAAAGTCATGCTATAGTATGACTTTTTTTGAAAATTGACGAAATTTTAAACTGAGTTTTTTTTCCACCAAATTAATCGACAGACTATACTATGCCTTTTTTCATGAAAATTTTCGACATTCTATACTATGACATTTTTTTACGAATATTTTCGTATGACTTTTTTCATGAAAATTTTCGAAAATATTCGTAAAAAATTGTCATAGTATTGAATATCGAAAATTTTCATGAAAAAAGGCATAGTATAGTCTGTCGATTAATTTGGTGGAAAAAAAACTCAGTTTAAAATTTCGACATTTTCAAGAAAAAAGTCATGCTATAGTATGACTTTTTTTGAAAATTGACGAAATTTTAAACTGAGTTTTTTTTCCACCAAATTAATCGACAGACTATACTATGCCTTTTTTCATGAAAATTTTCGACATTCTATACTATGACATTTTTTTACGAATATTTTCGTATGACTTTTTTCATGAAAATTTTCGAAAATATTCGTAAAAAATTGTCATAGTATTGAATATCGAAAATTTTCATGAAAAAAGGCATAGTATAGTCTGTCGATTAATTTGGTGGAAAAAAAACTCAGTTTAAAATTTCGACATTTTCAAGAAAAAAGTCATGCTATAGTATGACTTTTTTTGAAAATTGACGAAATTTTAAACTGAGTTTTTTTTCCACCAAATTAATCGACAGACTATACTATGCCTTTTTTCATGAAAATTTTCGACATTCTATACTATGACATTTTTTTACGAATATTTTCGTATGACTTTTTTCATGAAAATTTTCGAAAATATTCGTAAAAAATTGTCATAGTATTGAATATCGAAAATTTTCATGAAAAAAGGCATAGTATAGTCTGTCGATTAATTTGGTGGAAAAAAAACTCAGTTTAAAATTTCGACATTTTCAAGAAAAAAGTCATGCTATAGTATGACTTTTTTTGAAAATTGACGAAATTTTAAACTGAGTTTTTTTTCCACCAAATTAATCGACAGACTATACTATGCCTTTTTTCATGAAAATTTTCGACATTCTATACTATGACATTTTTTTACGAATATTTTCGTATGACTTTTTTCATGAAAATTTTCGAAAATATTCGTAAAAAATTGTCATAGTATTGAATATCGAAAATTTTCATGAAAAAAGGCATAGTATAGTCTGTCGATTAATTTGGTGGAAAAAAAACTCAGTTTAAAATTTCGACATTTTCAAGAAAAAAGTCATGCTATAGTATGACTTTTTTTGAAAATTGACGAAATTTTAAACTGAGTTTTTTTTCCACCAAATTAATCGACAGACTATACTATGCCTTTTTTCATGAAAATTTTCGACATTCTATACTATGACATTTTTTTACGAATATTTTCGTATGACTTTTTTCATGAAAATTTTCGAAAATATTCGTAAAAAATTGTCATAGTATTGAATATCGAAAATTTTCATGAAAAAAGGCATAGTATAGTCTGTCGATTAATTTGGTGGAAAAAAAACTCAGTTTAAAATTTCGACATTTTCAAGAAAAAAGTCATGCTATAGTATGACTTTTTTTGAAAATTGACGAAATTTTAAACTGAGTTTTTTTTCCACCAAATTAATCGACAGACTATACTATGCCTTTTTTCATGAAAATTTTCGACATTCTATACTATGACATTTTTTTACGAATATTTTCGTATGACTTTTTTCATGAAAATTTTCGAAAATATTCGTAAAAAATTGTCATAGTATTGAATATCGAAAATTTTCATGAAAAAAGGCATAGTATAGTCTGTCGATTAATTTGGTGGAAAAAAAACTCAGTTTAAAATTTCGACATTTTCAAGAAAAAAGTCATGCTATAGTATGACTTTTTTTGAAAATTGACGAAATTTTAAACTGAGTTTTTTTTCCACCAAATTAATCGACAGACTATACTATGCCTTTTTTCATGAAAATTTTCGACATTCTATACTATGACATTTTTTTACGAATATTTTCGTATGACTTTTTTCATGAAAATTTTCGAAAATATTCGTAAAAAATTGTCATAGTATTGAATATCGAAAATTTTCATGAAAAAAGGCATAGTATAGTCTGTCGATTAATTTGGTGGAAAAAAAACTCAGTTTAAAATTTCGACATTTTCAAGAAAAAAGTCATGCTATAGTATGACTTTTTTTGAAAATTGACGAAATTTTAAACTGAGTTTTTTTTCCACCAAATTAATCGACAGACTATACTATGCCTTTTTTCATGAAAATTTTCGACATTCTATACTATGACATTTTTTTACGAATATTTTCGTATGACTTTTTTCATGAAAATTTTCGAAAATATTCGTAAAAAATTGTCATAGTATTGAATATCGAAAATTTTCATGAAAAAAGGCATAGTATAGTCTGTCGATTAATTTGGTGGAAAAAAAACTCAGTTTAAAATTTCGACATTTTCAAGAAAAAAGTCATGCTATAGTATGACTTTTTTTGAAAATTGACGAAATTTTAAACTGAGTTTTTTTTCCACCAAATTAATCGACAGACTATACTATGCCTTTTTTCATGAAAATTTTCGACATTCTATACTATGACATTTTTTTACGAATATTTTCGTATGACTTTTTTCATGAAAATTTTCGAAAATATTCGTAAAAAATTGTCATAGTATTGAATATCGAAAATTTTCATGAAAAAAGGCATAGTATAGTCTGTCGATTAATTCGGTGGAAAAAAAACTCAGTTTAAAATTTCGACATTTTCAAGAAAAAACTCATGCTATAGTATGACTTTTTTTGAAAATTGACGAAATTTTAAACTGAGTTTTTTTTCCACCAAATTAATCGACAGACTATACTATGCCTTTTTTCATGAAAATTTTCGACATTCTATACTATGACATTTTTTTACGAATATTTTCGTATGACTTTTTTCATGAAAATTTTCGAAAATATTCGTAAAAAATTGTCATAGTATTGAATATCGAAAATTTTCATGAAAAAAGGCATAGTATAGTCTGTCGATTAATTTGGTGGAAAAAAAACTCAGTTTAAAATTTCGACATTTTCAAGAAAAAAGTCATGCTATAGTATGACATACTATACTATGACTTTTTTTTCATGAAAATTTACGACATACTATACTATGACTTTTTTTCAGGAAAATGTTCGACATACTATACTATGACTTTTTTTTATGAAAGTTTTTGACATACTATACTATGAATTTTTTTTCATGAAAATTTTCGACATGCTATACTATGACTTCTTTTATGAGGGTTTTCGACATACTATACTATGAATTATTTTTCATGGAAATTTTCGACATACTATATTATGACTTTTTTTTATGAAAGTTTTTGACATACTATACTATGAATTTTTTTTCATGAAAATTTTCGACATGCTATACTAGGACTTTTTTTTCAAGAACATTTTCGACATACTATACTAGGACTTTTTTTATGAGGGTTTTCGACATACTATACTATGAATTATTTTTCATGGAAATTTTCGACATACTATACTATGACTTTTTTTCATAAAATGTTCGACATACTATACAATGACATTCTTTAATGAAAATTTTCGACATTCTATACTATGACTTTTTTCATAAACTTTTTCGACATACTAAACTATGCCTTTTTTTCATAAACTTTTTCGACATACTATACTATTACTTTTTTTCCTGAAAATTTTCGACATGCCATACTATGACTATTTTTCATAAAATTTTCGATATACTATACTATGACCTTTTTTTCATGAAAATTTTTGACATACTATACTATGACTTTTTCAAAATATTTCGACATACAATACTATGACTTTTTTTTTTATGAAAATTTTCGAAATAGTATACTAGGACTTTTTTTATGAGGGTTTTCGACATACTATACTATGAATTATTTTTCATGGAAATTTTCGACATACTATACTATGACTTTTTTTCATAAAATGTTCGACATACTATACAATGACCTTCTTTAATGAAAATTTTCGACATTCTATACTATGACTTTTTTCATAAACTTTTTCGACATACTAAACTATGCCTTTTTTTCATAAACTTTTTCGACATACTATACTATTACTTTTTTTCCTGAAAATTTTCGACATGCCATACTATGACTATTTTTCATAAAATTTTCGATATACTATACTATGACCTTTTTTCATGAAAATTTTTGACATACTATACTATGACTTTTTCAAAATATTTCGACATACAATACTATGACTTTTTTTTTATGAAAATTTTCGACATAGTATACTATGACTTTTTTTTCTTGAAAGTTTTCGACATGCTATACTATGACTATTTTTCATAAAATTTTCGATATACTATACTATGACCTTTTTTTCATGAAAATTTTTGACATACTATACTATGACTTTTTCAAAATATTTCGACATACAATACTATGACTTTTTTTTTATGAAAATTTTCGACATAGTATACTAGGACTTTTTTTATGAGGGTTTTCGACATACTATACTATGACTATTTTTCATAAAATTTTCGATATACTATACTATGACCTTTTTTTCATGAAAATTTTTGACATACTATACTATGACTTTTTCTAAATATTTCGACATACAATACTATGACTTTTTTTTTATGAAAATTTTCGACATAGTATACTAGGACTTTTTTTATGAGGGTTTTCGACATACTATACTATGAATTATTTTTCATGGAAATTTTCGACATACTATACTATGACTTTTTTTCATAAAATGTTCGACATACTATACAATGACCTTCTTTAATGAAAATTTTCGACATTCTATACTATGACTTTTTTCATAAACTTTTTCGACATACTAAACTATGCCTTTTTTTCATAAACTTTTTCGACATACTATACTATTACTTTTTTTCCTGAAAATTTTCGACATGCCATACTATGACTATTTTTCATAAAATTTTCGATATACTATACTATGACCTTTTTTTCATGAAAATTTTTGACATACTATACTATGACTTTTTCAAAATATTTCGACATACAATACTATGACTTTTTTTTTATGAAAATTTTCGACATAGTATACTATGACTTTTTTTTCTTGAAAGTTTTCGACATGCTATACTCTGACTTTTTTTCCAAACAATTTCGACATACTATACTATGACTTTTTTTCATGAAAATTTTCGACATACTATACTATGACTTTTTTAATCACTTAGTCGACATACCATACTATGACTATCACTTTTTTGACATAAGACTTTTTTTTTTTCATTTTTTCAACATACTATACTATGACTTTTTTCATAAACTTCTTCGACATACTAAACTATGCCTTTTTTTCATAAACTTTTTCAACATACTATACTATGACTTTTTTTGCATGAAAACTTTCAACATACTATATTATTACTTTTTTTCATGAAAATTTTCGACACGCCATACTATGACTTTTTTCATAAAATTTTCGATATACTATACCATGACCTTTTTTTCATGAACATTTTCGACATACTATACTATGACTTTTTTGACATACTATACAATGACATTTTTTAATGAAAATTTTTGACATACTATACTATGACTTTTTTAATCACTTAGTACGACATACCATACTATGACTATCACTTTTTTGACATAAGACTTTTTTTTTTTCATTTTTTCAACATACTATACTATGACTTTTTTCATAAACTTCTTCGACATACTAAACTATGCCTTTTTTTTCATAAACTTTTTCAACATACTATACTATGACTTTTTTTGCATGAAAACTTTCGACATACTATACTATTACTTTTTTTCATGAAAATTTTCGACATGCCATACTATGACTTTTTTCATAAAATTTTCGATATACTATACTATGACCTTTTTTTCATGAACATTTTCGACATACTATACTATGACTTTTTTGACATACTATACTATGATTTTTTTCATGAACATTTTCAACATACTATACTCTGCCCTTTTTCCTGAAAATTTTCGACATACTATACTATGACTTTTTCAAAATATTTCGACATACAATACTATGACTTTTTTTTAATGAAAATTTTCGATATAGTATACTATGACTTTTTTTAATGAAAATTTTCGACATACTATACTATGACTTTTTTAATCACTTAGTACGACATACCATACTATGACTATCACTTTTTTGACATAAGACTTTTTTTTTTTCATTTTTTCAACATACTATACTATGACTTTTTTCATAAACTTCTTCGACATACTAAACTATGCCCTTTTTTCATAAACTTTTTCAACATACTATACTGACTTTTTTTGCATGAAAACTTTCGACATACTATACTATTACTTTTTTTCATGAAAATTTTCGACATGCCATACTATGACTTTTTTCATAAAATTTTCGATATACTATACTATGACCTTTTTTTCATGAACATTTTCGACATACCATACTATGACTTTTTTGACATACTATACTATGATTTTTTTCATGAACATTTTCAACATACTATACTATGACTTTTTTTCCTGAAAATTTTCGACATACTATACTATGACTTTTTCAAAATATTTCGACATACAATACTATGACTTTTTTTTAATGAAAATTTTCGACATAGTATACTATGACTTTTTTTTCTTTAAAGTTTTCGACATGCTATACTCTGACTTTTTTTCCAAACAATTTCGACATATTATACTATGACTTTTTTTCATGAAATTTTCGACATACTATACAATGACATTTTTTAATGAAAATTTTCGACATACTATACAATGACTTTTTTAATCACTTAGTACGACATACCATACTATGACTAACTATCACTTTTTTTTCATTTTTTCAACATACTATACTATGACTTTTTTAGACATACTATATTATGACTTTTTTTTTTTTCAAAGATTATTTTTTGGGGCTTTTCAATGCCTTTATTGATAGTGAGAGAGTGCGATAGTAATGAAAGAGGGAGAGAGAGAGGGGTTGACATGCAGCAAAGGGTCACACGTCGGATTAAAACCCCGGGCCGCTGCGGTAAGGACTCAGCCTTGGTACATGGGACGCCCGCCCAGGTGAGCTATAGCGGCGCCCCATACTATGACCTTTTAATACATTTTTTCGACATACTACACTATGACTTTTTTTTCGACATACTATGACTTTTTAAATCACTTTTTTCAACATACTATACTATAACTTTTTTTGACATACTATACTATGACTTTTTATCACTTTTTTGACATATGACTTTTTTTTTTTCATTATTTCAACACACTATACTATTACTTTTTCATCACTTTTTTTTTTTACATAATACACTATGACTTTCTTATCACCTTTTTCGACATACTATACCATGACTTTATCACTTTTTTCAATATACTATACAATGACTTTTTTCGCCATACTATACTACGACTTTTTAAGAATTTTTTTCAACATACTATACTGTGACTTTTTTCGACATACTACACAATCACTTTTTCATTAGTTTTTTTTTAAATGTGTGAATATTATTGGAGTATTATCAGCCTACTATAGAAGATGTGTAGCCCAAGTATAATAGTAGCAATAAAACCACAGCTGGTTATGACTGACACAGTATAACATGCTTCAAGAAATCATGAATAAAGGAACAAGTCATAAGAGTCACTCATCTATCTTTCCAAGTTTGCTCCCCCATTTTAAAACATAACATGGCGCCCGTGATCCACATGATTTTAGTGTTCTGGCAGACAGCTTGAACTATACTTCCTTTTGAACACAGTTGTGCAAGATAAGATATACTTTACTGTCTCAAGGGGAAATTTTGCTTAGGCAATAGTGCTGCACAAAGCACAGTTTTTCTCTACAGATTTATGATGTTTATTTATGATGGATGTCATCAAATGACAGCATGGATGCTGTGGTCCCACAATACAACACTCAACATAAATAAGAGAAATGGTTATAGCTTCAATGAAATGAAAAAAGTCAGAATACATCAGCTAATAAATCTTGCTATTTGTGATGTTTCTGTTACTGGTCCCAGGGATGGGTGTCACCATAGCAGACATGTAACCTGTATGAAGCAGGTAGAACAGGAGCAATGAGGACACGGTGCATCTCGTTTTCTTTCCAGATTGCTTCTCTGGTTGTTTTATTACACAACTCAACACATGTAGTCCTAAACACAACATATTTCTGTTATCTGCTTTTCAGTTCTCTTCAGTACAGTCCATTGCTCACTTCAGTATTCTCACAGTCTCAATAAAACACACATCCACTATAATCAGTTACTCTTTCTGTGATACACATCCATTTCCATTCACTTTTATATTCCATAAACATCTTTGGTACTTAAAATACTTTTTTTCCCCACAGTATTCAACTGGTTTAAACAGTACTATTCCCATTTAGTGCAATTCAGAAGTGGTATACAATGCCCCTTCAAATATGCCATATTTGAGATTACGCTTCTGTAATAATTACAGGCCACAGAAAGGTATCAAAGAAGAAAATGCTGTGTTACGGGTTATAACAGAAACATACTTTGGTGTAACTAACAATCTGGGTCTGAAAAGAGCACCCGCCAAATGCGGGTAAATTGTTGGCAGTGCGGGTAGAATCGTCAGTCCATCCGCCACAGACAGGGGAAACCCTAGTGATAGGAATAGAGAGCCGGTTCCCGTTAAGAACGGGTTCTTAGTTGTCGGATTCCTTGGCATATCATGCCTCCGTGACTATTGATTCCGCTGTATTGATGCTTTCCCACTGTTACGCATGCACAATGACGCATACGCACGCTGTATCATGTTTCAGTTTCTTTATGGACCGGAGCAACGGCGGAGAGAAAAAAAAAGCGCTCAACAGCGTGGCGCTACTAAACCTGAGGGGCGCACCTTATTTTTTCCCAGATAATGTTACACTGTGAACAACAAACCTGTTTTGAAATCGGCAGGAGGAGAGTTAGTAACGTTAGCGGTTAGAAAAGGGTGGGCAGCACAGTCCTGCTTGGCTAATAATGGAGCTACTAACGTTAACGGAGGTGCCATTGAGTTATTATTATGAGGCGTTCAAACTCTGCTCAGGAAAAATGACTATTGGGCGAAGGTAAATTACAACGTTATCATGATGTGTCCAAATTTAATCTCGTAAAATGACGTTTTTGGCGAGAAACTCAAATAAATCCAGTTTTTTGAAGGAGAAGTTTTCACAGCAATATAAAATAGATATTAGAGAGAGAATTATGACCTGATTAACTTGCTAACACTAGCTCTAAGCAGCTTGCCAAGATTTTTTAATCAAAGCAAATATTTAATTAATCATAATCATTTGAATTGTGTGTTTTTATGCAAACAACCACTATAGATGACAATAACAAAGTACAGTACAGTACTGTGTACAGGACCCTCCCTGCCCCGAAAAATAGGGCTCCCCGGAAGCCACGGTGTAATTCGAACTCTGTTATTTACCATGTATATAATGTATTTTGTGTAAAATATATTGAACATTGAACGACATCAGATCTAAAATGTTTCGCCTTCATTTAGCGCATAGATTTCAAAAGTGACAGACAAAAGAAACAGCCTACTTGCCTGCCACAGTGGCAGGCAGCGAAAAAAAGTTGATTTCAGACCCTGCTAACAACCTACATTCAATTTACAACTTTCAGTCAATATTAACAAAGTGCATATGACTTATTAAACACATCAGTAAACAATTATCCGAAACATTCACAGTGTGCAGGAGCCTTGAGAGACACCATACTATTGTCAGGCCATGTTAGACCCAAAATGGCGTCACCGCGCGAACACTTCCGCAGGACGGACTTAACTTATTTTTGTCTTTTATGCAAATCAAAATCAATACAAACACTGTAAACATTTAGCGAACCATCTCATTGATAAAGCCCGACCTTATAACGTCGATAGTAATGGTTTACTTAAAGTTTACCGACCTGTATAAAGCAGGTAGAAGAGGAGCGACGAGGACACGGTGCGTCTAGTTTCCTTCCTTCCTGCTTCTGAGGAAACACCGGAAGTGGGCGCTCTCTCAATGGTACCCCGGAGCAACTGAAGTGAACACGAACGTTCCGCCTAACTACTTCCTCTCCAAAACCGTTTAATCACTCCATTAAGGCAAGGAAAATACATGAATGTACAAAAATAAATGCACATAATGACCCAGAACTATCAGTCCCATTATCACTCTCAATTTTCTCATTTAAATGTGGTCCAATGGTGCATGTATTGCATCATTAAATGTTAGTACAACACAATGCAGTACATATATGTCTTCTAACTGCCAAAACAAAGCACAGTCAGCATCAGTGCATGGTGTGTGCTGTAATTATTATGGAATGAGGACAAATTGATTATGTGTAGTGTGCAAAAAGATGCTGCAGTTCTTCTTTTGACCACCAGATAACAGCAGCACACAGTAAAACATCCAGCCAGCAACTGCAACAACATGGGAACATTTCTTTTTATTATTATTATTACATGGTCAAGGGTATAGGATATTTGAGACAATAGTGTACCTGAGTTTTTGGTAACTGTTTGTTCAAGACACTTTCCTGTTTCAACATGACAACGCTCCCATGCACAAAATCAGGTCCATAAAGAAATGATTTACTCAGTTTGGTGTGGAAGAACTTGACCGTCCTGCACAGAGCCCTGACCTCATCCCCATCCAACACCTTTGGGATGAACTGGAACAGGAACTGTGAGCCAAACCTTATCACCCAACATCAGTGTTGGACCTCACTAATGATCTTGTGGCTGAATTGGAACAAATCCTGCAGCCAGGTTCAAAAGAGTGGAGGCTGTTTTTCTGTATCTGTAAATACCCTTAAACTTTAAAATTATCCTTTCAATTGATATTGACATATTTAACTCAGCTATTCATCAGTAAAGTGTTAAATGCCTGGGCAATTATTTTTTTAACATATAAATGTCATATGGTGTCACTGGCAGGAATGATGTCGCTCTCTGTGAGGAACCAGCAGGTTTTAAAGGACTTGGTGAATAGATGAGACTGGACATGACTCGCTAAATATAAACACTGACCTCGAGTCTGATGCAGAGAACAACCTGAGTCACAGCTGCTGCTGCTGCTGCTGGAAAACACAGAGAGTGTAAAAACAGAGAGCAATGTTCTGTGGTTAGAAGTAATGATGACGACAGCGGTGACGGTGGTGATGATGTTACTGTTCCAAGTTTAACAAACAGTGTACCAAACCCTGAACTCTGTGTTGTTCCAGCCCTTATATGACCCTTAAAGCGGGTATAGCTAATGGATGGATGTATTTTTATCCACTAATAACAAAGAAGTGTGTGCGGATTCTGACTGACTTACTGACAGGCTGAACACTCATATGCCGTCCTCTTTGTTTACCTTTTTTTTTTTTACACCTTCGGGCTTCCCCCTGTAAAAAGTCTTTGAGTCTGTGAGTGTGGACATTGAGATTGGGCCAACATCTCTAAGGGCTGCTGACTTTACTGGTAATATGAGTCAGGAACTTTCCCAACTTCTTCAAAGTTACATTCATATGAAAGTTGTGTCTGGAAGGAGAAAAAGACAACAGTGAACGTCCTCCCAGAGTCATCAGGGCGAGAACCAGCAGCAGCGGTGTGAGTGCTGGTCAGCAGGGGGCAGCGTGGAGCCGTCTGTCACATCCAGAGAACTGCTGAGACAGGAGCGGCTGGTTCTTCACCATTATCTGCTGGAATCTGGATCAGTGCTGAGTTTAAAAGGAAATACCCTCCATGATGGCTCTGTTTGCTCTGTGATTTTCGGGACTGAAGCTCGCAGCGGCTCATTATGGAGCCTGTTCACACACTAAAGCTCTCACTCAGCAAAGCTCATTTGGTTAAAGTGCTCAGCAGTGACCCTTAATCCCCCAAATTTTCCCTCCAGCACACTGTTGGTACTTAGAACCTCAACACGGTTCACAACTGAGCGATAAAAAATCGACAGTTTCTGGGATCTTTACTGTACAACATCCATACAATGAAAACAGTAGTGGCAAGTACAACAGAGAAAGACTCGCTTCAAATGTTATCAGCCAATTGAATGGACGTTATCAGCGGTTATCAGTCTCATAGATATGGGTTAGAAGTGGCCTCCTACCTTTACCAGAGTACAAGACAACACCGACCTCTAGTGTCCGTAGTAATTATGACGGGAACTAAGGAGGAAGTCAGGCAGCGTAGTATAAAGAGCGATACAGTCCACATAAAGAGGTTGTTGGGGTGGATGATCAATTAACAACACAAAACAATGACAAATACTGTTAGTGTGCTGACTTGACTATGACTTGCCCAAAACGGCATGTGATTATCATAAAGTGGGCATGTCTGTAAAGGGGAGACTCGTGGGTACCCATAGAACCCATTTTCATTCACATATCTTGAGGTCAGAGGTCAAGGGACCCCTCTGAAAATGGCCATGCCAGTTTTTCCTCGCCAAAATTTAGCGTAAGTTTGGAGCGTTATTTAACCACCTTGGTATGGTTGGTACCAATGGATCCTTTAGGTTTTCTAGTTTAATATGAAACCAGTATCTTCACTCTAGCATTAAAACTGAGACTGGTACCAGCTCCGGAAGATCAATTGCATTAATGCATTAAAGAAATTAGTGGCGTTAACACAAATTTGCGTTATTATCGCGTTAACTTTGACATGCATGACTTGCCCTAGTTTTTAGGTCCACAAAATTTACCCAAATTTGCAAATATGTAGGATATTACTACTGCTGTCTCCTGCCGGTTTAAAAACAACAACGCATTTGGTCTTTGCAAACGAAAATGGCGGGCTACGTTTTTATTTGCATATAGAGCGGGCCAGTGAGATCCGATCACAGGTGGTCACTCGAGATGCATAGTTAATGCCAGGTCTGAACAGGACCTCTTTCAGTCTCTCCTCAAAGGCATGCATGAGCAAACCAGGATTTCCTGTTGTTATGGTATAAGTTATATTAACAGAAAGGATGACAGTGACAAAGCAAACAAACAGCAACAAACTGTCAGGCTGAACAGATAACGACAGTAGAACCTGATGGATGTAACAGTTGGCCTGTTTTTGGCACCAATGGCAGCTCATACATTCAACTCCTGATAGCAGAGTTATTGATCAGCGTCTGCTGGTCAGAGGATCCTGCCTTTCATCACCTGCTGTCTGACTGAGAGCTGAAACCACATCAACATGTTACCTGCCCTTATCTATGTTAAGGGACTGTCCCTAAATGTATGCGCAGCATTCACAGATCCATCTCTAAAGTATATGAAAGCTCACAAAAAGCAGACAGGACTTGTGGTGAAGACATTCTTTAAGAATGTGCAGCTGTGCTCCCGATCTACAGAAAGGACTCTGCAGTCTGTCTGGCAGCTAATTAGCATTTTTCTTTTATCAAGCAGGAAATTAATCTGACGTTCTGTCCAGATATCACATCATCAATGACACACTATCATGGGTGGATTTCATTCAGTCCTTTTTTAATGAATGCTGAACGCTGAAACAGAACAGAGCAGCTGTTCACTTTCTGTTCACCAATAAAGTGACGAATAAACCTTCAAATTAACTTTCAAAACCCAAAGTTTACTTCCTGATTGCTGACAGCTGACAGGACTGTGGGCTGGTATAATTTATTAGCATTTAGTGACATATAGTCTATGTATATTGGCATTATGTTTATTATTGTGTATCCTCACGCTGCCTTCCTTCGATATGCTGATTTATGAAAACTGCTTTCGTGAAGGTTCTGTGGAGCTTCAAGGTTGCCAGCATCTTTTCAGGGTTAGTGAAAAAAAACAGATCCTTCTGTTTTTGAAATTACACGCTGAAAAAATAATTTTCTGCTTAACCACAACATGACACAGATGTTAACCGTCACTCACAGAAAAGCCTGAATAACAGAGAAGAAATTGGTTTCCAAATCTTCTTCATGCCTTTCATACTGGCTGATGCACTCTGTCTTTTACCTATAGGCCTAGTTAGATAGGTTCTTTTATTTGTTGTTACCTGAGTTACATTTCTTTTCTCCTCAATTTTAACTGCTTACTCTAGTGGTGAGCTTTTGTTTGAGGATGTTTTTATTGCATTTCTACCTGTCTAGAAGGAGGCTTCACTAGGACAACATATGTAAAACAAACATCAAGATGTATGTTTCATTGTTCCATCTCTGTCTTAGAGACGCTTAGTAAACATAGTAGTAAACACAGTTTTATAATAATAAGCTACTCACTTTGTGTCTGATTGGTTGATCTGGTTTTTCCATATACTATTTCTTCCTCATTGAAAAACCCAGAATCTTCATAAAGTTTAACTGCTGGACACAAGATTAGATTAGATTAGCCTTTATTATATTATTATATCACTTATGGCCTTTTCACACCAGGGGTGTTTTTTTTTTTGTGCAATTAATTTGAATATCAATATATTTTTTCAAACTGTTGTTTTTGTCATGAGTACTTTCACACAGAATGCAAATATTAAAAAAAGAAAAAGCGCCATATTTTAATTTAATTTAATCAGATTGGAAATCTGATTAACATTTAAATTAATTGTTTGATTTCTAGTTTAGTATCTTTTATGATGCTATTTTATGACACTACAGTAATTGGCTAGTATTTTCCCTTTGTTAAGAAGGGTGGTGCCCCGAGGTTGATTTGATGTAAATTAAATCATATTATTCAATATAATTGGTGTCCCGTTATTATTAATATATATTTATAATGTATTAATATGAATTTTATTGATATTGATCATTTTCTTTAATACTTGTTAATAACTAGACCATCTCCTACCTGCATCCCCAACAGAGAGTTTGTCTTTTCAGAGCAAGGGGCCTTCGGAACAATGCGAGTTTGCTTTCAGGATAATGGGCTGTCGGACAAATGGGCTTGGTACCATTTGGCTTCCAAACTAGATGTGATTTCACAAAACTCTGCTGGTACATCCAGGTGTTAAACTGCGATTTAAGGTGAGCACGTAGAAACGTTCCCCCTTCAGCAGATGAATGTAAAAACAAACTGTGCACATTTATCATTCTGCACAGTGGAGCTCAAACATCCAAGTGGACGAACAACAAGCAAAACACATTTTGTCGTTTAATTTAGAGGAATAGTTAGTCTGAGGAGATCATGTAAGAACTTCAGTCTCTCCTACTATTCTAATTTCCTATGATCATTTTGACATGTAATTTTCCTCAGCATTTCGCTGAATCACTGCAGGTCATTCTGGATTAGAGCATCAGCTCTGTGTTGTTTCCTCCCCTGCTGCAGTACGTACATGCTGTTTGCTAATCTCTCTAAAATGAGCAGGGAGTGGATCTGACAGCTCTCTGTTTGCTAACTGACAGCCAATTAGCCCAGTTTCCACACGGAAATTAAACAGACTCTATTCTTGGATTGTGAATCGATGTGACATGTTTCAATGTCGCACTGCTTAGAAAAGCTCTCTGTTTTATTTTAATTGCACTGCAACAAGAAGCAGATTTCCAATTAGAGTCTATGTGGGGACTGGCAGAGTTTCTGCTCTAACATTTCATAACATGAATAAAATCTAGTTTTTAAGAAAGTCGCAAAGAGGGTAATGTAGTAATGTCTTAGACCTGTGTGCTGTCAAATATCGTGATTTATTACTTCATCGGACAAATGTAACTTCAGTATTTTTGAGTCTTTGACAGATTTACTAGGTCATCAGACCAAAAACGCATCCAATTTGACTGTTTCCAGGCCATTAAATAGGCGTTATCAGCAAGTATAAGCACCATAGATGTGGGTCAATACAGGCTTTATATGCCTACTACGTTGTAAAAGTGAAAGTGAAACTGAAAAGCAACACGTTCTAACATGTAAAACTGAATGAAATGTTACGTTTTGAACACAAACAAAAAGGCTTCTTCAGGTTTAGGCAACAAAACTACAACTTCTTTAGGTTTAGGCAATAAAACTACAACTTCTTTAGGTTTAGGCTACAGAACTACAACTTCTTTAGGTTTAGGCAACACAACTACAACTTCTTTAGATTTAGGCTACAAGACTACAACTTCTTTAGGTTTAGGCTACAGAACTACAACTTCTTTAAGTTTAGGCTACAGAAGTACAACTTCATTAGGTTTAGGCAACACAACTACAACTGCTTTAGGTTTAGGCAAAAAAAAAACTACAACTTCTTTAGGTTTAGGCACAACTACAACTTCTTTAGGTTTAGGCAACACAACTACAACTCCTGGCAGTACTGTCAGTGTGACTATAATACTGTATTTCAGTTTGTGTGGTGTGTTCAGGTGTGCCTGGGACAAACTAACGATATCCAGAGTGAGCGACTGTTGTTCCTCCACACATCAACCGAGTGTTTCGGTGTAGTAATGGTAGGCTTAATAAGTTAGTTTATTTCATCTCTGTTGCTATTTGCGTGTTGCTGTGACGGATAAACGATTGTCCTCCGATAAAATGTCATTTCACAGCTCAGTACGCTGATCTAACGGAGGCAATGCAACGTGTGTTTCTGTGTGTCAACACCTCACACAGGCACAGCTTGTGGCTGGAAATACTTCAGACTGTTAACTGCAAGTCTGAGGAGCTGTTTATGTGTTACAATAAACTGAAGGCAGCTGTGAGGAGGTCAGGGGTCAAACACGCCTGCCATGTGCCATGTACTATATAATCACTTCCTGTCATAATACGTATATTAGTTTAACTGCATTTCACAGAAACAGTGGGAACTATTTCAGGGTAAAATTAATTTAACTAACTTAACATCAGCAGCAAATAAAACCAGATCATCTGAATGTTTCAGGCTTATAAACCTTCATTCAGTCTGTTTCTCATAAGAATGAGACTAATGAGAGAGGACAAGGATACAGGATGAAAAGAAAGAAAGAAAGAGAGAAGAGGAACGTGGTGAGGAAAGACTGAGTGGAGATGCAGCAGAGAAATGATGATGAGGAGGAAGCTGATATAATTTGCCTGTCAGAATTCATTAGGGCTAAACTGGAGACACACACACACACACACATACACACATACACACACACACACACATACACACATACACACACACGATGGTTTTAATTCCAGAATCTCATTTCAGATCTGATTAATTACTCTCTCACGCTTGACGAAGGAAATCAGCAGCAAAACTGAAGGGATTAACACACATACACACACAGGCACACACACGCACACGAACACATGCATATACGCACACACACAGATGGTAAATGAATTATTCATCCAGCTCGCCTGTTTTTGTTTTTGTTTTAAATTGAAAATACAACACAACAGCAACACAATTATATCAGCAAAACAATGGGACATAAACCGTGTGTGTGTGTGTGTGTGTGTGTGTGTGTGTGTGTGTGTGTGTGTTAAACACTGAGTTTAGCACATAGATACCAAATGAAAACTAAACAACAGCAGTACATTTTGGTGACACTGACAACAGAAAAAACAACTATTTATTTGGCTAAGGTCTTTAAATGAGCTGCAGTTTAAGATTCAACAGTTTAATCGTAATACTATGGTGGTAATCACACAATTTGGATGTAATCCAAGGGATCCTGGGCTGAGTTTAACTGAGATTTACATTACATTCATTTGGCAGATGCTTTTGTTAAAAATGACTATAATTAGGTTTGTCGCGTTAGTCGGTGTCACCGGTGTTACACGGTGGTCGGGCACACACCGATTACATTACGTACCCATCGCCCCCACCGCCCCCACCGTCGCTTTTTTTTTACAGAAATAAAACCCATTTAGTTCATTTTGTCGTATCAGCGGCACGCTATCAATCGATAGTCGGACGACGGACGCTACAATCTGAAAGTGAATGCATCTTAAGGAGTCAGCTCAGAATAGCAGTTTTTCACACACATGGGACGACAGAGAGTTGACAGACCGAGAGATGGCGGAGGATTTGGTGTCGAAGCGAAAAGCAAACGCGCCTATTTGGCAATATTTCAGATTTAAACCCAGTGCTATAAGAGAACCACAACATTAATGAAGCAATCGCCGCGAGGAGGACGGAGCGGTCACAGCCAGAGTGCGCGGCGCAGCGTTGCCAGGTAGACCGGCCCTGCAGCAAAATCTGGACCGGAGAGGCCAGACACACAGCCACAAAGATCAAAGTTATCAAAGTGCGCTACACATATTGACCGTCATCTTTTCTTGTAAAATGTCCGGTGTAATCGGTAACACCGGTGTTTATTAACCGGTGGGTAAATGTCCTCACCGTCACATCCCTACCTATAATAAGTGAATTAAACTCAATAGGAACAAAAATTAGATGACGTGTCATACTATATGCGCCCTTCCAAACAAGCAACTAAAAGCATATTCAGAATACTAGAGCAGAAATGCTCAGAGCTTCTGCCTTTCTTTTTCTTTTTTTTTTTTAAAGAAATGACATGTTAGTAATCGCTAGCATGCAGTGAGACTGAGGTGAGGTGTCTGAAAAGGGTTTTCAGCCTGCGGTGGAAGATGGCAGTGACTCAGTGGGGAGTTCATACCACCACTGTGGTGCAGAGCACAGCTTCGACTGAGAGCAGCACCAGAATTTTGAACTTGATGTGCTGTAACATGTGCCTGGATGAGGTATCCCATGCCGGGGCAATGCCCAAGCTGCGGTAAGTGACGAGTTGGGAGTGAGAATGGGTTGTCAGTCACAGTCTTGACTTTCACATGTCAGCCTGAGATCATCTGTTGGACCAATCACAATCCATTACCACGGTGGCCATCACTAACGCCCCGTGAAAATTAATTCTAACTGGTTTCATGCCTCATTATGAACCTGTGACCTTGGTCCTAGTAAAAAAAAGATGCACATTTAATATTATTTAATTTGTATTATTATTTATTTCACTGTTTGGTAAATGCTTTATAAACCCTAGAAGACAAAAATGTAAAAAAAAAAATAAGATGACACTGTGATTTTATATATCATATGGAAAGAAATAAGAAACACAAACATTAGGAAAGCTAAGGTAACTTATATTCAAAATAACATCTAAAAACATTAAAACCCCTAAACTTCTACCTCTTGTCATAATCACAGTAAAAGTGGATTTTTCCATCTGCGCTGCGTCCCTGATGGAAGGTAGAGAAAAAAGTTTAGGGCTTCATATTCACTTTATTTACACAAAAAGAAATAGAGATAAGAAAAGAAAACATAGAGAGAAGAAAAACTAAAAATATAGAGTGGGAGGCACAAAGAAAGCCTGCAGGGTTTAATAAAAAGAAAAAAGAATCAAAAAACTATGTGACAGACAAACAGGAGGGAGGAAGGAAAGTAGACTGAAAAAAACAAAATTAAATAAATTTGTAGGGGACAGTGCCAGCAAACACAGAGCCAAGACTCAGCGGCCTCTCAGGGAACAGATGACTGAAGATGAAGCTCAATTTGTTCAATGTAGATTTGAGAAGGATGAACTCACGGCTGCTATGGAGGACCACAAGAGTCACGTAAATATGAAGCATTTAATTGATTAATAACTAATTGTACAATAAAAATAGGCATTATTTATTAATCTATGAATTAATGGGCTAAATTACAAAGAAAATTAAAAGAATTATGAAAATAATTTACAATTGAAATTTTAATCCATCAATAAATAGTTCAAATTAGAAAGGGATTTATAAAAACACTATAAAACAGTCAATAATTACATCATTTAAAAATACATGAATGAATTCATGAATAAATAATGGAATTTAAAAATCTATTTGAAAATGCAGTTTAAAAAGAGAAATAAATAATTGGATTCACAAATTGAATTAAGATTACATATTTTAATCAGGCATTTAAAAGGGCAACTTCTTTTCCCATTTTGCATTTGCTGAAAGAAGTAATAAAGCTTGCCATCTTGGTTTCGGACTACGGAGCCTCCGTGTGTGAAGGCATTTAGGCAAAAGATAAAATTACACATTACCACTCAGGGTCATAACATAATACAGTGACTATGGATAAGTGCCTCATACAACCCCACTTAAAAAAATCCAAACTATCCCTTTAACCATTTACTGCTAATGAAGAGGTGTTTTACTCAGAGAACTCAGACACCATTTACAATTAGCTCCTCCATTGTTTTCCCCAGTGTGGTTTCTGTGGTTGCCATGGTCACACGATCCACAAGCTAAAAACGTTCAATGACTCCAGTGACGGTGGCGAATAAAGCATGTAAGGCTGCACTGGAAAGGCTGCGGAGGTAACAGCTTATTGTTTAGAAGTACAGATGAACCAAGAGTGATATACCATTAGTATAATATGGACACCGCAGCCTCTGGGAGACACTATCAGAAGATTAGACCCACTATAGTCTCTCATTCTTAGTTTTTGGAAGTTGGACTAATGATCAGAAAGCGAGGAGGTGTCACATACTCTGGAGCGAAAATCTGAGACAGGAGCTTGCATGGCCTTCAATATTTGATTCAAACTTTTTCAAAAGCTTTTTGTGACCTTACCTTTCTGACGTGAGCTACATTTTTCATCACCAGTGGTGTGAGAAAACTCATGAGTGTTAACACACTCTCTCACACACACACACACACACACACACACACACACACACACACACACACACACACACACACACACATACAAACACACACACACACATTGTTTTTGACAAAACATAAAAGCTTTTTGGTAGTTTAACAATGAGAAAAAGTGAGAAATATGAGAAAGTTTGCTCCGGCTGGTGGGCGGTGCTTGGTATTTCCACATCTTGATCTCAACATGGCTGCCGGGTCACAAACTTTCTTATTTTACAGCTAAACAGTACACTACAAGATGTTTCTGGAAAACATTTTATGCGAGAAATAGGCATTACAGTAACAGAATATTTTTTCATATTTGATCAGCGCTGCCTAGTTTGACCGTTTCATCGGAGTTCACGAGTGATTGACAGCTGCTCAGAGACGGCAAGGTTCCAGCTCGGCTCTGATTGGTTGTTTTCCTCCGGTCTGTGAAATCTTGCGGATGCCGTTAGAAGCACCGGAGGACACAGAGGAACATGATTTTTTTCAGACTACCTGTCTCATACACTACTGTCAGGATATAGTGACATTTTTTTTAAATCATATTTGCTCCATTTCTACCTACTGCTACTTTAACAAATATTTACATGTATATCAGGGAAGGATGTAATGATGGAAGAAAAAAAAGTTGGTTTGTGCTTGTTTGTATTTGCAGTATGAAGGCAAAGAAGGCAGGTTACTTCTAGCGTTTATCTCACTGTATCTCCTATCGAGAACCATTAAAGATAACTGGTGTCAAAAACTGAACAGGAGAGAGGGCGGGAAGAAGAGATAAAGAAGACGACAAGAAGAACCTGTCAAAAAATCTCATTTCAGGACGAGTTTGTATATCAAAACAGAAATCAATTAACGCCGTATACAGGCTGACTGTGTTTACAGGAGTCACCGTCTCCAGGCAACCAACGAGACGAGCCGCCGTTAACGAGCTGCGGCGAAGCAGCTGCACGCGGCGAAGAGCCTCTTCAGAGCAACACAGTGCGTGTGTGTGTGTGTGTGTCAGCGGAGAGTGTGTGTGGGTGTTTGTGAATGTTTTGGGTTCATGGAGGTGGAATTGAAATCATGCATGAGAACGTGTGTGTGCTCTTGTATTTCTACCTCTCCCAGGACTTTTTTGAATTTTTGAAAGCTTGAGTGAGGATATTTCACGAAAGGAGGGGGGCTATGTGAAATTTCTGAGAATATTCTAATGTTTTTTTGGAATATAATTGTGTTTTGCACAGTTATACGGTGCAGCATCTCCGTGGTGACAGTTCTCTACAACAGCTGGGGCCAATGACAAGGAGCCTCTCAAGAAGTTGCAGCACATAACTCCCCCTCAAAACACAAACTAGTTCTTCCATTTGTTTGTGTGTGGATGAAACTAAGAAGACACAGTGTAGTTAGAGTTGGTGATAGCCACAGGCTAACTGCTCCCCAATACTTCCAGTCTCTATGCTATAGTATAGGCTAACCACATGCTGATTCCAGCTTTTAAAGTAATGCACAGATTAATATTGATCTTCTAATCTCACTCCCTGAAAGTGTATTTCCCAAATACAAAGCAAGCCAACGAGTAAAGTCAAGAGGGTAAACACAGAAGGCTCTTCTCATTTTTCATCTTCATCGCATCTGATCATTCTAATACACTCTAATATGCAAATGTATGTATATATTTATTATTGGAAATCAATTACCAACACAAAACAATGAGAAATATTGTCCAGAAACCCTCACAGGTACTGCATTTAGCATAAAAAATATGCTCAAATCATATCATGGCAAACTGCAGCCCAACAGGCAACAACAGCTGTCAGTGTGTCAGTGTGCTGACTTGACTATGACTTGCCCCAAACTGCATGTGATTATCATAAAGTGGGCATGTCTATAAAGGGGAGACTCGTGGGTACCTATAGAACCCATTTTCATTCACATATCTTGAGGTCAGAGGTCAAGGTAACCCAATGGAAGCCAAAATACGTATGACATGGTTGGTACCAATGGATTCTTTGGGTTTTCTAGTTTCACATGATGCCAGTACCTTCACTCCAGCTTTAAAACTGAAATTAAAATCTCAAGTTGCATTAATGCGTTAAGAAATTATTGGCGTTAAAACATATTTGCATTATCGTGTTACTATAGCGTTAACTTTGGCAGCCCTACTAGTTACACCTTATAGTGGGATTATAAGTCTGCTGAGTGGAGACAAGAGGATGTCGAGCCTGACAGGCGTGAATGTTTCTGTTTGTCTCTCTGTTTCCTCCGACTTCTTCTACTCTATGAGGTTTGTTGTCAGCTCATTTTTTGCTTGACGAGTTTATCCTTCCATTTTTTTTTTCATTCCGAAGATAAAGAGACTGAGTGTAAAAGTCTGAGTGTGAGAGGGAAAGAGATCTGTTCTTTGAAGCGTGTGTGTGTGTGTGTGTGTGTGTGTGTGTGTGTGTCTGGGTCTCATGCTGTGATATGAACTGGTGCAAATTGCCTCAGTCCAGCCCTGAAGTTAGTCTGACTTATTGGACAGCACACACACACCCACACATTCACACCCCCCCCCCCCCACACACACACACACACACACACACACACACACACACACACAGAACCTTTTCCCATGATGCCCTGCAGGGTGCCATCTCTGAACAGAAAATGAGCGTGCGGTCAGAGCGGCGGGGAGCGAGACAGGAAGCGTTTTGAGTGGAGAGTCGATACGGTGGCTTTTTGCCATCAGATCGGAGTTTAAACAGGGAATAGAAATGTTCAGTTTAACCCTTCAATGAGACGATTGCTCGGAGCGTACACAGTTTGCAGTAGAAAATGTACATGCAGCTTAATTGGAGGAAGTGATTCACAGGAAGTGTTACATTCTTGTAGCACACAGAAATGATGTCTGGTGTAAAACGTGATCATTGTACTGCATTGAGAAATGATTCTACCTTTTTTGTCTGGCACATTTGCAGTTGGTTTTATGTTGTTATAGTATGATGCCTTTTCATAATAACAATACTTATCAAATAACATGTGACAAGGTGTTGCTCATAGTGATGAACCTACAGAGAATGATCACCTTAATCTGCAGCTCTTTACTATTTTGGTTCATCGCTCGCATCGTTTTTAGCTGGTTAAGCTCTAAAAAGCCACTACTCAGACAGGTACACAGTACACCACCTGCTCAGACAGGTACACAGTACACCACCTGCTCAGCAGCAAACTGCAGACAGACACAGCTAGCTGGTGAACAAAGTGGAGCATTTAGCAGCTAAAGAGGCAGATATTATTCTCAGGAGTTGTTCAAACAAAAACAGAGCTAAAAGAGAGTGAATACTGGACTTTGTGGACACAAATGCAACTCCAAATAAATGCTAATGTTGCTCCATGACTGCAAATGCAAATGAACACGTAGTAAACACACGGCTAATACAGCAGACGTTGTGACGTAAGATTATGTGAATGTCAGTAGGAATATCCTACATATTCGTAATTTGGCCATTTTATTAACATCAAAATAAAAGGTTATTTTACTGGCGGTCCCCGGGGACCTTCGCGCCGCAGACACTGCTGCCTTTGCCAGGCAACAGCAAGGTAAAGAACCTCAGAGAGCCGGGGATGAGACCCTGAAGTGGGTTGGATGGTTTCAATTTTGTACTAGGAATCTGTCCCAAACATTCACCAAGTGCTTTGAGTTGGCTAAACAGAACCATAAAAACATTAATTATGCTTTAGTTGTTACAAGCGGATATTGTATACAACAGATATGCATTGTTGGGTTAGTAGTACCTTGAAACACCTTGCTGGTAGGTCAGCAGTGCCCCCCTCTCAACACATCTCCCTGCAGCTCTTTGAACAAATTAAATCACGGACAGAAAATCATAAGTGCAACTTGCATTGTACGCATTTATATAAAACTCATATAAATGCTGAAGGAGACTGAAGCCTTTTGACCTTCTGATTAAATAGCTGAAGAGTTGCTCTTCCGTGCTGAACACTCAACACACAAACACTCCTTGACCATGAATAATAATCTCAGGTTGAAGTTGAAAAGCTTTTTCACACATATTATTCCTGTTAAATGTGTGTGTCAGCTGTGAGCTGATGAGAGGTGAGAAGCTCACTCACAGAGTGTGCTTTACATTTTTTTTTTCATTTCCACAGTTAAACTCAGCGAAGCTGCAAGTGTCATGCATGTTTCATGTGTGACTGTGGCTCTTTGAGGCTGTGAGCCAGGCCTGTACAGTAATGTAGAATTCTGATTTATGGATGAGCTCAAAACTCGACCGAGGAAACTATAAAGGAAACGTCCAGCTGGCAGATTTGTCAAGTTCTGGGAAACATGATGCAACATTTAAAGGTGCAATTGATAACTTCGATAACATTCAGCCCCCATAGATATCACATTCTCCCTCCCCGTTCCATTGCATTCACTTCACAATAGATGGTTGCCAGTTTGTTGCACAACCTGCATATTTTTTGGTTGAGTGGAGTGAGACTCAGATATACGATGGAGTATTAGGGCCACATTGAGGAAAAAAAAATCGGAGATTTCGAGAATAAAGTCATAGATTTGCGAGCAAAAAAGTCGTATTATGAGAATAAAGTCAAAAGTTTACGCAAAAAAAAGTCGTAATATTATGAGAATAAAGTCATAAGTTTCCGAGAAAAAAAGTCGTATTATGAGAATAAAGTCTGAAGTTTACGAGAAAAAAAGTCGTAATATTATAAAGTAGTAATTTTACGTGTTATTTTAGAGGGGAAATAGAACAGCCTGTGTGAAAATGAGGAAAGTGGAGCATCTTGTAAAGTTATACTTTAGTTTAGCTTTCTCAAATAACAAAATACTTTTATCATAAGTATCAGGACCTTGAAAAGACTGAGCAAGAAACTGCGTTTATTCCGACGAAAGAACCACACGGACCTGGGGGAAACTGCCTCTTTTTTGGAGGAGGAAATTACTTTTTTTCTCGTAAAATTATGACCTTATTCTCGAAATCTCAGATTTCGTTTTCCCTCGATGTGGCCCTAATACTCCGTCGTACAGATAGATCGTACAGATGTGTGTGTGTGATTGTGCAGCGTGTGTCCTTGCGTGACTGTGTTCAGCTCCTCGTTCTCAAATGGGTGATTCATCACGTTCAGAGTCAGATTGATGGCTGCAGGCTGCAGATCAATAATGGAATAATTTTGTTGACAACGTCCCTCTTTTTAATGTTGCTGGATATCAGTGTGTGTGTGTTTGTGTGTGTGTGTGTATCTGAACATGTAGGCCTACTGATCCCGGTTCAGCCACTTTCACAAACTCTCTTATTTCTGTCGCTGCTTTTCATTTTCTTTTGTTCAATCACAACTCGTGTCATCTTGTGTTTGACAGAGAGAAAGGTTAAAGATAAAATCAGCTCATTTGTCTAAATAAATCTGAGCTGTAGCTTTCCATCAGATAAGCAACAAACGTCACATCTTTTCTCTCTCCTTCAGTCAGCAGATAGAAGCTGACAAATGTTTACCAGAAACTTTTCTGCTCTGTCCTCCTTCTGGATGTTTTTGTGGCTGCTGATCAGTTTGATAAGATTGATTATCCTCCTGGAAACTCGCAGATCTGTATTTCATACTTAAAATCTCTATAAAAAAAAAAAAGTATAATCCTCAACTTTTCAAAATCTAAACTGTCTCAAACTCTCTTGACCCGAGCCTCCCGGTCATTTCATTAAACAGTTAATGTTTCATCTCATCTAAAATTAATATTCACTATTTCCTCTTGTCCTGAACCAGCCTTTGCAAATTTGTGTTTTTTTTTTTTTTTATCATCTAATCACTTTGTCTGGTTTGCGGCATCCGTCAGGCTGGCAGGCAGCAGATGGAGGCTGACGTCTTAGCGTGGAGAAAGGAGACGAGCTGTCAGATAGTTTATCCTGCAGCCTCGTCCTCCGCTAACAACCGGCTCACCACAGGCCTCATTCATCCGCCTCGTCAGCCGGCAGACAGCAGCTGGCAGCTCGTCAGTCTCCGTACAGAGGAGACTGTACAACTGAACACAGTGCAGCAGAACTCCTCAAAGACTTCCCTCTCTATCTGTACTGTCCTAAAGTTCAGCATGTCCACAAAGACACAAAAACCCTTTCAGCAGCTCCACAGTATGAAAACCTGTAGCCAGAAACTGCAAGGAAAAGCTGGTACTCTGTAAAAACGAGTAGCTGTAGTCATTACTTGAGTTAGAGTACAAAAACATCTACTGAAAAAAGGAGTAGTAGTTACATGTTATACCGTATGCATGTAGTATTAAATATATTAGCATTAAACCTGCAGTAGAGTATTTTTGGCATCATTGTTTCCATAATAATCTTTCAGCATATTGTAATTCAAGTGTTCTGAGAGAAAACTAGACTTCACTTCTTTTCTTCTATACTCTTTGACCGTAGTCCACAAACCGATGGCTGACATCACTGTAACTACGTCCACTTCTTTTATACAGTCTCTCTCTATTCTGTCCAACACTTTCATGTTGAGGCTGCAGTACTTCCCGCTGTTTTCCACTATTTATTCAAGTCTCCCTCCCTCACCATTTCCCCATGCACACACATTACTGACCCCAGTGACATGAATACTAATCAAACAGCGTGTTTGATTTTGTATCAAAACTTTATTTATCAAACAAAAAGAATGCACCATTGAAATAACATTTCTATAAAAAAGGACCATGGGACTGTTCTACAGTGCATTACAAAACCAGCAATTGTATACAACATTGTGGATAGAAACTTCGCTTTGCTTCATCATCATCATCATCATCATCATCATCATCATCATCATCATCATCTTTTCTCCCCCTCACTCCAATGAACAAAATGTACACTCTTAAATATTGCAGTCACTAAGCTAATTTGGTTATAATGACTCTAGGATTGGACATTTTTTTTTTAAAGGGCGAAGTCAAACTGTATTTACGCGGAGAAGTCGGCTCCTCTGTCGAACAATGACGTTCTGGAAATGAAGTCATTGTCTGCGTGAGAGGAGATAAGGGCCGTTTTAATTTGGCCCCTTTCACCCCGACGAGATGAGGTCCAAATCATTTTTTGACTTTTTTTCTACCCCCATTATTTTCTTCTTCTCTTTTGTAAGCCGTCGGCCTGAAACTGTCAGTTTTTTGCGCGCTGACTGAGTCGATTTCACGCCAACATCAGGCCACTTTCAAAGTCGGCACATCCCTGACCAACTTCACTTGGTCTTTTTTGACCGTGTAATTTGTCCCTTTTTGATCCTCAATGGTTCCCACGCAGGAGGGCAGCACCCAAAAGAAAAAGTTAATGAAGTCGAGTTTCCCTTTGAAATGCGGGAGCAAAGCCTCCCCAGGTTCCACCTTATCGGGTCTGGTTGGTGTTTCTGAGTTTCACACAGTCACCACAGGAAGAGTTCACAAGGATTTACAGATAGAGGATGAGGTGTTTTTAAAAGGATAATCCTGGTGTGATTCTTTAGTCCAACTAAAAGTTGATTGTGATGGAATATCTATCTTAAACTACAAAAATGAACTACAACTCAGCTCCACCCAGGCTCCGCCCTCTTTGCCCAAATTAAGATTTCCCGGTTCAGGTAGCAGGTGAGGTGTTATGGTGCCTTCAAATGAAACTCGTGATCTCGTGTTTACAACGTGGGAAGTCGTGTACACGATATGCTTGGCGTTCAAGTGGTTAAGTCGTGAGAACACCGCTGCTAAGCAACGGCAATATTAACGTTACTGTCGGTGTCTAGAAGCCATAGAGGCTAACGATTTAGCAAGCTAGCAAGTGAGTAACATAATATAGTAAATGTAAAGGTATAATGAAAGAGGAAAAAGATGAGCCCGTTGGGAATAACAACATTTTCCTCAGACTTATACAATTATGAACAAAAACAATAAACGACTAAAATTACAGTATATTAACTTATTATGCACGAAAAATGAATTTCCATGGCCGCCGCAATTTCCGACAACATCAACAAACGCGTCACAACTCGTGAACTCTGATCTTTCAGAAACTTTCCACTTACGAGGTCGTGAATACGACATGAGGGGGGGACGTTCAAATGGACTCTTCTCGTAAACACGGTAAACACGATCCCATCTGAAGGCACCATTAAACCAATCGAGTGCTACAGGAATGAGTCCTAATACGTGGAAATGAGTTAGGATTTTAAGCACTTCCGGTTCCCTCGCCTGGAAGTCAACGGGTTTTTAGTTAGACGGCTGAAATAAGGTCTGTGGTTAACACATGCTGAAGAGATTTTTTTTGCCCTATGACATAAAATGCATCAATAAATATCCCACTTGTGAATATTGAAGCCTTTATGTGTCTTAAAAAAGGCGGTTGCTAACAAGTGGCTAAATGACACTACTACACCTCATCACGCCGCCTCGTTGTGTATACTCGCACTCATGCGACCGTGGTGTAGTTCGTTTGTAGCCTAACGTTAGCTTTTTACTTCTGGCGACTGCATTTACTCTTCAAAAATCATAAAAACGGTGTTCATTTGTGGAGATTATCTTGCTGAACAAAACATCTAAGTATCATAAACGTGTGTTTGCCACAGAGCTTATTTTCTGCAATAATCCAAAACCCGAATGGAAAAATCCCATCGGCTTTTTGTCGAGGGAACCAGGGCGATGCTAACTTCCTGGTTGGCCTAAAAACAAACATCATCCCTGCAGCACTCTATACTCCTGGCTTCAAAACATCACAGACCCTATAGGGACATGTCTGTCATTATATACAGGTTATAGTTAGACAGGATAACTGCATAGATGCCATCAATCTACATATTTTAGACTGAAAATAAACAAAAAAAGTGGTGGTGACTGTGTGTCCTCAGAGTGACTCAGTTTGGTGACAAACCATTGAAATATTTCATTAAGAAATGTAAATATTCTTTCTACAATATTATTTTTAAAAAATACTGAAACCTTTTAAGGCAACAAACGAACAGAAATAAACTAAACAAAAACTCTGAACGGCGCTTCAGTCCTCTTTTTCATTTTGTTCTTTGCTAAACTAAATTTACATCTGCAGAAATATCACATGGGTATAAATAATAGTCTTAAAGAGCACTCAAAATAAAGTAATAATAATAATAATAATAATAATAGTAATAATATATTAAATTTGATTATAAAAAAGTTACTACTACTCTAGTGGAACTGTACACTGTAAAAAAAGCAGCGTTCTGTAATGTAGTTCTGCTGCAGCGACGCTTTTCTCCACAGTAAAATACACATGTAGAGCCAACAAGAAAAAACAAAAACAAAACAAACGCCAACATCTGGCTGTTAGAGGCCGGGGTCAGACTGTGGATGTGGAAGCCTTTGTGTCGATACGGAGACGAGAAGTTTGGTTCGTGATTCACTGTGTAAAGTTTAACAGAAAAAAATATCTGTGCTGATCAAAAACAAACAAAAGTTCCCTCTAGTTCCCTTTTAGTTTCCTGTACTGAAGGCCAAACCTTTACCTCATGGTTGACAAAATGAAACTGGATATTTTACTTGCACTGAATGATGAAGTCGACTGTTTGATGTAACCCGTTCTCACTCCCAACTCGTCAAATACTGACGCTTGGTCAGTTCCCCTCGGCGCCTGATACTGACGGCACCCTTTAGCGTCTGTATGAGACTCACGTCAGAGCAACTGATGTAGTATAAAGAGCGAGAAAGTCGGCTTAGGGAGGAGGACAGGGTGAATGGATGGGTCAAACAAACACAGGACTTACACCCAGGAGACCGCTGTTCGTGTGCCGTGTGAAACCAAGTCAACGTTGACTTGTTTTACCTCACCTTTATTACGTAATTAACTAATGCCGCATACGCAAGTTACGTAACAAACATACTTATTTTAACCTAAACCATGATCTTTTCCTAAACCTAGTCTATTTTGAAAAGACGCTTTGCATGATACGAGCAGAAACTGACGCGTCCAAAACTGACGCTAGAGGGGAACCTAGAGCGTGATAGTTTGAAGCGTAAGGCCACTGACCAAGCGTCGGTATTTGACGAGTTGGGATAATGGTCATTCTGTCTCTGTTGTGGGATCAGTTGAAGACGCACACCAGCATTTTGAGACGTTTCAGTCCCTTAACTTCAAATACTTGTACTTTACATTTTCCAAAACTTCCCATCAGTTTTCAGATGAATTAACTTCCTTTCGAGCAGCCGTTGATTTCAGTCATTTCTATCAAAATGAACTGAGCTCATCCATCAGTCAACATGTCCGCATTATTCTTGTCATGTTCCTGGTGTGTGGTGATACAGTCGTGACTCAACTCATTTGAATTTCACACTAGAAATGAGTGGAAACTTGCGACTGCATCATGGAAAGAAAATGATTTGCGGTAACATGACTTATAAGTCATATTTAATGAACGGACTTAAATATGCAACTACTCTTGAGTCTAAATGAGTCTGACATGTACTGTAGTGATGAAAAGCAGGTACAGAACTGCCCGTCTGCTACGGGCGGTTCTTTGGTGCCGGGGGATCGACTGATTTAAATATGAACATAGAGGACGTAGATGAATGTTACTTCCCTGCCACTGACTGGCAAAGAAATGTCTTAATCAAAAATTATGCAAAAGTGTTCTCTGTAAGATCTGCTACGAAATCTGATCAGTGGCGCAGATTCAACCGAATCCAAATTCCTGCTGTTTTGCTTCTGCTGGCTTTAACTGAATGAGCGGAATATGATTCGCTTCCTAGTTATAGCTTATACAAGACCAATTTAATGTTATTATTTTGGTTAATAAGCCAAAATCTTTTCCTTGCCACTGCAAAAAAAAATCTCAATTTTAACACTAACTGTTCTCTAAACAAGCAAAAATATCTGGCAAAACTTCATCTGCTTCCGATACAAATCAACTTGTTTCAGTAATCCTGCAACGAGGCAAAATGAGAATAAGAGAAACGATCTTAACAGACTTCCACAGGAAAAGGCGTATAAATGCCACGATAATGCGCAAGGCGTTTAGCGTGCAATAAGTACGCCTTTCTTGATTTCAGCGTGTCTTTTGTACGCCATGTATCCTGTACTGACTGCAATGTAAACGCATCTGCGTATAAATGCTACGGTAAGAGTTAGTGACGTAGTATAAAGAGTGAGAAAGACCTATTATGGTGGGAGAATGGGCCTAACAAACACTGGACTTTTAACCAGGAGACCAGCGTTCGAGACCGTTGTTGACCGTTGTTTGTTTTGCAAGTTACTTTAGTGACGTTTGTCACGTGACACGTTATTTATTGATGTTCGTGACGTGTTTTCCGAAGTTGTTTCCGTACGTGTCTTACTTTGTTTACGGATTTCTTTTAAGCCCAACCATTACGTTTTCTCTTACCCTAATTTAGTGGTTTTCTTGCCTAAACCTAACTGCCGACGTTTGAGTGGCGTACAAACGACACGCGAAAAGTGGCGCACAAATGACACGTGAAAAGGCTAAAATGCTTACTCATGACACGCAGAATGTCTGCGTAATGTCGTGGTATTTATACGCCTTCCCGTGAGACCTGGTCGGCTGATGAAAAACACATCTTTTAGGTTACATTGCGAGTCTCTGAGAGAGCTGGATGACACTTTGACGGATACACCGGCTGATTTTGTGGATCCCATCTGTAATATTTAAACCACAGGACGATCCTTGTCATCACAACATTTAGCACGTCTGATGTGTCTGATTCCAGACAGCTGCATCTGTGCCACTGAAGCAAAAGAACCAGTTTTCTCTTAGTTGTCTCTGTTTAAAAAGGGACACTGTGCTTTTGGGACAAGCCCTCAGCAGAGCAGAACGTCTCATCTGTTCCCCCGGTGTCGGCTGTGCAGGAGGAACTAATTAACATAACACAGAGCACATTTTAACATTTCACAAAGACTTCAAATAAAGTGAGTAGATACAGAGAAAGAAAAATAACACTTCGGTGCAACCCTGTCTCCTGAATTATGTTCCCATATAACTAAACTGCATATCAAATATGTTTCCAGAGAAGTGTATTTCCTCACGGATTACGGTCGCAGTTTTATGTAACATGTTTAATGTTTTAAACTGAAACAAAACAAAGATGCTACAAAACTACTTGGTTAGGTTCAGGTTCAGGTTCAGGTTCAAGAAATAGTCACGAAATGTAATGTATTGAATCGTGTACATAGACACCAATTTCAAATTTCCAGCACGAAATCAATTCGTATGTAACCTACATAATTGTGAACCAGGAATAATAGAGAGCAAAGAACGCCGCGTAGGGAGAAGGTCGGAGTAGATAGGTGTCAAAAAACACCGTACTTTCGCCCAGGAGACTGATGTGTTCGTGTGAAACCAGAAGTCAACGTTGATTTATCTGTCCAGTAACTTCCGTATTTAAGTTACGGCACTTCCGGAGTTGTTTAAACCCAAACTGTGATCTTTTCCAAAAGCTAACTAAGTAGTTTTGTTGCCTAAGCCTACCCAAGCCGATCTATTCCTAAACCTAACTAAGGAGTTTTATTTTGAAAAGACTGGAGCGGAAATTGACACATGCAACGTCTATGTGATACATCAAAAACAAACGTAATCCGGGAGAAAATATGTTTCCCTCGAAACGTAGTTGACTAATGCAGTTTAGTTGCATGGGAACGTAATTTTTTGGAGACCAGCCTGTTCGGAGAAAAGTAAAGGCACGTAGGATGTCTTCTTTATCTCGACGGCAACAGAAACTCAATAACGGCAAATGAGTCATGATAAATAAAATAAATAAAAACACATTTTGGTAAAAAAAAGTGAAATTACAAAAAAAAACTAAAAACAGTTTCTGTCAGTCGACTGTTTCCACGATCGTCAACATTTCGGCCTCATTCTGACCAACTACAAAGCTGAGCCAGGCTAAGTGTGAAGGCCGCCGGGAAGGAAGGAATCAATCTAAGAACTGATGGATGATTTAAAAAAGGATCAGTAGTTCTTAAAATACTATTTATATTTAATGGGCTAAAATGTGCACCAGTATGACCACTTATTTTCATCGTACTTTTCCCTTTCGACACCGAAGAGAACAAATCTCTCGTGTCAACAGGCCATTTAATTTAGAATTTACCGCTCAAATCAGATTCTCTTTCTGTAAATCAAATTTCGGTCTCGCCCGGCAGCGTCGGATCATCCCATCTGTCCGCCGCTCTGCTTTCTGAAGGAGGGAAAAAAGAAGTAGAAGTATTAAAGCACTCGGCTCAGACTGGATGCATCTCCCAGAACACGCTGATGAGTTTGATCCCCGCACCGCCCGCTTGCCTGCGTTTGTTCACCTTTCATCCCCGCGCTCGTTCCGCAGAGACGTTACCTTTCCATCCCCTCCATCCGCGAGACTTTTCCCCCCGCAGCCGTAACGGCCCGGCGAGCGTGAGCTTGAATCATAATATTTGAAACGGCGTTATAATGAATTCCCGGCCTCATTCCTCCGTGCCCTAGCTTGCACATACAAACCACCTCTGAATATCAATTCACCTTCTCTGCCTCCGCTCCCTCTGTGTCCCTCAGGCTTTTTTCTTTCATCACAGAGAGATAAAGGTCTGAAAATTACAATATGGTGACTGGGGTGACACAGTCAAATATGGAGCATACTGATGGCCTGCTTTTCTCCCCTCAGCTGATTAATGAATCATTTGTCATTTTAAGCTCCTGCCTTTCTGTGCACTCCCAAAAAATACCCCAACCCGTTCATTCTTACACTAATTCTCCAAATCAGACTTCGCTTTCCTGCTGTCAATACAAATCTATTTGTAAAGAACTGAGCAGCGGATGCTCTATCGTCCTGACTGACCTAAAGTTACGGAGGTCAACACCACATGACTGATTCCCTCATTGCAAATATTTTCCTCTTTCCACTTCTTAAAGAAAGTAAAACTAAAAATGGCACAAAAGATTCTCTCCATACCCGTTAATAATTTTGAATAAAAATGAAACTTCTTTTGACGCGTTCAAACGCTGCAGGCTATCAGTTTTCATGACCTTAAAAGTAGCTCTTTGTGGAAATATGTTTGATAAAACCTGATTTGAAAAAACACAGTTCTGACAGGACAGCGAATGTAAAAATATACTTTGTGGAATATGCATTATTTGCGTGTATGTTTTTGTTATTTTTGTTATTTTTTTTTGTATAAAAACGGAACGCCCTGAAGTAAACTCAAAGTGTGAATCTGGCGGTTTTGCAATTTCCCCCATGTGGGCGATCCAGGTCGACAGAGGTACATGTGTGTTTATCTCATGAAAAATAAATATGGATTCATCAAAGCAGGCCCGAATACAGCACGCTCATCTTCAGTCAAACGCATACTGAAACTGCACAAAGGGAAAAAATAAACAATGGTAGAGGTCACTCTCATTATCATCATCATCGGCCGCCCTCTGACGTCTCTAATCTCAATAATAATAATAACACAATAATTCCACTAATAATAACTTGATTTTTGATCCCGTTTGCTGTAACACCTCCTTCACAACTGATTCTTTCATCAAAGTGATGCCGAATTTCAAACTATTTATTTGTTTTCTCAAGAAAACAAGATCTTTTTGTGATCTTATCACTGAGATCTTGATCCAGAGATAACAGTTTAATCATTTACTTTGAGAACATACCGCCAACTTAATTATCTCTTTCTCACGATTGAGATGATATTGTGTTTTGCAGGTGCTCCAAATCATTTTTTCTACAACCTTGCTTCAGTGACGATGCCTCCAAAAATGTTACTATCTTTTGTGAACACATGAACAGGTTTCCCAAAGGAGACTGTCCATTGTTCCGACAGCCCATTGTACCGAAAGCACACACTCGCTGTGTAACAAACAGAAGCAGAAAGCTAGTTATTATACATCATTGGACCTTCCCGATATATTTTCAGACCGGCGAAGGTATTTATGATCCACCACTTTGCCTACTTGTTGCCTTGAATGCCTTCGTTGGTTGGGTTGGTTAGGTTTAGGCATGAGGAGCGAGATTAGTTTTGTTCAGGGTAGGAATATCAGGGTGTCTTTGGGAAAGCTCAACCATACAGGAGTATTGGAAGGAGATAATAATGACTTTATCAATTGCCACAAAAGAAGAGCTTCCACGATGCCCTAAATTGTGTATTTTCGGATGTTTCCCAGTAAACTGTAAGTTTAATAATACGAATAAGAAGATGGTTATATTCTGTTTAATTGAAGCTAAACATAAAATTGCTCTGTTATGGAAATCTATGAATAGACCAAGTAAACAAAGTTGGGTTGATGGATTGTTGTTTGTCTGGTTATGTAGAAACTTACCTATATAGTAAATAAGATATAAGATGTGGGACTCATTAATGACATTTCTGAAGGTGGAAATTTTGCTAAGACCTTGTGGGGATCAACTGATATTTTAATTTTTTAAATTACTATATATATAATAATAATATATTATTATTATTATTATTATTATTATTATTAATAAGAGTGATTTTTTCACCAATCGTTGTACCTTGTCAGCAAGTACGACAGCAGAATGTGCCTTTCTTACGTTATATTCAAAGTGACTTTATGTGTTGTGTTAAGGTTTTTGTGCACCTTTTAAGTGCAATGTGAAGTGTATATTTTTTATGTTATGTGAAAAATTTCAATAAACATATTTGTCAAAAAAGAATATCAGGGTAAGTCAATCAAAGGTAGGGTAGGGCGGGTAATGCCTTTGCCATGGTAAAGGAAAAAAAATATTGCGACCAGGAAGATCCGATGATGTAATTTTGCATAATAATTAGCCATGTGCTTCTGGGTTTCTTGGGACATTTTTACTACTGTTGGGGTTTTAGATGGAACAATGGCATGGCACCGTCCCAAAAGCCAGACCTCACTTAACTTTTCTCTCATTCTTCACGACTCCAACCAGCAGGGAATCACTGAATGTGACATACGTACAGTGCAATTGTGAACGAGGTGTTAAGACCGTATTTGAACACGTTTCTCTAAAGGACCATCCAATCCAACCTTCATTTGTCCAGGATGGGATGGGTCCTACTGTACCAATCCAAATCCAGATGTCTTATAACATTTGTTCCACACAGATCATCTTACTGCTTTTCATTGACTTCCAGTCCATGGTCGGGACTGAGACAGACTTAAAAACAAAGAAGTTTACAATAAGTTTTCCAACATGAGAATTTGGCACGAGTCCTTTTAGGTAAAGATTGGAGTTTGTCTGGGTTAGGGAGAGTAAAGGCTTGGTCAAGAGCAGCAACAGACTGTGGGAGTCTATAGAGGTTTCTATACAGTCCTGTAAGAGTAGAGTCAGCTGGATCCAATCCAGGCGATTCAGACCGGTCTCGTAGGTTCTCACACTTGTTTCTATCCAGCCAAAATCACATTTTTAATCCCTTTCCTTTTTTTTTTTTTAACCACCGCATCCAGAAGTGGAAGGGCTGCATGGGTTATGGGTTATGGTTGTGTCACTGAAATCATACTGCTTTCTTCGAGAAGAGGGAAAAAAAGAGAGATATTGAGGAAAAATAGGCAAGAAATGCCGGAGAGGATCACCACAACAGACCTCGACCTCGGATCCGGGTGAGAAAACGAACGTTTTGGTGAAACTTTGGTGGCTGAGGATGTGTTTCCTATTTCTTACTGTAGGTTCTGGTGGCATTTTCAAAACAATGACACATCCTGTAACTGCAAAGTTGGAATAGCCAAACAAAAAGACAAAAGGAATACTTCCAACAGCGATCATGAAAAAATAAGTGAGGTACAGTCACAGTAACTGAGTTGTGGATAACTCAGCGGAGGAGGACGCTAATAAATACCACAAAGAAGAGAAACAGGAGGGATCTTATAACGTTGTCTTCTTTTTTTTGTGATAATCCCATCATCCTGTGTCATTAAGCCGAGGCGCTAGGCATTGGGTTTTTCTAGTTTTGTGTTTGAGGTTGAAGAGTCCAGAGGGGTTTCAGTTTGAACCCCTAAAGAAGCCCCTCCAGCCTTGTCCTGTTCTTGGAGTTGATGCTGTGCTGCTGTAGTGTTTATCCTCTGTTTGATTCCCTTTTATCCTATCCCGGTCCCAAACAGCAGACACTAGCCGAGCCCAGTAGAAACCAAACAAACTCAACCAAGCACAGATGGAGGTCTGATTCCACAGAGGCGTCTTCAAACCCAGATTGACCTGTCGCCGCCCCTCAGCGTACGGAGAGCAGGTGACATCAAGGCTTGAAGAAGGGTTCCAGACTGGATCGTGGCCGAGGGCTGGGCTGGGCTGGGCCGGTATTAGAGGTTAGAAGGCGGAGCCGGTAATGGCGTTGAGCTGCTTCATCAGCCCTTCTAGACTGGCCATCTGCTCCGACAGGTCGTCCTGCTCGTAAACCTGAAAGACAAAAAACAAGACTCGGTCAAAACCGAGTACATGTCTGGACCGTGTACGGCCGGTCTGCGAATTTGTGGCTAAATTGTCACACAAATAGTTAGTGGTCATGTCTGTAATGTTAGATCCAGCGGTACATGTCCACCAGGTCCGGCGAGGACGCTAGGGGACGCTCAACCGGCCGTTCAAGCGGTGACATACCCTATCGTTCAATGCATCTGATTGATCGCTGGTTTTCAGGTCGCCGTTTCAAACAGGAAACAACACGGCGGCCTGCTCGTAAACGTTCTGTTTATTCCGTCTAAACAATCCACCAAAATCTACTTCTGACGTGTCGCGCTGGACGGCTTATTTGCATGAAGTTGAGATTGCGCCAGTGTGTGGAACCGCTGACACGCCCCCCCCCCCCCTGAAAACGTAAACACAGGACTGTTCCGGCCTTTTCACTTTGAAAGAGTAACAGCCAACGAGGAAACTCCAACACTCGGCCGACCAATCGTGTAACTTCATCACTCACTCAGTGACAGACTTTTACGTTTTCGGGCTGCGGTCCAGCCAGAAAAAGTAGAGCAGTCTATACACCTGTGAGCTTTATAGAAACCTGCCCGAATATCTGTGTGGTAACTCTTTACAAATCAAGCACTTGGTGGATAACCTCGGTGACAGAGCCGCTTCACAATAACAGCCTTTCCGTCATTTGCCAGCGGAAAGCTTTTAGCTTAACAGACTTCATTCGAGCTCTGACAGCATGACAACAGTGAGCCTGCTGTCTGTTAGGTCAAAGTCAGAACAGAATCGTAGGCGTGAAACTAAATTTATACAGCAACTACTAAACTACTGAAAGCTGAACATAGTAAGCCTTTGAAAAATATTTCCTCCTCTTTGGTGATTTGCAAGTCCAAAACGTTTTTGTTAAACCCAGGCTACATTCTGTTGAACACAAAGTTTTTAGATGTCTAGGTTACGTATTGTTTCAACAGCATTTCAGTTACTATGTTTTAGGGCTGTCAATTGATTAAAATATTGGCCATATCTGTAAAGGGGAGACTCGTGAGTACCCATAGAACACATTTTCATTCACATATCTTGAGGTTCGAGGTCAAGAAACCCCCTTGAAAATGGCCAAGCCTGTAATTTCCTCGCAAATATTTAGGGTAAGCTTGGAGCGTTATTTAGTTTCTTTTGCGACTAGCTAATATGACATGGTTGGTACCAATGGATTCCATAGGTTTCATATGATACCACTATCTTCACACTAGCTTTAAAATTGAGCCCGCTACAAAAAAAAACGCAAGTTGCGTTAATGCGTTGAAGAAATTAGTGGCGTTACATTTGCGTTATCGTGTTAACTTTGACAGTCCTACTATATTTCAATATGAAGTAGATCCTATATATCTACGCACTGAATTACAGTCATTAAAATACTGTTGAAACACTGGTTTTATGTAGGGCTGCCCCCTAAACGTTACTGATTTAAATCAAGGAGCTTCTGATTCAAACCTCATGTTGAAGCTTCAGCCTTTTGATTTTGTCGCGTCGCAGAGCAACACGAGAGAAACCTTGTCTTGATGTATAATGACTTAAATAACTCTAATGGAAATACAGAATTTGCACGCAATCTGCTCGTTGCTCGAGAATGCCTGAACTATCAACTGAACAAAACTCTGGTACTACTACTACTGTCCAGTGTGACTGCCACTTGCAGGAAAGATGACTTAACTATGACTAGGATGCACACTTCTCATTTCTTTGACTGTTTGATAAGGAAAGCAAAGCTCACAGGGTGTATAGTTAATGGACTACATCAAGTATAAAACCAGTGATAATATCCATGTTCACAAACTGTGTGACATCAGGTTAGATAACAGTTTGCCTCAGAGTCGACCACATCAAACATGTTGGGAGTTGTTGCCGTCATCGGTCTGAATTCGTTTCAAAGGAGAGGATACACCGACAGCGTGGACGGCTGTACTTTGATCCTGCACAGACTCTGTGATCACTGTGTAATGGCATGTTCGGTCTGGCTACAAACACTGTCACCTTTGAGTGGGTCGGCTTAAGTGCCTCCATCTCTGTGTATGTGTGTGTGACAGTCAAGAGCGCATCGCCCACATACGCACACACTCTCTCGGTGTGTTATATTGAGCGTGGCCTTCATGCAGAGTTTGTCTTTGCAGTTGGAAAAAAAAAATTCAATATTCTCCTCAGCACGCTGTGGAAAACCAATAAAGGCTCAGCGGAAATATTTGAATTGAAAGGTTTGTGTCAATGCATAAAAACTTCTCCACGTACTTGTACTGAATTATCACCGTGTACAGTCAGTGGACGAGTCCTTCATTATACTGCACTGATCCTGCATAAATATCCCTGCAGAACTCCAGTGAAAAAGTCACCTATTTAAAGCACCGTTGCTAAGTGCAGGTACTCTAAAAATATAAAAGGAAAACTACAGATATACAGACAACAGAACTGTTCCCCTTGTGTTTAATCACCTGTGTGTGCAGATTACACAGCCTGACAACTGTGAATCATTTCATCAAAGTTAAAGTTGAATAACAATGCTTTTGTATTTCCCCAAACACTTTCAGCTTTTTAGCTTTCAATTCTAAGGACTATTTTCATTATTGATTAATAGATTGATCTATAAAATCACATTTGCCAAAGGTGACGTAGTCAAATTGCTTCTTTTGTCCGACCACAACTACAAAAGCTAAAATGATCAGTCTGCTACTATCACATAAGACGGAGATAAGCAGAAAATCCTTATATTTTAGAGGCTGGAACTACAGAATATTTGTCATTTTAGCTTGAAAAGCAACTAAAAAGATTAAAGAATCATCCTTATAGTTGCTGATTTCTTTTTCTGCCATTTGACTAATTGATTGATTGATTAATCGTTTCAGATCTACTGTATTTCAAAAAAATACATTGAATTTACTATTCGAGAAATGGGGATTAAATTTACATATCCAGATGAAATATTATACTTTGTAAAACAGATTTGGGAAAGTTATTTGTCATTGATTGGTTGTTCCAAAAAGAATTTATAGCTAACAATTTTGATAATTGAATTGTAATGTGAAAATGTGCTACTTTTCTTTCTTTTATATTTACATTATAAAACTGAATATCTTTTAGTTTTGGACTGTTGGACAAAACAGGACACTTGAAGACCAATTCTCGGATTCCGAGACATTTTCTGACAATCAGCCGATTGTAAATATAATCAAAAGCTTAAATGATAATGAAACTAATCATTTATTTTTGAAGATTTTGACTTTTCTCGCAGGTGTTCAGCTTCTCACGGCATCCTTTTATTTTGAAATTAGGTATATGTGCTGTAAGTCTGCCTCCAGAGAGATCTGAACCTGCTGATCCAGATTTGAAAATCAGTCTGGTCCAGTTAAAGCTTTTAACCTGACCAGACAGAGTCATGTTGGATCAGCTTTCGACCGCTTTCTGCCTCGGGACAACTTAACCTCGGCCATTTATAGATTTTTTTTTTTATCGCCCCCATTTAAAACATCAGTGGGGCCCAATCAGGACGCTGGAACAGTTAAACACCCTGAATCCACCAGCAGCAGCCAGTTTACCAGTTAACAACTAACAGACAGTTAGGTGATAATTTCAGTCAAAACATATTCAATTGATAATCCAATGAAAGCTTCCTAAATATATCACACATTGAATGCTTTATCGGCATGTGTTTTGCAAACCACTGTTTTTTTTTTACTCAAAAAGACCAAACTGGTGCCAAAATTTTCTTTGGAACTTCAACAATCATTTTTAATATTGTATTGTCTTGACTTTGCTTGTACGGTGTCACTGGAGCAACACTTTATCACACCAACAGTTCCCGCTAATGACACTGGATATGCTCCAGATCTAACATGCCAGAGTTGATGCAAATACGACAAGAAGTGGAAGATTTTACTCTTAGTTGCTCATCAATACATTGTTCAAATTTCCCCAAATTTGGTAGGCACGTCCAGTTTGTCCTCCAGCGCTGTCAAACCAAATTTGGTGAATATCCAATGATGTTTCTCTTTGTGATGCTCTTTGTTTCTACTATACTCTTTTATTCCCTATTCTGTTTTTCAGAAGTTTTAGCGGGCTGAGTTTTAAAGCTAGAGTGAAGATAATGGTATCATATGAAACTAAACAACCTATAGCATTGGTAACATGTCGCTTGTCATGAAGAATGCTAAATAACACTTAAAAGTTACGCTAGATTTTGGCGAGGAAAAACTGGCATGGCCATTTTCAAATGGGTCCTTTAACCTCTGACCTCAAGATATGTGAATGAAAATGGGTTCTATGCGTACCCACAAGTCTCCCCTTTACAGACATGCCCACTTTATGATAATCACATGCAGTTTTGGGCAAAAATTATGCAGTTGTTTGCATGCAGTATAAATGTGTTATTTTCGCCTATTCTAAAAATAGTATATTTTAATATTTCTGTATACTGGGGTCCCTAAACAGTCTTAGAATTACATAAATGGGTATGACTGGAAAGCTGAGACTGAAACTGACTGAAACTCTCGAGTGTGGCTTTTCAACTGTTGACAAATCTCTGACTCACTGATTCACATTATAGGAGGAGAAAAACCACTAACAGCACCTGTACGGCTGTCCGTTTTCTGTGTAATACACACAGAGTGTGACCGTTTGACCTTCCTCTTTCACTCTGAATGAGGCCATAAAAGCTCATCTAGAAGCCACACACTGCCAGGTGTTTTCCATCTTCCACGGACAAAAAGGCTTCTGTAAAAATCATAACAGTGTACAAAAAACCCAATGATCTCCTGATCCCATTTGTTGACCCGTAACGGCAGAGTTTAACTGAGTCGCTAAACGCTTCATCAATGGGATAAAACGCCCGTCGATGCTCCTGGTTTCTCTCTGATATCCTGTTATCTCTGTCGGCCTGCTGACCTGGATTCATGCTCCTCTATAATCCATCAGAGATTCATCCCAACACAGCAAAGCGAAAGGAAAACATGGAAACTTTGTTTCACACTGACAAAGAAAAACAAAAAAACAATAACTGTGTTTAAAAAATTCAGATTAGGGCTGTCAATCGAATCGAATATTTAATTGCGGTTAATCACATGATTGTCTATTGTCGCGATTAATTGCAAATTTATCACATTTTTTATCTGTTCAAAATGTACCTCAAAGGGAGATTTGTCAAGTATTTAATACTAATCAACATGGGAGTGGGCAAATATGCTTCTTTATGCTTTTTCTATGTATAAATGCATTATTGGAAATCAATTTACAACACAAAACAATGACAAATATTGTCCAGAAACCCTCACAGGTACTGCATTTAGCATAAAAAATATGCTCAAATCATAACATGGCAAACTGAAGCCCAACAAGCAACAACAGCTGTCAGTGTGTCAGTATGCTGACTTGACTATGACTTGCCCCAAACTGCATGTTATTATCATAAAGTGGGCATAGTTTCATATGATACCAGTATCTTCACTCTAGCTTTAAAACTGAGCCCGCTACAACCTAAAAATCACAAGTTGCATTAATGTGTTAGAAATTAGTGGCGTTAAAACAGATTTGAGTTGAAATGAATCACTGAAACGCCAAAATGATAAACTACTACTGAGACAGCGAAGGATCAACATACAGAATAACTTGTTACTGGGGAAACATGGTTCTGAATGAGAATGACTGACAGTTGTTCGAAGGGTGGGACCATATCTTAAAGAAAGAAAAAAAACAGTTTAAAAAACGGATGCGTTTATTGGCTCCAAATAGTAATGAAAATGAGGTAGAGGCCTACGTGTGTTCTGGCAGGAGTAGTCTGCCCCATAATGTAGGTTAATTAGTAGATGTAATGTGATTAATTCTTAGTTAGCAGTAACAGACATTCTGTTGTTTTGAGTTGTGAGTGAACTGCAGAGCAACATGGATCTGAGCAATAAAGAATATTTGAATAAAAAGAAGCTTTTTTTTTTTCCATGTTTACTGTTGTTTCATTATTTCAAAGTTTTGTTCACCTCTGAAATAATGGTGCCACATCATTTGTGATCTGACATATTGCAACTATACAATACACTTAAAAGAATATACATCTTTGAAGAAACCGAAAGCTGATATAACCTTTTACATCTTAACCCACATGAAGAAAGAGTTTGAAAATGCGAAGCGTGGACCGTGATAAGTGTGGCTTGGCTGCTGCTCATATAGAGACCTTTGAGTTTTAGTATGAAACATTGCTGCTGCTCTAGAAACAATATTTTGTTATTTAAAAGTATAAAGACATGATATTTATGATCTTAATTTATTCTTTTTCTTGCACAGAAGTAAAAAAAACAACTGGATAAAGGATTGGCTTGAACGCAACAGGAACATTAACAAACAAAACAACAAAGAAATGACTGGGGAAAAGGGGCTGGTATATGTACTGGTTGGCTGATTGGGGAAAATGAAAGGCAGGTGTGTTGGCAGGTGAAGATCAGGTGACAGGTTAAGGTGGGAAAGACTGAGGACATCTGGTGGACAGGTTGTGAATGGCAGGATGGAGGGAGGGAGGGACATTATTAGCCAATCTGTTAAATGACAGAGAAAACTAAATCAATTGTCCTTACTGTAATGAATGAGACTGAGCTACTCACTGATACGACTACGACTAACACTGAATATAATAACTAATGTGTTCAGTGACCTTCCCCCCTGTCAGAAACTCTGCTTTCAGACAGAGTAAAACTCTGAGAGAGAGAATGAAGAGTCGGAGGACGCCAGTGGTGTTCGGGGTTAAAGGTCAGCTGATGCATTTTATAATTGTGTGAACCTCTGACCTGCTGTTCAGATCACACTGAGAACAGCAGTAAACACACACACACTTCATCCTCCCTTCTTATACTGTATATAAAAAACAAATACAGAGCATAAAACTGGTGTTTTAAACCTGAAGTTTGGTTCAGAACTTTCCAGAGTTCAGGAATAAGCAGCAGTGTTAAAATATAAGTCTTGTGATGTTCCGTAATTTTCTTACTATCGTCACATCCCACAAAAAAACACCAAAACAATCCATACCGTATATGCTACTAAGAAGTATTGTGTTTGTATCCAAAGCTTGATATATCTTGTTGCTTCGTATACCTAATCGTGAGCCATGCCGAGCAGGGGCTGCCTCTAAGGAAGTCAGGTGACGTGGTATAAAGAGCGTCAAAGTCGCCGCATAGGGAGGAGGTTTCCCCATGGTCTAGTGGTTAAAAAAGTTAACAAAAAAATTGCAATAAATCGTAATATCAAATCACAATATTTAAAAATATCGAATCGGCACCCAAGTATCGTGATAGTATCGAATCGGGAGATAGGCGAATCGTCCCAGTCCGACTATTTTCTTCCATTTGAGTAACGTTTGTTAAAAACTACAGTGACAGCTGTTTTAGGAAATTACAGAGGCATTTTAAAAATCGAAACAATATATTTATGAGCTGTTTTTAAACATATTCAGTAGGAACCAATTGGCTTGAGTGCCACAGACAGGACATCCATATCACCCTCTCTTAGTGTCCTTCTTTAAAATATGTCACTGATGTAACAACATAATAAAAGCGCCATTGTGTTGTACTTACATTATTCACTCACTGTGTCACAGTCTATTAACTACTGTATTTATGTGTGTGTGTGTGTGTGTGTGTGTGTGTGTGTGTGTGTGTGTGTGTGATAGGCCTGGGGGCTGACGGGAAAAGACTAGATCAATTACAGAGATAAAACAGATGAAGAGAAAGACCAGTTGACCTTTAACCCCCCCCTCCTCCATCTACCATCTCATTTGCTCCACTCCTCATCAGTTTTATTGCTCCTCTCCTGACTTTCTTTGTCTCACCGCCTCTCATCTTCTGTATCTCTCTCTCCCGTCCCCCTTTCTTTCCTCTCCTCTCCCATCTACTTCTTTTCTCTCTCCTCCTCCTCCTCGTCTCTCCCTCTTGAAGCATCCCTCTCATCCAGTTGTCAAGGCTACCCTCTCCTCCTGTCCTCCTCCCTTCCACATCATCTTGCTCTTCTCTTTTTGTCTCATCTCTTTCCTGCTCGTTCCCTCCATCCTTCTTCCACCTGAAGCATCCCTCCCTCTCTTCCTGTTGCTAGGGCGACAACTCCTGCTCCTATATCCTTCCTCTCCATCTTCCTCGCATATCTTCTCCTTGTTTTGTCTCCTTTTCGTTACTTTCCCCTCCTCTTCTTTTCTCTCCTCCTCCTCTGTTTTCTCTTTTCCGCCATCCTTTCTGCTCTTCTCTACTTTCCTTGTGTTTTCTCCTTATCCCCCCTCTCCTCTTCTCATCTCCTCCTCTGTCCTCTCCTCTCTTCTCGTTGCCGTGGCGACGCCTCCTCCTGTCCTACTGTCATTGAGTCACATATGAATATTTAACAAGTCCCAACGTCCGGCGTCCCTCTATATCATCTTCTGCCGTTTATCTCTCTGCTTGTCATCCTCTGGCTCCCCCTCCTCCCTCTCCTCTCTCCCTTGCTTCTCTCCCCTCAATCTTCTTTTTCTCATTTTCCTGTCTGCACCTCTCCTACCTTTCCTATGTTTTCCTCACCCCCTTCCCCTCCCATGTCTCCCTTTCTCCTGCCTCATATTTTCTCTCCTCCTCTTATATCAGCCTGTTCTCATTCCCAGGGCATCAAATACCGAGGTTTTGTCACGGCAGTCGGCGTGTGACAACATCGCACAAGGCACCCTTTATTTATGAGATGCACCGGGCTTTCAATTACGGCAACAGTACATGCGCCGGGAGTGACTGTGGTGACATAGTTTAAAGAGCGAAAAGACACACTGATTGTGGTGGATGGGTCCAACAAACACAGGGGTTTCATCCAGGAGACAGCTGTTTGTGTCCCGTGTGTTACGTTTCAATGCAGTCTCACGGCAGTTCGTGAAATATGTACATGAATGTACATGAATCAAACACAAATTTCCATTTTTTCTCGAGACGCTCAACACGACTTTCAACAACGTATTTTTCGTGCGTTTTCCTACGAATGTCCAGCAACATGTGACGCATGCGTCAATTTCCGTCAGTTAGCTTTAGGAAAAGATCACGTTTGGGTTAAAATGACTCTGGAAGTGCTGTAACTTAAGTACCGAAGTTACGTGACAAATAAATCAACTTTGACTTCTGGTTTCACATGGGAGACGAAGAACGGTCTCCTGGGTGAAAGTCCTGTGTTTTTTGGCCCAGCCATCCACCCCAATGTCCTCCCTACGCGGCGTTCGCCGCTCTCTATACTTCCTGGTTCACAATTACGTGGATTACATATGAATTGATTTCGTGCTGACCATCACGAATCGTGTCTATGTAAACGAATCAATACATTAAGTTTTGTGTTTTAATTTCACAAATCCCTCCTTCATGTCCCCCATTTCCACTTCCTCTCCTTATCTCCTTTCCTCCTCTTTCCTCCCCTTTTGCCTGCTGCTTTTCTTCTTAATCTTTCCTATTCTGCCCTATATCCTTCCTCTTATCTCTTCCTCCTCTTCTACCTCCTTTCCCCTCCTTCTAATTTTCCTCCTTTCTTCTATACCCATCCTCTCATCACTCCCATTCCTTTCCCTCCCCTCCTCCTTCATTGTCCTTAACGCCTCTTCTCCTCTCTTATCTCTTCCTCCTTCTCTTATACGGTTACCCTCCTCCTCCTTTTCTTTCCCCTCTCTTCCTCTCCTCAGTCTGTTGAACTGTTTTATTCTACAGCTGAAAGGCCAGCAGCACACTGAAGGGAAGGAAACAGGTGTAGTGACAAAGCTGAGCAGGTGTGTGGGGGTGGAGGTGGGTTTGTGTGTGTGTACCTTCTTTCCTCCCACCTCTCTGTCTTGCTGCTTTTCTCTATTTTTCTCTTATTTTTGTGTATTTTCTGAATCTGTTTTGCGTCTTTACTCTTTACTGGATATATTTACGGACAGTTTTACTCTGACTCCTGTTACTACATCGGACACCTGCTACACTACAGAGCCAGCAGCGAAACATAATTGTGATTGGCCCCAGTGCAAATTTTTGTTTTTTGGGCCCTCGCCCCAAACACAAGCGCATGCTCGTGCGCACACACACACGTACACACACAACCTTTCCAGACAATTGCAAAGCAGACGATTGCTATGCCACCATGGAGAGGCTCACCATGCACCTCCGATACTGCAAACAAGCCTTAGATCAGCACCACGGACAGCAGCCGGAGCGCCAAATTAATCAACGCTAAATTAACAGCCTGCCATGGACTCAGCGGACTCAGTAGGTGCACATTTTCCAACATATGAGACGTAACAATTACAGTGCTATAGATTTAAATCCCTGATCCCACTCCATAATAACAAAAAGAAATCAATACTCACCCATTAGAAGTTTATCCTACAGATCCGCAAAGTCATTAACAACACTGCTTAAGAACCATGTCATTTTTTATTGGAATTTCCTGGCCGTGTAGGTGACACGCTGTTTTGAGCTGAACTTTAGTCAGATGCCCAGCTGTTTCTATTTATTCCTGTCGCTCGCCTTGAAATCGCCTCAATGGACCAGGAGCGGCTGATTGGTGAAGTTAAATGAAGAGTTCTAATCATCCATTGAGGCGACACTACAAAAACCTAAAAAAGGTGGCAGCTGGCTGGAGGGAGATCGCCAGAGAGATGAAAGTTTCCTACTGCTGTTGGCTATATTGTCATTTCCAGTAAATATCACAATATTAAACACGTTTTCTGTTTAAAAAGAACAAGCAAAGGAAGATGAGTGGTTACGTCTCCATTCTGATCTTGAGCTCACAGCTGATAGGTAGCCTACGTGGTTTGTTTACATGACGTAACAGAAGTGCATATAACGGATTCAGTGTGGACACGGTGTAGGAAGGTGATTTTCGGGCCCCAGACTGCCTTTGGGCCCCGGTACAGAGCTGTAGACTACAGAGTCCAACTCTTCCAGCAGTGTCCTTCATTTCAGTTTAGAGTAGAGAACGATAAACTGGCCAATTCGATATACTGAAGATTTCGGTACAGAAATACCAAAGATATGTTTGATGTCATTTAGTGTCTCATTTACTTATATCCCCTCTGCACTTTGTATTAAAATGCGTTTTGGGTGATCGGATTGCAGTTGGATAGTGCTTGACCACATGAAAGTACAGGTGTGAATGCACTGAGGATGGATTGTGATGCGATCGGCCAAACCACCTCCGGAGGTAGTCAGGGATGCATGGTAACTACACTGAACACAAGTGTAACTGCACTATGTGTGCGGTAGTGATGCGCGGGTTGACTTCCAACATGTCATATGGCGGTGTGCTTAAGCCGTCAGTGCTCTGCTCTTTTTCTTGCTACCGCAACGCTCATCTGAAACCTTTGCTGTTACCTTCTGCTGCTGCGGCTGCAGCTGCTGTTCATACAGCATATCAAAAGCCCCACTTCCACCAGCATCCACCTGCAGACTGTGAGTCAACATTCCCCTAGGGGCAAAGTTATTATCATCACCCCCTAATCCCTGCTGTGCTTGGTGTTTCCTCTTGGGAAGAGACGAGGTCAGAGCATAGACCGAAGAAATCAACACCGTACATCTACATCCATTCAACGTGAGTTAGCTCACTGAACTATGACTGCTCCAGTGGCTGCTGGTACTATACTATACTACTACTAGTACAACTGTGAATGTTTGTTCTTTTACTACAGTTATTAATACTGCTGTTAACTGGTGAATTGGTATGTTACACGATCAGGTTTGTAGTAGTTAATCCTCAGCCTGAAATGGGAAATAAAAGTCATGTTTGTGGATTCGTTCTGTATAATTCACCTGAGAAACTGATAAAAAATAATTTAGAAATATGTGTATAAATATTAAAAAAATGCCAGCCAAGACATTTAACACAGGAGTTGTGTATCTCTCATGCCTCTTGAACATTGCAGGGTTTCTCAAAATATACGACAATGACCCCATTTTTTTTCTTTCATGTGAAGTTCGGTACACACTCGGCATTATACTGAGAAAGCTCCAGGTGGATTATTAAATGGTTTCTTTGGAGCATCTCATTCATACGAGTTGCAGAAAACCTTGAGCGCATCTGGTCCGCAGTTAATACAACACAAACTCAAAGACAAGTGATGAAACCAATTGGTTATAACAGCTGTTTCTTTTCCATGTTTCAGTCAATCTGAAACTGTGATCCTACAAGTAATATTATTTTACTAATTAGATGATTTATCAAGTTATGTAAAAGGGATATTAGGCATCCTTTAAACCCAAGTTTAAAGCTTTAAGACGTGTAAGACCAAATCCAACAGTGATCAGTTTGACATGGACACTCTTGGTCCCAGCGATGTACCTGTGGTGTAAAACTAAATCAACAGCACTTCCTACAACATTCTCTCCGTGCAGACTTACGTTGGCAAGTAAATCCTCTGCAGGTTTTGTTCCTCCCTCCTCCGGTAAGTCCGGCGCTGTCGGGACTGAGACGGGCAGCAGAGGGGAGCGAGCCTTACCGGCCTGACCCAGAGAGGCCGTCTTCACCTGGGGCTTCGGAAGGCTCGCACCTGGGTAAGAAAGAAAGAGTTCTGGTTTATAACATAATATAGACAGTTTAGACCAGAATATAATCTGGTGCTCATCATTTGACACCTTGCTTTGTTTTTGACATTTGGGGCCCTATTTTACACCCGGTACAAAGCGGCGCACAGCGCAGCGCAACTGTCATTGCTAGTTTCAGACTGATGCAGTTGTCATTTTCATGCCCAGCGCCCACGTTGTGTAAGTAGCAAATGTACTTGTGCAGGCGCACCTGGCTTTTAAAGTGAATGGGAGATGACACTCTGATTGGTTTAATTCCTGTTACGCCCAAAACACACATATGATTAAAGAGAGTAAATACTTTGCTCCTTGCGCTTTTCTTCGCGCCCAAATTATACGCCACTTAACTAGCAGCAGTGGAGTTGGACACGTCATGTACTTAAGGCCATGCGCTATAGATTGCATATTTAAATAGGGCCCAAGGTGTTTCTCGTCAATCGTTCTGGTTTTATGGAAGTTCTTTAACAACAGAACTTCTGAAAAACGTAAAACAAAACTTGGATGTAATCAAGCTGCAAGTGGAGATTTGAAAGACAAGTTAGAGTGAATAAATTCAGTCAGCCGAGACTGAACTGTGAGTGTAACTGACTGATGTCAATGATTATTTTAGAGAAAGTTTGAAACCGTCGTTTTCAAATCTGGTTGCCTGGGGCAACCGGGGCAACAGTTAAAAACTGTCAGAAAGACTTGTTTCCTGAAAGCTGCCATTTAATATTGACGTCCATGTGAACACCGACAGGAACAGTTTGATCTGATAACACATATTGATTGATCTAAATGACAAGTTCACATGCAACTAAGAGACCATTGAAGAGGAAACAGATCTGAGGCCTGATCCATCCATCCATCCATCCATCCATACATCATTAACCAATTCACACTGTTCATTTAGCATCCATTCATCTATTCTATCATCTAGTAATTTCATGAACCACCTGTCTATCAACACATTTGCAAACATGTCCATCATTCTACTTATCCTTTCACTATATAACTATTACCAAAATGCAAAAAAAATGACCAGATAAGTAAACCAAAAAGGCAAAAACTTGACCAGACACAGAAGAGAACAAACATCCAAGCAACAGAACAAACAAATGAATGAATAAGAAAACAAATCAATGAATACATTCAACTGCGTTGTCTCCACGATACAAATACCATTCAGGGAGTCAGACTTAAGGATGCCTCTTTACAAAGCGAGACAGAAAGTGAAAGAGAAACAACATGGAAGAGGAAAAATAGGAGACAAAAAAGGGATGTCTAGTGTTTTTCCCTCCTCTCTGATTCCCTGAACAGCCTTGTGATGTCTGAAAACATCCTCAGGCTTCTGCTACCCCGGCCCGCTCTCATTCCCAGGGCGTCAAATACTGAGGCTTCGTCACGGCCGTCGGCGTTTGATACCGCTGCGCAAGGGGCTTTCAATGTAAACCTATCCACGGTATTAGTAAATGCTCAGAGAAAGTCTGTGGTGACGTAGTTTAAAGAGCGAAAAAGAAACATTAAGGGTGGGCGGAAATGGAGGTGGATGGGTCCAACAAACACAAGGCTTTCATCCAGGAGTCTTTCACTTTCACGTTACGATCAGCTGTTTGTTCGTGTCCCGTGTTCACAACGTTCAGTTTCATTTTCACTTTACAAACGTAGTAACCATGTAATTGTATTCTAAACCTAACTAAGTGGTGGCGCCAAGGGGTGCGACAAAGCGGCAGTATGTGACAAGTTGGGATGAGAACAATTCCCTCTTTTCCTGCACTGCACTCCTGATCAATAAACATCCATTCTCCTCCCTGCGAAAATGAAACACCTGGAACGGCCTCGATAGCAGCAAATTACACCTGAAAAAAGCAGCATCACTTAAGAACATTTTCTTTTTTTACCCACAGTAACAGTCTGCTTCACAGTCTCCTGCTGCGCATAAAGATGTATTTCAAACTGTTTAATCACACTCTGCTTTGTTGTAAACGGCACGAAAAAAAGAAAAAAAAACATCCACCTTTGGATTCCAGCTGAGAACAATGAAGAAAAACTCTAAATACTTCCAATACAGCAATTCTTCCCCTACAGAGGTAAAGTCCTCAGTCCTCCTGTGGTTCACCTGTACACTAACATAATCATATACTGTATACCCATAAGTATGTAGATTGATTACTGGTCGTAATGAAAATTATATTATTACTTCAAGGTGATACTCCAAATGATATGTTTTAGTAACTACAAATCCTCTCTGCTTCACCTTCCTTGTTTTCAGTTAATTTCTGTGAAAATAAATTGGCAGAAACTTTAAAATAAAAAGAAAACAAGTGTTCAGTGAGTGGGGGAGTCGACCAGGTGCGGACTGGGACTGAAATTCAGCTCGGGACTTTGAGATGAAGAGGCCCTTCAATGTGAGCGCTCAGAGGGCGCGAGCTGAAATGTTTTTGGCAGTAATTTTAACAGTAATGCACGTTTTGTGATACAAAGGTGTATGTTTGCATATGGACGGTAGGGACATGTCTCAGACAAGAATGTCCCTTCCAATATTTGATACTCATTGGCATTATCTTTGGAGTGACTCAGATGTATTTATTTATCCATCCATCCAGTATTTCTTCATTGAAAGAAGAGCAAAGAACGGCACTGAAGGCTTTTCTCGATGGAAAAGATGTTTTCGCTCGTCTCCCGACTGGCTTCGGCAAGAGTTTGATTGACAGATGTTTCATCCAATCACATGCCATGTGTTTTTTTGAAAGTGCCTGCCCCTTTTCTAAACAGTTTCCAATGACGGCTTCTCAGATGGTTCTGTGAAACAAACCATCTGGGATGCCAGGTTGGGGTTAGGTGACATTTCAGATTGATGGGAGGATTACGTCTTAAGAATGTGGCCAAACTTTACAGATGGCACTTACACCTCGTTGTGATCTGGTCACAAAGTGAACCAAACCACCGTCAGATCTCCCCAAGAGTAGTAAGAAAGAATATCTATGTTGTTTCTCCAGTTTTCATCGATCCAAACTTCCTGGTGCGTGGAGCATCGTGACCTTACAGTGGCGCTCGAGTGGCTCAAGACTTTTGAGTATCTGTATCTTCCCGTCCCAGTACTTTACTCTCACAGTAACACTGACCTTGTGTGACTCTGAATGCCTGTAAATGTGGTGTAGAAATCCCTGCCAGCTTCATTTTAAAATGAAGCAGAACCAAATGTGTTTGTATGACTTCTCAGCACGATGCTGTCAGACTGAATCCAAACTGCTGCTGAGCTCCAGAAAAAGACATTTTGTGGAAAAACACAATGAGCCGCAGCAGTACAGAGCCAAAGCAAAGGTTACACATCCACAGTGGTAAAAGCCATAAAAGAGAGTTTCACGGTGCCTGGCTCACCCTCGGGGGGTTTGTCAGAGAGGGATGGGTGTGTGTGGGGGGGGGAGCGGCGGCTCGTCTGCTCAAAGAGGTGGATATATTTACCAGACAAGAAGGAGTGGAGGTGTGAAACGCCCGCCGGGGGTCACATCGGCGGTGTCTGTCTCTGTTTCTGGGTCGAAGGCAAAGATGGAGAGATTTACAGCGATAGGAGGTGAGGATGGAGGGGGCGGGGTTATTGATCCCGAGGACGGTTTGAAGTAAATACAGTTTAAGATGAAAAGTGTCTTTGAGGAGACATTGTGTCTCTGGAGGGAGAGAGCAGACATCTCCTCCGCTTCACACAGGAGTTTGGTGTTTCTTTGTCTGCCTGTTTTATCTTCCTTTTATTTTCTTCTTATGTCTGTTTGATGTCTACCTGTCTGTGCACCTGGCTCCAACATCGGTCAGGAAGACACAGAACGTTCACAGACAGGCTGAGTGGTTGGGGTTTAGCAAACTTTTGGAAAGTAGCTCTAGGTTTCCAAAATTGTCTCATTATTTGTACAAAAATAAGTACATTTACTCTCTGGAATTCTCTGCCACTTGAACTAAGGTCTTCTACAACAGCGACTTCTTTTAAAAGCAGACTCAAAACATATCGCAAGCTTTTAGTTGTGTTTAGAGTGTGGTTAACGGGTAAACCTTTTATTTTAGAAGCAGTATTTTTATTGTTATTATTCCATTTTTAACGATAATAACACCTTTGTATATTATTTCCCTTTTACTGTAATACCTTCTTATCTTATATGTTTTTATGTTATATGTTCTATTTATGTAATACATTCTTATCTCATACAGTATGTTCTTATATTATTTTATATGTTTTGTCATATATGATCTTTGCCTGTTTTTTGGTTTTATTTGAAGCACATTGGGTCGACGCCTGTCGTATGAAATGTGCTTTATAAATAAAATTTGATAGATTGATTGATGTATGGAGGCTCATTTCCGCCATGAAAAAAAATCGGTGAAAAGTTAGGGATGATAAAAATAAATATACTCAAAATAAGTAAAAATTGTGACATACTAAATACATTTTTTGACTTTCAAAGTAAAAATAATGACAATAAATCCAGATTTTGACCCCTTAAATTGAAATAATCTAAAACTAGAGACCATCTTGCGATCACACCAGTGGCGACGCCCTAGCATGGACCACACCCATCTTCGAACAAGGCCTTAATTTTGATCTCAACTACACACCTGTAAAATTTCTTGATTTTGTGAGTCAAATTTTTATATATATATATATATATATATATATATATATATATATATAATTTTGATTTTTTGAAATTTTAACTGGCTCACAATCTACCAGTAGTATAGCATATTCTCATAACCTTTGAGATCGAAAAATATTGATGTAGTGTCTCTTAATTTTGACTCGTTTTGACTTATTGTTAGGGCTGTCAAAATTAACACGATAATAACGCGTTAACGCAAATTTGTTTTAACACCACTATTTCTTCTTAATGCATGAAGTTTTACGCGTGAAGTATTCAATCATATGAAACTAGAAAACTTGAGGAATCCATTGATACAAACCATGTCTAGCTTGTCGCGAAGGAGGCTAAATTACGCTCCAAATTATTTTTTTTGGCAAGAAAAAACTGGGATGCCAATTTCAGAGGGGTCCCTTGACTTCTCATCTCAAGATGTGAATGAAAATGGGTTCTATGGGTACCCACGAGTCTCCCCTTTACAGACATGCCCACTTTATGATAATCAAATGTAGTTTGGGGCAAGCGTTTGCCATGTTATGATTTGAGCATATTTGTTTATACTATATGCAGTACCTGTGAGGGTTTCTGGACAATATCTGTCATTGTTTTGTGTTGTTAATTGATTTACAATAATACATATATTGATACATTTGCATAAAGCAGCATATTTGACCACTCCCATGTTGATAGGAGTATTAAATCTCCCTTCAAGGTACATTTTGAACAGATAAAAAAAATTGCGATTAATGGCGAATAAACATTTTAATCGATTGACAGCCCTACTTATTATGTCAAATATTTGATTCAGTATGTCATAATCCTAAAATAGCAAGTCATTTAACTCCCTACCTCACAATTGTATCTTAGTATCTCATCATTTTGATTTAATATTTATCATTGTCCTTTTTTCCTCAATTTTTTTATTTTCCTGGTAGAAATGGGCCTCCGTAGAAATGGGAGCTACTTTGAACTTTGTGATTTGAGCGGTGTGAGAACAGAGCAAAGTTTGCAAACTGTATGGTGTATTACAGTTTCAGTGCACATTCTGACCACTTCACCACCTTCTTAACATTTTTAAGATTCTCTCTGATCAAACGCCTGGAGATTGAGGACAAACTCTCGCCTTCTCCACCGTCCGTACAGCTCCATCTTTACTTCACGCCTGAAGCTTCAAAGCCTTTTGAAAAATCTTTCTTTCCCTTTATCTCCCATCTCACCTTCTTGACATGAGGTGGGTATTAACAGGTCGTATAATATGAGATCTGAGCTTTTACCTGGATTTACTTGCCGCTCTCCTCAGCACTATAATTTAATCATTACATGGCTGAGTTCTGATAATGCTGTTATATGTTTTCAGGTCATGTTCGTATTCATGTTTTATTTATTCTTTTTGACTGAGTAAATATATTTTTTTGCTATATATTCATAGTCCGGGAATGAGACCTAATGATTTTGCTGACCTTCCCTGCAGTGCCACCCTCAGGACAAACTGGTAAGGCTTCTGTGTAGTGTGGGGTAATGAACATTGCAGCCTCTAGACAATAAAATAAAGCCAAGTGTACGATTTGACTATAAAAAACTCTGGCTCTGTCCTGCGTGGTTGTCCAAATGTTAGAGATAACCATTTTAAACTGATCTGAAAGCTTTTTATTGGTAATAACGTTTGCCCTCTGAGGCGAGATGAAGGCGTACACTTAAAAACATCCATCACAGCTGGCTCTGTGTCTACCTCCAGCTGTGGCTGAAAATGTCTTTTCTCAGAATCAGACATTGAGCCAGACAATCCCATTACAGCTTCCAGCATTAAGCCGCACATTCAGGGCCAATTTAGGTGAGTAACTGACCACCATCATATTTTACTCTGCAGAGGGGCCTTGGATTTAAAAGGAGAAGGGCTCAGTTTAAATATTGATATAGAATTAGGGAGCGGGGGGGGTGGAAGTTTCTGTGGATGGTGAAGAAGAAAAAGCTCTTTCCTGAGGCTCAAAACAGAAGTTGTTGACAATATTTATTTAAACCGTTTTCATAGCAGCAACCTAATTGTGGTTTAATTTGTTCCACTCCAGATTCTTTCACTCACTGTTTTCTAACTGACAGAGTTTCTGGCTCATGTTTGAATCATAATGGGATGTCAACTCTGTCTCCTACAAAATATGTTTATATTCTACAAAATATGTTTTGGAAGAACGATAATAGCAGATTATGTTTGCTGGCAATGTTTTCTTCCAATCCAGGAATTGCGATGTCTTTATATCACATGGATCAGAATACAAAACTTGACGTTTTGACACCGGAGACTTGGGTTTTCCACCTCCGATGAAGAGCAGCACACAGCCGCTTCTCAAGCCTAAGGGCCCTATTTTAATCATGATATGCTATTTAGCATATAATTATTAAATCGTGTTTATATTCAAGTAATTTTTTTTGATAAATTTTGAGGTAAATATTGGGGTAATTTGGCAGTAATTCCAAAGAAATTTCAAATAGGTTACTTGCTAATTATCACCTAATTACCATGAAAGTGTTACAAGGAATGATCCTCCACACAGTGAGACATACAGCTAATTAAACATCGGATCAGTACTTGTTATCGGCTGATACCCAAAGCCCAGGTATCGCTATCGGTATCGGGACTAAAAAAGTCAGATCGGTGCATCCCTAATTATAATTTTTTGGTTCAGGTGACTAAAACAATTGGTCGAGGTTGAAGAAAGTTTGTGGCTTTGGTTAAACACAGATATAGTCCATGCATTGACTTATAAAAATATTTTTCCCGAACATTCACAGAGTGCTTCGAGTCAGGTAAACCTCTTTCCTGTGCAGCTTTCTATCCATCTTACAAACTGGAGTATCAACCTTTAGTCTGTTCAGGTCTCTCTCTCTCTCTCCCTCATTCTCACCACAACAATCCAATTAAACCATGAAAACATCTCATTCTTTTCACCGAGGGAGTCATTCAGGCTCGGATAAACACACAAACAAGGCCAACAATGAACATCAAACGCCATCGCTCACAAGTCTGTTTTTTTCCTCTTTGATAGAGAGACTGAGGAGGAGGAGGAGGAGGAGGAGGGGGGGGGGGGATGATGGAGGTAGCGCTGCCTGGCTCTGAGGCTCTGTGTTAGGGAAGGGGGGGTGGGGGGGGGTCACAGGGTGAGCGGGGGGGTCTCTGTGAGTCGAGCCAAGCGTCGCCTCGGGCTCGCTATTTCTGAGCGAAAGGTTTCCAGGAGCTGAAAATCAATGTTAATCTGAGGCCACCTGGGCGTGTAAACAGAACCATAATGGAACTATATACACCCACACACACACACACACACACACACACACACACACACACACACACACACACACACACACACACAGAGGTGATACACACCTACAGAGATCAGGAACACACAAAACACCTCCACACACACATACTGTCCAGGGATCATATGTACTGGAGGCGAGTATTTTGTTTTCTGTTCACACTGCTGCAGGCGATCAGAGAGAGAATGACAGGATGAGCTACGGAGGGAGAGGAAAGTGAGATTAAAAGATCAAAAAAACAGACAGTAAGAGGAGAATATGAAGGGAAAAGAGAGACAAAAAGTAAAGTCAATAAGACATAGAGGGAATATCTTTTGGAAGAATTGTTTTCATCCAGCTTACTAACACACTTTATGTCGGGATTTATGAAAGTTTATAGATGACAAAAGAACTGAGTGAGTATACAACTTCTTCAAGCACGGTTCAGTTTGCAAGTCAGCATTTGAGAGCAGGTACAAAAAAAAAAAAATTAGAGTAAATTATCACATGCACATACCATGCACGCACACACACTGTGTAGCAGCCTTAGGCTAACGTATTTAGTTTCCCTGAATAAAATATTAAACACAGTGCAGCCGCTCAGCGGAGAGAATAAACAGAGAGTCACTGGAATCTGACAAAACAATCAACAAACTGGAGCTTCAGGAGCGGCTACAGAGTGGAACCAGACGCTGCATTTTTTCAAAATATTGGTTTTCTCATCATGTGTGAAAAAACACACTTATTTTCTTGTTTTCGCTTCAGCAGAGGATTGAGACCGGGCTGTTAGTGTTTCATGGAATGAACACTAAATGCAAAATAACAAAAAGCTCCAGTCCAGGATGGGGACATGTTTTCCTTGCTGTCAATCCATAAAGATATCTAATAGCAATTAACCCCATGATTGTCCATAGTTAATTGAGATTAATCACAAATTAATCGCACATTTTTTATCTGTTCAAAATGTACCTTAAAGGGAGATTTGTCAAGTATTTAATAATCTTATCAACATGGGAGTGGGCAAATATGCTGCTTTATGCAAATGTGTGTATATATTTATTATTGGAAATCAATTAACAACACAAAACAATGACAAATATTGTCCAGAAACCCTCACAGGTACTGCATTTAGCATAAAACAATATGCTCAAATCATAACATGGCAACAACAGCTGTCAGTGTGTCAGTGAAGTAGAAATATTAAGTATAAAGTAGCAGAAAATGGAAATACTCAAGTAAAGTACAAGTAGCTCAAATTGTGCTTAAGTACAGTACTTGACTAAATGTACTTGGTTATATTACATCACTGGTAGCGACCTGTCAATCACAAGGTAGCCCCGCCCTAAAGCATCCCCTGCTTTATGGTCTATTGGATTCTAAATGGGACCATAATTTACTAAATGAACATCATGCTGTATTGAAGAAGACTTGAAACTAGCGATTGAGACCATAAACTCATGTTTACAATGTTTACTGAGGTAATAAATCAAGTCAGAAGTAGGATCATTTTCTCATAGACTTCTATACAATCAGACTTCTTTTTGCAACCAGAGGAGTCGCCCCCTGCTGGCAATTAGAGAGAATGTAAGTGTAAGGCACTTCAGCATTGGCTTCACCTTTTACTTTCACTTTCAGTTTGCCACCTGGTCACACAAATTCATGCCACGTTGTGTCTCGTAATGTGATGTGACTTCTGTTCACGTCACATTATATCATGATACGTCACGTTAAGTTATGTAACATCACATCATCGTGGATTACAAAAAAACATGTGGGCGTTTCTTGACGTTAAATTTGTGAAACAATCGAGCTGTACTCACTGGATTGCGGCATCATGGAGGTGTACACCTTGGGGTCGATGGTCCCCATGGGCGGTGGCAGCAGCGGGTTGGTGAAGCTTCGTAGCGGGTGGGTGGGCCGCACGCAGGCTGTCGGGATGGTCCGACCGCTCCCAGCCTGGGCCTCCTCAGCAGCGGCGGCAACGGGGGCTCCTGGGATCGGGCCAACACCAGGGACGTGTTCCCCGGACGGTGTGGAGGAGCCGGGGAGGAGCGGGGCGGCCTGCTGGGACGGAGGCTGCTGCTGGAGGAGAGGATTGGTGGAGGAGTCTGAAGGCATCGCTGAGGAAGAGAGAGGAGGAGATGAATGGGCATTAATGCAACTTGTGACTTTTCGGTTGGGCTCGAGTTTGCCATGTTATGATTTGAGCAAATATTTTTATGCTAAATGCAGTACCTGTGAGGGTTTCTGGACAATATTTGTCATTATTTTATGTTGTTAATTGATTTCCAATAATAAATATATACATACATTTGAATAAGGCAGCATATTTTCACACTCCCATGTTGATAAGAGTATTAAATACTTGACAAATCTCCCTTTAAGGTACATTTTGATTGACAGCCCTAAAATGTACATACAGTCTGCATGAACCTTCCTCAGTATGTTTCATGACCTGAGGTCCTTCAACATGTGTTTAATGTTCACTAGATACGTAGATAGGAGATAGATACATACATGCAACGGACATGTCTGTATACATTTTTAGGATTTTTTGCTGTGTTTTTCTTCTATGAAAGCAAAAAAAATGATTTTTTTTTGGTCATTTACATACTGTAAGGCTCACAGATCTTTAAAACTGTATAGTTCAATAACTTAATTCAAAACATCGATCTTTTCCTCAAGCGCAAAGAAACCCTGCCAGGTTTGCAGTTTTCTTCTTATACTTTGTTGAGTGCGAAGTTTCTCAAGTTTCGCAATTTCTATGTTTTCTCACTGTGAAAAATCACCTTTTATCGTCAGGGAAACGTGTGAGAGAAAGAGGAAGAGGAGCTTCCTTCTGAAGAAAGGAGACACTGTGTGCAGAAACATGCCTCAGATGTGACATGAGGGATGAAACTCCCCTTGTAGCTATACAGCCAGTCCGATCAGAGCGAACATGGGAGAGTGAAGACAGCCAGTAATTACATGTAGAGCCGCTGTGTGTGTTCATCAACCAGCCAATACAAGAGGAAGAAAAGAGAGGAAAAGCTGAGAGAGAGATAGAGAGAGTGTGAGAGCCACTCCCCGTGGGAGGAGGAAGAGAGACTGCAGAGGAATAAAAGTCTCAGAGAGCCCTGAGAAAAGGAAAGAGGAAAAATAACTCAGACCTAGGAAGTTTGGCAGTGAAATGACAAGCCTTAGAGGAGTTTTTAATTGTTGTGTTTTTTCACAGAAGAATGTTCTTTTTTGTTATCTCAACTCATCAGGAAAGTGTGAACAAAAAATCATTAAGCACGGTGGCCCTGAGAGCTCAACACACTGCAAATTGGAGGGAAAATTTGCAGATTTTCAACCTGATCTCTCTATGTATCTGAGTTAGGGATATAGTGAGAAAAACGGCTGCAGTTCTTGCCTTTGTTCTGTGTGTCTCTGGGGTGCAGCTGCAAAAACGGTGGTTCTTCCTGCTTCCAGTGATGTCGTTGGAAGCAAGAAAGATCTACAGATTGCTACTTCAGCTTTGGTAGCTATGGGGGCGCAAATGTGTGCTGAAACCCGGTAATGAGTTAGCATTTTAGCACTTCCGGTTCCCTCGTCTGGAAGTCAACAGGTTTTTAGTTAGATGCCTGAAATAAGGTCTGTGGTTAACACTAGCTGAAGAGATTTTAATGTTTTGTTCTATGATATAAAATACATCAATAAATATCCCACTCTTGAATTTTGAAGCTTTTACGTGTCTTAAAAAAGGCGGTTGCTAACAAGTGGCTAAATGAGACTACTAAACGTCATCACGCCGACTTGTCCGTCTTTACAGCCTCGTTATGTATACTTGCGCTCATGTGACCGTATAGTGTAGCTCATTCATAGCCTAACATTAGCTTTTAACTTCTGGCGATTGCATTTACGCATCAAAAATCATGAAAGTGGTGTTCATTTGTGAAGATTATCTTGCTGAACAACACGTGTAAGTTTCATAAACGTGTGTTTCCCACAGAGCTTATTTTCTGCAATAATCCAAAACCCAACGGAAAAATCCCATCGGCTTTTTGTCGAGGGAACCAGGGCGATGCTAACTTCCTGGTTGGCCTACAAATATAAGTCATCTCTGGACCGCCGCTCAACAGCGAAAATGACATCCCAAACTGGGAGTGCAGAGGATGTTATGGATGAGGATTTTTTACAGTGTACATCAGTGTTTTGGCTGACTCAGATATTCAGCCAGGAAAGGCCGCTCCAGGCTGCAGCTGCAGCGGGGAGGATATGGCCGGCGGGGACCCTCCAGTACCTGAGCTGCCGAGAGCAAACGCAGACTGGTGGTGCCTCTGCTCAAATTGCCCTCCGATGCCAACAGAAAATCATTCTGCTGTATTGAATGTCAGAGTGGGCAGTTTTTGTTGGATGCTGTTGCCGACGACAACGCTGAGAGCGAGTCATGTCTGCGTAACTATGCATGGAAGTTTTCCTCCTCACTGGGACAGAAGTGTGCTGTTAACCTTTTCCAGGATCCCGAAGATAAACTGGAAAAGACGGCCAAAACCAGGACGGCGATTTTGGGGCGATTTTTGTCTTTGTAATTGACTAATTTTTGGTGACTCACATCGGCTAAATGGAAAGCATAACAAAGTGTGTTTAGACATCGAAAACAGCAACACAACATCTGACGTATTCTAATGTAGAGTATGTGCAGAGAGATAACAAATCCACCGGTTAGAGATATTGGAGTAGAGAGGAGCAGTGATATATTTGATTATCTTTTCATTTGCTTTGTCTGCAGAGGAAGGCGAGCTCCTAACAACAGACTGGTTTTATAACGGAGTGTTTTTTTTTTCTCTTCTGTAAAGTCACACAGTGTACTTTTCACTCTAAGTGTTCCTCAGCATAGAAACACAGGAGACTCCTGGACAGACAGACAGACACATCACGTCACTGCATCAGCGGTATATCACACCTCATACCTTTTCAGACTTAGCTCTCAAAGAATTGCCCTGTTAACTTTCTTTTTAAAGGTACCCTGTGAGGTTTTTGACCACTAGTGGCACTATAGAGCAATGTCTCAATGTGCGGGACTAAAAGTCTTCTTGAGTATCTTCTTCTTGTCAATCTTGAACCTTTCACTTTACAATCAGTGAAGCTCAGCGTGTCATTGTTTGTATGCGTTTAAACTTTATGTCATCTCCCTAATTAACTGCCTCTCTATCACTTGCTCGTTATATCTGCCTCTCTGTCACCGCTGCCTACCACCACCACCACCACCACCACCACCCTCCCTTCAGCTCATTGTAAGTGTGCATTTTGCCATCAGCTCTCCCGCTGTGTCGGCTAATTCAATGACACCGAAGCTTCCCCTCGTCTCTCTCCGCTGTTGTTAAATCACTGATACAAGCCGACTAGGAATTAGCCAATTACTGAATTACTGAATTACTGCTCCCCACCATGTCGTTTAGCATTTAGCTCTGCAGCAAAATGGGCTTAAATACGACAGGGAGGGGGAGGAGGGGAGCAGCGGAGGGAGAGCTGGAAAGATTAAGATGTTGCAGTGGAAGCCCCGTTGTATTTATTAAAGGTTAAGGTTGTATAATTATTACAACGTGTAATGGTATTAACGATTCTTAGAGGAACCTGGCGTGTGTCTCTGTCTCTACACTAGTGTCAGTAGTATTCTTATAAGTATTAGTAGTAGTAGAAGTATTGCGGTACCTGGTGTGTATCCTCTGTCCACGGTCAGGCTTGGGAAGGGCATCGGTCTCAGGCTGAACTTGTTGTGAGTGAAGCCGCAGGAAGGTGAAGGCAGGATACCAGGATACTGGGAGGAGTCCAGAGCTGGCACCGGGATGGCACTGACCACCGCTGAAACACAGGGATAAAACAGTCAGTAAAACAGGCTGCAGAAGTACAGACACCGCTGAAACACAGGGACTAAACAGCCAGTAAAGCAGACTGCAGTGGTACAGACACCGCTGAAACACAGGGACTAAACAGCCAGTAAAGCAGACTGCAGCGGTACAGACACCGCTGAAACACAGGGACTAAACAGTCAGTAAACCAGGCTGCGACAGCACACAGCAGATATATTTCAGTAAAATAAATACCTGACAAAACAAGGCACATGATACAAAATGAGTGAATGACCATCCATTGTCCCTGTTAAATAAACAAATAAGTAAATCAGTCCTGTTCATTGATTAGCAACATTGCCCACACTGACAGAGAATTCATGGGACGGACACCTCGGTATAAGCAGTACAGAAAAAAAAAATCAATAATCTCACAGTATAAATAGTAATATCAGCCAACTCTAAGAGTCAGTCAGACAGACAGACAGTAAACCAGTGAACACATCAGTCAGCCAGAGCAGAGAGGAGGAAAAAGAGACAGGAGAGCAGCCAGACTAGACAGAGTTCATATTGTGACCTTGAGAGGAAACTGCAGGGAGTCAAACTGATTACACTGCCTCAGGTACACAACACACACACACACACACACACACATACACACACACAGGCCTCTTATCCTCTAAACAGGCTTGAAGAGACAGTGTGTGTGTGTGTGTGTGTGTGTGTGTGTGTGTGTGTGTGTGTGTGTGTGTGTGTGCATCTCTCTCATGCATCCCATGTCTGAGTCTCTCTCTCTCTCGCTGTGCCTTTTCAAACACACATCCAGTCATGCTAGAGAAGCTTTTACAATGTCAATGTATGTTTACCAGCCGCGACAGCGTGCGGCTGGTATGGTTTTTTTTTACCTTGTGAGTCTGTGTATGTGTCATCATGGCAGAATATGGTCCTGGAGACGCCTACTGTTGCGGCAACTACCACAGAAGACGTTTGGAGTACTTTACCAGGTGTTTATATTTCTGTCTGTGGACAGATTTTGTCACCGTGATAGCGTCGCAGCCGAGCAAGAAGCAGTCATGAATCTTTACAGGTGTGTAGTTGAGATCGAAATGATGGTTTAGTTTGAAGATGGTTGTGGTCCGAGAAAGGGCACCAGAAGTACGGGGGTAGGAATTGGGGAAGGGGCCATTGGCCCCCCCACTTTACGCCCCTGGCCCGATTTGGCGTCATGGCTGCTGTGATCCTATCGCAAGAGCAGTGTGCAGCGAATTTTTTGCCAAAAAAAAGTTAGATGGTTGGTACCAATGGATTCTTTAGGTTTTCTAGTTTCATATGATGCCAGTATCTTCACTCTTGCTTTAAAAGTTAGTCCACTACCACCTAAATATCGCAAGTTGCGTTAATGCGTTAAAGAAATTAGTGGCGTTAAAATTTATTTGCGTTAACAGCCCTAATTTATATTCCGTCCTCTTCATATCTGGCCGCCTGCTTTGTTGTAATCAACACGTTCTCACTCCAAACTCGTCAAACACCGACGCTTGGTCAGTGCCCCTCGACATCTGATACCGACAGACGAGGAGCACTTTAGCGTCTGTATGAGACGCATCGGGGTTTCAACTAACTCCATTTTAAACCCATCTGTGCTATTAGACGGTCAGAGCAACTGACGTCGTATAAAAAGCGAGAAAGTCGGCTCAGGGAGGAGGTCGGGGTCGATGGATGGGTCAAACAAACACAGACTTTCACCCAGGAGACCGCTGTTTGTGTCCCGAGTGAAACCAAGTCAACGTTGACTTGTTTTGTACACGGCACATTATGAAATGTCACGAGTTATCAATAAAAACATACTTAAAAACATTCTTTTCTCAGTTTCTGTTACAAGGCTGCCTCAGTGTTTGTAATACTCTTTACGTAACACACGTCACTAAAGCTTTTACAATTGAATTCTAAGTGACTGACAGAAAAGACGGAGGGGGGGAAGTAGTTTTCCTCTGCCTCCCTGCTTCCTCTTGTTTTGAACCACTTTGTCTGATTTACTAAACCCTGATCAATACCAGTATTGATTGTAAACTATTGATAATCTGGAAGCAGTAAGGCTGTGATCAGCAGCTTTAGGTGTGTGTGTGTGAACTGTATTTGTGCTGTGATCATTGAAAGAGAAGAAGGGTTTGATTACAGCAGCGGGACGACCAGAGAAGAGCAAGTCTGATCAATACCGTTATTGACTGAGAGCATCGATGAGTTTGGTGCAGTGAGCTACAGGTTAATGGAAGTGTGTGTGTGTCTGAGAGAGAGAGAGAGAGAGAGAGAGAGAGAGAGAGAGAGAGAGAGAGAGAGAGAGAGAGAGAGAGAGAGAGAGAGAGAGACAGTGTGTGTGTGTGTGTGGGGGGGCTGTCAGAAAAAAGTCAGAAACGCTTTTAAAACACCGGTAAACTGTGATAAAAAGTGAAACAAAGTAATAGAACCAGAGACAGAGAGAGAAGGAAACCAGAGAGCAGACACAAAGTGATAAAAACAGAAGGTAGATAAATAGATCAGTGGGTCTGTGGTCTGCCGAGTAGAGATGTGGCAGCAGAGGGAAGAAAGCGAAGAAGCCTCGAGCTGCTTCGGTAGAAACAGAGAGCGAAAGAGACAGAAGCAAAGACAGAAACATTGCCGACCCCGCAGGCGTTTTAAGATTATCACACGATCAACATCGTTGGTCATTATCTGAAATAGGTTGCAGTTTGGTTCAATTCTTGCAATATTACACCAACAATACAAATCCATCTCAGAAGAATGCTCATCCATTTTACTCATCCGGACCTTGTAATTCACAAAAACCTTTTATCGGGCTTAAATGAAGCATACGAGCACAAAAGAATGGGAGTGTAGACCATTTCACATTAAAAATGCTGTTAGCTATTGATACTACTTGATTTAACCCCTTACCATTCTGCCCTATTTTTTAGAGGGGTATGGAGGATAGGGGATGTTTAGGGGTAGAGAAATAGTCAGCAGTAGTTGTCACATAGAAGTGGTGTACATCATCTGAAAGCTGGGAACCTGAAGATTAATTTGAGATGCAGCTCAGCACTGTGTGTCAAGTTGTTCTAGTCATCAATAAGAAATCCAAAATAATTAATAAAATAATTAATCAGTTAAAATAAACTGTGAAAGTGTATAAGGGTTTAGAACATTATGATAGAAGTATATGATGGTCATCCCCATGCTCTATTATGTCTCAGAAGCTGTTTCAGCAATTTTTGGCTTGATACACAGATTTGGTGCTAAATTTAACTAATTTTTACCACTGGAGAATTGATAAAAATGATCAATAATTCCTCCAAACTTTTGACATTTGGAGTTTTCTGCAAGAATTGTATTTTTTGGCGGTTGGATGGCGAGCACTTCTGTTCTGGAAACTGCTCAGAAAACCCCTTATTTTCAAAATAGTTAGGAAAATACTAGAAATAACTAGAAATTAAAACAACATCACTGTGAATATTCGAAACAAAAAGAAAGATCTTGATACCTTTATTGCAATTGGTGTAGTACTCGGCGATAAAAAAATCTCGAAAATATTCCAGATAAAATCTTCCATGATAATGATGATAAATTTATGAGATTTAATTTCCCTAAAGATATTTCTGAATCTGTTTTTCTCTACAAAAACACTAGACGAACAGCCAATACATAATAGGCTGAGCCGTAGCCTGCTCCGTCACTACTGTTGTGGCTGTAAAACGGTGGACACACATTGTTTTGAGCGTCACAACCCCAACAAACTGACTCAATCCACTAACACAATTTATCAATTTGGTCCGATTTCAAGTCTAGAAGAGCCGCACAATTGAATTATTTTATCCTCTGTCAAGTTAGCATAAAGTCGTTGTGTTGTGCATTCTCAAAAGCAGCACGTAGCAGTAACAACAAGTGTCGTATCTACTGTACATATCGTCCTGCACTAATTTGGTGTCCAAAACATGTATCTTGTCAATTAAAAACATGCTAACAATTGTAGATATAAAGGCTGATTATTGTGCTGCCCAACGTTTGTTGTATTTATCAGTGCGACAGGAACGGCTTTAACCGCTGAAGAAAACCTTTTCAAATTTCAACATAGCAAAGTAGAAAAATAGAAAGTCTGAAAGCATCAAAGCCACAGAGGTGGAAGAAGGAATGAAGGAGGACAGGAGACCGAATGAGGAAGTCTTCCTCACTGAACTTTGACAAAAAGATTAAAAAAAAAAGAAAAAAAGTTATGAACATGACAGAAAGCGAAACAGATAGAAAGAGAGTAAAAATAGATCAGATTAGAGTAGAGGACAGGTCTGTGTGTTGGCAGTGGAAGCCTGAAGACTTTTCCTGTTTTACTGTGACCCACATATCACACGCATATTTACGTAACTACACAGGAGGGCCTGTCCCATGCTAGAAAAAATGATCAGTCACCCGCTGACTCACACTCTCCACAAAAGAACACCCGGCGTAGTAACCTAATTGTTGCTGTTCAGCGCAGCAGCTTCGGTTTGTTACAGCTGCAGTAAACAGCAACAACACGACAGAAGAAGAAACAAAAAAAGGGAGGAAAAGGAGGACACGAATCCTTAAAGACGGACTGCGAGCAGGGTAATTACAATATGAAACTTTCAGCTCAGAGGGATGTGACTGCACACACAGACACTCCACAGAGAGAGAAGGTAGTAATTAGATGATGCGCTTCTACTCAGACTAGAAACTGGTTCATGGATGTGATGTTACGCAGACAGGTTGATCTATGAAGTGATTAATGAAGATTAAATATTTAATCGATTGACAGCATATATACTGTATATATTACTCATTGTTTATTTAAATTGTTTATTGTCAACAAGCAATACTGTCTACTGCCAATTTATATGACTTTATTTTATATTTTAAATGTTTCTATTTTAGCCCTATATTTTAAGTTGCACTATTTTATGTTTTCGATTCTTATTTTGCTTTTACTTGCATGATTTTCTTTCTTTATACATATTTAATGAACATTGTCAACGACTGCTTCGGTGTTCATTGTTGTGCATATATAAATATATAAATATAAATATATATATACTGTATATAAAGGACTTGAAACTGATAATTGAATTGAACTTCAGATGTCTCTCTCTTCCTCACATTTCTTCTTCAATGTGAGGGTGGGCAGGGGAAAGACAGAGAGAGATCTCTTTGTCTTTCCTCTGCCCACCCTCCTCTCCTCATTCACTCATCTTCAGATCTTCTCCCTCTCCCCTCTGTCCTCTGAGTCAGTCTGAGGGAACATTCAGGCTAATTATCTGTGTGGGAAAGTGTGTGTGACTTTCAGTGTGTGCGTGTGTCTGTGTTCTCTCTTCCCTCAACTTCACTTTTGCATAAAAGACTTTTTACATCTCAACCACCCTGGGACAGACGGAGAGGAAGAGAGAGAGAGAGAGAGAGAGAGAGAGAGAGAGAGAGATCAACTGTCTGACCACCATCGTCCCCCTAAGACATCCCACTGACGCAGACACGTGACGTTCCATGCACCAACAGGAAGAGCCATGACTATAATATAAAGCCTAATGTAAAATATATTCAGCTGATGTTGGGTCCGGTCCTGGATTTATGAATCAGGTATTTACTGAGGATCTGTGGACCTCTTTAAGGCACAAAACAGTCCTTATAAAGGACCACATTGGAATTTACCACCAGGGTTTTCACACATTTTCCATTTCAAAATTCCATACTTTTTCAGACTCAAATTTCCAGACTTCTCAGTAGATTTTTCAGACCATATCTGACTTGGGACTCAGGATGCAGAGAACGCTGTGACAAGACTACAGTGCTTCGGCGTCTTCGGCGCCTCCCCCATGGTTGAGACGTCAAACGATTTCACACAAAGTTTGCATCCAGCTCTCTTTTCCCATTTGTTAACCGACCAGGCTCTGAGTTTCGGATTGTAAAGCCAGCCCCATCAAAAGACTCGCATTTACCCATTGTGGCCGTTCAGTCCGCAGCCGCCAAGCACAAGGTTGGACGTCGTTCCACTGTCAAATATCTTGCACTTTGGGCAATGTCGCTCTAGGTGACAAACAATCATGCCGCCCTTATATTAGCAACGGGAACAGACCGGGATAAAAATCCATCATGGGACTTTAAGTCGGAAAGGCCTTTTATGCGAGCGCAGTTGGGCAGTACTTTTTAGCACTTATACAGTTTTTGTGGTATAAAGATAATTTAATGATGCTGAAGACCTTCAAGGCACTGCATAATGGATGACACCTCCTCACTTTGTATAAGCACGTCACCACTGCACTGAATCACAAGACAGACAATCACATTTCAACCAAAACAAGGATCAGTCCAAAAAAGTATTAGACAGGTCCGCTCTGACAGGCAGCGTTCCGCTCTGTGCTGTCAGCCTGCAGTCTTTGGTTACTTTTTACTATTATATTATTATTGTTATTTTGCGCTTAATGAAAAGTTGGCCCACATTTCGCTGCCCTTGCCAAAGTGCCGCCCTGGGCAATTGCCTAGTTTGCCTCTATGGATGCGCCGGCCCTGGCTTTGACGTACAGGCGTAGAAGCAGCGCTGCGCAGGAGTGCGTTCAGTCGCACGCCATCGCCCACTTCCTGCCTCGCTTTCAATGACATCGAGCTCGCTCTGGCCCGCGCTCTGACACACAGTGGTAAACATTTTGGCTGCACTTGCTGCTCCAAACGCCATTAAACATGATCAATTTATTTTTAGAAATTCTGAATTTGGTATTCTAGAAAACAGAATAGGAGCAACAGTCTGGAAACAGAAATGTTTTTCCGTACTCTCTTTTCTTTTTTCTATACTTATCCAGACCTGGAAATTACTAAGATCAAATTCAATACTTTTCCATACTGCGCAGGAACCCTGGACTCTTTTTCGGTGCTGAAAACATTTGGGCAAAGAAAACACGTGGACGCACAGAGTCGTGTTACTCACGTGTGTTGCTCGGCTGTGAGTCCATAGGAATCATCATTTTGCCTCGTGTTCCCCTCCTGCCAGCCAGGGAGCGATCCAGAGTGGAGATACTGCTGGACGCCTCGTCACCGTCGGCTCCTGGAACATCAAAACATTCAAATATGAAAACAGGGATTCAAACTGTCACATTTTCTCTCCCTTCTTTAAGCTGCCAAAGGAGAATTTAAAATGAGCTCGGCTAACTATTTTCCTCTGGGAGAAATCATTTATATATTTAATACTTAATACACTCGTGATGAATCAGTCTTCATTATACAGCTAATGTAATCAAGACTCTTAATGGATATAAATGAATCAGTTAGCACCACAGAAATGAAGAAAATAAGGCTATATTAAGCATGCAGATTATAAATTGAATTTCTAGTTTTAGTGTTCGACATATTGTGGAGATTTTGATGTTGCCAGGCAACATAGAGATGAACCCGAACATGAAATCTGCATCTAAAGACAGACACCCAAACACAAATCAAAGTTAATAATAAATGCACTTGATAAAAATGATAAAAAATAAAACAGCATCACAAGTAAACAAAAGTTAGTAATGGTTATTTCAATAACAAATAACATCCATCCTGTACCTGAGTGGCTGCTCTTGCTGCCCATCTGGCTCTCTGATTGGCTGTGCGCGACTTGGGGGAGGTCCTGGCAGGACTGGAGGGGCGAATCACGTCCGGACGGGGCGACGCTGGGAGCTTTCTCCATGTTCTTCATCTCCATCTCCTCATGATGGATCCAGAGGTCAGGAGGCCGCAGGTCCTTCTGGCTGCCCTTCCTCTTACTGGCGCTGTGGCTCGCTCTCTTCCTGCACAGAGGACGAGATAGGTGAGGAAGTCAGCGCGCAGGTAGGAAGGAAGGTAAACATGTGAAGAAGAACAGGCTGATGAACTATTGTTAGTGGACAACACAGTGAACCGCGGGTAGACTGCCATTAGAGTCAGGTCGCTAGGCAACCCTCCAAATCCCAGCAGAGCATGAACGCACCCGTTCACCTGTACCATGACAGAAATGTACATCCACCATAAAACCATTTGCCTGGTTCATGTATGCTGCAATTTACACAATCAAGAAGAAAAAATATGAAGACAAACAGATTATGGTGGATGGAGAGACGAGGGAGACAAGGACTGTAAATTGTTGAGCTGATCTGCTGTTCTGCAAATGAAACCTATTAGACTTGATTAACTGGATTATAAAATAATGCTAAACTGCGTTCACTATAACCTGACAGACTGCATTAACATTAATTTGGACTTAATGTCATGAAGTGGATTATAAAATAACACTTAACAGGATTATAAAATAAAACACAACTGGAACTTGACAAATGGGATTATGAAACAATACTGTTTGAAACGTCATAAACTGTATTATAGAATAATAACGTCTGAAACGTCATGAACTGGGTTATTAAACAATACAGATTGAGAAAACATGAACTGAATTAAAAATAAAACAAAACTGAAATTTGACAAATGGGATTATTAAATAATACCGTCTGAAATGTCATGAACCAGATTATAGAATAAAACTGACTGAAATTCACTGAATTATGAAATAATACCCAAAAGTTATAATCCCTACAATTTTCATGAAATCAAACCCCATTTTTTATACAATATATTTTTCTTCTGCAGTAGCCATTACATGTATTTACATTCTGTAATTACCTCTCTATGTAGTAGTTTTCTTATAGTACAGTGAGTGGTAGTGTTGTATTTATGGCAAAGGAGCTGCTCAATGAGTGTTGAGTGTTGCTGTAGTATTAAATTGTACTTGCTGTTACTGTGTAGTCACAGGTGTCGCAAAAACAACCAGGACTGAAATCTGAAAAATTATAATTTAATGTGGATTAGAAAATAAAAATGATCAAAACATCGGGATTAAGGAGACAGAAAATGAACCTGGTGTGCTAAAGGTTTTACTAGTCATGTCCATCCCAGGTTTCGGTTTGATAGTCAAAGATCTGTTTTTGATTTGGTTCACATTTTCAGACCTGTGTCAGTAACCATCTGCCTCGTTACCCTGACAGCTGTTTGCTGCCATCACACAGATGAATGAAGGGTCTTACTTCCTCTGCTGGGCGGAGGAGCGCCGGGTGCAGATGAGCGCCACGATGACGACCACGACCACGGTGACGGCGCCCACCGAAACCACGATGATGACCAGGAGGTTACTGTTCTTTTGAGGCGTGGCGCTGCCGTGAGGTGGACGCATCTGACCAATGGGAGACTCTGAAAAACATACAAAAGAGAAGAGGAGGCAAGAAAATATGAAGCAAAGTACGAAGTTTTTCCTGATCTGAATTAAGGGTTTAAGGATTATGAAAGTCTATGGATGCCAATATTAAAATTAAATCATTTCATTGATTTAAAATCAGATTTTTCACTTTTGGGTACATGACATATACATGAATAAGTTGAAATGTTTTAATCACATTTTCATGTTTGAAAATGCATTTACTGCCAACACTGAAATTAAACTTAGAACTTGAATGTGAACATTTAAATTTCAGTAAGCCTGAAAATCAAATTAAAACTAGATCTTTAAATTTGAATTATGTCCTGATTTTACCTTGTTTCTTGTGAAAATAACGGGGGCCTTTTGCACATGAATTTTCATACTGGTCAATTTCATAATAGTGGACTGTGACAGATTTCACAAAAAAAAACCCAGTCTGAATTTCTTTTCCAAGTTTAGTTTGGAGCACACGAAAATGTATTTGTCAGTATGCTATTCATTTTAATTTTACTTTTGGCAAGAAATACTAATTTCTTTAAACTGACAAATGCTTTTTAAAATCAGTAGTTACATTTTTGAATATAAATTCAATTTAATTATTTCATTTTAATATGACAGAATAATTGTAGATTTAAGATTAAAATTAATTATTTTCTATTAACCTATACTGCATTTTGAAATGTTGAGAGGTGAAGAGCAGCACAGAAAATGCAACTGAAACATAAACACAGGCTAATTACAATAATACATGTAATCTCCATGATCCTGTTAATCCACTTTATTTAAGTCTTTTAATTAAAATGTACAGTCCATAAACAAAATAAAAGTAATTATTTAGCCAAAGGAAGGAAATCTGTTTTGAAATTTAATGACATAAACACACAACTCCAAAATAAAACCCTCCAGAATTAAAACCACGAGTGGTTTCATTGGAGTGAAAACACTAAGCTGCTGCTGCTGCTGTACCAATCAATACACAATGTGTGTGTGTGTGTGTGTGTGTGTGTGTGTGTGTGTGTGTGTGTGTGACAGGTGTAAAGGGAGAAAGAGGAATTGATGACACGCTCCGTCATTCATTAACTCGACCTTGGAGCAGAGAGAGAGAGAAAATAGGAAACACCGGAGGAGCATGAAGTCTGGATGGAGGGGAGAGGGAAGTGTGTTAAAGAGAGAAAGAGATAGAGGAAGAAGACAAAGAAGTCGGAGTGGTGGCTGTGGGGGTGGGGGGGGGTGATAGAGAGGAGTTAAGAGGAAGAGAAAGGGCAGAAAGGTGGATGGAAGAAGGGAGAGATGGAGGAGATGGAGGAAAGACAGATTAAGAAAAATGTGTAAGAGGCACTCTACCTCTTTCACCTTCTCTCTCCCTCTCTCTCTCTTTCTCTCTCCATTCAGTCGTCTCTCTCAATGAAAACCACAATCCATCACAGCTTAGAGCTGCACCACAGGGACCACAATAACACTTTCTTTTCTTTTTTTTTTTTTTTAAAGTTAGATTTCATCATCTTTTTCCCTTTTTTTTTTTCATGCAATTTCAAACAGAAATCTGACCCTTTGCTGACATTTGTTCCTGTCTTCAAAGTGCTAGAGTAAAGGTCACAGAGGTCTTTAAAATCAAAAGGTTTCTACCTCTGGGGAGCAGGAGTGTGATCGGGATAATGTGATGGCAATCTGACTAGTAGTAGTTGAGATATCAGTCTGTGAACAGAAGAGTTTGATGGATGGACTGACATACTAATCACTCTGCTCAGGCCCAGAATACAGGAAGATGTGACTTCCTATCATTATCATCACATCATTGCGTAAAAATGTTTTACACTTTGTTAAGGAATGTTGTAAAAACCAATATGAGACTTGGCTTAGCGAATACAGCGCGATACGGAGCTGTAGAGGACTGCTGGCCTCCCCTACCCACGCTGTTAGATCAGGAGGAGGAGGAGGGTTAAATGAAAGAATTAGACCTCTACCACATTTCTTGGAAATTACTGGAAAAATGGAGAGAAATACCTGACACAGTTATTTGAGTCAAAGTTTAGCTTGTGGAGTTTATAAGCAGTCTTCTGCTAAGCAGCTTCTTGGCATCTGTTGAATTGAATCATGAGAAACTTAAAATAAAAATATTTAACAAGATCATCATGGCAAATATAATCACCGCAAATTTTTGAGAATTGTTTCATGAAATAAATCTGAATTTTAATGGACTGTAAAAGAGAAAATGTCATAGTTGTAGATGACTGCTGTGAGTGACAGGAGCAGCAGCTGACAGAGGAAGTCAAAGCTGAGCCGCAAGCAACATGTATGTTACCGATGATAACCGGAGCACTAACAACCTGTGCTGAGATGCCCCTGAGCACGGCACTGAATCCCCAGCGGCTCAGAGACACCGTGTGGAATAAATCAGAAGCTCTCAGCTGCTCAGTCCGTTTAAAGCCACGACAACATCAACAAATCACAAGGGTGACAGGAAGTCCTCACAAAGCCCAGAAATCCAGCAGGGAAACAAAGCTGGAGCAGCTACAAAGAAAGTCAAACAAAGCACCAATGTGGAGGGATTCACACTTATTTCATTTTATACATTTTTTGGGACATGAAGCCCTTTATCACTGAGGGGACAAATCACACAAACTCACCTCCTCTGTAGGGAAACCAGAGGAAGGAAATACACATCATCAGGGCTTTAATGTGAACATCACACACATGTATCTGCCAGACCCAATAATGGTCATATTTTGATCATATTATGTTCTATTGGTAATATTCTCCCACATAGCCTTCATGGACAAGTATTAAAATCTCTTAAATGAAACCTGTAAATGTTCAAAGGAACAACAAACGTTCTCCAACAGAATCAGTCCTTCTCATCAGCAGGTTAGCACCGACACAGATGGCTGATGGGATATAAAACCATATCCACTGGCTGAATTATGTGCTGTGGTTTCTGCTATCATACTGAACAGTTTCAGGATGTTTGCACCCATGTTTAACAGTCCAGGGTGTGCCCTGATTGGATAAGTGGAACAACAACAGGTGGGAGATAGTGAGTGTTATTTAGAAAGCCAGGTAAACATGCATTTAGTATGGCTACGGAGCTGCAACACCTTAATGGAATGCAGCCATCATTAATGTCATTAATTACAACTATGCTTTTCCTGCTATGCCATGTCAAAATGTCTTCTGTGAAAAACGTTTATTATTGGTCAACATTGTATTTATGTTATGATTTCATTTTGATACTAAAGGTCACCATATTCATAACTGGGGACATGGTTAACCCTGAGACCCGCGATCCCGACCGACTTTACTGTCTTTCAGAGGCTGTAGCAGGTTCCGTGTCTTGCTAGCTTGTCAGGAGGGAGGCTAAATTATGCTCCAAAGTTAGGCTAAATTTTGGCAACATTTTTCAAAGGGGTCTCTTGACCTCTGACCTCAAGATGCGTGACTGAAAATGGATTCCATGGGTACCCACGTGTCTCCCCTTTACAGACATGCCCACTTTATGATAATCATATGCAGTTCTTTTGATTGCAATATGAATGTGTTATATTCTAAAATGATCTATTTGAATATTTCTGCATACTGGGGTCCCTAAACAGTCTTGGAGTTGTATAAAGTATAAAGTGGGTGTCACTGGCGGACGAGTCGGCGCGGTGACGTTTAGTAGTCTCATTTAGCCACTTGTTAGCAACCGCCTTTTTTAAAACACACAAATGCTTCAAAATTCACGAGTGGGGTATTTATTGATGTGTTTTATGTCGTAGAACAAAACGTTATAAATCTCTTCAGCTTGTGTTAACCACAGACCTTTGTTCAGGCATCTAACTAAAAACCCAATTCAAAAAAACGGTACGCCAAGGAGTAAAATGAAGAGGTGCCGGTATTGCGTACCAGTGAGTACCGGCCCACTTCGAGCACTGAGTTACATTATGTTATAAGTAATAAACAATATCAATCCTTTTTGTACTAAGTGTGAAGCTTTTCTTATGAGGTCAGGCGTCATACGGAGAGGAAGATGGTTATATATTTCAGCTAAGTGAAGTTTCAGGGGAACAGGAGGGGTTCAAGATGTTAATGTCTTCCATTAAAAAGCCCTTCTGAACAGCCAGTCTTTTGCTCAAAGCTGATATCTTTTTTAACTTTAATTGCTTGAGTGGTTTGAAGCGCTCAGCCCTGACAACAGCCAACATCACCTCCTCTGGAGAAAATGAGAGAATAACATTTTGAGTGAATGTGTATATCAGCAGCCAAACTGTGCTACACGCAGAGTAGGGGGGGACTATTCTCTGTAGGTCGTTTTTCAAGCGAGAGGAAGCTCTGCGATATAAAGGATGACACCGCGTTAAAGATGAAATACGGCGGAGGTGATGAACGAGGCTTTGCCCTCGCTGACCCGCCGTAAAGCCCGAGGAGGGCGGAGGTCAGAGAGGACGGATTTATGATCGCCTCCGGCAGCAGCAGCTACGACGCTGACAAAATGTTAGAGAGATCGTCTTCAGACACACTCACGCACACATGCTGCTCAACTGTCCTCCAATGAGACACTGAATCACTGCCAGCGACAGACCCTGACCTCTGACCTCTTAGCCGAGGAGGGGCAACAGAACAATTTTTCTTTAAATAGAAATGAGAGAAGACAGTTATGGTTATGATCATGATTTGTATTGTTAGCAATAGCTTTAGCAGTAGTTTCAGTGTTATTACCAGCAGCAGTCTTAGTATTAGCATAGTGTGTGGCAGTATTTCTATTAGCGTAAGTGTAATTACTGTTAGCATTAATATTAGCATTAGCACGAGTATATCCCTTACCTTCAACATTAGCATTAGTGTTTGTATTATAATTAATATTAGCATTAGCATGAAAATTATCTTTAGCATTACATTTGAATTAATGTTATTATGGGTTATAACATTAGCATTTGTTTGAGTATTATTATTGGTATTAACTTTGGCATTAGTGTGTGTAGTAACATTAATATTATCATTAGTGTAGGCATAAGCACTGATATCAATGTAAGCCTGGGAGTGTACATTGATAATAAACTGGACTAGACTAAGAACACTGAAGCCCTCTCTCTACAAGAAGAGCCAGATCCGTCTCTATTTTCTGAGGAGGCTGAGGTCCTTCAACACAATGCTGAGGATGTTTTATGAGTCTGTGGCAGCCGGTGCTCTCCTGTTTGCTGTTGTGTGCTGCTGGGGAAGCAGGACGAGGGCCGACATACTCAGCAAACTGATCCACCAGGCACAGTGAAGCTGTGGGGGTGGAGCTGAACTCTCTGGCGGCGATGTCAGAGAGGCAGATGCTGTCCAATCTACGTGTCATCACGGGCAATGTCTACCACCCACTCCATGATGTGCTGGTCAAGCACAGGAGTACATGCAGTGCGAGACTCATTCCACCGAGATGCACCACAGGAAGTCATTCCTGCCTGTGGCCATCAAACATTTCAACTCCTCCCTCACAGTGTTAGACATTCTGAGTCGATAGACTGACCCTTGAACTTATTTCATCCCTGTCAGCAGCTATAACCCCATACTATATTTATATCTTCAACTGTACGATACTGACCTAACAGTTCAATAAAATTGTGCAATAATTCAACTTTGCAAAACGCATTTATTTATACTGTGCATTTGATCTAATCTTATTCATAGGCTACTATTCTTTTTTCACTTAATCATAGACCCCATTTTCAGCGTTATTATTATGTACTCTATTGTGTTTATTGTAGTATACATTTTTTTTACATATTTCTTATTTCTATTTTTCCATATTTATTGTTATATGTTGTAACACAATACACATATTTTTTAAATACTTATTTCCACTGCCTCTTCTTTCTACTTGCGTTACTGAGCCTCCTTCTCGACAAGCTAACATGACATAGAATGGCACCAATGAATTCCTTAGATTCTTTTGTTTCATATGATATGTGCAACTTCACTCTAGCTCTTAAACTGAACCTGTTACAGCCTCTGAAAGACAGTAAAGTCTCAGGGGATTGAAAGAAAAAATTTAAAATAGTAAAAATGTTCTCATATACACATGAAATGTGTGATGCTGTAGTAATAATCATTCATCACTGTCATCAGAATTATCATATTCAAGTTTGACATTCCTCGTCGTAAAAGCTAGAAGCTCATGTTTTCCCCTGTCATTGTCCTAAAATTGTTATCAAAAATATTGTTGTTGTTTTTGGCATTACATTAAAAAATACAAGCGGGTGATTTATATGCCACCACACTCTTTTAATCCTGTTCCTCCATAAAGTTTATTTTCTCCAGTTTGTAAAAACACTGATTGATGGTGAGATAGTGAATCTAATTAATTTCTCCTGCCGGCGGTGATACGACAACAAACAGGAAGCAACCCTAACGGACTGTAAATCAGCGGAATGCAGCTTCCCGTCAGGACGCAGCGAGTCATTAAACTAAGTTTAGACATGACTGAGCAGAGTGATCAAAGAAAAACAACTGAGGCGCTGTGAATTAGCTCAGTTCTCAGGAGATTTGGTTCCACTGCAGTAGCTAGAGTCCAAGAATGAACACAAATGTAATTCTACTTCCTGACAGTCGGATTCGCTCAAGCAGAATAACAGTGTGTGTGTGTGTGTGTGTGTGTGTGTTACCGTTGATGCTGCTCCTGTCAATTAGATTGGTGTCAGACGGCCAGTAGGCGTGGTCTCCCCCTCGACCTGCAGGTACGAGGAACAAACAGGAACATCAGGAAGGAACCAAAAGAAACAGAAAATGGCGGAGATGAAGAAGGAAAAGCTGAGAGTCATTTTGCGGATGGAATAGAGGGTTCGGACAGAGAGATTGGTTCCTTGTTAGGAAATAAATTACTTTGTTAAGACCGTGTGTGCGCACAAACACACAAACACACACACACACACAAACACACACACACACACAAACACACACACATTCACGTCTTATGTGTGCTCTCTCTCAGGTTTTATCGACCTGCCTGGATACTAACACTTCATGGGTGTTTGGATTGGTTCTCATAGAAAGGCCTGTAGTATTATTCCAGCAGGAGATTTTTTTTGTCTTCTGGAACTCTTGGTGAAGAATGAAGCTGCCATTTATAATCTGCTGTTTACTTAATGAGAATTTGGAGGCCACAGGGTACATACTGTACACAATGTAAAGAGAGCAGGAGGGGGGCTGTGGGGTCGGGGAATCAACGGGGGCCTGACAGCAATTTTTTTTGTATTTTTGGAGTCCCGTAACAGGTTAATCCAGGGAAGCCTGCTGAACTCTCTCGTTTTAACCAACGCATTCTCTCTCCCCGGGCTGCACGGCGTTGCAGTGGTTAGCACTGTCGCCTCACGTCAAGAGGGTCGCAGGTTCGGCTTGGAGCCCTTCTGTGTGGAGTTTGCCTGTTCTCCCCGTGTTAGCGTGGGTTTTCTCCGGGTTCTCAGGTTTCCTTCCACAGTCCAAAGACATGCAGGTTCATTGTTGGGTCTAAATTGTGAATGTGAGCGTGAATGGTTGTCCCCCGCCTTCGCCGAATGTCAGCTGGCATCGGCTCCAGCCCCCCCCCCGCGACCCCAAATGGGATAAGCGGTTATGGATAATGAATGAATTCTCACTCCCAACCCGTCAAATACCGCCCCTTGCAGTGCCTCTTGGCATCGGAGATATATGCTCGTTACATGCATAGTGTCCTTTAAAAATAAACTTCCGTTATCACAGGAAGTTAGGTTTAGGCAACACAACCACTTAGTTAGGGTTAGGAACAGTCGTGGTTGACGTTAACTTCACTGACTAGCGACTCTAGCGACTACAACCTATAAATAGCAAGTTGTGCAAAATAAATTAGTGGCATTAAAACAAATTTGCATTAAGGCGTTATTATCGTGTATATTTTAACATTCATTTTAAAGAATAGTAAAAAAAAATCTTCCCCAAAACAAACATTTTAGGCATGTTTTGTGTCTCATTCCCCAGTTTACCAACCAGCAGTTGAGCCAGTACATGAATTTGGAACACTGGAGGAGGAAGTCAGAAACAAATCATCACAGACGCTGCCAGAGAACAGAGATTGGAAACTGATGAGAGAGATTTCCAAAACCTCCACACTGTCCCCGGCATCATGAAACTGAATCTGAAGACCTTCATATCTCAAAGCCAGACACAATGCATAATTCTTCCACATTTTAAAGCTAAACGCTGGTTTCTTTCTCCCGCCACCAAGCAGCAGCAGCAGCAGCAGCAGCAGCTGCCGTGGTGAGTTTTGATGTTTTCTTGCAGTTTGAAGCTACAGAAACGAGTTTGATTAAAGCTGGATTTTAAAATCTTCATGTCTCTGAAAACACACACACACACACACACACACACACACACACACACACACACACACACACACACACACACACACATTAATTATCTTTCTTTTCAGCCTGTCTTTGTGTGTGCATTAAACAGTGTGTTTATATTTTTGTGTGTTTACAGTGTAAGGCTCACAGTAACAAGGCTGAACATCAATCTTCCCTTCTCCCCTGACAACACTTCTGATTTATAGGGGCCGCAGTGTGTACATGTGCACACACACACACACACACACACACACACACACACACACACACACACACACACACACACACACACACACACACACACGAGACACACACATCTGTCAGTGACAAACAGCACCATTTAACACCCTGACACCGGAGTTGAGACTCTCCGGTTCAGTGTCCCCATAGCTTCACTGCACTTAAGTCCAGATGCACTGAAAATTCCCAGAATGCCTTTGTAGAAAGCAGTGAACACCTTGAACAAAGGCGGTCTGAGTGCCATATCCACCCTGTGTGTTATAGTCAACTATATACTGGGACTCATAGAACGGGTTGAGAGCTGTATCCGTATTCCCAGCAGGAAGTCATAGCATGTTCTCTGCCAGGGTTGTCCCTTCTGTTGCTGATTTTCATGGACAGATTTGGTCCAGCGATGATGTAGTACTGTGGATTTAAGTCCAGCATGCACTGGGTGGAGTCAAGTGTGAAGCAGCTAGGATGAGAGTCGGCCCCTTTAAGTCTGAGTTTGCAGAACTCTGCTGAGAAATAGTAAATAACCTCCTTCGGGTGGCGACTGAGTCAAAAGGGTCAAACTGTAGACCTTGTGCAGGAAGTTGTAGCACATTCTCTGGGTTTGCCAGAGTTGTAACTTGTCAGACTTTTCAGACTTTTCAGTCTCTAAACAAAGCAAGAAGTGCTTGTGTGTCCAGTTCAGTGACCTCAGGACTGCATTTCTGTTTTTTAGACATGTTAGCGGCATGGCTCTAGGGGTGGCCAGACTGAAATATCTCAACAACTGTTGGATGGATTGATATATTGTACAGACATTCATGGTTCCCAGAAGATGTATCTGAATGACATTGGTGATCCCTCAGCTTTTCCTCTGGCGCCAGCACAATGTTGGCATATGTGGTATTACAGCCCAGTCACGAAATTTAATGTATTGATTTGTGTACATAGATACGAATTTCACATTTTTTCGTGATGGTCGGCACAAAATCAATTCGTATTTAATCCACGGAATTGTGAACCGGGAAGTATAAAGAGCGGCGAACGCCGTGTGGGGAGGAGGTCAGGGTGGATGGATGGGTAAAAAAAAACAGGAGTTTCACCCAGGAGACTGGTGTTCGTGTCCCGTGCGAAACCAGAAGTCAAAGTTGATTTATTTGTCATGTAACTTCTGTCCTTAAGTTACTGCTCTTCTGGAGTTATTTTAACCCAAACCGCAATCTTTTCCTAAACCTAACTAAATAGTTTTGTTGCCTAAGCCTAACCCTAACCAAGTTGATCTATACCTAAACCTAACTAGTAGTTTTATTTTGAAAAGACCGAATCGGAAATTGACATGTGTCCCATGTGTTGCTGGACATTCGTAGAAAAAAACATGAAAAATACGTTGTTGAAAGTCGTGCTGAGCGTCACGAAAAAAAAGAGAAATTCAGGTCTATGTACACGAATCGAATAGATTAAATTTCGTGACTATTTCACGAACTGCCGTGAGACTGTGTTGGGTATTAAATGAAATATCAATAACTATTAGATGGATTGTGATTAAATTTGGTTCAGACACTCATGTCCCCTTTTTTAGTGCTAATTTGCAAATGTTAGCATTAAAATAGGCTGAATTAAAATGATGATCACAGTAAAGATTACGCCTGCTTATCATCAGCATGACCGCATTGCCACTCTGAGCATCATGGATGTGGTTAGCATGCTGAAATTAGCATTTAGCTCAAAGCACCGCTGTGCAGCCTCACAGAGCCGCTAGCATGGCTGTACTCTTGTGTGCTGATGATGTGCTGCTGTTGGTTTCCAGCATGCACTGGAGCAGTTTGCTGGTTTGTGCTATAGGCATCAAATGATGCAACACTACATGCTGATGATTTCTGTGCATGTCATTATAACAGTGTAGCAACAGACTGTTAGTGAGAATCTGTTTCAGACTGATATTAATGTTCATTAGACTTAAAATACAAAGGCTTTAAAGAAAATACAATTAAACATTAGAAACTACAAAATGATCCGTCATGTTCTCTGAGCTGCTGTGAGACTTCAGAGTTTCGTGATGCAAATTAAAAAGTTTTGAGCGTTCAATCATTAGCATCATGTCCCCTTCTGCTGGCTGTTTGCTGCGGCTGATGAATAGAACCAGCGAACAGAGCGTTAATTATGTCTGAGTTAATTTGATGAACTTTAATATGGTAAACAGCTCTCTCCCATCGCCCCTCATAAGTCTGAATTAATAACTACAAAAGCCTCGTCTTCCTCTCTCGCTCGCTCTCCATTTATTTCTCTCTCAGAAGAACTTGCTTAAAGTGAAAAATAAAATAGATTCAGAAGAGCATCCTTTTCCTTTAGTGTCTCTTTTTCTTGTTAAATTATTTCTCGTTAGTGTACATGAGACTAAGATTTCAACCACCTCTCCTCCTTTTATCCTTCCTCTCTCCTTCCTAGCCTTTTTCAACTTACTTTCCCTTCTATCCTCCTTCTTTTTCTCTACTATTTCCTCTCATCCTCCTCCCCTTCATCCCTCTTTTCCTTTTTTCTAAATAATTTTTCAGTTGGCATTATTTGAGGAATAATAAGGTCTGCTTCCATAAAATTTGTGTAATTGCAGGCACAGTTATTCCTCCTCTGTACGTTTTTTTTGGTCCGGCAATACTTCTGCATAACTTGGGATGGTAATTTTGTTCCAATAATCAAATGTGCACAATCCTGCTAATATTTTTCACTATAATGTCTGTAACAGTTTTTGAAATATTCAGTTTTTTGTTGGAGAAAAATTACAGTTGATGGAGATTTGCCTAAAATGCAAAAACTCTACCTAACCCACATTCAAACATGAGATTATAGCTATCATGATGTTAGCACTAGCCTCCCCCCTTTCAGCCTATTCATTTTTTTTGCATTGTCTCCTATATGTTTCATTCAATCTTCACCAAACTTGGTTAATAACATATTTCAGTGGTGCCAAACTGTTTCTGTCTGTCCGTCGCTTCTTTAACACTGTTGACACTGTCAGCTTACTATCTGACCAGTTTATTCATTCAGCTAACAGTTTCAACTTCTCTGCTCGCTGACTAACTAGTTTTCAAACACTCAATGAATTCTAATTTTTCAAATGAATTGAGAATTTGCATTTATAGACAAATTCCAGTTACGTACACCTATATTTTGTTTTTATTTTCAAGTATTAATTGTTAGTACCTGGTCAAAGATACTGTATTTATGTGTTATGTTAACAGTCAATACAAATATTGAGGAAAAACAAAGAAGTGATCTGATAAAAAGACATGAAATGAGAAGATTTGAGGAGGGATCTTAAAATCAAGGATTTGAAGTTAGTTTGAAGTGTGCGCACACACACACACACACACACACACACACACACACACACACACACACACTAGCAGGGGAAAAGCCTACCTTGATCATTGGCCATCTTGTCTGGATGTTCCACTGAAACAGCAACAGAGAGAATCAGCAAACTTATAAAATATAAAACAAAGGAACACATTTACAGATAAAGTGGGTCTTGATCTTCAGTCACACACACGCACGCACGCACACACTCTGACAGACCTTTGGCGGTCCTGAAGTGGACGGGCTCAGACAGCGGGCCGACTCCTTTGGCGTTCTTGGCCTGAATCCTGAAGTAATAAACTGTGTCGAGGTTCAAATCCACGACCTGATGGGTCAGCCGGTCACCGGTGATCGCCTCCATCACCCAATCATCTATCGGCATGTTCTTATCCAGCGTGTAGTACAGGATGTAACCTGGCAGACAATAAATGAGAAGATTAATAAGAGTAATATTTATATTCGCAGTGCGGTACGGTTAACGTTAGCATCTACTTATCCATGTTTATAAGACCCGAGAAAGCACGGAGACTAATATTTTAACATGTTTGTATAAAGAAAGTTTCATTATAGGATTAGAACACACAGGTGTTTAGATGTAAGGTGTGACATATAAAACTGAAGAAATCATTTTTTACGGAATAAGACAAAAGAATGTGAATATGAGGAATATGTATAAGACCTAAAAATATCTGATGTGTGAGTGAGAGTGTGTTTGCTGCTGTGTTGTGCTGTTATCCCTGCAGGGAGCGTTTGATTCGTCCTCCAGGACGCTGCAGGAGCAGCAGAGCTCGTTAAAACAGACGGGTTTACAGCCGGGTCGATCGCCCAGAGGAGGAGGGAGAACAATGGAAGAAAGAGTGTGTGTGTGTGTGTGTGTGTGTGTGTGTGTGTGTGTGTGTGTGTGTGTTTGTGTGTGTGTGTGTGTGTGTGTGTGTTTGGATAGACAGAGCTTATTCTTGTATTCTTGAACACTGTTTTGATATTGTAAGAAAATAATTTTTGGTCTACTTTCAGACATTTAACAGATGACAAAGATTAATGTATTATTGAAAAAATAATCAGCAGGTTAATTGAAAATCAAAATACCTATTAGCTCTGATGAATAGTGTGTGTGTGCACAGTAACTGAACAGTCAGCCTTGGATGAGTAGGGTGGTATATCTGTGCGAACCCTCACCTGTGATTCGTCCGTTAGCCTCCATCGGCGGTTGCCAGCTGATTAAAATGGCGCGGGGTCTTCCCTCGCGACTGATCACTGTCAAATCTTTGGGGGCGGAGCTAGGAGCTGTCAATTAGGAAAAAGAGGAGACAAATAAGCGCAAGTGTCAGCAGTGGTAGGATGAGATGAAGGTGCGGTTAGCTTCAGTTTCCGTACATCAGTTGATGAAGGTTACAGTGTTCAGAAGTTCAACAACTAAATGTAGCAAAGGTGAATGAATTAGATGTTTGACCAGGGTAACCAGGGTCAAATGGTGAATGGACCTGCATTTATACAGCGCCTTTCTAGTCTCCGACCACTGGAAACGCGTTGCTTCAGGGATTCCTGAACCTTTGAATGTTCATTAAAATGCAACTAATGTGATTAAAGGAATAGTTCCACATTTTGGGAAGTTTTCTTTCTTGCAGAGATGAGAAGATCGATATCAGAATCGGTACTTGTCCATTAAGTATGCAGCTATAGGAAGGAGACTATTAGTTTTGCTTGACATAAAGATTGTAAGCAGGGGGAAACAGATAAAAAGGCAAAACAAGACTAACTTACTAACTGTACTTAGACACAGCAGGGCTTTGAGCTACATGACAATGTTAGCATGCTAACATGTCCACAGTAAAATCTCCCTTTAAGGTACATTTTTCACAGATTAAAGGATTAATCGTGATTAACTATGGACAATCATGCAAGTTATCGTGAATAAATATTTTAATCGATTGAAAGCCCTTATCCGTAAACAAAAAGAAAAAAAAGAGAACGTTTTACTGGAACCATTTCTTGGCCGGGAGCAGTGAACCTAAAGTAACCAAACCTGCACTTCATTGGCTAACGCAAAGTATACTTGAAATTGTTCGCTAATAGTGAACTTCGTAGGCTAATTGTCCTTTATAGAGAAGTTTAAATGTTTAATGTTCAGACTTTTTAGCTTCAGTTAAGTTGGATGTCAATGGTAGACTCTCAGATTCAAGCTCATACGTCTACATACACTAAAGCGGAATTTATGATTAAGCTCCTGCTGATGTGCTCTTGGGCTGTAACCATCCTGTAGCATAAATTGTATCTTATACTGTAACCTCCCCGGGTGAGCTGTGTTTGCATGATGTCTTTCTCCTCTCAGAGACTGGAGTCATTTTTTACAGAGTTTACGGTCTGGTCAGTGAAGCCTTCACATCTTTGCTGACAATTAAAACACAATTGAACTTTAGGTGTACAGTAGATCTTTATCTGACAGCAATCTGACTACAGTTCAGTCGGTCTGTGGGTTTGGTGTGACTCTCTTGTATTTCAATAATCTGCTCTGCTTGAACTTGAGAAAACTGTGCAGAAGGTAATTTCCGTCACTTTGCCCCCGATGTGAAAATGTCAAGCACTCGGCCTCACAACCAGGGTTTCTTTTTCTACTCGACTGTCACCGTGGAGTTATAGATGTGATCAAAGACAAGTTGTTAAGTTTCACAGCGGGGCAAGCCTCAAAGCTCACATCCCAACACTGGATAATGAAACCGCTTATTAAATCTGACATGACGCGCTGGAGGAAATCACAAGTTCCAGCTGAGCCCGTTAGTGACGGCGACAACCTGTACTTTTCATAAATACAGAGGGAGGCCTCAGGAAAATACATGTTCACATACCTGTTGGGGAAAGTAGCGGTTCCAGTGTTCAAAAGTGATATAATTACACCTATCTTCAGTTTATAATTAGTGCTACTGAGTGGTTGACTACTCAGTCACATCAGCATCACCAGTACAGTTGGTTGCAATCTGCAACCTCACCGCTAGATACTCGTCCTTTAAATGAATATTTAATTTTTAAAAAAATCATTTTTTTCCCCTTAGGTCTGTCAATCGATTCAATTATTTAATCACAATTAATCGCAAATTCATTGCACATTTTTTATCTGTTCAAAATGTACCTTAAAGGGAGATTTAAAACCTGCGGCCGGCTCGATCTCGTGAGGTTATCGTTGCCCACGTGTGCATGACGTCAGAGCAAGTCGGGAGCAAGTCGGACACAGATCTAACCGGCGTGCATTGCGCGGCGATCGCCGTTGATCGATTCTGCGCAGGCCTGGCTCATCTCGAACGCGCCTACCGTTTCTAGGCAACAGCAGCAGTTGCCGCTGTTATCTCATCGGTTGCGCTTTGAAAGGTCGGCAACAACCGAGGTCAAAGATGAAATAGTTTGAACTTTGACCGCAGCACTCGCTGGCAATTTCGAGGCGGTGCGCCACGCCAAGGGTAGCGCTTCCTCCTCATAGAAAAACAACGGCAGAGCAGGTGCAGAGGGATTTTACCGCTGATCATGTGTGGGCAGCTTTAAGCAGAGGTATTTTGGGCTGCAGTGAAGGCAGTTTTTTCTGAGAAAATGTGGTCAGTGTTTGTGTGTCCAGAGCTGGTGGATCACTGCAGGGGCTGAGTGGGCTCAGTCCGTCTGCTCGCTCTGAATGTCAATGTATTCCAGCAGGCCCCGGGGAGCCGGCGGGGGTAATGCCGTTCACGCTTAATTGGGTGACAAATCCGACAAACATGATTGTAAACATCCTGAAAGGGATACCTTGACATTTTGATTTCAGTCCGCGGTTGGGTTTCATTGTTGCAGAGAGTTGTTGTGTTGTTGCGGGGGAGAGTGGAGTGTCTGCATTATACCTCCCTGAACCAAAACAGGATTTCTGTGCATTGTTAAACCCCTTATTAACAGGAATCGCTGTTCAGGCAGGGGAAGAAAATAAAAACGTTCCACCCCCATGTCCCTGTTTTTCCCAGAATGACTTTGAACAAATCCCCCGGAGAAAAAGTGAACGGTCTGTGTCTGCGTGACTGTTTTACATGTCAGTGAAGAGGAAGTGACAGAAGAAAGTCTTATTACAACTGAAAAAAAGGATCCTTCACTTACTGGAATTCTAAACTTACCACAATTGTGAAAGTTCCTTCTTGACCTCGGGATTAGAAGTTTGACAACAAAAAACTGTCAATCGATTAAAATATTTAATCGTGAGTAATCGCATGATTGTCCATAGTTAATTGCGATTAATCGCAAATTAATCACACATTTTTATCTGTTTAAAATGTACCTTAAAGGGAGATTTGTCAAGTATTTAATACTCTTATCAACATGGGAGTGGGCAAATATGCTGCTTTATACAAATGTATGTATATATTTATTATGAGATATCAATTACCAACACAAAACAATGACAAATATTGTCTAGAAACCCTCACAGGTACTGCATTTAGCATTAAAAATATGCTCAAATCATAACATGGCAAACTGCAGCCCAACAGGTAACAACAGCTGTCAGTGTGTCAGTGTGCTGACTTGACTATGACTTGCACCAAACTGCATGTGATTATCATAAAGTGGGCATGTCTGTAAAGGGGAGACTCGATTCACATATCTTGAGGTCAGAGGTCAAGGGACCCCTTTGAAAATGGCCATGAAAGTTTTTCCTCGCCAAAATTTAGTGCAAGTTTGGAGCGTTATTTAACCTTTAAAACTGAGCCCGCTACAACCTCCGAAAGATCGATTGCGTTAAATTAGTGGAGTTAAAACGATTTTGCATCAATGCATTATTATCGCGTTAATGTTGACAGCCCTAGTACAAACACCAATATATTTTACAGTACATGTAACACATTGTTGCTACATAAATAAATGTACTGTATACATACATTTGTGTCCTTCTTTTCTGTGTATTGTACAGTATTGACTTTTCCCAGTAAACTTTGACCTGCTGTTGAAATGGGAATCTAAAAAGCTCAGTGTGATACACATTCAGCTGGACATAACTGACAGTTGGGGATCGTACAGTACGAAGGCAGTGTCAACAAAACAGAGATTGGTATAAAAGAAACATTTCCAGGGTTGACTGCCGTGTTGAAAAAACATCTAAACAATTTTGACCAGTACGACTCACACAATGACAAAACAACTTTTCATTTCGGCGGCATTGGCCAATTTACTGACACAATAACTGGGTTTTGAAGCCTGAATGACGTGTTTTGTGTGAGTTACTACCTTTTGCAAACACACAGTAGAGTTGTGATGTTCAATGAAACTGTTGTGACAATTGCACTCACGGTTTAGAGAAAGTTTAAACTGTTTCACAAAATGAGCCAAAGCGATTAAAAAAAAAATGTATAAAACGAATTTATAAAATATTGAAAAATGCTGGTTAGGCTTTCTTATGCCCTGGATACTTTCCATGCAGTCTCCCCTCCAGGCTGTGATGAGGTTAGGTTAAAAGAGAGGCGGTCTACATCCTGAGGGTGCAGCTCGTGATGAAATAAAATAAAGGTTTAGGTCTAGGGTTAGGGGGATGGGTTATGCCAACGGGGTCCTCACAAGGACAGAACTAGAAACACTAGTGTGTGTCTGAGAGACCTACCTGCTTCATATGTCGTGGCGTGCGCCGTCATACTCCAGGTGCTGGACTTGCGGCCTTTGGTCACCATGACGGCAAACTCGTACATGGTGTTTGGTTTGAGGCCGGTGACGGTGTGGCTGAGCGCCGTGGTGTCTGCAGACTGGAATCACAATGAAGGTGTAGAATTTAGATGGTTTAGATAGATAGATAGATAGATAGATAGATAGATAGATAGATAGATAGATAGGTAGGTAGGTAGGTAGGTAGGTAGGTAGGTAGGTAGGTAGGTGGGAAGATATATAGATAGGTAGGTAGGTAGATAATTAGATAGATCACCAATAAACAAATAATGCACAAAAGGGAAAAGGTGAAGTTCTTTGTCAATAATATAGCATTTAAAGAAGACAAATTCGAGACATAATGAGTTGAATAATGCCAGTGTGTGTCCGTCCTCCGAGCATCTTATTTCCATCTGTCTGTTATGGAGACAGTCAGTCTGTCCTTGTGTTTGTACTTTAAAGATTATTTCTATCTAAGACTACAACATCAGTGAATATTAACATACCTCAGAAGCTGTGTAAAGTCAGTTGTGATTTCACTTTAAGACCAGTCATCTGTTTGTCCTTGTGGCACCAAGAAAATCGTCTTATTTTCAGAATAAGAAGACTCCTCTCTCTCTCTCTCTCTCTCTCTGTGTGTGTGTGTGCCCCCAGCCGCAGTTTATTAAGGTGAGCAGACTGTCTGCCCTTGTATAGATTTCCTATTTCCAGTGCTTTTGAAGCAGAGTTCGGATTATTGTTAAAGTTTTCCACTAGTCCAGAGAAGAAAAGAAGTCTCACCAGGTGAACAGACAAGAACATGAAAAGATCAGTGAATGATTTATTTTGTTTTCAGTACAATCAAAATGATTCCAGGTTATGTTCTACTACTGTACTGCCAAACAATCTAAGCTGTTTCTGTCAGAATCATTTCTTAAGAGATTCCTTGATCAATAAAAGCTTCTGAAAAATACAAAAACTCAGTTTGCTGTAACTCTGGTGCAAAACTCCATGATTATTGTTTGCAGTAGCTGTGCTCTATTTATTCTCGCTGGCGAGCCTCATGTTATATGGCTGCAAAAGGAGGGGGTGCCTGCTTTAATTGAGTGCAGGAAGCACCGGAGGTGGCAGGTATGACATTTTATCCTCATCGACTGATTATCATTTGCTGTGGTAACGTTTCTCATTCAGAAGGAGTAATAATAAGGTGAATTTGAAACTCAGGTAGGGGGCATAAAAACATGTAAGCAACAACTTTTCAGTTCATTAGGGACAAAACAATGAAAAAAAAATAATAATTTTATCTTCCGACAGCTTGCAAGTGTTGAGCTTGTAGGAGAGCAGAGGTGGAAGGAGGGAATTGTTTTGCAAGTCTCACATCTTATGAAGTCCCGAGTCAAGTCCCAAGTCATGACAGGGAAGTCCCAAGTCAAATCCAATTCATAAACTGTGTTTAAAATCCGGAACAAGTCATTATTTGACAGGTTAGTTTTAAGTACCAAGTCAAGACAGGCAAGTTCCAAGTCGAGTATCAAGTTAAGACAAGGAAGTAGCAAGTCAAGTCCAAGTTAAGACAGGTAAGTCCCAAGTCTGGGCTTGGGGATATAAAGTCATTCCAAGTCAAACGTCCAAGTGAAGCCAAAAAGCATTGGTTTTACAGTCAAGTCATCAGATTCTTAACTAAAGTCTATGTTGTGTACAAGTCATGTCCAGACCTCTGGCAGAGATAATACTAAACTAAGAGATGATGTAGAACAGCTGCCCATTAACGTCACAGATTGACTGTCTGTGTTTACCTTGTACTTTCCACTGGTGGAGTAGCTGGTCTTCCACTTGACGGAGTAGTACCGGACCTCAGACGCCTTCTGGTTCTTGGTCATGGAGTTGTCGGCCCAGGAGACGCGGACCGAGTCCGAGGACAGAGCCACGGCTTGGACCCCCACCGGAGGGATCATGGGAGTGCTGGTGTCTGGCATGGGAGTGGGGTATTTATCAAAGAGGTGGAAGAGGTCGTCCTCAGATGGGTCTATGGGGTCTGAGGGGCATGCGTTAACGGTAACCAGGGTGTTCGGGGATCATTAATGAAATCATTCAGTGTAATGAATGTGTGATGGGACAGAAGCATAAATTCAGATTAATATAGGTTTGTTACGTGTTCGTATACACACAGGTGTAAAAAAAAACAACAACACAATAAATACATAAGATGACATGCAAGTTTGGAAGTGAGATGCAGCAGGCAGCCATGTTTGTTTGAGAGGAGGGAAGAAGGAGATGAGGAGTGGATGGACGAGGAAGTGAAAAACAGGAGAGAGGAGAGGAGAGAGAAAAAGACAAAGAGTAAGAAGACAAAGTGGTAGATGAAAGGCGTTACTTTACACAGGAAGTGGAGCCTCAGATCCACAGAGGGGCAAAGGACGAAACGCGGTACGAGTTGAAACACAACACCTGCAAGTCTCGGAAACCTGGACATTTTAGAGTTCAATTTTTAAATGCTGTGGGGAGTAGAGTGCATCATAACTGATAGAACTGATGGCTAGAGATAGGAAAATAAGTTGTCTTAAGTTGTAATAAACCCTAGTTTTCCTTTAAAGATCCAAGAAAATAGTCCTTGAACAAGACTTGGTCAAAACCAAGTATATGGCTGGACCGTGCACGGTCAGTCTGTGAATTTGTGGCTAAATTGTTGCACAAATAGTCAGTGGTCATGTCTAAAATGTTAAATCCAGCACTACATGTCCACCAGGTCCGGCGAGGACACAAGGAGACGCGCTGCTCCACTCAACTGGCCGTTCAAATGGTGACGTACCCGATCGTGGAATGCACCTGATTGGTTAGTTTATTTCACTCCGATTCCACGATTCCATAATTTAACATTGAACTTATTGTGGACTTGGCTTTCAGTGAGAGTTCACGTGAAGGCAACACCGGTCCTGGGAGATGAAGGAGGCTCGTCCTGTTGTGTCTGCGAGTCCAAACGAGACCACTGAGAGAATCAACACTGACATCTAATGTGCTGCTGTTGAAGAGAGATGTACAGCTGCAGGCCAACATAGAGAGAGAGAGAGAGATTGATGAAAGAGGTGTTTGGGGCTGCGGGGCGAGCTGCAGCAGGCGGTGTCGTGGTTAAACTGGTCGTCCAGCATCACAATAAAGCTCCAGTCAGGACAGAATACTGATGAGGACGGAGAACACGCCTCCTCCACCACACTCCTCCCTCCATCCCTTATTTCCTTACTCTCTGCATATCTCCTCCGTCTGATCACTTTTCTTCCTCCTTTCCAAATTTTCCTGCACTCCGTCTTTCTTTTCCTCCTCCCTTTCTTACTCCTCCCACCTCACTGACTCGATCCTTTCCTCCTTTCTTCCTGTAACCTTCCCTCCCTCTGTCTTTCCTTCTTTCCTCTTTCATTCCCTTCATTTTCCATCCATTGCTTATCCCCCACACTTCCTCTCTCGCTTCCTGCCTTCTTTCTCCCTCCATCCTTTCATATTGCTCTTATCCCTCCCCCCCCGTCTCCCTCCTTCTCTCCTTCTCTCTCCCTGCGGTCCTCCAGTCCTTGATTAAATGGCGGCGTGGTGGTTGGTCGAGGATCAGTTCTGTCTCTGCAGTGTGTGGGCGGCGAGGCGAGGGACAAGGCAGTATATTAACGAGGATCCCACCGTTAACGAGCCGTTTTTTAAAGCTCTCGTAAAAAACTCTCCAGCAGCCTGCCACCATAAAGTGACAGAGATTTCAGCTTGTCCCGGCATGACAAGGCAGTCTGTGTGTGTGTGTGTGTGTGTGTGTGTGTGTGTGTGTGTGTGTGTGTGTGAATGTATATCTATGTGTCACTCTTGATGACCTTGTCAGAACAGTAATGGGTTTAGTTTCTGTCTCAGCCCTCAGGGTCTCAGCTTATCAACTCCTGACTGTCACACTACAACTCCAGGTGAGACTGTATCTCTCTAGAGAACTCAGAACGTCTTCATATGTCTATAGAACTCCATGTGAGTTTCCACAGTTCTACAGATGTGTCTTTGTATCTCTATAAACTTCCAGATGTGTTAACACATTTCTACAGAACTCCAGATGTGTCTACTCATCTCTAAAAATTCAATTCAAGATGTGTCTTTGCACTGTAGAATTCCAGATGTGTATATGTATCTCTATAGAATTCCAGATGTGTCTCTGTACTGTATGTCTATAGAACTCCAGATGTTTGTATGCATTTCTAAAGAACTCCAGATGTGTCTATGTATCTCTATAGAATTCCAGATGTGTTAACACTTTTCTACAGAACTCCAGATGTATCTACGATCTCTTTAGAATTCCAGATGTGTTAACACATTTCTACAGAACTCCAGATGTGTCTACTTATCTCTAAAGAATTCAAGATGTGTTAACGTATTTCTAAAGAACTCCAGATGTGTCTACATATGTCTATAGAGCTCCAGATGTGTCTATATATCCCTCTAAATCTTCAGGTGTGTCGGTGTTCTCTATAGCAGTGATTCTTGACGACCGGGCCATGACGCGGTACCAGTCCGTGCAGTGTTGCCTACCGGGCAGCAACTATTTTTATCTGACAGGAACCAATCATCCATCTACAGCCAGCACAGATTCCTCACCTGTAGAACACTGAACCAACCAGGATATCAGCTAACTGTTTTTGAAGTAGAATGAAATGAATGAACTCATCTCTTAAAACTCTATTACAACTGTAGGAGATGAATAATTCTGTTGTCCCAATGTAATTTACTTTCTTTCTACATCCCACGTCTCTCCCTACGTCTCCTCCTCGCTATCTCTTTTCACTCCCTGCCGTCATTCATTTCTCTTTCTCTGCTTCCCTTCTCTTTCAATAAGCTATCATTAAAGTCCATCAAATGTCTCTCTCTCTCTCTCTGGGCCCCCCTCCTGCTGTTTCTCTCTGTCTGAGATCCACATCCGACCTTCATCTCCCCTCTCTTGCTCCTTATTTCCTCTTTTTAAGAACGCTCCATCAAAGACAACAAGCACGAGTTAAAAATAATCATTTGTTGAAAAGTTTCACTATAAAAACATCCCGTAATGAAGGTTAAGAAACTGTGGTGAGCCGAGTTGTCTCTGCCGCTGTTTTTTTTTCCTGTGACTATCATCACGAAAAACCTCAGAAATGTGGCATTTTTATGAGAGTAATAAAGGATTTATGTCCGCCAAAGGCTGCTGGGTGAGCAGAGGAGGGCCGGCTGTTTAATTCATAAGATGAAACTTGGCTGAGAGTTGGATGTGTTTCATTTATCTCACTTCTGCAACCCATAGTGTGCAGGAAGAGCTAATGAGTCTCTCACTCACGGACACATTCAGTCAATGCAATGGGTGTGAGCCATCACACAGACCATATTTAAAGAGATAAACACACCTATATGTTCATACATGTTACACACACACAGATGGCTGTGACTAATGTGTGAACATTTTCCTCAGGATGAATATTTCAGGACTCGGTGCTGTTGAAGATTGAGGCTGAACTGTCTCTTCACAGTCTTTTCTCCTGGATCAACTACAAGTAGCCTACAAACTTCCTCATAAATATCAACTCAAACAGCTGGGAGAGATAGTATAGATCATGTCTCCAAAACCAAGACATCTAGTCTATATTTAGGAAGCCAGCTACCTCTCCTGCTACATTTGCTATTACTGCTGATACTGCTACTCATAGAACAGACATTGCCATCAAGTCACGGACTCAGTGAGGTGAGGTTTCGCAGTGCCGACAACCAGATGAGCAGTGGAGTAGTAACGTTATGAGGCAAAATGTAAATGAGTCAAATTGGACAACTTAATGCTTCATCCGCCCACTCTTGTCACAGCGGAGGAAAGCACAATGCTATCGCCAGATGAGGCTCGTTTTCTGTAAGCAGTGTGGCATTGGAGCATGGTGGAAGCTAGCTGGTTAGCTCTGGGCTGGTTCCGCCAGGCTTTGGTGCTGCACTGATGACGGAAAACGAGCTGAACAGCGGGCTGGTGGCCAACAGCAGCGCCGGGTCAAAACAACCCGTTTGGTAAGTGCCCCTCGGCATCGGAAACCGGCGCACGGAGGCACCCTTTAGCAAGAGTATGTGACGAACCGGGCTTTCAACTAACTCCAATGTAAACCCACCCATGGCGTTATTCGACGGTCGAGCAAGTGACATAGTATTAATAGCATGAGAGTCCGTTAAGGGCAGGAGGGAAGGGTGGATGGGTCAAACAAACACAAGACTTTCAACCAGGAGACCGGTGTTCGTGTCCCGTGTGAAACTAAAAGTGACGTTGACTTATTTTAGTCACGTGACTCGTGGTATTGTCAGCCCTGTGAGTCACGTGAGTCACTAGTCGGTGAAGTCAACCAAGTTTCCTAACCCTAAATAAGTGGCTGTGTTGCCTAAACCTAACTTCCTGTGAAAACCGATGCCTCAGGATGAGTTATTTGACGAGTTGGGCCAACCAGCTGTCTCCGGGAGCTGCGTCCGTTCTCTTCCCGGTGAGCTGCGACCACACAATTTACGGCCCCACTGACGTGGGTTCTGTTGTCACCATAGCAACTAACAAAAATCGCCATTTTCTTTTGTACCAGTCAAATTACCACAGCAAACCGTTCAATGACCCTTCTACTCCTATTTTATTTCTATGGGCGATTTGCTTTGCCTGGAACACGCCAAGGTATAGACCCAGTCTGTATTGTTTTGATTTCTTCTTCTTCTTCTTTTAATTTCCGGCAGACTAGGCACAGGAAGTGCATCGCTGCCTCCCGCCAGTTAAAAATAACAACGCATTTGGTCTTTGCAAACGGAAATGATGTACGTGTTAATTTGCATATAGAGCGGGGAAGTGAGATCCGATCACAAGTGGTCACTGGAGACGCATTCTAATACCATGTTACTACTGTCACTACTACTAATAAAAGTACTGTGGTCACATCACCATCATACTCACAGCAGTCACAGTCAGTTATATATACTGACACTGACATAACCACCGTGTCCTGGACTGATATGTAACATGTCATTTTATCTGCTACATGCGTATCATATTGTATGTGAACACATCGCCGATGTGCTGTAAACACAGGATCACTGTGATTATCAGTGTGAGATTGTACCTGTCAGAGATCGAGTGACAGCGCTCTCATACAGAGGGACGCCCTCTCCCGCATTATTGAACGCCTTCAGGGAAATCACATAGTGCGAGCTCGGCTCTGAGAGGGAGAGAGAGAGAGAGAGAGAGAGAGAGAGAGAGAGAGAGAAAAAAAGAAAGAAAGAGAGATGGAGAGGCACAAAGAGTTATTTTTAATGACATTCAGCAAATAATAATAGCACATTATCATTTTAACCCTCTGAGACCTGTGGGATTGTGGGCGGATCCTGACAGACTTTACTGTCTTTCAGAGACTGGCAAAGGGGTCCCTTGACCTCTGACCTCAAGGTATGTGACTGAAAATGGGTTCTATGGGTACCCACGAGTCTCCCCTTTACAGACATGCCATCTTCATGATAATCACATGCAGTTTGGGGCAAAAAACACTTTTTTTGAATGCAGTATAAATGTGTTATTTTCGCCTATTCTAAAAATAGTGTGTTTGAATATTGCTGCATACTGGGGTCCCTTAATATTCTTGGAATTGCATACATTGGGTTTCACTGTAAAGCTGAGACTCTTGTGGATCCAATGAGTTAAGGTCTTGGTGTCTTAATGTTGTATTTCGGAGGGATAGTTGATCATTTTTATCGATTCTCGAGTGGTAAAAAATGTATTAATTTAGCACCAAATCTTTGTAACAAATGGTATCAACCCAAAAATTGCTGCAACAACTTATGAGACATAATAGAGCATGGGGATGACCATAATACACTTCATCATAATGTTCTAAACCCTTTTACACTTTTACAATTTATTTTAAATAATTCATTCATTCATTCATTCATGTTAATTTCTTAGTGTTAATTTATTCATGAATAGAACAGCTTGACACACAGTGCTGAGCTGCATCTAAAATTAATCTTCAGGTTCCCAGCTTTCAGATGATATACACCACTTCTATGTGAGTGTATGCTTTTCTGTATGCTTCTGCAATACATATTTATTACATGTTAAAGTAGGGGAGAATTGAAAGAAAGGTCAAAGGTTAACCCAGTTTTACTCTGACTTTACTATGAACATGCTGGGCTTCATTTCTCATATCAGCAATATTTAAACCGTATAATATTTTTTTTCCACAATATATCTGTAGTATCTTCGTATTGGCTGGTTAACAAGCATTGGAATCAGAATTTCCCTCCAGAAAATGAATTATTATTTTAGAAAAATTGACAAGACCACCACCAGTCCATAACTAAATCCTGGTAAATAACTGTGGTTGAGGTTTAAGAATTTGAAACAGAGAAAGTTGCTTCCTCCAGGATTTAAAAGACTTGGCTTCCTTCCCTCGGTCCCGACCTGTCACGTGACGACAGCAGACGCACCTGAAGACACGATGACTGCAGACGTTTGAACCGATTGTCATGCAGCTCCACGTCCCGCCGCCGCCCCGTCGCTCTTGATGTGATGATGCTGCATGTTCTCTCCGTGTAGCGTCAAACCCTCACATCAGTTAAACAAACACGCCTGCTCCGCTCCCCAGACGCCTCGCCACCGCATGAATTAATGATAGCTATGAATTATAAATGTCGTGTACATATGTGCCCTCGCTCCCATGTGTGCATGCAACACGGCGGCTGGATTTCATTTTTTCATTACCGCTCCATTACGGGACCTGAGACGGGAATTTTCATCTGCGCATAAAAATTCACCCAATTTGTTATCGTCTTCTTTGGCATGCAGATTGCTTGTTGTGGTCGCTGGGGACGATGTTTTCTCTTATTCGTCTTTCCACAATTAGATTTCCACCTCAAGCAGCTTTCTTATTACATTTCTTTAAATTATTGATGGTAATTAAATGGGGATTTCATCATCATAATGAGTTATTGGAACAGGGAGTCACTGTGTCAATATTGGCACTTTGTCGGCAGCAGATAGATTTATGGGAGGGGGGTGGAAATATTAAATATTTTGGTGTTGATAAGTACATTGGAAACGTAAATTCATGGATTAATGTATTATTTTGGAGCTGATAAGACAGTATGTAAGAAAAAGGTTTGGAAAAATATATCAGTGATTAATCGTCAGCTCAGAACTCCCAGATTTCCATCCCTCCATCTCTCTGCTGTACTGGTTCAGAGGTGTCGGACACCACTGCCAGTTTGCCCTTCAGCAAGGCACGGAGCAGATAACAGCGCATTTGAAATTCACAGCGAGGTGTCGACCTGCTGAGGTACAGTCCACAGAAATAAGTCAAAATCAGGTCACATAACTTCTCCTCCACATGCTGTTTGTTCACCCAAAATATACTTTCAGAACTTTTTACCATTCAGCACTCTTTCTTAGAGGGGTGTGGGGGGGACAGGGATAGATAAAAGTCATTAATAAGAAAGAAATAATTAATAAATAAATTAACCCATTGAAATAAATTGTGAAAGTGTATAACAGCGTAGAACATTATGATGAAGTATATGATGGTCATCCCCATGCTCTATTATGGATCATAAATTGTTGCAACAATTTTTGGGTTGATACCATTTGTTACAAAGATTTGGTGCTAAATTTAACCATTTTTTACCACTCGAGAAGTGATAAAAATTATCAATAATCCCTCCGAAATACCACATTAAGACACCAAGACATTGAGGAACACCATAGAAAAAGCCATGCTGTGATTTGGTATCAAAAACTTTTGACATTTGGAGATTTCTGCAAGAATTGCAATTTTTCGACCATTGGATGGCGAGCACTTCTGTTGTGTAAACTGCTCAGAAACCCCCTTATTGTCAATCTACCTAGGAAAGCCATCCATCGTCTGAATGCTCTAGGTCTCTAGTTTGTGGCTGTAACGTTTCATGATGCTGTGATTATCCTAGAAGTCACCACAGGTCATTCTATACAGTGAGGTCAAATTTCAAAAAGTGGTCTCACTACAATGAAATGGCTACTATGGTGACTAACATCATCACACATGATTGGGCTCATTGGATCCACAAGAGTCTCAGCTTTACAGTGATACACAATTTATGTAATTCCAAGAATGTTTAGGGACCCCAGTATGCAGAAATATATACAAACACACCATTTTAGAATAGGCAAATAACAAATTTATACTGCATTCAAAAAACTGCATGTGATTATCATAAAGTGGGCATGTCTGTAAAGGGGAGACTCGTGGGTACCCATAGAACCCATTTTCATCCACATATCTTGAGGTCAGAGGTCAAAGGATTCCTTTGAAAATCACCATGCCAGTTTTTCTGCCCACCGGCCCCCGCCCCCTCCTCACCTAGGTTTTCGATGGAGTAGTATCTCTGTTTGCTGTCCACTCGGACCGTCTCGGCATAGGGGCTCCCCACTCCGTAGCCGATGATGTAACCTCGAACTAGGATGTTTGGGCTGAGGGGGGGAGTCCAGGACATGATGATGCTGTTGGGCAGCGGCCTGACGTGCAGGGAGCTGGGCTGGTCGGGCACCTGACTCTCTGCAAAAAACACAAACAATGAAACGTCACACCAAAAGAAGAAGACAACAGGAGGTGGTCAGTATTCCTGCAGTCCTTGCTACGGCTCTAAAGCTCACGCTGTTAGCAGCAGCAGTAGCAGGTATTTAGATCAGCCGTGGCTAACAGATGCTAACCCTGTTAGCTGTGTATTAAGCCCTAATAAGCCCTGACACTTTGTGTTATTTTTCAGCATCAGATTGGATCAGATTAGCGTGCTCTCTGTCCTCGGGGGGGAGACGCTTCATATCACTTTATTGAGTGATAATCCATTGAAATGAGATTTCCGTCCCCTCCCACGCCTGGAAACACAGTTAGCATGGATGTGTTTGTTTTTGAGCTCAGTTGCTTCCTGCTGACCAGGATATCCTCCTCCTGAGATTCTGCCTGAGGTCAACTTTTCTAATTATCCTGCTAGAAATTATTAGGTGACTAAACCCAAGATCTGGCAGCTTGTTTGTTGGCTGGTTTTCTCTCCATTTCCTCTTCCTCTTTCTTTCATTTTTACTTTATTCGGGGGAAAACATATTATCCCCCGGAAGGTACCAAACCTAAAGTCAGTAGCCTGTTGGTTTTGCTGGCATTTGTTTGTTTCTAGCCTGTGTAAAACTGAATGATTTTGATTATCAAATGTCTCGGCTTACTGTCCTCTATATTTTGGGAAATGTCCTTTGCAACGTTGGTAATCTGACCTGATGGTTGCAGTTAGTGTTTTCATACAACTTTGAAATGAAACCTTATAAGACATTTTTTGCTTTAAATTATCTTCCCTTGCAAACGTTATTTATTATTTATGTTATGTAAAACTCAAACCCTCTCTATCTAGCATTTATAATCAGTATACAAACATTTAATAAAATTATTCAATATAAATACTAGGGCTGTCAAAGTTGACACGATAATAACACGTTAACGTAAATTTGTTTTATCGCCACTAATTTCTTTAATGCATTAACGCAACTTGCAATTTTATTACTGTAGCTCGCTCACTTTTACAACTAGAGTGAAGATACTGGTATCGTATGAAACTAGAAAGCCTAATGAATTCATCGGTACCAACCATGTCATACTAGCTTGTGGAAGGAGGCTAAATAGCGCTCCAAACTTACAAAAAATCTTGCTGAGAAAAAAACTGGCATGGCCATTTTCAAAGGGGTCCCTTGACCTCTGATCTCAAGATATGTGAATGAAAATGGTTATGAATTAATTAAATGTTAAGATTTGAACATATTTTTTAAGCTAAATGCAGTACCTGTGAGGGTTTCTGGACAATATTTTCAGTTGTTTGGTGTTGTTAATTAACTTCCAATAATAAATATATACATATATTTGCACAAAGCAAGCATATTTGCCCACTCCCATGTTGATAAAAATATTAAATATTCTATCTATTTATTAAATATAAATTTATGGTACATTTTGAATGGATAAAACAAATGTGTGATGAATTTGCGATTAATCATGATTAACTATGGACAATCATGCGATTAATCGTGATTAACTATGGACATTCATGAGATTAATCGCAATTAAATATTTTCGATTGACAGCCCTAATAAATACATATTTCATACTATTGCAACTGTCTTTATTATATTGTCATTCATTATCTGTTAATACAGAAGCATCCACTTATGGCTGCTGACCGGAGGAGTTATACTGTAGTTATTGTCAAATACATGAATAATAATGTTAAATAGCCTACACACCACTCAATAGTAACAAGACTCAAATGACTTTTTGTACTGTGATAAACAGAAAGTGTCTCTCTACTGTACCCTGTGATCATGTAAACCATTTTTAAATGTTTATAGCTAATAAATACTAAATAGGGGAGTTTAAGTAATGTGTTTCCTTCTTTTACTTGTTTTTATGAATGTCTCTCGTCTATTAGTTTTTGTCTTTTGATGATACAGAGATGGAAATGCAACTATTCCTTATCATACTTTGCCAATATCTTGTAAAATACCTCACATTTCCCTTCTTTTTCTTCCCTCTCCTCTGCTCTCCTCTCCTTTCCTGTCCTCTCTTCCATCTCCCCCCTCCTCCTTCCAACCTTCCCATCCCTCCTCCCTCCCCTGAGGTGAGGTGATCTTCTCTCCATCTATCCGTCTCTGCCCTTAAGTGGTTAAATATTTATGTGTGTGTTGGGACAACAGAGGTATTTACATTCTGTTGTACAGATAACTGCTTTCACGCGCTCTTCGTCTCTCCGTTCTTACCATCCAGGTCGTTCTCCGGCGTCTCAGTGTTGTACCAGTCACTGGCCGGACCCGTTCCATTGGCTGTCATGGCTGCTACCTGGAAACTGTACTGACTGCCCTTCTCTAGACCTGGAGAGAGAAAGAGAGCATGTTATTATAACTGACATTTAGCCACCTTAAAGTGGCAATCTCGAATGTTTTCACCTGTCCACAGCTGTGACATCTGAGCTTTAGAATATTGAGTTGCACAGTGGGAAGAGTTACTTCGGCTGAAGGGTTTCTGCAGTAAACTCAAAGACGCTGTTAGGTGACTGACAGCTGGAGCACTTTAAGGTTTGGATGGACATGAAACTCTCCTGGCTGTTTAATCAGTAGAAAATATGAACAACTGTGTTGTTCCGGCACTTTGGTGAAAAAAAAAGTCAAAGAAATTCAGTTCTATGCCTGCACTAACTGTGAGCTTGAAGCTACACATTGTAGAAACCTGATAAAACATTCAGCTTATAGTCAGTTCACTTTCAGATTCTGGATCAGTTTGAGACAGAAGTGGGACCAAGTCACAAGTCTTTGTACCCCTAAACTTTAAGTTTCGAGCCCTAAACAAGTCACAATGCGCTCTTCACCAAATGCAATGCCATTTTAACTGAGTAATAATACATTAAATTTACAGAAATCATTAATGCTTTTTAAAATTTGTATTTGTAAAAACAAGTGTATTTAAACACGTGCGACTGAACTTCATAAAAAAGTAGTCCTGACATTACACTTTCATATCATATAGCACTATTAACAGGTGGAATGAGTATGTTTCCTTCCTGTCTTGTTATTTTACTCACTTAGGACTTGCTGGTTTTGACTTGGGACTTGACCTGAAACTTTTTGGTCATTATTTGGGACTTGACCTGAAACGTGTTGGTCGTGACTTGAGATTTGACCTGAAACGTGTTGGTCATGACTTGAGACTTGACTTGAAACTTATTGGTCATGACTTGAGACTTAACTTGAAACTTGTTGGTCATGACTTGAGATTTGACTTGAAACTTATTCGTCATGACTTGAGACTTAACTTGAAACTTGTTGGTCATCACTTGGGACTTGACCTGAAACTTGTTGGTCATGACTTGAGATTTGACTTGAAACTTATTGGTCATGACGTGGTGAAGACGTTACCAGCGCCCGCTTTGCTGTGGTCCAGCCAAGAACAGACGGCTTGTTTCTTCCTCTTTGGCAGTTTTGGCAGCGCCTTTCCGTTCACTGTGCTGATTACAACACTTGCTCGCTAACACACATTCACCACCGCTCTCTCTCTCTCTCTCGCTTCACCACTCACTTCCCACGTACACACACTCAGTACGCACTATCCTTCAAATGACCAACGCCACTCTTACAACCACTGGCTCTAGATACAGCCATTCTCGTTTTTGCTGCGGCCGCCGTAGTTCTCCTACACACTTGGCACACGGGAGAAATTTCAGGCGGTTGCAATCTGCAACCTCACCACTAGGTCACCGCTACATACTGCACCTTTAATAAAGGTTTAATGTGCTGTCCTTTAATCTCCTCAGAGAAGCTGTATTTTATCATGTTATTTATTGAAATTCAGTTTGTTATTTTCAGACGGTAAAAAGGAGCGATTATTGCTGACAGCCAGGCAGCGGGCGGATCATATTCAACACACACACAAACACCTGCCACTGGGGAATGAGCTCCTGTGCGGACAGACAGATGAAGATAACCATCAGTGGAAAATAATGAAAAGGAAGATCAGTTTCATTCAAATCCTGAAAACCTCAAATTGAAATAATAGCCGGTGGCAGTTGCAGACACGCACACACACGCACGCGCACGCACACGCACACGCACACGCACACACGCACAATCCCGCTCAAACACACACACACACACACACACACACACACACACACAGAAACTCCCGCCCAGATTTAAACGTATGCAAATGCAGAGTTTCTTTCATGAAGGCAAACGTTAAAGGTTAAGTCTGGTAATATTCTATATTTTTCTTATTGTCGACAAATCCCACCTGTGAACAGGTACCAGAAGTTGTTGGGTTCGATGGCCTCTTGGTCTCCACGGCGACCGGTCTTCCTATATTTGATCTTGTAGGCGGAGATGATGCCATTCTGGGCGCTGCGCGGAGGCGGCTGCCATGACACCTTGATGCTCTGAAAGAAAATAAAGACAGAGAAAACAATAAGTAAACTAATCGAGCTGCAAAACATCCTCTGACTGAGGACATGGATGGATTTTGGGACAATGGAAAGTGGCAGCGTCTCTTTGTAGTTGTTTTGCGTGTTTTTGATGTTGTTTTGCGTGTATTTGTAGTTGTTTTGCGTGTCTTTGATGTTGTTTTGCGTGTCTTTGTAGTTGTTTTGCGTCTCTCTGATGTTGTTTTGCGTGTAGTTGTAGTTGTTTTGCGTGTCTTTGATGTTGTTTTGCGTGTCTTTGTAGTTGTTTTGCGTGTCTTTGTAGTTGTTTTGCATCTCTTTGATGTTGTTTTGCGTGTATTTGTAGTTGTTTTGCGTCTCTTTGTTGTCATTTTGCATCTCTTTGTAGTTGTGTGCATCTCCTTGTGACTTGTAAACATTCTTTATTATAATTGAATTGTTTGTTAACAGTAAAATAACTATTAACGGAAGTTTAATTAACTATCAATTTACCATTCGTTAAAGATGGTTATTATAAGGTGTTTCCTGTCTTTTTATTTTTGTTCAGATGAGTCTGATGCTGAGCTGGTGTCGGTGTTTTTTCTGTTTTTATTGAATCGTTCTAGTAAAAGTCTCTGGGTGTTAGTGAGTGAGTGTGTATGTCGCATATTTGTCAGAGTGTGTATTTGCATGCGTGCCTGTGTGTGTTTGTTTGTGTGTGTGTGTTGCATGCATCTTAATTGCTTTATTTGCATGTTAACAACCCACTCCTGACACACACACACACACATAGCAGATGTTTGCCCGGCCCCCAGTGTGCTCTGTTCGGTGAGGCAGCTGCCATCAACCATTTTGCTGATATACTCAGTATGACCCTGTACATGTGTGCGTGTGTGTGCGCGTGTCTTAGGTGGGATGAACAGTAATGAAGATTAATGAATTAGAAAAGTAGAAAAAAAAAGATTTGATCCACCTCTCTCTACCTCTCTCCATTTTGTCTCATCATGTATTACCTCTTTCACAGCTTCTCCTGCTAGTTGTGTTGGATTAGATTTTCTTTCTACTCCTCCTAAGACTCCTACAGCTACTAACAATAAAAATTACGACTCAGCTGCACTTAAACGTCATCATCAACAGTGAGGTTCAAGGAAATTTAGAAATGTTCAAATTTGTCTAAAATTGGTTTTGCAAATGCTTTATGAAGACGGAAATGTGTTTGACACATTTATTAAGACTCCAGGATTATACACGCAACACATTTTGTGAGAAACAGTGAAAATAACTGTTTATTTATAAAAAAACGCTTGTCAGGTTAACTTTAACAACCATGCTGAATCGACCACCAGCCAATCAGACACCAGTATTTCTGTTGCTGTGGTACACTTTTCTCTCCAGGGCGCCCACCAAGAGCCACACGCTGCCCCTCTTACCCACTAACGTTCACACACACACATCGGGCTACATACAGAGAATACACATACACTCACTATTATTCTATTCACACACTTATATTTATATTCCATATTGTATATAGACCCCTCTAACTGTAAATAATGCCATCGTCCCTACAATTTTTTTTACACTTTAAAATATTTGTATAGTTGATGTTGTTTTGCACAATCTTGTGAGCACTGCCACTTTACATTTCACCGCACATCCTGTATGAGTACGTGACAAATAAAACTCTTGAATCTTGAATCTTTTCACTAACCGCGTGAACTGAAGTGGACTGCCATTATATACAAAGCATGTACAGCTCAGAACCAGGAGGCCACTTACACATGTAGAGATTGCATCTCGCACATTCACACATCTGTTGTTTGTGTCATATTAACACACACACACTGAGAGTGATGGTGTGTGTATCCCTCCATCAGCTGTGGTGTAAGTCATCGGGCCAACGAGCAGTTTAAATATTCAGCCAGTGTTACTGTGACAACGGCCACAGAGGAATTCATTAACATTTAGCTGCACCTGTTCCCTCTGCTGCTCCTCATCCTGCTAATTGATTACAGCAGAACTGATTACTGAGAGGGGGGAGGGAGAGGAGAGGAGAGACAGAAGGATGGAGGGAGAGAGAGAAAAAGAAAAGGACAAATTGAATAAATGTGTGTGTCGGCCAAATTCCTCCATATACTCTCTCTCTCTCTCTCTCTCTCTCTCTCTCTTTCTCTTTCTTTCTCTCTATCTGGTCGCGCGTCACAATGTGCTTCATTAACTAATTAGCCACTTTGACAGGACACAGTTGGATGTGAGGTCTCCATGGAAACAATATAGAAGTTAAATTCATGTTGGAACAACTCCCACAGAGAGAAAACGAGGCAAACCATCCATGAAGGAGGAGAACATCACTACCACCACCACCACCACCAAACACCACAGAGTCTTTACTGGGAGAAAAAATATTCCTCCTCTACTACGGCAACAGCATCAAATACTACATTATATATATACATATATATATATATATATATATATATATATATATATATAGTTACGGCTAATACTACTGCTATTAATGCTGCTGCTACTGATATAACTGCTGCTACTATGTTACTGCTATTATTGCTGCTACTACCTCTATTACTGCTGATGCTGCTATTATTGCTGCTACTACTGCTATTTTTGCAGCTACCGCTATTGTTGCTACTACTACTGCTATTACTGCTGCTACTACTGCTATTATTGCTGCTATTATTGCTATTACTGCTATTACTGCTACTACTGCTTCTACTGCTACTACTGCTACTACTGCTATTACTGCTTCTGTTGTCACAGTTGCTACTACTGCTGTTGCTGTTACTACAAATACTGCCTGCAGCTGATGCTACTATTAGTGCTACTACGATTACAACTGCTGTAAAAACTAGTGCTACTAGTACTGCTGCTGTGTTTTTTTTTTTCTATAACTGATCAATCCTTTCTTTTTCCTGAAAACGACAACAACATATAACCATGTCGCTGGCTGACATCGGTTGTTGAGTTTCACCTCTTTCACAGCGCTCACTGAACTAAATGGGCTCCATGGATCAATTAAGCCGGTTTCAGATGAACTTCCTCTCCTTGTGTAAATTAGAAGTGAAGTGGCTTCAGGCTGTACTGTAACACTGAATCATTTTTTTTTTTCCTGTCTTGAGTGAAGCAGAAAATGTCGGCGGCCGAATTCCCTCCTGCAGCTGCTTTGTATTCAGATGTAGTTGAAATTGTAAAGCAACAGGGCAAGTGAAGCCATGGCCTCGTTCATTGCCTTCAAATAGGCCGAGGGCGTCCGTCTGTTTATATTTTCCCTCAGAGGACACAAGGAAAATGCAGGGAGGTCTGCGGAAAGCTGATGAAGATAACACTGTTAATAACGAGCACTAATAACAACCAAAACAGTCGTGATAATCACAAGAAACAGAGACGTCTGACGGAAACTTAATGAAGATAATGAACAAACACAACAATACTGCTAATGTTACTTAAATGATACAAATAATTACATATCTGATATCTACTGTTGCCACGACAATACTATAAATAGTAACACCTGTACTACTGCTATATCTGATGCTGCCCATGCGGGTACAGCAAAGTTCTACAGCTAATGATTACACACTGTACAAAAGAAACGCCAAGTTAGTATTCTTGGTTTAGTAAATAAGGAATAGGCATACTATTTATCAGCATTTAAAGTAAAAAATCTTAGTTGTGCCAACACACTTAGCTTTTGTCTTGCCTCAACAAGTTAGGAAGTCCTGATAACTTAGAATCTGAGATTCATTATTAAGGGCGTTTTCACACCTGTAGTTCGTTTGCTCTGGTCCGAATCAGGGACCAAATTTTTACAATGTTGCATATTGCCTCGAGTTTGGTTTGTGTTCACACGGCAGCATATACAAACGGACCAAAATTTTGGTGCGCAAAGAAACTGCTCACATGACCGGAGCACAGCCAATAGGAACGCTCTCTCTCTCTGAAATGACCTGCTATTGATTTTTTAAATCCTGAAAACAGAGCCATGAGGAGGTGCAGAAGTCTAGTTATCTCTCAGAACACTTGAATTACAATATGCTGAAAGGTTATTATGGAATTTTTGCCCAATGATGCCAAAAATATGCTGCCTACTGCCACCACTTTAATCGTGATTAAATATTGTAATCGATTGACGGCCCTAATTCCCAGCTGACTCTTTGTAGTGCTGAGCAGTTTGTCCGATCGATGGATGAAACCGCTTTGAGGAAAAACTTTAAAACTTTAAACTGAATCTGGGATTAATTCAGTGGGTTTCTCTTCTGTTTCTGTATGCTGAGCTATAGTGTGAGAGCTGCATACAGAGCACCTCATCCACCCTGTGACCTCCACACACACACACACACAGGGCAGGTGAGTAAACACTCCCTGAATTCAATCTGTGATTGTTTGTTCATGTCCTCTGGGTCAGAGCTGCAATCACATCGACTGTGTGCGCGCATGTGTGTGTCTGTTAATGTCCTCTGGGTAAAAGGAGCAATCACATGGAGGGCAGAGTGCCTCTATTTGCTCTGCAATACAACATGCAACACCATGCTGCGCCATGCAGTGTGTGTGTGAGTGTGTATGTGAGCAGCAGTTAGGCTTTAGAACAATATATTAAGAAAGAATACCCATAGAGGTGTGTTTGAGTAGTTGGTTCTCTGTGTATTCAGAATATTTAGAACATTTTTTTTTTGAGGATTTTTCAGTGACAGCCTGTGATCCAATTATTTAGTACCGCAACATTAACATTCAAACACACTCTCACATCGATCTACTGGTCTTTACAGTAATGTAGGGGCTAAAAGAGTTATTTGTATTGTAAAAGATTGGTTTTTTTTCAATCAATCTCAAACTTTTTCACATCTGTGGTTTGGTTCAGTTGGTCTGGTCAAAGGGAAAAACTATTATCGATAGTCTTCTTTTAGTTTTGGTCTGTTTTGTGTTCACATTGACTGACAATCTGTAAACATGAAGTTATATCCAACCATGACTGTAAGACACAATTATTTTCATTATTGATAAATCTGTAATTATTATATAAGTGTTATTAGTTTTTTGATGAATCGATTAACTGAGTAATGTATAAAATGTCAGGAAACTTGGAAAAAGCCCATCCCATGTCTGCAGAGACAATCAGACGTCAGTCCAAAACCAAGAGATATTCACATTACGATTATATAACCAGAGGAAGGTAGCAAATCCTCACATTTGAGAGGCAGGAACCAATTCATTTTTTAACATTTTTACTGATGATTTGATTATCTGTTGACAAATCTATTAATCGACTAATTGTTTCAGCTCTATACACATACAGTATATCCCTCTGTCTTAACTGCTTTTCTTCCTGATGTATCAGGAGAATCCCTGCATCCATACTGATGTACATAGGTGTTACCATGGTTACAAAATGATCTTGCATAAATATATAGATCAGTCAGGGGTGTAATTTCCACTGGGGATCGGAAACATGTCCCTTACACTTTTTTGAATACTGTAAATGTCTTTTTAAGTAGGTGCATAAATTATACAACAATTTTCATGGAATTTAAATTTTTCGTTGGACGGCCATTTATATGGAAAACTAGTTTCATCATAATGTGCTATTTGCAATTTATATACATGCAGGGTATCTCTCTTTTTTCCTTTGGTTGAAAACCCTCAGAGACACAAGCATTATGGGAGATGTAGTCGTTGAATGCTAACAAAACAGGTTTTGTCTAACCCCCCGAGACCTGTGGGATCGTAGGCAATCCCGACCGACTTTACTGTCTTTCAGAGGCTGCAGCAGGTTCAGTTTTAGAGCTAGAGTGAAGACACAGATATCATATGAAACTAGAAAAGGAAGGAATCCATTGGTACCAACCATGTCATGCTAGCTTGTCGGGAAGGAGGCTAAATAACAATCCGAAGTCAGGATATGTGAATGAAAATGGGTTCTATGGGTACCTACGAGTCTCCCCCTTACAGACATGCCCACTTTATGATAATCACATGCAGTTTTCTGAATGCTGTATAGATGTGTTATTTTCGCCTGTTCTAAAATGGTGTATTTGAATATTTCTGCATACTGGGGTCCCTAAACAGTCTTGGAATTACATAAATTGGGTATCACTGTAAAGCTGAGACTCTTGTGGATCCAATGAGCCCAACTGTATTCATGTGTGATGATGTTAGGTCACATAGTAGCTATTTCATTGTAGCGAAACCATTTTTTGAAACTTGACCTCCCTGTATAAAATGACCTGTGGTGATCTCTAGGACAATCACAGCCTCATGAAACTTTACAGCCACAAACTAGAGACCTAGAGCATTCAGAGGATGGATGGCTTTCCTAGGTAGATTGACAATAAGGGGGTTTCTGAGCAGTTTACACAACAGGAATGCTCGCCATCCAATCGCCGAAAAAAACTGCAATTCTTGCAGAAATCTCTAAATGTCAAAAGTTTTTTATACCAAATCACAGCATGGCTTTTTCTATGGTGTTCCTCGAGGTCTTGGTGTCTTAATGTGATACTCTGGAGGGATGATTGATCATTTTTATCAATTCTCGAGTGGTAAAAAAAAGTTAAATTTGTCACCAAATCTGTGTAACAAATGGCATCAACCCAAAAATTGCTGCAACAACTTATGAGACATAATAGAGCATGGGAATGGACATCATATACTGTACTTCGATCATAATGTTCTCAACCATTATTCACTTTTACAATTTATTTTAATTAATGATGATTATTTCTGATTTTTGACTAGAACAATTTGACACACAGTGCTGAGCTGCATCTCAAATTAATCCTCAGGTTCCCAGCTTTGATGATGATGTACACCACTTCTATGTGACATCTACTGCTGACCTGCTATCTCCCCCTAAAGACCCCCTGACCCCTCTAAACAGACAAAAACGGGTCTATTGTGGATCTCAGAGGGGTAAATTGAGGTGTTCAGCAGTAGATATTATCTCAGAATACTGACAGAAAACTTCAGCAACATTCAAAAATCTTCCAGGGCAAAAAAAAGGAGAGATGTGTTCTGGGATCAAACCCGTGACTTCCCGGTCACAGAACCCTCCCTGGTCCAATCTGAGCTCGGCTGTTTACCGTTCGGTCTAATTAGGAGATGAGCTCCTGATGAGGTGGGCGGCGCTTCAGGTGAAGTTGGAGTGATGTTTGATTCAGAGGAGAAGACGGTTTGAGGGTGAAACAGAGCTGATGAATGACAACAAGCTGATGATTATGTTTCTGTTTTTGGTTTCTGAGGGTGTAATCATCCCGTTACCACGACGACTCCGCACAAAACATCAGAGCAAGGGAATCTGAGATGATTATCGGTAATTATCTGCTGCTCAGTGATATCATCACAGGTGCAGGACAGCAAGAGAGATGGAGGCAGAGAGAACATCTGTATTTCAAGCTGTAAGAATGAATGAAAAGATGAATGGATGATTTCACAAAGTGTGTATAGACTACCTGACCGACCGACCGACTGACCGACTGACTGAATGAATGACACTAAAAGACCTCAGTATTCTGCAGACACTTTGAACTGCGTGCGTGTCAAAGTTCAAACTGGCTGAAACTTTTAAAATCAAAACATCCTTCTTTCCTCTGACACAGTAAAGGTCACGTCCAGCAGCTCTTCATGGATCAGAAACTTTCCTGAAATAACTCTGCAGCCAAACTGCAGCCAGTGAGACTGTATTATATCAATGTCAAAAGTAAAATTATATTCCATTACGGTAATAAGAAACCCAGAAGATGTTACGTCCTGTCATTACACTTTGTGGAAATGACTGGAAAGGACCTTTGAGACCGGAGAGGAAATTCTTTTAATTAATTGAATCCATTTTATATAATACATAATGTCTTTTGTGTCAGTATATATTTGATATAGTTCATGGAACTGCTGTTTCCACATTAGAGACCAGATTTACCAATCATGTCATACTAGCTTGTCGTGGAGGAGGCTGAATAACGCTCCAAACTTACATTACATTTTGGTGAGGAAAAACTGGCATGGCCATTTTCAAAGGCGTCCCTCGACCTCTGACCTTAAGATATGTGAATGAAAATGGGTTCTATGGGTACCCATGAGTCTCCCCTTTACAGACATGCCCACTTTATGATAATCACATGCAGTTTGAGGCAAGTCATAGTCAAGTCAGAACACTGACACACTGACAGCTATTGTTGCCTGTTGGGCTGCAGTTTGCCATGTTATGATTTGAGCATATTTTTTATTCTAAATGCAGTACCTGTGAGGGTTTCTGGACAATATTTGTCATTGTTTTGTGTTGTTAATTGATTTCCAATAATAAATATATACATACATTTGCATATATCAGTCATATTTTTCCACTCCCATGTTGATAAGAGTATTAAATACTTGACAAATCTCCCTTTAAGGTACATTTTGAACAGATAAAAAATGTGTCATTAATTTGCGAGTAATCACAATTAAATATTTTAATCGATTGACAGCCCTAGTAAAAAAGTACTCTGAGATGTAGTGGAATAGACGTATAAAGTAGAATGAAAGCAAATTTGTACTTGTAAAAGTAGCCTACAGTACCTGAGTAAATGTACTTAGTTACAGCTCCAGTCAGTTTCTTTGCTGAGAAAATGTGAATCTTTCTCCTCTCGTCAAGTTTCTGCTGTCAAACCAACTCCCTTTAAGGTACATTTTGAACAGATATAAAATGTGTTATTAATTTGCGATTAATCACGATTGACTATGGACAATCATGTGATTAATCGCGATTAAACATTTTAAGCAATGCTGCTGATAAAACCATAGAGAGAACCAGGTCAGAGAATAGTTATGTCCTGATGCCTCTTGCCTGGTCATCAATGTAGACCTTGATACAGTATTTCAGAATCCTTTCAAAGTCACTTTAATACTCGTATTTCTTGTTCACAGTGAAAAAAACATGTATATGTGCAGGACAAACATGAATATGAGAGCGGAAGTATGTGTAAAATGAATGTATGTGGGAGGGAAAATATGTCCGTGATAAGGGAATGAATGTATGTTGGAGGACGAGAATGAATTACCACTTGCACAGCCTATTATAGACAGATATTAACTGAGAGCTTTCATAATGGACTCTGTCAAACCTCTTTCATGTCCTCAGAAGTCAAATGAACACTTCACACTGAGCTCAGCTGGACCCTTCACCGCTGGTTCTTTTAATTAATGTTTAAATGAGTCTTCAGGATCTCCAGAGTAACACAGCTGACTCCTGCAGAGACACACCGGGAGGTTTAATCGCTCCAACAGGAACCCTTCCAAAAGCTATTCTTAGAGCAGCAGCGGAGTTCACGGTCTGCAGTACGCTGGATGTTCCCAGCATCCACTCTTGATCCCGACTCTGACAGCCACAGCGACAGTGACCCTAGCTGGACTCTCTGGAGGATTATGGGTAAAAACCCCTCAGACTGACATACTGTAAACTCTGGTCGTGTGTTCAACCAAGCATTCAACAACACACACACACACACACACACACACACACACACACACACACACACACACACTGACAGTAACGCTCCACTGACTGGAGGAAAGTTGAGGAAATGTCAGATTTGTCTGAAAAGTTGGCTTGACAGCAGAAACTTGACGAGAGGAGAAAGATTCCCATTTTCTCAGCAGAGAAACTGACTGGAGCTGTAACTAAGTACATTTACTCAAGAACTGTAGGCTACTTTCACAAGTACTAATTTGGGGAGTAATTTACTTGATTATTTTGCTTTCATTCTACTTTATACGTCTATTCCACTATACATATGAGAGTACTTAGCTGGGTGGGTTTGGTGAAATACACTGCATCAGGGGTTTAAACATTATAACTACCTGCTACTTCAGTATGTTGCAGCTTTCATTTACTTTAACAAAGATTTTTCAAATGTTCATCAGTACTCATCATTAAGGTCATGCACATCTTTTCAGGAAGGGAAAATTAAAGACACAATTACTACACAAGTAAGCAGCATGAGCCAATATTTAAAAAAGTGGTCTTTTTAAGCTGGTATGAGGCTTTAAACTGTCAAGCCGCTCTGACATCACTGATCGATCAGCCTTGACCTGAGAGCCGATCGGCAGAGAAATATCAATCACATGCGGGAAAATGAGCGGACAGAAACTAAATGAGGTCAGCTCTCCACGGACAGTCTGAACCTCCTCTTTATGGACATAAATTATGAGTCGTTCACATCGACGCTTGAAACATTCATCATCTTCTCTGCTGCTGCTTTCTGAGCAGGATGAAACTCAGAACTTGAAGAAATGCCCTCCAGGCGTTTTTTGAGATATCGCGTTCACAAGAATAGGACGGACGTAAGGTCACAGTGACCTTACCTTTGACCACCAAAATCCAATCAGTTCATCCTTAAGTCTAAGTGGACATTTGTGCCAAATTTGAAGAAATTCCCTCAAGAATTTCCTGAGATATCGCGTTCACAAGAATGGACCAGACGCACGTAGGTGCATACAAACAGACGGACAGACAACACAAAAACATAATGCCTCAGGCCACGGCTATCGCTGGCGAGGCATAAAAACCTGATGATAAAAAGAGAAAACTTTACACCAATGTCTTAAAGTTTTTGCAGAGCCAGCTGCTGGCGAAGGCAGAATAGGCAAATGCTTGGGGTGCCAGAAAAACAATTATATGTAAATCGTGGAGGTGTGCCTCCATGTTGTTTTTTCACGGTTTCTTGGTAGAAGCGTGCACGAAGATCTCTCCAGAAAATAATAATTGATAGGCCGATACGTTTTTATATAGTGCAAATACAGTACACACCCAGGTTGGGTGAGCTGGAGACTAGAGAGAAGTCTCTGTGTTCAGCTCTTCTAACTGAGTCTCTGCGGTTGGAAGTTCGGTTTTACTCCTTCGTTCCTGTTGATACTTTCAGATATCAGCTTTACAGTATTTTACTGGTTGCGTTCAGTTGTATTGTAGCTGTGTTAATTAAGTTACTGCTGATAGGAACCCAGCACTTCCTGCTGCTGATGCTGCTTCACATTAAAATTTTTCCATCAGCAGACCGGCCGCAGTATTTGTCCCAGAGTTACCAGAACTTCGTCAGCAGTGCTCATCTCCGATAAAATTGGTCTACACAAGAAGATATGGACATATTTGGTACGATTTGGTCAACACGCCATCAAGGAAAACAACTTAATTTACCTTGCCGAGTTGTCATGTGGAAAACCGGTTGCTCAAGACTCAGCTCAGGGTGAAAAAAGATTATAAAGATGTCGGATTCCTACCAATAATCACTCAATAGGTGTTTGTTTAATGTACACCTTTAACAATCAGCTGCAGGATCATGTCTGCAGCCTGTAGTTTTGCAGATGTGCGCTGCATAATTTCGTGGATACCTTCATTTCAATGACACGACACCAGAATCAAACAGTAATTGATTTTCTGTGGATTTGTTTTTTTCTCCCTTGAGCTGCTCCACACAGATTCCAAGTTGAGAGAATGAGATCGTTTGCAGTACAGCAGCTGACTTTTGTACTTTACGCAAATCTCTAAACCCCATTTCCTCTGGATCATCAGAATAAATTCCGTGGCGTCAGCAGGATTATTACAGCGAGCTCTCGGTTTATGTAAAAGGCCAGATCGCTGATCACAATGCTGTGCAAATGTAAATGAAGCTGTAGTGTAAGTTCAGTCAGGAAGACTATACTTTTGCATGCTTAGGCCTGTAGTTCAGTTCTCCACAGGAAAGCACGTTAACTATTAACACTAAACACACCACCTTAACCCTATTATGTTCCAGTTGGAATATTATCGGAGTATTATAGGCCTACTATAGAAGATGCATAGCCCAAATGTAATAATATAGCAATAAAACCACAGCTGATTATGACTGACACAGTATAACATGCTTAAAGAAATAATGAAGAAATAGGAATAAGTCGCAAGAGATTGCTGATACCGGCCGATCTACAGTATTTTCATCCCATAAATCACATGAGCAGTTTGGACAGCAAACATATATGTCGATCACATCAATCAGTAAAATGAGGCCACATCGCCAGAGAGCAACTGTTGAATGATGACAGTGTCACAGTTTAAATGTGTGACAGAATATGTCAAGTGGGGAGACCTGGGAAATCAGCCGTGAACGTTAAATGGTTTATGTAGGTTGCAGTCGGAATAACGAGCTCAGACTGTCTCAGTGCAAAATGTTAAAGGGTCTTTCTTGAAATCTGATGAAAATGTCCTGAAATAGCAGTTTCCAGTGGATCGCGTGGAAGTTTCATCTTCAACATGAATGGAGAACATTATTGAGGTGACTGTTGTTGTTGGTGCAGTGGACAGAGAGAGGAGGGAATAAAAGTATAAAAATGTAAACTCACCCTGGACAGGACAACCTCTAAGGTGATGTTCTGGGGAGGAGCGCTGGGTACTGCAGAGACAAAAAGACACAAATCTGTGTAAATATGTAAATCAGGTTATTCACAAAGATGAAACCGGCTGAAACGGACAACTTTGACATGAATCTGCACACTTTCTTTATATTATTTAAATGTTGCCTCATTGACTTGTTTTCTTTTGTTGCTTTAGAAAAATAACATTTTCTTAAATATAAACTTATAAACTGGATACTTTCACTCCTTCAGGCGTCTAAAAATCCTCGAGAGGAAAAAATCTGAGTAGGAGAAACAGGCCACAGCTCATGTCCACATGGAGGTCACAAGCCAAACAGCTGTGTTAGAGAGACAGGAACACATCCAATGACTTGGTTCATAGTTTTTAAAGTAACCACTCACCAGTGACAATAACTAATAGGCTATAGACTATTTAACCTTCTTTGCAACAAGCTAGTATGACATAGTTGGTACCAATGGATTCATTAAGTTTTCTAGTTCTATACGATGCCAGTATCTTCACTCTAGCTTTAAAACTGAGCCCGCTACAACCTAAAAATCGCAAGTTGTGTTAATGCGTTAAAGAAATTAGTGGCGTTAAAATCAAAATCAACGTTAACGTCCAGCTAACGTTGTCAGCAGAGAATTCAAATAGAAGAAAGTGTTGGTGAATATTATGGCTATGGAAAAAAACAAGTTAAGATGGCGCAAGTACCCGGTCTGCTGTGCGGATACATTTTCCTGGGAGTTGTAGTTTTTTGTTGGCTAAAAAAGGATTCATAGTTTAACTTAGTTTAAATGTGACACATTTTCACCCACTTGGTCAGTAGCCCTACGCTTCAAACTATGACGCTGTAGGTTTAGGCAACAAATCTACTTGGTTAGGTTTAGGAAAAGGTTGTGGTTTGGGTCAAAATGACTACGCTTGTGCGTAGTTAAGTACGTAAGTTGCGTAACAAAAGATTGTGGTTTGAGTTAAAATAAGTATGTTTGTTATGGAACTGGCGTTAGTTAAGTACGTAACATAACAAAATTAACTGAGTAAAATAAGTCAATGTTGACTTGATTTCACACGGACACGAACAGCGGTCTCCTGGGTTTACATTGGAGTTAGTTGGAAGCCCGGTGCGTCTCATACGCATGCTAGACGCTAGCTATAGCATATAGCATACTCACTTGGGATTTCGAGAGCTGCAGCAATTTTTGTCCACTTTTTACCTTCTCCACTCTATCATTGCAGAGGCTAACAGCATCCCCCTGCTTCCAGTCTTTGTGCTAAGCTAGGGTAAACACATCTAAAATTAGTTTACTTCTCTCAGAGATTCTGGACCTGAACGCCTCATTACAGATGATGTTTTTTTATTAGTTATTTACAGTCAGTGTGTTGCTGAGTGCTGGGCTCAATCTGTCTGGTGTCAGATCACTGCTGTCAATCAATCACCCTGATGATGACATCAGCACAGACAGGAAGCAGACGGATCGACGCTGAGACGGCGTTCAGCCTCCGAGATCTGACTGTGTCGCTGCAGCAAGACAAGATTAGCACCGGACGCATGACAGGTGTCATTACACACACACATACACTAACACACACACACAAAATCCATCCCTCTGAACCGTCAGGAAAATGTCCTGGAAAATGATCCAAAACAAAGATGAAGAAGGAGGGGAAGAAGACGATGGAGAAAAGAAAGAAAGCTGACAATTAAGATGATGACAAAGAAGAAGAGCAGAAAAACAAATAGGAGGATGGAGGAGACAAACAAGAAAAGTAAGATAAAGATTACAAAGATGATTACGAGAGAAAAAGAAAGGAAAAGACAAAGTGAAGGACAGGAAGTACAAGACGAAAAAAAGGAAAGAACAAGCAAAAGCAAAGACGAAGAAGAAAATAAACATGATGGAAGATGCAGGGGGTGAAAACAAATAATATAAAGGAAAAAAAGCAAAAAAACACAAGAGATTGGAAAGAAGACGATGATGGCAAAGACAAAGATGAAGAGGATGAACAGCAGGAGGAAGAGGATGAACAGGACGATGATGAAGAGGCAGCAGACATGCTGTCGTTCAAATTGAGAATCAAAGTGTTTTGGTTTGAATGAACTCCACGTCTGTCCAACCGGACGCCTGATTAACTGTGAGCAGCTTATCTGTTGATTCAGCTGCTCACTGACTGTGTGTGCATGTGTGTCAGTTTTATTGTGGATTCAATTAGCCCACAACTCATTGTTATCATTGAGACGCAGCCGGAAGATTCACAATACAGCCTCTCTGCATCTGCGTGTGTTATTACAGATCATTTTTATGGTGTGATTGCAGCTGGACAGATGCCTCCATTCTCTCTCTCGCTGTCTATGTGCCGAAGTTTATTAACGACAACGGTCGCGTCTGAGCGCCGGTCGGCAGCTGAATGTGAATATGAATGTTCCATTCAGAGGACATATTAAAGATGCACTCTGTGGTCCAAATGTCTACGTTCATTATGTATTTTCTGTCTGCTCTTTGTTTTCACTTTTGTACCGAAAATGTACCGAACTGTGACCCCAAAACCGAGGAACATACTGAACTGTGAATTTTGTGTACCGTTAAACCCCTACTGGCTATCTAAAACATATGTCCGGAATTGTGGAATATTTAAAACTTAAAGCTGAAGTAGGCGAGATCGGAGCAAATATGATTAAAAAAAAGTTATTTTTATAAAACGGTCGCTATATCGTGACAGTAGTACACGAAACAGGTAACCTGAAAAAAATCATGTGCCTCTGTGTTCTCCGGTGCTTCTAACGGCATCTGCAAGATTTCACAGACCGGAGGAAAACAAGCAGTCAGAGCTGATCTGAGGTCTGCTGTCCATCTGCTGTCTATGAGAGCCGGCTGTCAATCACTCGTGAACTCCGACCAAACGGTCAAACTAGGCAGCGCTGATCAAATATGAATCAATATTCTGTTACTGTAATGACTATTTCTCTCCTCAGATGTTTTCAGAAGCATCTTGTAGTGTACTGTTTAGCTGTAAAATGAGAAAGTTTGTGACGCGGCAGCCATGTTGAAATCTCTTGAAGGAACGGCAAGTACCGGAGCACAGCCAATAGGAGCACTCTCTCTCTGAAATGACCTGTGATTGGCCAAAGTCTCCCGTCACGGGCTAGATTTTCTACAGCCTGAAAACAGAGTCATGAGGAGGAGCAGAAGTCTAGTTATCTCTCAGAAAACTTGAATTACAATATGCTGAAAGATTATTATGGAATTTTTGCCCAATGATGCCAAAAATATACTGCCTACTGCCACTTTAAACTTTATTAGAATCATCATATACATACATGTACATACATGAAATCTGACATCCTTAGAAGCAGTGGGCTGCTGTAAAGCGCCCGGGGAGCAATTTGAGTTTCAGTGTCTCGCTCAAGGACACTTTGACCTGCAGACAGTAGGAACCGGGGATTGAACCCTCCACCTTGTGTTTAAAGGATGGCCGCGACCTCCCTATGTGGCGTTCGCCGATCTTTACACTTCCTGGTTCACAATTACATGGATTACATATGAATTGATTCTGTGCTGAGCGTCACAAAAAAAATGTGAAATTTGTGTCTATGTACAGGAATCAATACATTCAATTTCGTGACTATTTCACAAACTGCTGTGCGACTGGGCTGACAGTTACTGATGTCCATAAGTTACCCCATTGGATAAATGAGGAGATGTCAAGGTAGAGCTCACCGTCTGATTGGGTGGTGACGCTGGCCGTCTCCGGGGCGGTGCCTGTTCCGTAGCGGTTGATCGCCAGAACTCGAACTGTGTACTCTGTGAACTTATTGAGTCCCTCCATCTTGTAGTTGAGTCCGTTCACCTCCACACTCTGAACACAAACACAGAGGAGCGATTACACTTTGGCTGTTTTCCTCTTGGTTTGGTGTTTAGAGTTAGCGCTCTAGCGACTGGCGGTCTGACAAGGAGTACTACGGCAGTGACGGTGCTGACCTGTTCCTTGCCGGAAGGGGTCTCGGTCCAAAGCAGCCTGTAGCCCAGGACGGGGCCGTTTGGTTGGTTGGGAGGCTCCCAGCTCACCTGGACGGAGCTGGGAGACAGAGCCTCAGCTTGGAGAGACTCCACCCTGCTGGGAACCTGGACTGTAGAGACACACAGAGACAACACACTGCTCACACACACACTCACAAATACCTGGTAACCACTATTTATAAATGGTAAATTGATTGACATTTTATATACTTATTTACTTACTTACGTTAAGTATTTATGAATGATTACCAAATGATTTGTAAACTTTTAAGAAATTGTTTTTAAAACACCTATATACATTACATAGATGGACTAGAAACCAATTATTAACCATTGACAAACTATAAATATATATATATATATATATATGGTTAAAGATGCTTTACCAAGTATTTATTAACCATAAAACAAGGTCTTATAATCATCAGTTGCAACTTTATAATAGCCATCCAAATAATTATATTTATGATAATATAGTACAGTATACAATATACATATATACACATTAACATCCTCACATGATATTTTCTCTCTGAAGAGTGTCCCTGCATCACAGGGCGAGCCTGTTACATTAACAGGGGGAATTCGGTGACTTAGTATCGGACTTCCATAAAGTCGGGGGGACTCACAAGAGAAAAAAACTATAGGCCACAATCGAAACAGCAGTCCTGTTGTTTAGCCTCTAGTGTGGGTCAAGATCCAAAAACACTGAATCCCACAAGATGACATTATCAGGGTTATTTTTTCAAACTTTAGAAAGCCACAGTGAACATTATATAACTGTTTTCATAGGCTGAGCCACCTTTAACCTCCTGTACTCCGGCCGGTGCCCTCGGCTGACTTTACTTTTTTCAGAGGCTGTAGCAGACTCAGTTTTAGAGCTTGATACTGGGGTACTGTAATGTCCGTTTATAGTGTTAGTCAGCCCTAAAGGTGTTAAATGATCCCAGTTTAAACTGCAGGAGCTGCTGATGACTTGTGTAACGTGTTGTTGCCGTTTCCGCTTTTGGTCTCGCAGTGGAACAACATGTTAAGACATATAAAGCAATGGACCCGATACCAAAACAAAGAACACAGATTCAGATGTGTGTGTGTGCGAGTGAGTGACGTACGGTCAGGTTTGGTGGTGATCCTCAGGGGGGCGGAGCTCTCTCCTGGTCCCACGTCGTTGTAAGCGATGACTCTGAAGCTGTAGCTCTCCTCTGGTTTCAGGTTGGACACCGTCAGCTCCAGAGACTCCGGCTCCGACACGTTCACTGACCGCTCCCTGACACAGGAATACACGGTGTCACACACTGAACTACCAATCTAACACACATATAACAAATTTACATTTTTTCAATTTTAATAATTTTATTATCACCATATCTTCTTACTCACATATTACACACTTTCATTATTTATTTAATTTTCCTTATTTTTTTCCTTATTTAGCTCATTACGGGAATTAAATAACGCTGCATTTAAAAGAAAATCCCGTTTCGTTTTGTAACCGTGCAGATAATCTGATCTGTAATCAGATGTAATCTGTGTAATCCCGCAGTGACTGCAGCTAATCCGCAGATTACAGCACCTCTGCAGCCTCTCAGTCCTCATCCAATCAGCGAATCACCGAAGAGACAGCTGCAAAGATTAGCATGTTTCCACTGCAGCGTCAAATACACACAGCTGCTTTTTCTGCTCAAGTCACTGTAAAGAAAGCTGACAGTGAAAATATGTTTGGGATGATTTTTATACTGACGGATTTTTTTTTTAAACCTAATAATAAAAATAATGAGAAACTTAATCTTTGTAGAATTGTGTTGTACCTTGATGAGAACTGATAAAAACATTGTATTGGTTGATGTGTCTTTCTATTGACTTTATCCAGTGAGAAGCACAGAAGAACGTCAGACACAAACACTGTTTGGCTTCCAGATCGTAATCGATCCTTAATTTAGAAAGAAGGGGGGGATGAAAACTGTACAAAACAATGTAGAACCCTTCTAGCGTCAGTTTTGGACGTGTCAGTTTCCACTCGTTACAGGCATAAAGTCTATTTTCAAAATAAACTTCCAACGTAGGTTTACTTTGTTTTTAGGTTTACTTGGTTAGGTTTAGGAAAAGTTTGTGGTTTGGGTTCAAATAAGTATGTTTGTTAGGTAAAATGCACACGTGTGACCGGCAAAAATTCTGATATACTATGAGACTGCTGAAAACCGGGTGGCTTCAATCGGCTGCTGATTGACGGTTCATCTCTAGCTGTTAGTTTAGGAAGCGCTTGATATATGCAGCAGAGTTTTCTATGAGCGGAGCATTTTAAACGTCAATATCGCAGTCGATCATGTTCATTTACTTGCGGGAAGCCCAAATCGTGATCGCAATTAACATTCGATTAATTGTGCAGCCCTACAGTCTAGGTAGTTGTGAAGATGTCTGTCTCTGGACCAAAGTGTTGGATAAACAAACTGACAGAGCAGCAGATCATCCAATATAATCACCAGCAGCAGCAGCAGAGAGACACAGAGGTTAAAGAAAATACAAAAGGTGAGTGGAGTTCTCAGGGTTTATGAATCCATATTTTCCTCCGAGCTGCTGAGTGAAAAGGCAGAGAGGCCGAGCTGGATGTCGAGTTAACCAGCAGGTCCGTGTCTGTCACGCAGTGTGAATTCTCTTTGCCCTTCAAAGGCCACAGTCTGAGGTCATTTAGTCTGCTTCAAAACAAATAATCCACAGACGGAGGATTCTTCCTCCGCTTCCATTTTCATTATTCCTTCTCATCTCTGCGGTGCTTCTTCTGATATTTTCATGAGCTCTCAGTTCCCACCTCTCTCTTCACTCTCCTGGTTATTTGTTTTACCCTTTTCTCTTCGACCTTGTGCTGATGATACAACTGCAGCATCGTCAAACTCATCCTCAAGCACCAGTGAGTGCACATGACCGTGGCATTAACAAAAGATCCATGTATGAGTTGTTCAAATTTACAAATTCAATCCAAATCTGTTTTCCATCAACCGATTTCTCTAAATTATATAAACGTTATATTCTCCCATAGCGTTGGAAATTAAATGTCCTCTCTGTGTTCACTCTTAGAGCCTGACTGACACATTTCCCATCAGATGTCTGTATAGAAATCATAGAGAAAGATGCTCCTCATAACTTTAGATTTGCCTTATAATCATCATGTTTAGAGGTTTTCTTCAGGATCAAAGTAATCTGCACAAACAGGAGGTGCAAGGACTACTACTAATGTAGTACGACTTTTCATGGAGCAGATTCAACTAAATGTGAAGAAAACAAATGAGGCTAATGTTTAAGCTACGGCTAAGTGATCGACTCAGTGGCAACAAGGAGTCAGTGGGGAAGCTGGAGCCAAAATCTCAAATGATATCCATCCCTTATATAGAAACACCGAGTGTTGAAAATATTTTTTGTAATAATTTTGGTGATCTCTTCACTTAACTCAAAACATCGATTTGTTCAATACTTTGGGTTATGACCAAATTCCTCCAAAACTAATGGCATTCCCATCATCAGCAAATATTAGCATGCTAACAAGCTAAAGAAGACGGTGAACATGCTAAACATTACACCTGCTTAACATCAGCATGTTAGCAATCTTTCGTTAGCATTTAGGTCAAAACACTGCTTGTCACAGAGCTGCTAGCATCGCTGTAGATTCCTAGTCTTGTACAGTACAGTTAAGGTTAGGGAAAGATTGTGGTTATAAAAAATGGTGGTTCTAACAGGACGGTAAAAATTTCCGGTAAAAAAAAAAGGTCAGACATGCTACTTGCCCCTCCACCATCCCAACCAGTGGGTTACCTCTGGGTCTGAGAAGTGAAGCCAATGGTGAAGTGCCTTAAACTTGCATTCTTTCTATTAACCAGCAAGGGGCGACTCCTCTGGTTGCTAAAGGAAGTCTGACTGTATAGAAGTCTATGAGAAAGTGAGCCTACTTCTCACTTGATTTATTACCTCAGTAAACATTGTAAACATGAGTTTCTGGTCTCAATCGCTAGTTTCAAGTCTTCTTCAATACAGCATGATGTTCATTTAGTAAATTATGGTCCCATTTAGAGTCAAATAGACGATAACCCTTTCACAGTGTGTTTTCTCTTCATCGGCGTTCGGTTTTACATAGCTCCACCCTCTTGTGTCACTTCTGGTTGCAAAAAAACAAGATGGCGACCTCAAAATGCCAAACTCGAGGCTTCAAAACAACAGTCCACAAACCAATGGTTGACGTCGTGGTGAATACATCCACTTCTTATATACAGTCTATGATCCCGACCTCCCCCCCTTACTTTCTGCCTCTAGATATATAGGACGCGCTGCTTCCTGCATTGGCACTGGACGTAAATTAAGAGGTGCAGAGTGAGTGCTCAGACCTACTGTCAGAAGGCTCTGGAGCCTTGGTCTGCTGAGATTAATGTTGTCTGCAGTCATACAATACACAGAGACCGAGGCTGTGGCAAACCAACAGCTGGTTTATCATGTAAATATGTTCAAACTATTTCACTATCAGGCCGTAGGGGACGTAGACACCATATCAGATGTGGTTTATATCAACATTATCAGAGAGCGCTGTGTGACGTAAACATATCATATCGATTCATCTGCCATTGTTGTTACTGTGCGTTGCCACGTAGCTGTTGCCATGTGTGACGTCGCTTGCTGTGATTGGCTGAACCTGTCTTGGCACAGAATCTGAGAAAAAACATCCTTGAAGCGAAAAAAATACAAGCCAACCTTGTATGTGTTCTGCTCCATTCAGTGATGTTTTTTGACATGAACAAAATCCACATAATTTCAAATTGCATTTTTCATAAAAAAAACAGGCCTATAATAGGTGAAGTACCACTGCCATGCAAAATGAGTACGCTAACATATTCTGAAAATAATAAGCAGTATGATAAGCCTAGAGAAGACTCGTATTTTTGTCCATCTAATGTTTTTTGCTTCCCTTCTTTTTCCATTTTCTCTCTTGATCTTTCTTTTAATATATTTCCAGGAAGTCATGAAAACTGACAGAAAAAACTTACTTTCCCTTCCTGCCATCTCCCTCGCTCCTGTAATTCATTGTTTTCCCTCTAAGACTTCCTCTCTCCTCTCTCATTTTCTGCAAGTTATTAGTGCTGAAAAATCTCTAAGTCATTAGAACTGACAAAACCTCTGCCTCTGTTCTTCCTGTAAGTCATTAGGACTGACAGAATCTCTCTGTTGTATTGTTTCATGATGAAACTTCAGTGGCTCTTTTGTCCAGCGTACCGTTCATAGCCCGAAAGCACTGCAGGCCGGTTCGTCCCCGAGGTAACAAAGCTTAAAAGCCCGGGTGTGAAAGCCTTCAGCTGGAGCCCCGACTGTCAGAGGTTACCATTTAACATCAGCGGGGGACTCGCCAATATGTCACCCAGAGCTTTTTCAACAAAACGCTCAGAGCTGCTGTGTGCAGCAGAGCTGTGGTCAAAGTAAAGAAGTGTTGTCTTTAACATACTGTTAGTATGTCCTTTGTGCCTTTATAAGCCAACAACATGGAGCTTCCTGTTCTACAGGGACGGGTATCGTTAGGATTTTATTGATGCTACTGCTCTTATCCATACTCCTTATCGGTTCGGTTCTTCATCGATATTCTTGTCAGTTCTTTTTCATTACCAAGTAAATGGTTTTTAATATATTTATTTCAAAACAGCATAAATTCAGAAAAACATTAGAATTTGTTTATATTTTAGATATAACTAAATATTGGTTCTAGAGCAGCAACGGTAACGTTTACAACAGCAAAGTCACTATAATATCTCACTGGAAACAAATGTAAAAATGCCAATAAAATAAAAAAATATTCATGAGTGAAGTTTAGAAAAGAATGAAGGGCACAGACATGAGTCAGTATCAGTCCTTCCTCCTGTCCTCTGTCCTCCTCCTCCCTCTCCTGATGTGATTCACTGCCTGCAGGTAGCGCTGGTAGAGGGAGGAGGGACTGCTTTGTCTCAGCAGCAGCCAAGTTTACAAGAATTTGACAAATTTGAAGATAGGTGGTAAACTAAGGTACATAGTTAGTCTACATACAGACTGCTTTTGTTTTAGCTTGTTTGTAACTATTAGCTATTAGCGTACCGCAGTTCGTTTGGAAGCGAACCGAGACCCCCCCTTCATCGAGGTCTCGGTTCGTTTGTCTTGGTGCGCACCCGGGTGCGATTGCTGTGTTCACACCTGCCCAAACGAACCGCACCAAGAAGGTAAACGCTCCAGGGTTCGATTCAACCGAACTAAACAAGGCAGGTGTGAATACGCCCTTGGAGTCAGAATCCATGTCTGACCAAACGGAGACAAAGAAAATAAATTCCCATCTTACCTCTCGACTCCGTCCTGGGAGTAATAAATGCCATAGGTCTGCACGGCTCCTCCGGTCTCCTCCGGGGGGCGCCAGCTGAGTCGAACAAATCGGCTTGACACTAGGACAGGGACCAGGTCGCGGGGGGCAGAGGGGAGGGCAACGCCTGGGCTGGGGGACACTGGTGGGGGATCAGAGGAGGAGGAGTAAGTCAAGGGGGTGCCAGAAGGAGCAGGAGGAGCAGGAGGAGGGCGAGGAGAAGGAGGAGGTGTGTGGGCGGGTCTATACTGAGTGGACGTGGCCTCTGTTAACAGTTCATCCAGGGGAGAGGGAAGGAGGGGAGGAAGGGAGGAGAAGCAGGGACCAGGAGGTGGAGGTGGAGGGGAGGTGCAGGGGGCAGAGCAACGAAAAAACAAAAGGAGCAAACGACAAATGAGATGAGCAGATAAGGAACGGAAGAGACGGTGGAAGAGACAAGAAGGAAGAAAAGGAGGAAGAAGAGTGGTAAAGAAGATCACAGGCTAGAAGAAAAAGCGGCAGAGCATCTGAAGGCTTTAGTCATCAATCAACAGACATCAACAATCTACATGTAAAGACTGCTGCCTCCTCACATTAAACCAAAGATGTAATTAATGACTGACAGCTCAGACTTGCTGGATTAATTCAAACATTAAAAAAACTTAAAAATTAGGATTTTCTTCCCTTAAGAAGTTGATATATAAGGTTATGCAATAACTATATGTCTAGTTGAGTTATATTATATATTATATATACAGTATACAGACTATATAATTGATTCTCCATCCTGAAGTAGAATGTGAGCAATTCCTGAATAAGTTAAGACAAAAATGAGACACATTTTACTGAATATGTAGATTATTTTTCAAGTACTTAAAACACTGAAGAATGAAAATGAAAACAAAATGAAAAATGACGATTTCTAATCTTGACATGTGTTTTATGCTTATATTATTTCATAGTTTTGTTGTTGATCACCTTCTGTATTCAGGATCATATGAAACTTGTTCTGAAGGATTTCGGCATCAATCTCCACTTTACATTTATTTTGCAAGAATAAACTTCAATTCCAATATTAAAAACATTACAAACAGCTTTCATGAAAAAATAAATAAATAAATAATATGTCATTAAATGTAGCAAAAAATCAATGTAGCAATTAATTAATTGATAAAATGTGACATAAAGTGATTAAAACTTTATTTATTTATCTTTTTATTAATTCCTGTATCTATTTTCTCTTCTGTTTAATTTTCCCTTTTATTTATTTATGTATTTACCTTTATTAAGTTTTAAATGCATCTATTTAATTTTGCATTTGTTTTTTAATTTATTCATTTTTTGCATTTATTTATTCATTTATTTTGTATTTATTTATTTACTTATGTATTTATGCATTTATCTATTTATTCATTTCTGCATGATTTTCTTTTTGCATTTCAACCTTTATTCATTTTTCCAAGCTTATTTATTTCTGTGTTACTTTTTTATACATTCTTTACACATATTTATAAATAAATACATTTATAAATTAATAAAAAATAAACACATAAATATATTAAATGGAAAAGTAAACAGAAGAGTAAATAAATAAGAGAATTAATACAAAGATAAATACATTTAAATACATTTAAATAGAAATATAAATTTATGTCACATTTAATCAATTATTAATGGCTAAGTTTATTTTTAATATTATTTTTTGCTACATTTAACAACATATTGATTTATTAATATATTGAGTCATTCTTTATATATATATATAATATATTTGGTGACACGTTGTAGTTGCACTATAAAAATTGTGACCGCTGTGGGTTTGGCTCATATCCTCCACTATCGCCGCTGTTTGAAAAGAAATGCATGCTGGGATCCTTGTCTACCCAAAGTTTACACAAGTCAGCTCCCATAATATCCTCGATAAAACGTGCAGAGCAAAAACACTTCCGGCTAGTTGGACTGTTTGGCTAAATGAGGATTTTGAACTGCGACAGCTGTCGGGTCGTGATTGATGACGTTTCACAAGTCCACAAGAACACGAGTGCTGAGAAGACTGCAGAGTGAGAAAGGCCTGCAGTTCCCCGGGAGAGTGTGTGAGATGTGTGGGATCAACAGCAGTTCCTGCTTTGAAGTTGCCACTAATTATACTGCTATAGACATACCCCAAGGCAGAACGCAGCAATAAGCAATGTGCACACACAAAAACACACACACACACACACACACACAGGTACATACCACAGCTGATGAGTTTTCTTATATTGTAGTGTAGAGTCTCGATGATGGGGGATGTCATCATTCAACTAGACATAATGAGTCCCAACTGAAAACTGATCACCTAAAGCCAAACTGGTACCATCAACTGTCCTCACAACTCCTCCCCTGTCCTATCCTCCCTATCCCTCCATCATAAGCTGAGAGAAATCCAATCTATCCCTGGGGTCAAAGGTCGTGACTCTCCACAGAGTCTAAATGCTTGTGACATGTCTGTACATGTCAATAAAGCTTCACTGAACGCACACACACATTTCACACTATATGACGTGATGAAAAGAAAGATAGAGAGGCGGAAGAGGAGGAGAAAGAGGTAAATAAAGGAGAAAAAAGATGAAGGAAGAAGATGAAAAGAAGCGTAAATGAAGGAAGAGAAAGAGGAATTAGGAAGAAGAGGAGGAGGAAGAAAAAGAGGACAAAAGAGAAGAAAGAGCAGATTAAGGAAGTAAAAGAAGAGAAAGATGAAGAAGTCGAGGAAGAAAAGGAAGACACAAGGGAGAAGTAGAGAAAAACAGAAAAAGGATACAAGGAACGAAAGAGGAAGAAAGAGGAGGAGATGAAGGGAAAGAACAGAAGGTGGAGAAAGTGGAAGAAAAAGAGGGGTAGATGGAAACAGAGGGGGTGTTAACACACCTCCTCTCGTCTCTGTGAGATGAGATTTCGGGGTGTGAAGGGCGGATTCGTTCCTGCTCGGTGACCCGGCCCGAAAGCCAAGCCGGCGCTGAGCAGTAAAGCGTCACTTTCTGCCGAAAATAGACGGGTAGGCTAAATAATAGAGTCAGACACCACAGAAGAAGAGCTGGAAAACAATCTGAATAAGTGCTGCAAATAACACTGCAGTCTGCCCGACGACCGATGATACCTGCGCACGCGCACGTGAACATACACACACACACACACACATACACACACACACACATACACACACACACACACACACACACACACACACACACACACACACACACACACACAGAGAGCCTCTTTTTTCCATCACTCTGTCCATTTTCTACTAGCTGTTCTGCATTTATATTGTTTCTGCTGCCTGAATGATCTTTAGGAGAGTTTGGTTTCAGTTCTGAGATTTCTACAAGTAATATGATTTGTGTGTGTGTGTGTGTGTGTGTGTGTGTGTGTGTGTGTGTGTGTTCCAAAAACAATGCACCTGGAAAATTATAACTTATACATAAATGGAGAAAACACAGTGTACGTTTCTACTGACATTCAAATTATATGCACCCCAAAAACAGGCACTATATATATATATGTATATATATATACATATATATATACATATATATATATATGTTTAAATGCAATTAATCGCGATTAACTATGGACAATCATGCAACATTTTTTTTATCTGTTCAAAATGTACCTTAAAGGGAGATTTGTCAAGTATTCAATACTCTTATCAACATGGGAGTGGGCAAATATGCTGCTTTATGCAAATGTATGAATATATTTATTATTGGAAATCAAAAACAAAAACAAAAGAAAACTCTAAAGATGTGGTGAACAGATTGTCTGAAGATTTTGTTGGAGACCTGAAGAATGAATTTTTGTCTCGACACAATTTTTATTTTGTTTCTTTTATCTTTTTAGCTTTTAGCTACATTCAGGCAGGAATATGAAGTCAATGGTAACACCCAGAGCAGCTGATCATTAGCTGACTATACACCTGTTCACATTACAGAGCAACTGGCTGCATGTGTCTAATCTGCTGCTGCTGCTGTCGTTGCTGCTCTCTGCTAACACGGCTGTATGCTGTTGTGGCTGCCATATACAACAACACCTAGTGTTTCTGTTGACTGCTACGCTGCTGTCAACTGCTGCTGATATCTACTGCTGCTGCTGCTAACTGGTACTGCTGCTGCTAACTGCCAGAGTTGTCGTACTCGAGACCGATCTCAAGACCACTTGTTGAAGGTCTAGGTCTCGGAATTGATCGCATTTTTTCTCGGCCTTGTCTCGGTCTCAGACAAAGAGGACTCTGGATTTTATTTCATGAACTGTCAGGACCACAACTATATGACCATGTGGCAATAAAAGAAGTGAATGAAGAGGACTCTTCATTCATTGGATCTTTCAGATCAATTTGAAGAGTGCTTTGCATCATGGGTGCCGGAACTAAGGGGTCAACTTTACGGCCCTGTACAACTCTCTCTTTGAGGTCGTGAATCACTGTATACCCACAAATGCCCCTATATTGCAACACAGTAAAATAAGATGTTTCAATCATTCCCGTTCACCCCGTGCACGTCAAGACTGGAGGGTGTCAGGAGAGCAACATGGCGGACTCCGTGAAGAGGATCCGCTACCTATGTAGATATGAGGGGCTCATTCTAAGCTAACGGAAACACAACGATCGTTAGTTTCAGGTGATTATGCACTAATGAAATGAAGAATATTATATTCCATTTCAGCTAATAGATCCCCCGAAATGTTACGCACTGTTCCTTTAAGGGGAACTGATATTTGGAACAGATACTAAATCTCTTTCTCCCCCTTATCATTTTGCCTGTAAATATTCTCCATATCCGTCTCTCCCTCGCCCTCTTTCTCTCTCTCCTTTTAACCTTATGCAGAAGAAGACTGCTGAGCTCGTTCACTTGCTTCAGCTTCACTCTGTTTCACATTCATACTGCCTCTCTCTCTCTCTCTGCACTCAATTTCAGGGCTCATTTCAGCCAGCTGCCGTTAAAAATGTCTGTGCTACACACACAGAGACGTACACACACACACGCATGCACACTTCTATCTGCCCTCTAGTTTTAAATTCCTCTAAAATGGATATTTATTCCTGTAAATCTCCACGACTGTGGCTGCGGGTGAGTGAGTAAAATCTCTAATATCTTGAGTGTGTGTGGTGTGTGTGTGTGTGTGTGTGTGTGTGTGTGTGTGTGTGTGTGTGTGTGTGTGTGTGTGTGTGTGCTGTTTGACCGAAGTGACCTGAAGATGGAAACTGACTTGAATGGATGAAAGTTTAATAAAGGCATGTAGACACTTAGAAAAAGCAGATACTACAGGTGGAAATAGAAAACACAAGACCATGATCAGATAGCATCTTTTGACATTTAGGTTTTATATATTTTTTTTTGACATGAATTAAAGTTTAACACTGGTGATATTCTATATTTTTCTTATAGTCAACGCACTTGTACCGCCCAAATATATTAGCACCTTGCATAAAATCTGATTTTAAAAAGTTGTTAAAACCACAGATATGACTAATTTATTTTCGTAAATTCTACCTAGCTATCTAGCTTGCAAGCCGCCATGTTGGAGTGACGCCATTGTATACTTAACAGGGTTGGTTCGCCTCCAGCGGCGGACGGTCAGACAGTCAACACTTTGGGTTAAAACAGTAAGATATTGTATTGATATTGATATTGTAAAGTAAGATAGTATTGATATTGATATTGTTGTGATACTGTATTGTTGTTGTATTCTTAAAATAAAACCATTGTGCCTTATGTTGGTTTCGTGATGGCTATGATTTTTTTTTTACATGTCACCAGACATGTGTGACGTCTGAGAACGCTTACACATCGCTTCGGCATCGTTCCCGCGTTTGAGCGTGCCGCGCCTCTACATTGACAACGATGGATTTGAGGGCGCCAAAAACGCGGCATGTGAACGGCCCCGTAACGAGTTCTCCAAAGGCCAACTTCATCCTACTTTTAGCTGCAGTGCAGTGCAGAATTTGAGGTTCTCTGATTGGATGTTTCTAACTTGTATCACGCTAGCTAACAAGCAAGTTGCCGAATCACAAAGTCTCATTTTTACATACTGTATATATTTCAGCTCATGTTCAAGAAACAAGACCCAACATATAAGTCAGACAGCTTTGGAGTTGTTGGCGTGAGGACTTTTTTTTTTCTTTTTTGATGGAGCTAGGCAATCAGTTTTCCCCTGCTTTGAGGCTAAACACATCTTGGATCTATCTCTGTACTGGACGCACAGAGATGAAACTGACTCTGGAGAAGTCAGAAACAAAAAGATGAACCTAAGTGTCGTACTGCTCCTTTACTGTACCAGAGGCATTGTGAGGCATGGAGTTTTTTGTGTGTCTTCTAATTTGTTGTGAAAGCTCTGTGTGTGTCTGTAGCTATAAAGCTGCTCATGACAGTGTGTGTCTGTGTTTGTAGTAATTCACCGTGAAAGCTGAGTGTGTGTGTGTGTGTGTACATTAATTGAACCTGAAAGCTGTGTATGCTGTGGGTGTTGTGGACTACCAGTTGCACACTGTGAAAGCTGTGTGTGTGTGTGTGTGTGTGTGTGTGTGTGTGTGTGTGTGTGTGTGTGTGTGTGTAATTTTCGGTAAAAGCTGTGTTACAGTGCAGTAATTCCAGGTGTTTTTCTGCCGTGCGAGGTAGCGTTCCCGGTGTCTGGAGCCCTGATGTTTTTACTGTGAAAGCAGGAAACACAGGTCACACAGCGAACTTTGAGACCCTCATCAGTGCTAGAAAACCACAACACACACTGAGGCGACCTTAGAGAGCTGACCTAACAGCCTTATCAGCCTGTAATAATCAGTGGTTCTGAGAAATAATCCAAGCTCTGAGTGTAACCCAACACAGCGTCAAGTTATTTTAACCTTAATGCACACCAGAGTGTTGTTAACACACTACTTATTTCCTACGCTGACATTCACCACAACATAACCAGCCAGTTCGCACGAAAAGACGTTTAAATGCCACGATAATGCGCGAGGCGTTTAGCGCGCAATAATTACGCTTTTCTTAATTTCCGCGTTTCATTTGTACGCCATGTGTCCTGTACTGACTGCAATGTAAACACATCCACGTATAAATGCTACGGTAAGAGTTAGTGACGTAGTATAAAAAGAGAGTAAGACCACTTATGGCGGGAGGATGGGTCCAACAAACACCGGACTTTTAACCAGGAGACTCATGTTAAAGACCGTTGTTGACCGGTGTTGTGTTTTGTAAGTTACGTGACGTTCGTCACATGTTTTTTGTTGATGTTTGCAACGTGTTTTCCGTAGTTGCTTCAGTACGTTTTACTTAGTTTATATACTTATTTTAAGCCCAACCATTACGATTTCCCTTAACCTAACTAAGTGGATTTCTTGCCTGAACCTCAGTTAGTGGTTTTCTTGCTTAAACCTAACCGCGGACGTTTGCGTGGCGTACAAATGACACGCAAAAACGCTAAAATGGGTACTCCTGACTGTCCATGTCATGTTGTGGTATTTATATGCCTTCCCGTGAGACCGGGTTGACATACTGTACCAACAAAAGTCTAAAATACCAGAGTCCAGTGCAAATTGCAGAAGCAAAATGTAGCGTAGGAATGTTGAAAATAGAAACGAAAAGAAAGAAAAAAATCTATATACTACTAATTTGCAACACGAAATATACTGAAAAGCTATAAATTTATTCATACTGAAAAAATCTGCATAACATTCATAACGTTTTCCGCTTGTGACAACTAAAGAATGATGAATATTTTTATGTTTTAAGCAACTCAAGACACTTTCCCGGACTGGAAAAAGAGTGAACATAATCAAGGCAGTAATCATGTTTCCTTCAAAATTTACCGCATAACCATTTTTAGTTATATAAAAAGAACCTCCATTTAAGTTGGCCGTATCACATAACAGTAGTCTGCCCTATATCTTCTGGCACTGAGCACACTGCTTATGAGCAGCACTCCACATGGAGAGTGAAAAACACCCGGGTTTAAATCGACTTTAATGCAATACCTTTCTCAATTTCGATCATTTTTTAACCAACTTATAAGTCGCTAAAACGATTTCCCACCATTCAGTGACTTTGCATTTCCAGCATGTTGCACATACTTCATTTTATGAGCTGATGAGTAGTGAAATGTCCGATTCCCGGATGCATACTGCTGTATGTATCATGGTCCTGGATCAGGGCTAGGCATCGCCCATCACGGGGTGCTTTCAGGTCACATCACAGACAGCCGTCACCTCATTGAAAGATCCCTGATGTAATATAACCAGTAGTAGTTCAGATGTGTTGCTCTAGACTAAGGAGTGACTAAATGTATTAAGATTAACTCATATGAAGGATTTTTGCTGCCTGGTGTCCCGGTGTGTAACAACTCTGTGAAACCAGATTTATCCAGCTTTATCTCACTTCCTCTGATGTTTTTCCCTCAGACTCTCCCTATCTCAGCTTTCTACCAGATGTGAAGCCTTCTCCTCTTATCTCACTCTATTTTAATACCTCATGTTTTGAATAGTTTTACTACAGAATCCCGGACTGACAGCGCAAGATAAAAAATGAAACATAGCACGGAGTTTGAGTTCTTGGTTGATTTGATCAAACTTTTAAAGAAATGTTGAATTTGTCCGGTGACACAAAGACTGTTTTATATTCTGTGCTGGATTTTGAGAAAAATGGAATGCATCATGTGTAGATTAGTCTCCAACTGAGGGCCAAAAACCAACGTAGTCTCACGGGAAGGCGTATAACTACCAAGACAAACGTCACTAACTTAACTTACAAAACAATACTAACTGTGCACAGATAACTGTTAAGTGGTCCTTTAAAGCACACGTGAGTTTAATTAAACACTGTGAATTAATGATCTCTTTTTTTTAAACACTTCCTGGAGTTCTGCTTTCTTTGAACAGCAGGATTCATTCAATAAGTGAAGAGGACACACAAACACACACGCACACACACACACACACACACACACACACACACTTCCCCTTTCTTCCTCCTCCTGCTGAGTGATGATGAAGGGGCTGATGGGAAGGTGTTTCATCACAAAGGGGATCAATGTTGGAAGTGACAACACACACATATAAACACGAACACACACATATAAACACACACACACACACACACACACACACAGCAGGGTGACACATTTAGGCGTAGGCGGTGAGGTACAAACCTCCAACCTCTAACCGATCGATAGGCGAGAATGCACACGCACACGCACGCACACGCACGTACACACACAATATGGATGACCTTCCACTTTCTCCAATCGATAGAGGCCGACGTCGCAGAAACATCAGTGCTATGAGAGGAGAGAAGATAAATATTTTTCTCTCATCTTCCATCCCTCCCTCTCTCCTCTGTGGGGTTTTTATTCAGAGCAAGAAAGATTTTAATGGTAGAGAGAGGAAGAGTGATCTAATGAGAGAAGAGGAAAGTGATGTGGAAATATTATTATGAGAAAATGTGTAGGGTAGAAACCAAAACTAAAGCAGTGAACCAAACCAAACTGTCAAAATGAAATACATAAAAGATAATTCACAATATCTTCATTCACCTTGACTGTAGAGGGCATACTCCCTCCCTTTCCTGATATGCTTTTAATGTGAAAGTGTTGAGTTTCAATGACAGCAGCTCAAAATCAAAAACATAATAAAAGCAACTAGAATTACTAGTTGTAAATAGGCCACAGCAGAATGAGAATGTGATAAATTAAACTATAATACAGCGTATTTAAATGCCTTTTTTATTGAAAGTCTATGCATGCCAGTGCAAATCACTGACGATATTAATATTTCAAAGTTTAAAAGTTTAATAAAACATGCTCACTGTATATGAATGACTGCAGAGGGTTGCGCTAGCGGTCTTCAAAGTGAGCAGTAGAATCATGAAATAGGCTGGTGGCGCCACAAACGTCGCTTCTCATTTGAGAAAGAGACGTGTGCTGACAGTGAAGTTACTGAGAGGAGTCAATAAGAGAAAGAAAGCAAGAAACACTAGCATTAGCAGCTAATGCTACTCACAGCTGAAGGAGAAACTGATTATGAAGCAACCCGTTCTCACTTCCAACTCCTCAATTACCGCCTCTTGGTCAGTGGCCCTATGCTCCAAACTGTCTAGGTTCCCCTCTGGCATCAGTTTTGAACGTGTCAGGGACAGCGTGCCAGTCTCCGTTCGTTACATGCATAGTGTCTTTTCAAAATAAACTTCTGTGTTCACAGGAAACATACAGTTTCTGATTGTTACATGCAAACTATCTTTTCAAAATAAACTTCCAATGCAGGTTTACTGAGTTTCTAGGTTTACTTGGTTAGGTTTAAGCAACAAATGTACTTGGTTAGGTTTAGGAAAAGATTGTGGTTTTGGGTTAAAATAAGTATGTTTGGTACGTAAAATAAGTACATTACATAACTTATGTACGCAGCGTTAGTTAAGTTCTGTAACAAAAGTAAGGTAAAATAAGTCAACTTTAAACTAAGTCAACCCGTTCTCAATGCCAACGCGTCAAATAAACGCAGCTTGGTCAGTGCTCCTCTGTGTCTGACGTATGGAGTCACTCTTGATTGTGTGTATGCGAACACAAACACAAGACTTTCAACCAGGAGACCGGTGTTCGTGTCCCGTGTGAAACTAAAACTAACATTGACTTATTTTGTCACGTCAGTCTTTAGTCGCGTGACTCGTCGGTATCTTCAGTCCCGTAAGTCGCTAGTCAGTGAAGTTAACGTCAACCACGACCGTTTCCTAACCTTACCTAAGTGGTTGTGTTGCCTAAACCTAACTTCCCGTGAAAACGGAAGTTTATTTTGAAAGGTCGCTATGCTTGTAATGAGCATATATTGACACCCCCCGCCCGGTCCGTCCAAAACTAATGCAAGAGGGGTACCCCGTGCTTCTGTCTCCGATACCGAGGGGCGCTGACCAAGCGGCGGTATTTGACGTGTTGGGAGTGAGAATGTGTTGCACTGACCCAAGAACTGAGCTCAACAATACACAGTCAGCAGCATGTTGGTGAAAATGTACTCCTTAGGGATCCTTATGTTTACTATTGTTTGTGATTTTTCTTGTTCTGATTTATATAAAATTTAAATAAAAAAAATATAAAATGCTGATCACGGCTGAATCAAATCATATTGGTTTTGAAACAGAGTATTGTATTGTGACGAATGTATGCATTTCGGATTTAGTCTATTCTATTCTATATATATAAACACTTGAATTGCTATGAATCTCAAAGGCAGGTACGACTCTCTGTCTGCCTCCCTCTCTCTCTCTCCATATCAAACAGGTGTTATTGAGCTGAATTTCATTAAATCCGTCCTCTCCAGGTGCTTTGAAGACGCGTCTGGGCGTCGCTGGGTCGCCGCTCGCTGCTCGCGGTGGATTGAAATGACACTCGGCAGACAGATCGCTGCCGTGTCTTGATTTGTTTTGTTGTCTTAGAGGTGGGGGAGACAGAGTCAGACCTGCAACCTGTCTGTCACTAAAAAACCTGTCCGTCAGGAGGAAGAGGGACATGAAGAGGAGGAGAAAGATGTGGAGGACAAGGGGAAGGAGAAGAAGGAGGTTGTTGAGGAGGAGGGGAGGAAAGAATATGGGAGATTAAGACACGGTGAAGAAGACATGTTGCGTATGAAGAATGAGAGGAAACATGCAGAGGAAAATAAGAGGGAGGAGGAGAGAGTGAAGGAGTGGAAGGAAAGTTTTGCAGAGGAACATTCGGTACTTTGACGTGTACTACAGTGATTAGTTTTCACCTAATATTGTGGAAGCATTCATGGGTTATTCTTTATAATTCCCATCTTCTGTTATACAAGTGTACAACCTAAGTTCCAAATAACACATTTATATACTGCTCTAATCAATATCTGTTGTGGTGAAGAGAATTATCACCTTTAGTATCTTTCAGCTTATTGTGCTTTGAAAGTCCACAACTACTTCTGTTTTAGTTCAGCCTCACCGCTCACACCAGCGCTATTTACAATCTTGGCAACCAGCTGTGTTCTGCAAAAAAGCTCTAAAAACCAACACTGTCAATCCACAGCATGGGGGTATGCCCCCCTGTAGAGAAACTTTTTGGCTGTAAAAAGCCCAAATTTGGTTCCTTGCTACCTACACAGGTTCATTCAATTTGCAGTCAAGCACACCTAAACAATTAATATCACATAGTTGGTTTGATTTGGAATCTGGTTAATGTTTAACCTTACATTGTTTAGCTGCACACATTAACACTGTAGGGTTACACATGCTATTATTTGTTGTAATATTCATTTGTTTCTTTGTCTTTGAGTTACCGTGGCTGTTGGGGGAGGTGTCTTCCTGGTGGAGCAAAAGGTGTGGCTAAAAGCTGAGGACTCTTAAATCCTGGAGCCAGCTCATTGGGCCAAACCATGTGCTGCCATGTCATGGGGGGGGGTTTGGGTTTAGTTAGTTTTGCTTTGTATGTAGATATAGTTAGTGCCTCATGTGCCTCAGGCCTAGTTATTAAATTCTTGGTTGTTTAATGTTTTTGCTATTTTTCGGGTAAATAAAAAGTCCATTTACTTTCAACAACTCCTGTTTCCTCGTTGCCTCACTGCTTGATTCCTAACAGGCATATTCTAATGCCTCCATTCCATCATATACACTGATCTTAATTATTGCATATTGTAATGAGTTTGCATGCCTGATTGTAAACATCCAGTGAATTATTGTAAAGGAGAATTAGGCTTCTTGTGGCGTTTTAGCCCACACAGTCTGTAACTAGATATTAATAAATAAAACCACGCTTATTCCTGACTGATCAGAACTTTTGTAATTAAGAATCATTAGACCTTATTTATTATATTTATTCATCTATTGATGTCTCCACTGTAAGGGTTATCAAGACATGCCAAAATGATTGTTAATGTATTGTTTTACTAGAAACATAAATGCACTCTAATTCAAGGAAAATAAACTTTTAAGGAGGAACATGTTTTTAATCCCATGTCTTACTTAGACTAGATATTGGTTTTAAATTAAATGATTTATAAAATGCCAAAAATAACCCTGCTTAATGCTTACTGCGCAATCGTCACATTGCTGCCACCAGTGTGTTCTGAAGTAGCTCGTCATGAGGATGTCCGTAAGCTTACTAGAAAATATCACGGATTCAGGCGGGCAGGTCAAAAAGTGACAAAGTAGCGTTCCGAGTAAGTTATTAATAACTTACAGAAACATTGCGTTGTCCAGCTTCTCTTCCCCTCTCTCTGTCTCTCTCTCTCTCAAACACACACACACAAACACCAGCCGTAGTGGCGATAGCTTATTTTAACACATTCTGTGTCACCACCATGTAATGTGCTGTCAAGAAGTCGTGGTCATTTCACGTATTTCTGTAAAATCAAGTTGCACACACAAACACAAACACACGCTCGAATCCACCTGTCTCTGTCCTCCCCCACCCACCCAAGAAAAAAAAACCCTCTTCAGATCTGGACGATTCACACAGGCCACCCAAACTGATGTGAAAAACAACGACATTCACCAAAAAGCGAGTTGTTTGCATCCCTCATAGCTCCGAACATTGTATGAAAACAGCCTGAACAGCTTAGAGCCGACACTGAGCACTGCGTTCACAAGCTTAATTCCTATTAGAGTTATTTTTTTCCAATACAAGCATTGAGCATGAATGCAGCATCATAGCAGGCTCATCGATCAGTCTAGACGTTCAAGAGAAATACATACAAATATTTAGGTTTCAGAGTGAGAAAGCCAAGAAACAATTATTTATGGCTTTTTATAACATTTGGTTTCTAACCTACGTTCTAAAGCATCGTTGTCCGTTCTTGTTTTGTGATCATAGGATTATAAAATATTCAATCAATCAATTGTGTAAACAGGTAAGGGATGCAGTGAAGAGTGGAAAGTGAGGTGAGTGATGTTTTCATTGTGTGTTTTGGTCAAATGGTCAGAACACACACACACACACACACACACACACACACACACACACACACACACACACACACACACACACAGGTTTGCTTCCTTGTGCTTTCAGGCAAACACTTAATATGTATCTCTACCTGTCACACACACACACACACACACACACACACACACACACACACACACTCACACACACACACACACACACAAACACACACACACTCATCTGGTCCTCACAGGATAGAGGATGGGAGAGGAGAGGAGGCTACCGTCACCATGGCAACAGACAGAGACTCCCACACCCCCACCCTCCACACACACTCCTGTTGTAGTGTGGGGGTAGAGTAAAGTGTGTGTGTGTGTAGAGAGAGAGAGAGAGAGAGCGCGGAGGTGACGGAGTAAAGCATTTCTCTGTGTGTGAGAGATAAGGTGTGTGTGTGTGTGTGTGTGTGTGTGTGTGTGTTTGTAAGGTCAGACGCTCACTGTGGAATACAAATCTGTCATGGCTGACACACTTCCTCCTCTCTCTCTTACTCCCCCTGCCCTTCGCTTGACCCTCCCGTCGCTTACTCGCTCTTTTTTCCTCTCCCTCTCTCTCCATCCATCCATATCCTCCCTCTATCTTCTCCACGGAAGTGTGTTGGGCGATTTCGTTTTATCTCTCATCCTCTCTCTTTTTATTATTCTCTTTTCTTCCTCCTCCCCTCTTTTCTGTCTCTCTTTCTCCATCCATCCTGATCCTGCATTCCTCTACCTCTTCTCTCCCAGCAGCCTGAAAATGATCTGGGATGACTATCTCTCTCTTTTTTCTCTCTCTCTCTCTTTCTGTCTACAGACATCACTTTCCAGTAGGGGTGTTTAAAAGAAGAAGAGAGCATGAAAAGAATAGAAGAAAGAAAAGATTTTAAAAAAAGGGGAAATACTTAATTTAACAGGAGAGGATAAGAAAATGAGAGAAAAAGAAATAAACACTAAACCCAGAGACCCGTGGGGAACACTTTCAAAATTTATTTTAACTAATTCATTAATTAATGTTTCTGATTTATGACTAGAGCAACTTGACACACAGCGCTGAGCTGCATCTCAAATTAATCTTCAGTCTCATAATATATAATTTTCTTCATTGATTTGTTTTTTTAAATATATTATAGCAGGGATTTTCAAAGTCTGACACTGTGGGCTACGTCTCGGGCCCCTGTGTTTTCAGACCATATTTGTACATTTTTGAAAATAGGCACCATTAAAAGTGTGCCAAATTAGCTAATAGCAGTACTGAAGAAAACTTAAAAATGTGATGATTCTCAGACTGAATTATGACTCAGAGAAGAAGAAGAATTTCCTCCATGAGTTGTGCGTCACAGCCTCTGTTGCTGCTGCAACTGCTGACCATGTTGATAAGTGGGTCAAACTACAACAACTAACTTCCTGTTGTATCTTTGGACTAGTCATATAGACAAAATTATATGTAAAAAGGGGCAGAGCCGCTATTAAAAGGTGCCACTCCTGTCTTTGAAGCACATTAAAGCAGGCGAACAATGTGACTGGATTACTAAAAAGGACCTGGAGCTTCAGATAATTAAGAATTGACCTGCACGCCTCATCCTGGTGCTCGTTCGTCTCAAGGTTAAGAGTAACATAAAATCCATCTTACGAACTGTCTTAACTTTAAGAGGTGATTCCCAAAAGCATCGTAAATAAAGACTCTTAGCTAATTGATTGGACGGGCTTATTACAGTCCTGTGACAGCCACTGATAACAGATTATTTTTTTTTTTTTTTTTTTTTTGTCAGAGCATTTGATTTATTGATTGCTTCCAGGATGTAATGAGAATTTCAACAAATATGAAAAAAAATGTTTTTGAATTACCAACCCTAGCTTTAAAGTAAAACGAGTGATAACTAACACACACGCAAATTAATCTAACCAACCAATAAATAGCAAGTAGCCCTAGTGTGAACCAATCTATGGCACCACCTATGCATGCTCTGTTTCTCAGGTTAAAAACGTCCTTTGGTCTATGTTTTTATTTCTAGTTAACTTTCTCCTAAAATAACGCTGGAACTGACCATCAATTATAAGATAAGGACATTGCTCTTGGTAATAAAGATGGAAACCTTATTACTGTAATCATAACATGGTAATAGGTTTTGTATATTGGTATAGCAGCAATTTACTGTAGTATTTTCACATTTTTTTCATGCCATAATAATGGAAAGCACGACAACTAATTTAATTTTCAATTTCATCATAATTCCGCATAATCTGTGTTTTTTGACAGGTCAAGAAGGAAATGTGTCATGAATTGCTTTGTGGTCAGACAACGAAATGGTAAAACAAAATGAAAGGTCTAATAAAATGAAAACAGGACAAGTGAGGACAGCGTACCAAAGAGTAAAAACATAGGAGAGTGTTTTTCTATCAGGACTGACAACAGGAAGATAAGACACTGTGGTCCAATAAAAACACCTTCATATTCACTGAAAGACAGCAGGCTGACAATCTACTGCAAATTAGGTTGAGTTACTCCAAGAAGGAGGAAGAAAGGAGAGAAACTACAAAAAGAAAGAAAATAAAAATAAGGACAGACAGAAGGAGGGGCGGAAATGATAACAGCAAAAAAGAACCAATTAGAAAAAGAAGAGAGGAAACAATTAAAGTCCTGAACATAGCAGACAACAAGGACACATGAATCTACAGGAGGCTATTTCTGAGGAAATTGCGGTGTGAATGCTGAATGCTGAAAACTGAATTGTTGGCTTAAATGTGCAAGAAGGTGAAGTAGTAGGGATAGTTGGAAAAGAGGGAAAGGCTTTTATTTAGTGTGAATGTCACTGAAAAGTTGCATAATACCAATAGTATATAAAAGATGTGAAATAGTTGAAGTTTTTTTGAAAAGCTGACACTTGCTGGCTTTAAACGTTGAATACTGACGGTAACTGCTAAGTGACTCCTGGGTCAGGCAGTTAATTTCATAGAGATAAATATGAGAAGCACCTCTCATACTCCTGCTTCTCAGTCAAAAAACATAACTCCTATCGCTTTTATTCAATACCGTGAGGGCAACCCTGTCTCCCACAAAATTGCGTTTCCAGACAACTAAACTCGCAGTTTTAAACAGTTTTAAACACGTGATTAATGTTGTAAATAGAAACAAAACAAAACAAAAATGCGACAAAAATACTAAGTAAGCTTCAGGCAACAAAACTACTTGCAGGTTTAGATAGATAGATATATAGATTGATAGATTGATAGATGGATGGATGGATGGATGGATGGATGGATGGATGGATGGATGGATGGATGGATGGATGGATGGATGGATGGATGGATGGATGGATGGATGGATAGATAGATAGATAGATAGATAGATAGATAGATAGATAGATAGATAGATAGATAGATCTTCAAAGCCCCTTAGACATTTGCAATTCAGACCTTTACTTAGACACCACACACACCACACACACACTTAATGTTTGAAGCTGAGCTGAAGTAAATATTAAAGGTGTTTATATCATTTACTCCCACATATTTGCCCTGAATTCAGCATCCTGGCTAATTTTCTGACTGATGAAAGAAACGAGATGAAAGAAGCAGAAGGATGGGATGGAGAGACGGAGAAATAAACCTCGGGTGTCCAAACATGAGATTCTGAGAGAGAAAGGGAGGATGAATAGATAATGTACTGTAGGGTTCAGGAGGAGGACAAGATGAGACCACAGAAAGACACCAGATCAGTGGTCTGAGGTTTAAATCCTGATCCAGCTTTCAGATAAGATCCAGACCAGGATTTAAGTGAAACCGCACTGCAGCGGGGGCAAGAGAGGACTGAGGAGACTGTAAAACAGAGAGAGAGAGAGATGGGGGTAATGTCTTTCCTTCATGTACGAATATTAAAGGAACACTATATAAAATTAAGGGGGATTTATTGCCAGAAATGGAAAATATTATTTATACATATGTTTTCATTAGTGTATAATCAACTGAAAATAAGAATCGTTGTGTTTTTCAGGGTTCCTACACATTTTCCATTTCAAAATTCCATACTTATCCAGACTCAAATTTACAGACTTTTTGGTCCATTTTTCAAACCAGATTAGACTTTGTGACTTGTTGCAGAGGATGCTGCGACATGACTACAGGACTTTTGCCTTTGCATATGGCTTACAATTGCCGCAACGCCCATTTACACAAAGTTTGCATCTATCTTTCTTTTCCCATTTGGAATCGTTAGCCAACAGGGCTCTGTGCTCTGCACTGGGACTGAAATTCAGCCCGGGACTTTGAGATGGAGAGGTCTTTAAATGCGAGCACACGGGGGGCGTGAGCCAAAACATTTCGGCAGTAATTTTAACACTTGTGCATTTGTTTGTGGTACAAGGGCTTATGTTTGCATGTGGACGGTAGGGACATGTCCCTACTAATATCTTTGGAGGACAGAATTCTGTTCTGTCCTAAAATATTGGCATTGATATACATATGTAGATATAGTCTGGGAACACAAATATTTTCTATACTCTGCGTAGCAACCCTGTTTTTTGTTACCTTAAAGCCATTTATATCTACATAGAGAGCGGGTCCTCTTCACGGAGCCGGCCGCCATGTTTCTAAAGTATCCAAGAACAGACAAACCAAACGCTGGCTCTACATAGGGCCATTCGCGTTTCTCCTACACGCTTGGCACACAGGGGAAATTTCAGTTGGTTGCAATCTGCAACCCCACCGCTAGATGCCGCCAGATCTTACATCTTACACTGCACCTTTAACATACACACCATCAACATCTCTGTCTCTCTCAAACCAGACAAAACACACTGATTTATTGAAAATGAAAATGAAATGATAGGTTAACATAAGAAAATACAAATGCATGACAATTATCCTATTTTGCTCTAATCAGCAGGGACTGATCTGTCCTGTCTACACCATTTTTAGTTGTCACAGAAGCTGTGGTAGCCTTTGCTGGGAGCAGTTATATTAACGTCTGTCATGTTGATTGAAGAAAGAAATGATATGTTATTTCTTAAAGTGACTACAACAACAACAATCAGGATTGGTGGACACCCAACCAGAGCTAAAAGGAGAGTTTACTGTGCAATGCTGTTTTATTCATAAGACTAAGACCCAGTGTGTGAGCATCACCATCTGCATGTGTCCTGCGTTAATGAAACCACTCAGCTACACTGTGTGTTATGTGTGTGTGCGCGTTGGCATTTTACCTGAGTGAAAGATATATTTGTGTAAATGAGCGTTGGAGAGATTTTAAGTACGTAAGTGAGAGAACAAAACCATCATACAGTATAATTTTTTGTGCGCGTTTGTGTGTGTGTGTGTCTGTGTGTGTGTGTGTGTGTGAAGAGTCACTCCAAATATCAAGAGGCCTGGCATCGTCAAGGGTAACAAAGTGGTATGCTGACAATCACACACACATCCACACGCACACACACACACCCGCCCTGTATTTCTCGTGGGAATGTCTGATTGGCCGCTGTGAGCCTGCTGGGATGCTCGGTTCCTGTGGCGATAGTAACCAAGCGATAACACCAACCATCTGACCCTCTTAATGTCTCTGTGGGTGTGGGTGGGTGAGTGTGTGTGTGTGTGTGTGTGTGTGTGTGTGTGTGTGTGTGTGTGTGTGTGTGTGTGTTGCCATCTGTGCCGCTGGCTCAGGGGAGAAGCAACACACTGAACAGTGATTAAAGCAGAGACAAAGAAAGACAGAAAGAAAGAAAGAAAGAAAGGCCAGGTTAGATGAAGACGTACAAATGAAAGTAGTTAGTTAGTTAGTTAGTTGGCTAACTACTGTGTTAGCTATTCAGTTGCTTAGTTGGCTTCTAACAACTACGTTAGTCAGTTAGTATGTTAGTTAGTTGGTTTGTCAGTTACTCAGTCAGTCAGCCAGTAATACAAGTAGTTAGCTAATTAGTTAGCTAATAAGTATGGGAGTCAGTTAAAGGGGATAACATATCTGTTAATCTGTTAGTTGAATAGCTGGCCGTCTAGTGTGCTATATTGTCAGTCAGTTAGTTAGTTTTTTGGTCAGTTAGTCACATAAATAGTTAGCTGGTCACTTAGCTAGAGAGTGTGTTTTTCAGCTAGGTAGCCTAGTTACCTAGTATATCAGTCATTTAGTTAGTTATTAGGTTGATTAGTTACTTGTTTTAGTCAGTCAGTAACACAGTGGGTTAGCTAGCCACTCAGCTAAGAAGTGTGTGTGTGCCAGGTAGATAACTAGTATATCAGGTGAGCGTCTGGTCGGACAGGATGCTCTTCCTAAAACACTCCGTGCTGATGTTTCACAATAAAAGCATTGCAGAAAGGGGAAGCGATTTTGGCCCCTGGACTGCTGGGAGGCTTTTTAATGTGAAACAAACAGCAAACACCAGCCTCAGGCAATTCAATTATTGGCTGTGGATATCACTGAATATGGATCATCTAGGTTTCACATAAACAGGATCCTACAGGCTCCAGGATTACAGCCACATTAATATAGGGTGTGAATATAACTGTACTCAGTGTCTCTTGCCCTTTTTTATCATCTCTCTCACACACACACACACACACACACACACACACACACACACACACACACACACACACACACACACACACACACACACACACACACACACACACACACACACACACACACACAGCCGCTGGTCCATTTAGATGCAGAGTGATTCTATTGTGCTGACTCGGATGTTCTGCAGACTGGCTGAGCACGTCTTCATATCTGTGTGTGTGTGTGTGTTTGTTTGTGTGTGTGTGTGTGTGTGTGTGTGTGTGTGTGTGTGTGTGTGTGTGTGTGTGTGTGTGTGTGTGTCAGATGGTAGTAACTGCTGTCAGACCACATGACTAAATGAATTTGAACCCAGACACAAACAACAACACAGCAACACAACAAACAACGGCCAGAACCAGACTCCTGCTGTTCTCTCAGCTGCGACTCAGTCTGACTGAAACATGAACTGAACATCAGAACAGAGCACATCCTCCTCAGTGAATCATCGCTTCACGTTAGCGCTCAAGTATTCACTCAGGCAGACTCACCAACCATTTCGTGATGTCATTGAAATGTGACATGGCAGAACATTCATCTAAAGAAAACAGTTTTACACTTCGTTTATGTGCTCATTTCTCACTTCAAGCTGCTCAGCCACTGTCTTTGTAATCATACATTTTAATAATGATTTCGGTGATTATGAATTGCATAACTCATATGTATGACTGATTCCTGTAACATGTAATCATTACTGAGCAGGAGCTTCCTAAAAAAAACAATGTATATACTATATAAAAATAATCCCTCTCATCATCCCTTATGACCCACTAGAAGTGTGTGGCGGTACCTGTATCTGCAGAGAAAGCCCAGTCGCACAGCAATTTGTGAAGTAGACACAAAATATTATGTATTGATTCGCGCACATAGACACAAATTTCACATTTTTTTCGTGATGATCTGCACGAAATCAATTTGTATGTGGGTCAAAAAACACAGGACTTTCACCCAGGAGACTGATGTTCGTAGCCCGTGTGAAATCACAAGTTAATTTATTTGTCATGTAACTTCCGTACTTAAGTTACACCACTTTCGGTGTTATTTTAACCAAAACCGCCATATTTTCCTAAACCCAACTAAGTAGTTTTTGGCACGTAACTTCCATACTTAAGTTACAGCACTTCCGGAGTTATTTTAACCCAAACCGCGAACTTTCCCTAAACCTAAGTAGTTTTATTTTGAAAAGACTGAAGCAGAAATTGACACGTGCGTCACGTGTTGCTGGACATTCGTAGGAAAATGCACAAAAAATGCGTTGTTGAAAGTCATGCTGAGCGTCACGAAAAAAAAGTGAAATTTGTGTTTATGTACACGAATCAAATAGATTACATTTTGTGACTAATTCACGAACTGCCGTGAGACTGTGTCGGTGGAGGTGCCTGCATCTGCAGAGACCCTGCAGCCATCTGCCTGGTTTTTCTTATATTGCTGTGTTCGGGACGCTTCTGGGCATCATCCTCTAAAAACGTAGCGACCAGGTGCCATATCGTAAGTACTCATGCAAGAGGGAGCTACGAAAATGGCAGACACAGCGCCAAAAAAAACCTAACCCTAACCCTAACCCAAATACAGAGAGGCAAAACGCCAAGTGGGCAAAGCTCGTTCCAAAACGAGAGTGAATCTCGGGCTGGTTTTCACCTGCTGGCGAGTACCCGAACCCTCGCCGAGGAGGCGGGGCCAACTTCAAATCTTGTGTTTACAAACCGCAACCGACTGATCCTACTCACTTGTGATTAGGACTTTAGTAATTTGTGATGACCTCCTTAACTTGTGATTATGACTTCTGTACCTTAACTCTTAATCATAAGTAATACTTCAATAACAAATAATTACGACTTCAATAACTTGTACTTATGACTCACGTAACTTCACTTGTATTGTGGCCTCCATAACTAGTAATTGTGTCTTCTGTAACACAATCTCACATTTTCTCAAATCATGAGATATTGAAGTTTATCATAATTATGAGATAAATGTCATGATTAAACAGAGCCAACTAGGCATCTTCCTTTAGTGTGCAAACACACTGGTAATTGATGCTCTTTTCCATGCAATGAAATTACTATTACTAATGAAATTTCACTTTCACTTTAATTAATTAATTTGTGCAACAAAATGAGTAATTTGTGCTTTTAGATTTATTTATTTGTTTTCAGTATTGACAGCTGCTGGGCTATTTATCATTTGAGGAAATGTGCCAAATGTTTGTCCTTCGCTAATTGCAATTTCCTTCAGTTGGTTTCAGCTTTAAAATAACGAGCCAGATTGCTCTCATAACTGTCTGACTGCTCATATGCATTGCAATTTATGCATTATAATCCAATAGGAACTTATTAAAAACTACTGTATGTAATAAAAAAACAGTAGTTTGTGTTTCTGACGTGAAGACCGACATGAGCTTTGTTAATAGATAAGTTCAGTTTCTTTTATCTCTGCTGTGATTTAACTGCTACACTGTATTATTATAGCTGGCAGCTAGGATATTGTAAACTGTCTCTGCTGTCAGAACAAAGAACTATCTGAACTAGGTGTTTCATCACTTGCACAGAATTACGGATGCATGTTCAGTTAGCAGCAACTGCAGTGGCTAAATGTTTCTGTCTGTATGGTGATGAACAGATTGTAAAAACTAACACTGGAGCTGATTTCTGACCGTCGCACTCTAAACTGTTTGTACTGAAAATCTGCTCTGCGTCACGCAGAATCTATCAGAACTGAGTTTTTATTTATTATTGTTTTACAATACTCGCTTCTGCAACACAATGTGAGAAAAAGACTGAAAAAATTGAATAAAAACTGACCACAGAAAGTTGCAAATTAAGATGTGCAGATGTGATGTCACAGGAAATACAGCGAGGTCGGAGAGGAAATCATGTCATGACAGGAATGAAGACAACAGGTGATGATAGCAGGTTTTTTTTTGTTTTTTTTATCAATGAGAAGCGAGAGGGACACCACATGTGTCAGCTGTGAGCGTGTGAGTGTGAGTGTGTGTGTGTGTGTGTGTGTGTGTGTGTGTGTGTGTGTGTGTGTGTGTGTGTGTGTGTTCCTACCTGGCTCTCGGAGCAGCAGCTGAGCCATCGCCTGCGAGCTGCCGGCTGAGTTTTCAGCTACGCACTGATAAAATCCTTCATCTGACTTCACCAAACCCAGAATCTGCAGGTTACTGCCGTCCTGAATAACAAACACATACAACATGTCAATAAATGCTTTCAATTATACAACAAAGTCTATCTTAGACCAGTATACAAACAACAACATGTCAATAAAACCATCCTAAAATAGTGTAAGAGGGTGGGGGAACGTGTGTGTGGATGTGTTGGCAGATGTGTTTGTAGTAGATTATGGGATAACAGATTAGAAACGATATCCAGATTATCATATGTCATGATGTCAGATTAGGAGTCATGTTATACTCGCCACTTTGCTGCTCTCACTTATCTCTATATAACAACACATACTGTTTTCATTCAGTATTTAATTCTGATCACTTCTACTTTGTCGTTTCTTGGATCACTGTTAAGATACTGTCAGTAAAATGAACACTTCCTGTAGATATTTGTCATTAGAAGTTTTTTTTTTAAGTTTTTGTGACTTTTTAATATTTGTTTACTGACTGGAAAGCATTTGTGTACACTTGTAAATTGATATAATATGTATCCAAAAGTTTTTGTTAGTTGTATATATATATACATAGTTATGTTTTACTGTCACAAACTGTGTCTCAACATGTAGACTCGGAGGGGTATTTTTCACATACTGATTAATACATACAACATTCAGATGTCAATATAGAGAATATCTGTATATATATATATATATATATATATATATAAATTCACAGTAATTAGGTGATGATTAGTCAGTTACCTATTTCAAATTTCTTTGGAATTACTGCCAAATTACCCCAATATTTACCTAAAAATTAATAATAATAATAATACTTGGAAATTACTAAGAAATTAGTGGCGTTAAAACTAATAAAACAAATTTGCGTTAATGCGTTACTATCGCGTTAACTTTGACAGCCCTAATATCTATTTATATATATGTATTTATGGTTTCGGTGTGACTCACCACTATCTGGAAGTAGTCGCTGGGGATGACTTCCTCGCCGTTCTTCATCCAACGGACAGTTGGCGGTGGGTTTCCTGTCACAGCACACTCCAGCTCGATGTCCGTGGACTCGTAGGCGTACGTGTTGGTCGGGTAGTTCAGGAACTGAGGAGGCACTGCAGGAATACACAAAACAACACAGCACATCAACAACAGAAGACCACTTCAACACCCCCATCGCAGATAATCTACATGTCAAATCTTAGCTAACAGGCTAACTAGTGAACCATCGCAGCGACAGATTACAGTAGAGCCAATAGGACATTAGCTCAGGGCGTGGAGAGTCTGTTGATCTCCTCCGCTCTGGTTCAGTACTACGGACAGCGCCGCGCCTACACACAACGATCAGCGCTGTCCATGGTTCTGAAACAACGTTGTCGATAGACATTGCATGTGATGAGTAAATATCAAATTGCATAGCAGCAGTCAGTGAGAGTGGGTGACGGTGACCAATAATGTTTGGCTCGTTTTAAGTACAAGTTTTGAGAAAAAACACAATTAAAAATTCAGGCATTTATTCGTAAAAATATTATATGAGACTCCAAAAGTTACCCGGGCTCTCCCCCCCGGTCTATGCGCTCATGTGACTGCTGGTAAACTGTCGCACTACATTGTAAACGGGAAGGAAGGAGGGTAAGGCTGGTGATGTTTCAGCTCTGTTGTCGTTGAACGTTGTCTTTGAAAATGCGGCAGCAGCTTGTGGCTGTGAGAAGCAGAGATGTGAGTCAGAAGCCATTTTGAGCCTCAACACAGACGAGAACGAAGCCTGAAGGGCCTCATGAAGCACCGAGCGCCATGGCGACACTGTCAGCGCTCCAAGACAACAAACATTCTCCCTGTCAGCACAACACACACACCCCCAGGAACGTCCTGTAACTGTCAATCCAAACACACACACACACACACACACACACATATTCATGACGTCACAGCTTCCTGAGCACTGTTAAATATTAATTAATATGTTTGTGGCTTGCAGCGCTCTCTCTCTCTTTTTACTACCACAAAAAGCAAACCGAACTAAGAAACCGTGTTCTGTATATCGATCTCCTTCGCTCCGTTTCAGTTATACGGACAGCGGCGCACCTACACACAACAAACAGCACTGTCCATCGTTCTGAAACAACGTTGTTGTTAAACAATGCACGTGAAAGGTAAATGTCAAACTGCATCGCAGAAGTTAGTGGGAGTGGGTGACGGAGACCAATATCGTTTGGCTCATTTAAAGTACAAGTTTTGAGGAAAAACACATAACAATTCAGGATTTTATTCGTAAAAAAAATGACATCAGACTCCGAGATACAGAGAGGATGACATGAGAACAGGAAGCGAGATGAGAGGAAAAAGTGAAAGAGACTAAAGATGGTGAAGGAGAGAAGAAAAGTTGTTGGAGAAAGAGAAAAAAGGATAAGAGATGGATGAACAAAGGAAAAGAAATGGAAAGATAGAAAGAGAGGAAAGGTATAAAGTTAGTAGAGGTGGTGAGTCGTGTGTGTGTGTCTCCCATCGATACATCATTATCTGGTGGTGTAACTTTATCACTGCAGTAATGCTCTAATTAAGAGCTAACGATTTCCTTTAAACTCTGAGCAGCTGCAGCTTCACCACACCAACAACTACACAGAGATACACAAACAACACAGGCTACTACAAGTGTCCAGGAATTAGTCTGAGACACTAAACACCAGAGACACAGGAGAACAGATCTAAACCAATCAAGGTCCTTTGCAGCAGACTTCCTCTAATGTCCACGAGCTGCTGCTCCAAGAAATCTGTTTCCATTATAAATAGTATCTCTAATCCATCTTATATATTGAACAATCCCCACTGTTGCCACAGGATACAACAACAATTTTACTTTACATGACCTTTCCGGTCTGAAAAGTTTTCTCAAAAGTTAGAGAAATGTAAAGAGGAAAAGCTGCGTTTCTTTCTCATCAACGATCTCCCTTGTTACTGTGGAGGACGACTTCTCTGCGACCGATTACCCAGCAGCCTTTGATGTGTTCGGGGAATTCCCTGAGCGTCCACTGATTGTTTGGATGTTTTTTTTCTGCAGAGCTGCGAGTTTAACACCGATTACCTGGTCATCTGAGGAGATGTGTTAACAAAAGCACGTTTTCGGGCGGCTCTTTGTGATACGAACGACAACGGGCGGGACGCCGTGTTAATACTATTCTACTTCCTGCTGGAAACAGCTGAGAGCAGCCATTCATATGGTAATGAGACGCATCAACAACCAGCTGACCTCCACCAGACATAACAAGTCTGGATACACACACTCACCTGGATTATTATCATTTTTTATAATAAAAGAAAGTTAATGCGTTCGGATAAAACAAAGACAATTTAAAAACACTGAAGGAAATAATGTGCTGCAGGGATCTCACTCTCTCACACACACAAACACACACACACACACACACACACACACACACACACGGTATCAGTGATGCTGCCTCTCTAGCTGCATCATAATAACTTCCACTCAGCATTCAAATGGAAATCAGCTCCATCGTTCATTTCAATGAACATCTGCTGTGTGTGTGAGTGTGTGTGTGTGATGATAGAACCCAGTGAAGGACATTCACACTCACACACACACAGCTACAACTTTAGATACACACTACACACACACACACACACACACACACACACACACACACACACACACTCAGTCTCAATTAAACACACTTTGTGTGAATAGAAACTCGTTAGCAGCCTCTTTATATCTGCACTTAACCACCAATTATCTGTCATTAAGTGCATCCATGGAGACTCACTACACACACACACGCACACACCTTATCATTCACTTTGTGGACATGGTGTGAAATAGTTAACGGGTTGTAAAGGCCCAATTATTCAGGAGTGAAGAGCTAATATTGCTGTTAGCTGAGCTTTAGAGGTCTTGGCGCTCAGGCCAAACACACCACAACTGTGTAGCCGTCGGCTGCTGAAAGATATTTTGGAAAACATTCTCACGGAAAATAGAGGTAGCAATATCACAATTTAAAAATTGCTCCATTACAAGAAGAAGTCTAGCATTAAAAGCTTTCCTTACTAAAAGTATTATCAGCCAAATGTAATTAAAGTACTAAAATTAAAATCACTCATTATGCAGAATGAACCCTATGAGTTTTACATTATCATAGAATATTTTATTGGATAATTATTTTTGATGTAAGCAGCATTCTAATGCAATCCTATTTATTTTATATACTGTATCAGTAACTACAGCTGCCTGATAAATGAAGGGGAGCAAAACGAACAATATATCTCTCTTAGAATTAGAATTAAAGTGGAATAAACGTATATCAGAATTGTTCCTTTCCACCACCACATGCAGTAAACTGCCTGAACTGGTTTAGAACATGTGATATCCACAGGCAATAAACAGCCTGAATATGAGTCTTTTTTATGCAGCGTCTTCTGTGTGTGTTTGTATAACCAGTTAATTTAGTTTAGTGCAGCTGAGAGAACTCTATTTCTCACTGTCAGTGAAGAAGTCCTTGTTTTTGTACCGACACTGAAAAACTATTTTCTCTCAAACCGAGGCGGTCTGCTGCTCCTAACAGAAGGCTCCTCATTACAGGAATTAAACTGTTGCAGCTGATCTCTCGCTGCACTTTTTACATTCATTTTTTCGGCAGAGCTACTGAGCGAAGCACAAAACAAACCTGAACGGTAATCAATCTGTGAATAGAGATCTGGAAGTAAGCAGTGACAGATCTGTGAGAGCAGGACAAGTTTAGACAGCAATGAGGGGGAAACTGATGGTGTCCCAAAGATAGCTAAATCATCAGTATGTGGTTTGTTCTGTCCTACATAGAGAGGTAACTACAGAATGAAAATACACGGAATGTGAGAATCAGGCTGTTCTCATTCACTGTTCGTACTTATACCTACCAAAAGTAATGCACTGTAATTTGTATATAACCCATGTAATCATGAGCCAGGACATGCAGGGCTACCTCTAATGCCTACCATACACTAGGAGACTTTGAAAAGAATTTGAAAAATATGTCTGACACCCTCTGACATCTAAAGACAATGTGTCTTAAGTCACAGAGTTTTTAGTCACAGACTAAAATATTTTGCAAAGACTTGGGTTCTTGCAAGGTCACTATTACAAGACTACAACTAAATTCCCTTGGAGATGATGTCACATCCTGCTCCTGGTGGAAATTTACAAGAAGAAAAACTGTTGAGAAAGAAGTGAACAGAAATTGCTGCATTCCTCGAAATCCCCGATGATTATGCTATAGCTAGCTAGCTAGCTAGCACCCACTGTCTCGAATGGGGCTACTTGCAAGCTAACGTTAGCTACTGGAATGTTTGTTAATAACCTACGAGTGTATGTTTCAGCTGAAGATTGCTGGCTTCAATCATATAGATCGACACACAAACAATTAATATCTCAATGATTATATAATTTTAATAGTGTTTAGTTGTTGGGTTTAACCGTTCAAACTCGCAGTAATCCAGTGAGCCACCAGTGTCCAAGAACACTGCAACAGCAGAGCAGTGTTTCGGGTGAAACCGTAAAACAAAAATTTTACGATTATTTATTGTAAGTCTATGATGGATGAGTCGGTTAGTAGTGCACTCTTTAAGCCCTGCTCATCTGATCCTACTCTGACCCACACATCTCATTTCTGAACAGAATTAAGGTGAAATGATTTTTCATCACAAAGAGAGCGGAGAGAAGAGCGATTACAGCATCACTGAAGGTCAAAACACCAGGGAACACCCAGAAGAGTAATGGACAGGCTTTCATTAACTTTCAACTACAGAGTGTCTCCGAACTGATTATTCTCTGCAGTCTGAACACAGAAATGAAGGACAGTTGTGTTTTGGTGGTTTCGTCCTCGGCTGCAGCTCACAGCAGGAAGACAGACTTCCAGCTGGTTGCAATGGCAGCGGCGGCCACCGTTGCGAGATGACACAGTGGATATGCATAACGTCTAATTAGCTCGCCGCGGCCCTCGCCCTCCGACAGCCCCGACCCAAATCCTGTCAGATCAGTACAGCTGTGTTCCCGCTGAGAGACGCAGCCGGGCCGAGACACCCGAGGCCGACCTCACCTGTCCGTCCCAGCTGGAGCTGTCTGTCCGGACGAACAGGTGACGCCGGCGTGAAGGTAATCGCTGCAGACAAACAGGCAGGAAGGAGGACGCTGACAAAATGTGACATCACACAGACTGAGAGAGAGCAGTGCGAGGTCAAAGGTCAAACACGCTGCTGAGTTTAGATATAAACTGAAGCCTGTAGCCTGTGTGGAAGGAGGAAAGGAAAGAGGGGAGGAAGGAAGGAAACAGAAATCGTTGCACTGTAAAATCTGATGTAGAACAACAGATTGCGCTTCAACTGTAGAATCATCAGAATAACCTTCAATTCTAAAATCACCTCCAACCAGCAGTTAGAACTATTCTACATAATATCAATTCCCAAACAAAAGAAGACACAGATGGCAGGATTAAGGACAGCAAACGAAAAAAGGAAATGGGGGGACGATCTGACCGGCGAGAAGGAACGGGGATATCTCCCAAGATTGGTCCCGAACATCCAAACAATGTGCAGCGCCGAGAGAGATGACAACAGATGGTGAAAATGAAACAGATGTCTGTAACTGATCGCCTCACGCTTTTCACTTTTCAGGAGTGTTCTTTCGAGGACAACCTGAGGAAGACGTTCCTCCTCAAGGTCGCACGTGGTGAGTGATATTTGATGATGACTTTAAGCTCAAACGGAGCGTGATGGGTGGTAAACGCCGAGCGGCTCGGTCCCGTCGGGGTCGGGGTCACGCTGAAATGTCACGTTAAGTCCTTTTGTCTCTTAAGCTTTGTAATCCAGGATTTGAACTCAATCAAGTCATGGAGGGAAAAAGGACGGGTCAAGATGATTTGATTCGTCTACGGGGCCGGCCTCTCGGCGGGCGCATTAAAAACCCGCGATCAGGCAGAAAGAAATGAGCAGCAGCGGCGGCGGCGCCGTGGACAGACTGAGACAGATTAAGCAGTCTGAACATACGTGAGCGAAGAGCCGGCGACGCTTTAATCTGTAACATCTGGACAGTTCATAAAGAGATGCTGATTAACTGAGGGAGGAGCGGTAGAGTACTGAGAGAGAAAGAAAGACAGATTCAGAGACAAAAGAGGATGAAGAAATGAAGACCACTGTCATTTTTTAACGGCCGTATAAGATCTTCAGCTGAGTTCCATCCTGTCACCTGGATGTCATGGCTTTAATAGTGCTATTATCTCTATTTGTATCCAGGAGAATCAATAAACCAATATGTATATACATATACAATATATACACATTTGTCCCTCCAAATAATTGCGACAAGGCATCATCAGAGCCCTCTAAAGCCCTGTTCAGTGATCAGATCTCACTTCTCTACTCTATATGCAAATAAACATGCAGTAAACACATGGCTAATACAGTAGACGTTGCAGCATATTATTACAGGAACGTCAGTAGTAATATTTGGGTACGCCTGAATTCAGGTACATTTTATTCACCTAAAAGTATAAGGTTATTGTAACGACGGTCCCCAGGGAGCTCCATGCCGCCGACATGCCGCCTTTGCCAGGCAACAGCGGGGTACAGAGCTTCAGAGAGCGGGTGGCAGCTCCGTGCAGAACACCGGAACAAAAACACCGACAGTATGATAATAATGCACTTTGCGTGCCTAGTCTGATAGTCTGTAGATATGTAGCCCATATATGAGATATATTGTAATGAAATACAGTTGTACCGACAGAATACAGTAGAGCAGAGAAGCAGTATCCAGAACAGAAGTGCTCGCCATCCAATCGCCAAAATATGCATTTCTTGCAGAAATCTTCAAATGTAAAAAGTTTTTGATACCAAATCACAGCATGTCTTTTTCTACGGTGTTCCTCAAGGTCTTGGTGTCTTAATGTGGTATTTTGGAGCTAACTAACTGTTTCCCCCTTGCTTAGTATTTGTCCTAAGCTAAGCTAAACACATCCTGGACTCCACATTGTGTCTCCAAGGAGGCCCAGAGATAAATCTGATGAAACTGAATGTAATCTGGTAGAATCATTACTGTGAGGTGACAGCTCTAACTTTTAGCCTTTATATTATGCTTTTATTACAGCTTTGAGAAATATGTATCTCTCTGTTCCCTTTAACTCCCCATGATACTTCAAATTAAATTACAGCTATTTTTGTATTAAAAACAGCTTGTGTTTTTATCCAATATGGAGACACAGAGAAACAACTCCATATATTAATATCTGAGAGTGATGAGCAGTTTTGGCAGTTTATTTGCTCTGATTGGCCGTAGACGTCCGGGTGTTGGCCGGACTGGTGGACATATTGACGGACTTAAATCCTCCCTCTGTGTTAGTGAAGACTTCCCTCTCTCTACAGGAGCTCTGTGACCCCGCCCCCCCTCTCCTCTCTCTCTTTCATGTCTTTCAATCAGCGGCTCAGTGTCTTTGGGCGAGCGGCAGCAGGCCGGCCGGTGGCCCAGCGGGGGATTTTGGCAGCTCGTTAAATGTTTTCTAAAACACCCACAGTAATTCACAGAGCCTGTAATTAATCAGGAGAGGAGCCCCGCAGGCCACAACCAGAAGTGTCTCTGTGTGTGTGTGTGTCATCTTTCCTAGAGAGGGACTTCATGAATCCACAGTGAAGTGAAACAATCGCCGCAGACCAACACACTTAACCAATCTGTGTTATACTGCTGTGAATTAGAGTGTGTGTGTTTTGTGTTTTAGTCGCGTGTGTCTGATCGACTGCTGTGAAATTGTAGCTGCATTAACAGTGTTTCAATTAACACCAAACGTCTCTTACTTAAAATACAAGCATGTAAGGCTTCTGGTCAGAAGTGGTTCCACCGCAGAACAGACTCACTCGTGTCAGGTTACACTTTTGCAACAGTGTCAGTGTGTTTCCCTGAGTGCATCACTGAAGGAAATAAGAGGGAGGTCTATTACGGGTGTCACAGTTTGAAGTGACTGGATTACACCTGCAAGTTAAAGATTGATGTCATAAATGTACTCACAACAGCCTGGTTAAAGTTAACCTGATAATAACTACACCTTACATGGCTTCCAGAGTGCGACCCTCGGGCCACCAAGCTCAATTCTGTTTTTGGTAACGGAGAATTTCTCTCCGTAGGTGACGTTAGCTGTGTGCGGGGCGGAGCAGCTCTCACAGACACACACACAGAGCTTCTGCTCTTAGTAACTATGGCGGAGAAAACTAAACTTATAAAGCGTGATTACACTTTACTAGAGTTGATGCTGACAATGCTTGTCATAAGTGCAAGTTTGCGTGTGAGCGCGGAAACACGAGCAATTTGTCGAAACATTTAGCAAAAAGTTCACTTCCTCATTAAACGTGTCTACGGTCTATGGGTCCTTCACAGCCTCTATGACGTCACTGGCCTGTTTGTAGTCCGCAGCAGATATGAGCAGCAGGCTGTGTAATACGAGTGAACAAAGTTATTATTATGTTTTGATCACTTAGATTATGGCCATATAGCTTGTAACAGTGTCTGTCAACAAACATAAATAAAAAACATGCTTTAGGACAGTTTTGGAAAGGTGCTTAAAAGGTTTTGAGCCCTGTACTATTACCCTAAAATTGACCCCAAATTTGTAACACCCGTATGACAACACTGTAACACCAGTATGACAACACTATAATACCCTAACAACACTGTATAACTCTTATAACAACACTATAATACCCTAACAACACTGTATAACTCTTATAACAACACTATAATACCCTAACAACACTGTATAACTCTTATAACAACACTATAATACCCTAACAACACTACTCTTATAACAACACTATAATACCCTAACAACACTGTATAACTCTTATAACAACACTATAATACCCTAACAACACTGTATAACTCTTATAACAACACTATAATACCCTAACAACACTGTATAACTCTTATAACAACACTATAATACCCTAACAACACTGTATAACTCCTATAACAACACTATAATACCTTAACAACAGTGTATAACTCTTATAACAACACTATAATACCCTAACAACACTGTATAACTCGTATAACAACACTATAATACCCTAACAACACTGTAACACCCTTATAACAACATTATAATACCCTAACAACCCTGTAATACCTTCATGATAACACTATAATACCCTAACAACACTGTAATACCTTCATGACAACACTATAATACCCTAACAACACTGTAACACACGTATGACAACATTATAATACCCTTAAAACAACACTGGTAACACTGTAAGCAGCTGGTCATGTGGTGATGATGATATGAGCTGTTGTATGGGGTCAAGCCTGTGACTCATTGGTTACAGGACAGTCTCTTGTCCTTTTTCCATTAGCATCCAGCGCTGCCACCAGCAGCTATGGCTGTCAGCAGCACACTGAATATGACTGATAGCTGCGGTGGTGGCTATGTTTCTCGCTGCTTTCATTAAGCTGCTAACAGGAACCGGCTAATGAGCCGGGCTGCACTCATTATTATGGGAAAGAACACACACATTCGTTATCCTAATCATCTAATCATGGTCACTGCCCTGCGGAGTCAGAATACACACACCTCCATACATCACCATATTGTGGATATTCATCAGCATCTAACTGCTTCCATTTGGAAAAAACTAAGTGTAATGGGGCATATTAGCACAGCATATTTCTTCTTTATCGGTTTAATGTAAATGCAAGGCAGAGCCGGGAGAAGTGAGCTTGTCACGTGTCCAACAACAGCCAACTTTTCCATCAAAATGCATTTTTATATGTAATCTGTATGGTTTTAATGGGTTTTCATAGGTAATACTGAACCATCAAACAGTAATAAACACTGTTGAACTCCTTTTACATGTTCTTAGTGGACTTTTGGCCTCAGTAAATGTAAAATGGGAAACATTTTTTAGGACATGAACAGTGGGATTCAATTACAAACTTCTTAAAGAGTAATCAGTAGATAAAAATGTGTTCAAATAAAATGTGAAATATATACAGCATGTATCTGAAAAAGCTGCAGGTCAATGAGGTTTCTCGCTGCCAAAGGGAGGTTTGAATAATAAAATATTTGAATAATAAAAAATCTGGATGAATATGAAGCACTAACCTTTCTAGCAGTGGTGTTTGACTTTCACTTTCATTGCTCTTGAGTAACAAAAACAGGGCTTTTCGCCCTCTGAATCATATACCATACAATTCAAACAAAAGCCTGTGTTCAAATTATAGTCTCTCTCTCTCTCTAATAGCCCTCTCCAAAATACTGTTTTCATTCCCTCATTATATCCATTCGCTTCCACTTTAACATTTTTCGAATGCAGTTAAGCTACTGCCAATGCTTCCCGCAAATGTTTCACATTAAAAGCCTACCAGAAAAGGTAGGGGTTATGCCTTTTGAGACACTAGAAGGCTTTTCATGTGAAACTTCTACACAGAAAGTGTCGAGCTTCATTGACAGTAGTTTCACAGTAACTGAAAAAAATGGCAAAGTAGAAGCGAATGGAAATGATCAGTAAACTGGAAGGGCACTCAGAGAGCGCAGACCTCCGCCAAGGTCGTTTTCATAAGTGAAAAATAATGCGTGTATCCGCCCCGTGATTCGGATCTGCTCCAAAATTGAATGGGTTCTTCCTTGGCCAATGCTACACCCATTCTCTAAGTTTTATGAAAATCAGGCTATTAGTTTTTCCGTAATCATGACAATCAGACAAACAAACAAACAAACAAACCGAACCGAAAACATAACCTCCTTGGTGGAGGTAATGAAAATATATTTGCGTTAAAAGAGAAACTGAGAGCAGCAGAGTGGTGATTATGACATGACTGAAACTTTGAACATTTCCTGTGAGTGTGTGTATCTATATATTTTGTAATCGTTTCGCTAAAATCCATAAATATGCAGTGAAAGTGTGTAAATGTAGCATGTAAGTAAAGCGTTCGCCTTATCAAATATATTTAATTTGCAGATGAGTCAGAGAGAGATAAAAGGCAGACAGATGGAGGGATGAATGGGTAAATCCAGAGTGTATTCAGATAGCTGCAGGCTCGTCATGATAAGAAAAACCTTAAATCCTTGTGCTTCAGCTCTGAAATGTATTATCATAGACCATTTAATGTGAAGAAATGACAGAAAAACAGATTAAAAAACACGAAGTGTAGAAAATCTACAGCATCAGCCTCCGTGTGATCACGTCAGCTCCATATCAGCTTTAAATATAGGATTTATTTTAATTGATTTAATGTTTTTCTTCCTTCCTCCTTTCCATCCTTTCTTTTCAGTAACCACTGACTCACGGTGACTAGATCTGCATCACCTATTCACTGACTGGCAGTGGATTTTAGTAAAAAAGGCTGGTGATGGAGGCCAGCGAAGACACCGTACTCACTCTGGATAGAGTTAAGCCCCTTTCCCACTGGAGAAAAAACCCACCAACAACCATCTGGCTTTTGTCTTTAGTGGGTAGATTCATTTTGGTATAAATTAATCATTTTTGGATCAATTTCCTGTCCTATTTCCCCACATCAACATGCGTCAACAACGTTTTTGGATAACGGGGGAGGGCCTTGAATTTCTTTTTATCCCAATTTATATTTTATTTCAGTCTGAGATTTATTGTGCTACTTGAATATACAATAACAAAGGTTCATGTTACCAACTCATTCTACTAAATATAGTGAAATAAAACATGTGGCTTGACTGTGGCTGTTTTGAAAATGATTATTAGTTCATTAGTCCTCATAAAGTCTTTAGTCTCCTTCTAATTGCCATAAATTTGGAAACTGGTAATTCCATTTCTAAAGTGTGCAGTGGCTCTTGAAATTATCCATCTATTAACAATACTGTTCAGAGACATTGAGTGAGTCTGAGAAGCTGTAAAGTATCTTACGATGAGCAGTAACAAATTTCCGAGGCACTAATTTAACATGTCAGAACACAAGCACTTGCTGTACTGCAGACACAGACTCCTCCTGTTGATTGTAAACATCATGTGATGTTTGCAGGCGGCGACCGTTGAGAGCAGAGTGTAAACAGAATATGAATGTGATGCGAACACAGGGACAGACTCAGAGGGGACGCTGAGACAAAGACATGAAAGGACGGAGATGAGCGGAGAGGCCCAGCTGGAAACACCCGAAGGTTAATTTGCAGATTTTCTCCCGAGAGTTGAACAAACAACAGCTGCTTCTGTTTGATTTCAACTCTCCGCTGGCAGAAAAAAAAAAAAAAACTGTCTTCTGTTTCATTAAAAGTAAAAAAAAAAAACAGATCTGATGTAGTTGTTGTCTGGTGATAAGCCCTGTATATCAATTTGGGAGCAACATCTACGGAGCCCCCAAAGCCCCAAAACAAGACAATTTTTATATCGAGCGCACAAGATAATAACTTGTCATGCTCTTCATATGACGTAGCAGTCCTTCCCTTACCACAGTAATGCATCAAATACTGACAGTAGAATCAAGGCTAGTCATCAATTTCAAACACCCAAACAGATGTTTACTCAGATAGTTTCTCTCAACAAATCCCTTTCAATCCATCATTATGTCACCGTCATCGTTACATTTGCTATTAAATTGGCATCACGAGGACGAATGACCGAGTTACTCAGAGCAGTGGTTCCCAAACTTTTTCACATCAAAGACCTCTAAACTGACACGAATCAGACCTCCATTTGATAAGATTTTGTCCCAACGTCGCCAAGGATTTATGCTTTTAGATGTGTAATTACAGAAAGTGTATGAAACTATGACCAAAATAGTCTGTCATTGTGTTAGTAATGTCTGGAATCATAGTGAAAACTACAATTACCTTGAGGTCGTATGCCTCCGCCAATGAATTTGTAGTTTACATCCATGTCTGTCCAAAATGTCATTACTTCATCATTTTATCCTATTCGACATGTGTTTGAAATTGTCATAATTAGCACATGAATTCTTGAGTTATGGCCAAAACGTTTTGTTAAGTCACAGTGACCTTTGACCACCAAGGTCTAATCAGCTCATTCTTTGAGTCCAAGTGGACGTTTGTGCAAAATTTGAAGGAATTCGCTCAAGGCTTTCCTGAGATATAGCGTTCACAGCAATGGGAGGGACATGAGGTCACAGTGACCTTGACCTTTGACCTTTGACCAGCAACATATAATCAATAGATCCCTGAGTCCAGGTGGACATTTGTGCCAAATTTCAAGAAATTCCCTCAAGGTGCTCCTGAGCTATCGTGTTCAGAAGAATGGTCCGAACGGACGGACGGACAGACAACCCAACAACATAATGCCCAGGCATAATAAATGATTCCCCTTTCAGCTGGGGTCCCCTGGAACCCCCTCAAGGACCCCTGAAGGTCCCCGGACCCCACTTTGAAAACCACTGACTTAGAGAACTGGATACACTTCAGAGAAAGTTTCTCGCCAAGCAAAGTTTTCTTGCAGAGGTGCCAACACAGAGGGCTCCTGCAAAAGGACGCAGGATCCTCGGGCAAAATATGGAACCTCAACACAACTCACAACACACTGTGAAAAACCCTAAAACCCTGTCTGACTTCAAACTACATCTATCACCAGAGTCAGTTTCGCCACTGCCCCGCCCCTTAAGGAGACTAGCGGCAGCGGCAGAGTCTATTAACTCAAATGGGAGAAGTGAACGCGAACACAGATTATGACTGATTCTTTCACCCCAAAGTCACCAAAGTAAATATTGGACCCATTTTTCACAAGCCACACATCTCTTCCAAACATTCTGACACAGCTAACAGGAAATTGACTTCAAGACCTTTCTCTGTCTCGGCAACACACTCTCACAAGATCTGGCAACTAACGTTTACTAACCTGGGGGTCTCGACCCCCACTAGGGGTCGCAAAAGCTTCGCGATGGGGTTGCGAGGCCTTCTCTATTTTAAGGGGTGTAAGACAACGTTTTTTAAAAATATACAGTTGGCCTATATCTCAGCATTTCATTCAATTCTGTGTTGAAAACTAAATTTAATTGTTATTTTTAAAGTTTGGATAATTATTTAAATTATAAGCTTAAAACAAATCTCACAGAATAAGGGCACGGTGTAGACCTGAACACAATATATATTCACAGAGCCTTCCCTTTCTGCTAAACAGCCTCGTCCTTAGAAAAGTACACAGTTAAAACAACCAAATAGCTAATAGAACAATGGCCGTCAGGGAGAAGAAAACACTGAATTTGCCAAAAAAAGAGGCCTATTAAATATAAATGATTGTTAAAAATTACACTCAAATACACAATACAGAGAATTGTACTGAAAGTCCCTGAAATAACAGGAAAACTCATCTCTGATGCAATATTCAGAGGAAATAATTCATCCAATAAACAAATTTACTGCACTTATTGCATTCACTATTTGGGTTAATTGTACAGTTTATCAGTTGTTCTGTACTGTTATTATTATACATTTCATATAATCCATAAAATATGTCACTTAGTCAGGGGTCATCAGTTTACTCAATGATAGAAAAGGAGTCCCCGAAGGAAAAAGGTTGGGAACCACTGTCCTAGCTAACTAATTTTTGTAATGCTAAATATGGCTGTAAGCTGTGTACATATCTAATGTTAGCAAAAGAAAATATAAATACATTATGCAAATATAACCCAATCTGCTTTCATCCATTCTCACAACACTTCCAAACGTGATGGGGATGGGGGGGGGGGTCAACACCAACACAGACCCTTGCGTTGTTTTAGCGGAGGACTGTTTTCGATCTGAACGCCCTCTCCGACTGAGCTGGCTGACTTTGTGCCGAACACACTTGAATACATGAGCAGCATCAGTGTGAATCCAGCAGCAGCTGGGGAGCAGTCGCACATAAATACAAACATATTGTATTTATGAAAACCTCCTGAAGCAAACAGAGGGCTCCAAATTTATATTTCATGACTGCATTTGATTCTGGATGTGATTCTGGAAGAGTGTGTCTGCAGACGGGAGGGCTTCTGTCAGCGGAGGGATTTTATTCTATTTTATTTATTTTTATTGTTTTGGGGGATGTCAGGCTGTTAACAGTTTCCAGTCAGGCCTTTTTTTTATTTCCTCTCTTGGGAGCTTTGAGAGCTGACACAGCTTCATTCTTTTGTTTTCCACACAATACTGAGCGCTGAAGGTGTGTGTGTGCTCTTTTACTTCTATCTGTGTGAGTTTGGAGAGTGAGGACATTTTGTCCATTCCTTTTTGAAGGTTAAGATTATGCCATATTATATTAAAATATGAATTCCCTTTTTTATTTACACTTCTGTTTTCCCTTTTGTTTATTTATTTATTTTGTATTTTATATATTTATTTTTGCATTATGCCTTATTAATTATTAATTTATTTATTTTTGCATTTATTTTTATTTATGTTACATTTATTTTTAAATGTATTTATTTATTTATTTTTTACTTATGCATGATTTTCCCTTGGCATTTCACCCCTTATTTATTTCCCCAAACTTATTTATTTCTGTATTCTTTCCTTTATACATTTCTTTATGCATTTCTCTGTCATTATGCAAATGAGGGGGCTGTCACTCAACGTGTCTCATCATGGGGTCAGGGTGCATGACTATATGTAAAAATAAATAAATAAAAACTACATGCAAAAATAAATAAATAAAAGATAAATGCAAAAATTAAAAAAATAAATAATAATAATTTATACAAAGATAAATAAATATCAATTTATGTCCCATTTTATCAATTAAATAATGGCCACATTTATTTCTAATATTATTTTTGCTACAATGAATTATTAATTTTTTGTATCATTTATTTATTTTAGATTTTGGCAGGTTCCGTCCTCCATACTCTACTGTCACTATCAAAATAAATTATAAGGCAAATAAAGGCAAAAGTACCCAAAAGATTATATGTGTGTTGGCTCACCTAGTACACTCAGCTCTGCTTGTGCGGTGATGTTGTGGTTCTTGTTGGTGGCTGTACAGCTGTAACTGCCAGAGTCGTCGTCAGTGACACTCCTGATGATCAGATTACTGCCCACCAGCAGAGAGTACTTCTTATTCCTACAGAGGAAGGAAGAGTGAGGAAGTTATCTTTTAGCATGTTTGTTTTATCAGTTGATAAAGATAGCTTTCATACTCGAAGGATGCTTAGTTTTCTCATTGTAAACAAGTCCAGTGAAAAAAAACAAAACCAACAATACTTCCAGACTCCCCTACCCTGTCTAAGCGCAGTGGTTCTGGGATATATGTGGGGCTCTATTTGGCAAAACTAGAGTAGATACTGCTGTCGATCAAGTGGGTTAAACATGGCCAGTGTGTACTATGAACAGACAGACAGTTGGACTGACCAGCTCTGGATCAGTTCCTCTCCTCTCCTCCACTGGATGCTCGGAGTCGGGTATCCTGAAGCAGAACACTCCAGCACGGCGTCGGTTCCCAGCAGAGCCGTAACTCTGGATGGACGCTGGAGGAACTGGAGGTTCCTGCTCACCCCGGGCTCTGAGAGAGAGAGAGACGGAGAGAGAGAGAGAGAGAGAGAGAGAGAGAGAGAGAGAGGAGGAAGTGAGGAACTGAAACATGGTCCATATTCTGAGATACATTACACGGTTGGCGATTAATCTGCTGCTATAACAGCCTCCACTCCTCTGAACCTGGCTGCAGGGATTTGCTCCCATTCAGACGCAGGAGCATTAGTAAGGTCCAACAATGATGTTGGGTGATACTATTGTCTAAAATATTGTACACTGTAGCACAGATACGCTGTTTCCATAAATGCGTCAATCCGCAGCAACTCTGAGAGACGCACATGTGTCTTTTTCTTTTCTTGTGTACCTTGTGAAGCGTAATCCCAACAGGGAGCCACTCTACTCACACACATCCACTTTCTTTATATTATGAATAGGGCTGTCAAAGTTGTGATTTTTAGGGTTGTAGCAAGCTCAGTTTGTTTTACAGCTAAAGTGAAGATACTGGCATCATATCAAAAAACTAGGAAACTAGAAAACCTAAGGAATCCATTGGAACCATGTCATACTAGCTTGCCACAAAAGAGGTTAAATCGTGCTCCAAACTTGCGCTAAAATTCGGCGAGGAAAAACTAGCATGGCCATTTTCAAAGGGGTCCCTTGACCTCTGACCTCAAGATATGTGAATGAAAATGGGTTCTATGGGTACCCACGAGTCTCCCCTTTACAGGCATGCACACTTTATGATAATCACATGCAGTTCTGGGTAAGTCATAGTCAAGTCAGCACACTGAAACACTGACAGCTGTTGATGCCTGTTGGGCTGCAGTTTGCCTTGAATACAAGGCCAAGAAATCAAGCAAGATGCGGCAGTACTCCTCTCATGGACAAAACCCAAAACTATCTCAGACCTGGCTTCTTAAAAAGTTGACATAGGTCGAAGCTTTCATGTTTTCAGCATCAGATTTTCTATCAGATCTCATCTGGGAAAAAGTGAGGCCTGAGGGGACACAGACACACACACACACACACACACACACACACACACACACACACACACACACACACACACACACACACACAAACACACACACACACACACACACACACACACACACACACACACACACACACACACACACACACACTCCTGTAGTGGGTCAGGTTGTGTTCGCCCTCAGGTTGGCCCGAGGGCTGTTCTCAAAGAACGACGAGACCATTTCCTTTAGGAGACAGGAAGTTACATCAACACGCCCCACGGCACTGACACACACACACACACGCACGCACGCACACACACACACACAAACACACACACACCTTCAACCTGAAATATTCTGGTAATCTTGTATTCATCCTCAACGATAAATGAGCATTTAGTCATTTAACCTCATTCCTTCAGCCTGAAATTAGCTGATAGTAATTTAAGAAAATAAAAGCACTCATTTATGATTTTCTTTTTCACCATCTACAGGTCACACTTGATGTGTATATCTCATTCTAAATTTGACTCTATGATATTTCTAAATGCTGTAATTCATTAGTATTAAGTTATAACATTCAGTACCAATTTTATTACTGTTTTATTACCATTATAACAATATTTTATTAAGCATTTTATTTTCACTTTTATCAGATTTCAATAAATGTATTGATTCATTTTCAAATTAGTTATTTTGTATTATTTCACATTATTTTAATTTGATAATTTCTTTGTTATATTTTACTTTATACTAGATTTTGTATTTCACATTGTGTTACTTTATTAATGTATATTCTGCATGAGTTTGTAATCAATTTTATATTTCACATTGTAGATCATTTGTATCATATATACATTTTATGGGTTTACAAATTATAGTTAGCATTTTCTGCAAACTATGTATTTTAAAATTTCTGTTATGTTCTTTATGTAATTTAGTTTCATTTAAGGTTTCAAAATTCAACAACTACTAAATTCCAACCATAAAAATGTAATGAATTTCATAAGACTATAATATATTCAGTGACTATTTCCTGCAGCAGGGGCAGATCTGTGTGATTCAAATACAGCATCACACACACACACACACACACACACACACTAAATAAGACGTAAAGCTGTACGACCTCAGGATTCAGGAACAAAAAGACTTAAGACACAGAAACAGAAAACAAGATAATCAGCAGAAACGTGAGCAGTGAACACGCGGAGACAAAAGAAGAAGAAGAAGACGCAGGAGAAGCGTCCACACAGCAGATTTTGTTTAAGTTGGTCACACACGGGAGTAAAGAGCGAGGATCACAGAGATAATCACTGAACGACAGCGTGACTCCTTTAATGTTTGCACAGACACACCGCCGAAGGAGGCTGTCAGCGAATCAGACGACACACCGACGGCGCTCGCATCACAATGAGGAGGAGGAGCCAGTATACACCCCGGATTTGTGCCATATTTTCTGTCACTTTTTTGTGATTCCTATTCTTTTTCAGCACTGTCAGGGCTCCAGAGTGCAAAAAATCTGTCACTAAACATTTTCATTGGTCGCACCGGTGCGGCTGACATTTAGCAGATCTGTCTCTGTGTGTGTAGGCCGATGTGTGAAACCGCTCCACCACCTGTCTCCCCGGTCCCCGGTAAAATGCCTAATCCCGATCAGAGGCTCTGGATTCATTTCACAAGAGGGGAGGGCAAAAAGAGTGTGTGTGTGTGCATGTGTGACACTGTGCATTTAATAACACTAGACAACTTTTTCCGCTTCAAACGATAGCCAAACAGCTGATCTACTCTAAGCGCATCTCTTTCTCTGTCACTCTACTACACATTCGCAACGCACACATTACATTACGCTACTCTTATACCAACGTGATATGTAAACATGCGGACACCTGGTAGACTAACGGCGTCTCTATCGACGCGTCCAGAGGACCCGCCCTATTTTTTCCCTGACAATGCTACATTGTTAACAACAGATCCGTGTTGAAATCATGTAAATTCTAACGCTATCATGATGTGTTCAAATGTAATCTTGTAAAATGGAGTTTTTGGCGAGAAACTTGAATAAATAAACTTTAGTCTGGGTTAACATAGCCTACACTGTTTGACACTGTAGCCCACAGTATTTAACCCACAGAACAGATTTAACCCTGGTTAGCCTGAAGTGGAGCTGTCCATGCTTCCGTGGTGCTGATTAGGCTACTGTTCACACGCAGCAGCTTGTTGTCCTTTCCCTCCACATCCAACTATGATGACTATGGACTATTTATCTCGTTATCTGGAGAAATCTGTCTTTTGTTTTTCTCGAGAATCAACATAAATCAACCCATTATCGTCGAGAAACCGTGCTTTGATAACAAAATAATTATGATCTTGAGATAACGGCATTAAAAAAACATAAATTGCAAGCCCGGCCGTTCTCTGCTTCCGTACTAATGTTTTATCAACTTTCTACAAAGTTTAACCTTTACCCTCAGCTTTCCTCTGAAGGGCGCACACAGCAGAATCTTAAAGGGTAGTTTCACTTTTTTTTCATCTTAAAACAATACTCACATGTCCATAAGTACTGTGACATTTGGATTTAAAAGAATCTGATAGTTTCATATCCATCCAAACCTTGAAGAGCTCGAAATTACAGAAATGAGCCAATCACGACTCTTCATTAAAACTTGTGTGAAACTGATCGACTACATGTGATTACTACATTACACCTGACAGCTGATGGTCACACCTGCTGTTAAACTACACGAGTACAACGGAGCTTTACGTCTCATCTCTTTAGTCACTAATCTGACTGCTTTATCTGACTGACTCACAACTCCTGTGACAGACTAGAAAGTTGGACAGTGATGTATTATCTGGAGACGGCACACTGGAATCAGATGGTGCCATCTGATAATCTCTCACCTTTGACCCCTGAGCCCCTCTGATGGCTCCATCTGATAAAAACTTTAGAAAGTCACAGTTAATAAAACCTTTATGGAGTCTGAATCATTAAAACGTAATCCATCTGATCCATTAAAACTTCATAGAGATCAAAGTGAATGAGCTAAAGGTGGAAACAGGAAACTCTGAGGCTTATACGTTTAAGACATGTTGGAAAGATCCTCTGAAGTCTGAGAAAGAAGCACAATTATAGTGTTTAGTGAAATACTCTTGTTCTCCGTCTTCCTTAGAGTAATACACATAGATATATACGTAGTAGGGCTGGGACTATAGACCTATCTACCGATTCGATACTATCACGATACTTGGATGCCGATTCGATATATATTGCGATTTTTAAGTATCTTCTTCTTCTAGTATATTCTAGGGACGTTTACTTTGGAAAATATCTAAATAAATACAGTAAAAATGTTTGAATTTCAGCATGTATGTAGTCAGAGATATTTCTGAAGTCAAATATATCAGTCACTGTCAGAACTTATTTATAAAAAAATTTCCAGCAACGACATTTCCCTCACAAATTAGTGGTATTTTCTTTTTAATTTATAACGGACATGTCATGTTTTATACTTCTGGTGAATATAATCCAATCAAACTTATTTCCATATATGTATTCTATATATACAGTTCCCCTTTGTCAACACCTTATATTGAAAACCGGACTTAGCAGGTCGTATCCACGCAGACCCTCCGCCGTTTTCTGTTGTTTATCGCTACGTATGCGACCACACTCAATTGTAGAAAATACCGAATTAAAGCATATAGTCAAAGTGCTTGAGCCCCGCTACAACGTGCCTTCACGTGTGCATTTTACTCAGTCTGTTGTGCTTGCCCTGTATAAAAGAGCACAAGCTGCAGTTCAGAAATTTTAGGACGGCATTCTGCAATTAAGTTTCTGTAATTACAGATTTTAACCATCACTCCTCAGTGAACCGCCTCCTTGGCGGAGGTCTGACAGCATATTCTAATTAAGTATGGATTTCCCATGTTTTTCCCATGGAGTCTGTTCACACTGATATAGGATAATAAAAAATAACAGTAAATTGTAAGAAAGTGAAAATATTAAACAATGATAGGCTAATAGGCCTAGTAAATGTTTTTTTTATTATTTGAAAGTCCGGCCCCCACAGAGTCTGCTGGCCCTTTGACAAATGTAGATGCTGATCGCTGCCCTAAACGTCACCTCCGGGATGCTGCCGAGGATTAACTGCTGAAAACACGTTAGTATTTTCAGCTGTGTGTGAGGGTGGATGGGAGGGCTGCTGTGATGAAAAGTGGGAGTGGACTCAGTGGAGTTAGAAGTCGAAATGCAAAGTACATGTGATTATCCTGCGCAAGGTCGGCGCTCCGGCTCCAGGGACTCCCCCGCTGGGACGGCGCGCAGGATCCCTTCATGAGCTCGAGTCAAAGCGCTGTTTAACCAGGAAGAGGCAGGTAACCTGAGCTGCACTCCGACTGATGAAGTGGACAGTGTATGGACTCGTATAATTGGACGGTGTGGCTGACAGACTCCCTGCGGACTGATGAGAAGCTGCTTCCTCTCAGACGCATTATTAACACTCTATATGGCCATTACATCACATTTCATTATAAAATGAGACATCTAGCAGTGGGAGCAAATGAACAAAAATTACTACCTGACAAAATGATGACTGCAGGAAAAGTGGAACTCACCATTATGTAAAACTGCTGGTGCAGTATTTCACTGTAACAAAACTGGAAATGTAAATCAGCTTTTGGAGGTTGATTACACAAATAATATTCCCAAATATGTACAATATTTGATGCCAGTAGTTCCAAGTTAGGCTTATCAGGGCAGAAAAAAGACTCTAAAACTACATCTACACTATTATGAGAGGCCAACACAGTACAGTACTTCCACCACTGGATCAGTAAGCCAAGAAGCCATGGGTTTGCAGTATATCACTGTTGGATCAGTTACCTGGGAGCACTCGTAGCTCGGCGTCCGTCCCCGTCCTGGTGCTGCCGGGGTTGTCGGCCAGGCAGCGGTACGTGGCTGAGTCGGGTGGCTGGACGCGGCTGACCTGCAGCGAGCCGGACGGCAGCGCCGCCATGCGGGAGTCGGGGTCAAAGGTCAGCGGTAGGTCCTCCCGGTTCTTCTGCCAGCGGATGATGGGCGTCGGGTCGCCCGAGACCTCACAGCGCAGCAGGGCGGTGTCGCCGAGGTACGAGGAAACGGACTCGGTGGGGACGACCACCTTCAGCGGACCTGGAGGTGGAGGAGTCCAGAGGGGGAGGGGTTAATAACAGAAAATATATTTATAGAATTCATTCAGTGTAAAATATATATATCTCATTGATTGTTTCTTTGACCCCTCGCCTAAAGCTTCCTGTTATCCCTGCACAGACATTTTTTTTTTTAATTTTCACGCTGTTGGTTGTACCAGGGGGGAAAAAGAGTGAAAACTACACCAACCTGCTGTTAGTACTACTGTTAGTACTACTGTTAGTACTACTGTTAGTACTACTGTTAGTGCCAGTGTCAGTACTGCTGTTAGTACTACTGATGGTGCCAGTGTCAGTACTGCTGTTAGTACTACTGATGGTGCCAGTGTCAGTACTACTGTTAGTACTACTGTTAGTGCCAGTGTAAGTACTGCTGTTAGTACTACTGATGGTGCCAGTGTCAGTACAGCTGTTAGTACTACTGATAGTACTACTGTTAGTGCCAGTGTCAGTACAGCTGTTAGTACTACTGTTAGTACTGCTGTGTGTACTGCTGTTAGTGTCGCTGTCTGTACTAATAGTCAGAAACAGAAGACACAGTAGCAGCGGGGGGGAAGCAGAAGAGGCGAACTGATTGTGAAGGTTTTTCGGGTCGACAAGACGAAGAGAATTATACAGACAAAAATGGAACAGAAAGAGAAGTGAGGCACAGCGGGAGTAGATGTGAGAGAGAGAGACAGAGTTGGACCCTGAACAGCAGGAGGACAGATGAAAGTCAAGACAGGAAAACAGAGCGACAGGGACAGTGTGGACAGGCAGTGTCCAGCCTGCTGTGTTTAGGACACACGCCGTTCCCTGTCCGATCGGATTCACTTCACCAACGAGCAGCCTGTAGCCACGTAAACACATGACCCTGCTGACGGCAGCCTCACTCTGCTCTCACACTGTACAGCCCGCTTATTCTTTCATCTGAAGCTCATGCGAGGTTATATTTTCATTTCAACATGGCTCCCGGGGCCTCTGGGCAGATTAACTAGACTCTGCAGGAATGTCAGGAATTCAATAAAGAGAAGCGTACTTTACTTCTCTGTGTTGATGTTGTGCTGAGATTTTACAGTTGGTTTAAATCATTAAATGTGAATACTTTAATGCCAGAATATTTCAAATATTCTGTTATTCTTGCCTTCTGAACCCTGTGGCAGCATTGAGACCTTCTTATAAAAACTCCCCATGTCCACTGATAACATTGTTTGACACAAGATTGTCTGAGATGGGTTCCTTTTTCTGTTTTGGACAAGTCATTCCTTTATTAGATAGATAGCGCCAGTAGAGAGATGACAGGAGACAGGGGAGAGAGAGATGCAATAAATGTACTCAACCAGAGACAAACCGGGGACGTTGCGGTTGCATCTCATCGACTCTAAGCCACAGCACGCTCTGGATCAAACCCTGGATCTATTAGAAGGTAATTTACTTTCTCATACGCAGTCATTTAGTTTCTTTAATTTCTAGAAAAGGGACGTTTTAGAAGCGATTTCTGTGTCTTTTAACACATTTAATATTATATTTTGAAGAACTGCAGTTTGCTTTGTGTAAAAAAAAAGTTTTCAACAAGTTCCCAAATCCAGAGTCCTAAATTCCTGTCAGGATATGAAACCTCATGACAACTTTTCATCCAGGGAAGAGACAGAAAAACAGATGCAGTTTGTGTCTTTGTTATTTTGTTTTCATGCTGGTTTGAATCGGTTTCTGCTTCCTCTGTTTTACCTCGACACGCAAACAGCAAAACGCAAACTTTATCTGTGACACAAACACTAACTTTCTGCTCGGTAACATTAGAAAAGCGTCAGTTTGACTCTCCAATTGTGGGACGAGCCACCGCTGGATGCGGGTTTGTGTGTCTTCGCCGCTGTGACATCACACAGATTAGAGGCGACGGCAACGCTGATGTGAATTTGGATCGTGTGTCTTATATAAGTTCTGCTGCTGTCTGTTCCTGTGTGGTTCACACTGCTGCCTGGAGCTTCATGCACACACACACACACACACAAACACACACTGTTATTTTTGTCACTTGTGAGGACACTATATTGACTCTGGTTGGCGTTCAAGTTACGTGAGTCCCTTTTGAAAAAGTACCTGACCCCAAACTGCATGTGATTATCATAAAGTGGGCATATCTGTAAAGGGGAGTCTCGTGGGTACCCATAGAACCCATTTTCATTCACATATCTTGAGGTCAGTGGTCAAAGGAGCCCTTTGAAAATGGCCATGCCAGTTTTTCCTCGCCAAAATTTAGCACCAGATTGATGTATTTAACCGCCTAGACGGTCCGAGGTTATAGTAGCTTGTAGGGAAGGAGGCTAAATAACGCTCCAAACTTGCACGGTTTTTTATCATAGCGAATTCATCTTTAAGTTACAGAGCAAAACGTCTTCATCTTTACAAAGTCCTCTTGTCTTTTTCTTGATTTTATTGGAGTCATCTGCCTTATTCTGTCTACTTTTTAGATACTGACACTACTTTCTGGTAAAAAATAACAGAAACAAGCATAACTGACCTGGAAGCAGGTGGAATTATCCCGCCTGATTCACTGAAGATTAGACTAAAAATGACAACGTTGTTTACACATACATACAAGCAGATTTGTAGTTTTTTATTTTATGAATCAGATTGGCATCATGTTTCTTTCCCACTGATCTGAGAACATGTTGCCAGAATATCTCAAAACAGAGTGAACAGCCTCATGAATCCAAAGTGGAGCAGAGAGTTTACAGTGATCTTCAGTCAGAGAGGAAATTCTGATCACACAGAATGAAGAAAAACAAGATGAAGGAAAGCAGCATGAAGGAAAGTCAGAGAGGAAATGGGTCAAACCATCGGGATGGGAGGAGGGAATGAGAGGAGGAACTAGGGAAAAAACTAGCATCAAGAAGAAAGGAGTGATAAGAAGAAAAACTTCTTTCAACTTCCTGTCTTAGGATTCAAACCAGCAACCTCCATATCCAACCAAAAACCCAACAAACAAAACAAAAACTCTTTTATTTCTTTGATTCGATGAGGACAGTGGCTGTTGTCTCCCTGCTGTTTTCATCCTCATTAGACAAACACACCAAAATAACTCGGACGGATAATAACATGCAAATCACAGCAAACAGGCGAGGGCAGCAGAGGGATTTGGGGACGCTCCTACTCTGAATCGTCGCCTTGGGAACGATTATTATCTGCTTCTGCGGGTCAAACCGCGCTCCTCCTCTCCGCCGTTAATTGGGATTTGTTCAAATCCTCTGACAGGCGACAGCTAATTAGGGATGGGCGAACTGAAGGCCGCTCCGTCTCTCCCTCCGCCGCTGTGAACTTAAGCTAGGAGTTTAAAGATGATAGTTTGTGTTTGGAGTGGTTTGGGAATAAAACGACGAGGTTAAGACACCTCAGCTTGAGATGAGCAGCTAAAACGTGGGATAACATTAACACAGAAATATCCCTTTATTGAACATCTAGAGAAAGGTTTAAACCAACATTAATGCTGCAATCATTCTCACTGAATAAACACCATGGGCGCCGGAAGTAGGGGGCCACCGAGATCTTTATAGTTCTAGCCTCGTAATTTTGCTCTCAAAGTGCACCAGATTGATGTATTCAACCCCCTAGAGGGTCCAACGTCATAGTAGCATGGTGAGGTTAATAATGCTCCAAACTTACCCTAAATTCTTGCGAGGAAAAACTGGCATGGCCATTTTCAAAGGGGGCCCTTGACCTCTGACCTCAAGATATGTGAATGAAAATGGGTTTTATGGGTACCCACGAGTCTCCCCTTTACAGATTTGTTGTTTTTGGTTTTACTGTCGATGAATGATACAGATGTGTCAATGTTGAATTGAAGATAAATAAAACGATGTTCACATTCAAACTGACTTTCTCTGTAGTGTACTCTGTGAGACTCTCTCTCCGTTCTGCTCTCTCTCTCTCTCTCTCTCTCTCTCTCTCTCTCTCTCTCTCTCTCTCTCTCTCTCTCTCTCTCTCTCTCTCTCTCTCTCTCTCTCTCTCTCTCTCTCTCTCTCTCTCTCTCTCTCTCTCTATCAATCTGAGTGTTCAGTCTTTCTAATTAATTCTCAGTTTACAGTCATATCTGAACACACACACACACACACACACACACACACACACACACACACACACACACACATATACACACACGCACAGAGTCAGACTGCTAATTGAATTTTTAAGCCCCTGCTGTTCATTAGCATTTTGCCTTGTAATGTGTTGTGTGTCGCTTGTGTGTCGGTGTGTATGGTTGTGTGCAGGCAGGACTGATTCATATTTCATTGTAATACTGGGATCGGGGTGAATGATTTCCGAATATGTGTGTGTGTGTGTGTGTATGTGTCTGTCTGTCTGTCTGTCTGTCTGTCTGTCTGTCTGTCTGTCTGTGTGTCTGTGTGTGTGTGTGTGTGTGTGTGTGTGTGTGTGTGTGCGTGTGGGTTTCAATTGTTTAACACACATGATTCAGCTCAGGTTTAGATAAAGGCTCAGTTCCCCGTCAGAAAAGGCTGTTTGATGGCAGGGTAAAGCAGTAAAAAATATTCTAAATGTTAGGGCTGCAACTAACGATAATTTTCACGTCAATTAATCTGTCAATTATTTTCTTAATTAATCGATTAGTTGTTGTGGTCTATAAAATGTCAAAAAATGGTAAAAAAAAAAAAGTCGATCAGTGTTTCCCAAAGCCCAAGATGACGTCCTCAAATGTCTTCTTTTAAATTATTCAATGCGATTAATCAATTATCGAAATAGTTGGCAATTAATTAATCGATTAATTTTTGCAGCTCTGCTAAATATAGCGTACACTTAAACTCCATTGATTTTGATGATCAGCACAAAATCAATTCGTATGTAATCCACGTAATTGTGAACCGGGAAGTATAAAGAGCGGCGGACGTTGTGTAGGGAGGAGGTCGGGGCGGATCAAAAAACACATGGCTTTTGTGTTCGTGTCCCGGACAAAACCAGAAGTCAAAGTTGATTTTTTTGTCACGTAACTTCCGTACTTAAGTTACGCAACAACCGGGGTTATTTTAACCCAAACCGTGACGTTTTCCTAAACCTAACTAAGTAGTTTTATTTTGAAAAGACTGGAGCGGAAATTGACACGTGCGTCACGTGTTGCTGGACATTCGTAGGAAAATGCATGTAAAATACGCTGTTGAAAGTTGTGCTGAGCATCACCAAAAAAAAGCTAGGTAGGTAGGTAATACACTGACTATGGATAAGTACCTCATACACACACACACACACACACACACACACACACACACACACACACACACACATATAGATACTCCCTCTCACCTCCCTGTGAGCTGCAGCTGCAGGTCTCTTGTCTCTTTAATTGCTCTGACTGACTGGGAGGATGAGAGTCACTCCAGAGACCAAAACACTCAAACACAAAGAGCTGAGTGAGCTAAAGAGACGACCAGCTGACACACACACTGTGACTGTGAATGTGTGTGTGTGTGTGTGTGTGTGTGTTATCCAGGACCTCGTTATCAGAGTCTCAGAAGCAATCAGCATGTTGGTTAGGCTATGATTTTTTTCTTTCCATCAGCCAGCTAAACAGAAGTCTGCATGACAAACTCTCTGACCTCACATTTAAAGTCCAATCCGGCAGCTTCTCTGTCTGAATACAGGTAACGTTAGTCAGGATAAATGATCAAGATGTTTGACATTTTAAACATCTTAACGTAAAGCTCGCACTTGTCCGTCTATAACTGCATTTTAGATGTCTAAAGATTCATTTTGACAGTCACAATGACCAAAAATGTCCAAATTATCTCTGAAAATACTTTCAAAATACCTTTTCAGATCATAAATGATTAATTAATGAGTTGGTAAAAATATATAGAGTGGACTATTTTGACAATGTATTAGTCATATCTGCAGTATACACCAAATATTAACAGGTGCAATTTTCTCCACTATGTGGATTTTCTGCTTTTTTTCTGTTTCATCTCAATGTAAATTGAATCTCACTGTAATTATGGACTGTGTTCATGTTGAGCTTCATGCTATTATTACTAGTAAAATTAATAAAAATAGCCAAAACTAAATTCAAATTATTATTTGGTAGTAGTTCTTGATATTTCTGTTCTCAAAGACCAAATTATTGGGCATTCAGTTATGTAAGCACAAATTTAATTTGTCGCAATCTGTGGCTTATTGATGATGTGAATGATCCAAAATTTAAAAATGAAATATGAATGTGAAATCCCTCAAACTTGGAGCTGTTATACAGTAAATCGTCCTACAGTGTAGACAGTGCACACTGTTGGTGATGGTGATGCACTTAAGCCTCTCTGTCTATTAATGTCTTCCATAAAAGGTATTGATCTTAAGCCACACTCCACTTACTAAATTACATTACACGTGAATTACTTTGGTTCTATTAAATAAATACGAACATTAAAATGAACGAAGGAAGATGAGCAATATCAAGTCTGTGTGAGTGTGTATGTGTGTGTGTGTGTTTGAGTCGCCACGGTAAATGGCAAGGACAGGTCAAGGTGTCATGGAAACATTAATCTGAAGGAGGGAATCTCCTCTCATCTCCTTCCCTTCTCTGCTGTATATAAGACGTGGACGTAGTCACCATGACGTCATCCAGCACCCCCTGCTTTATGGTCTATTTGACTCTAAATGGGACCATAATTTACTAAATGAACATCATGCTGTATTGAAGAAGACTTGAAACTAGAGATTGAGACCATAAACTCATGCTTACAAGGTTTACTGAGGTAATAAATCAAGTGAGATGTAGGCTCATTTTCTCAAAGACTTCTATACAATCTGACTTCTTTTAGCAACCAGAGGAGTCGCCCCCTGCTGGCTATTGGAAAAAATGCAAGTTTAAGGCACTTTCGCATTGGCTTCACCTTTTCAGAACCAGAGGTTGTCGCCTGCGAAAATACCCAGTAAGTGGACCTTGAGTTTCTGCATCAGAGAGCCAAGTGGAAGCAAACTGATCATCTGATATGTGCAGGTGAGGAGGTGGAGTTTATTATTTTAAGAGTAAGTTTGAATTTAAATGGAGGATCTATTTCATGCAGACAGTTTAATAAAATGAAGTAGCCTGAAAGTTGTGCTAAGATCTGATACAACTATAAATCAGTGAATAGTTGCCTGTATGCACTGTTAGTAAAACATAATGTGTTTTATAGAGCTGTCACTTACCGGCCACCGTAACCCTGGCGGTCCGGCTAACGATGCTCCCCAGTCCGTCCAGCGTGGTGAGGCACTGGTATTCGCCCTCATCGGGTCGGTGGTGCCGCGAGTGTACAACGTTCTGCACCAGCAGCGAGCCGTTTTCCAGCTGCCGCCGCCGCTCGTCCACCACCGCGCTCAGCAGCACGCCGTCCTTACGCCACGTGATGACGGGAGGTCCTGCCGCCGCATCGGACTGCGCCTGGCAGTCAAGCTGCAGCACGCCCCCCCGCACCGTCACCGTGTCCTGAGGCTCCTGGATGAACGTGAAGTCCACGAAACCTCCGAGACCAGACGAGGAGGAGGAGGAGGGGGAGGAGGAGGAAGATGAGGAGGCGTCTGAGGCTATAGGAGGAGAGGAGATGAGGAGTTAGATGGAGGCAGAAAAACATGAGATCACCCATAGGACAGTTAATACTCTCCATTACATAAACTGAGCACAGAACAGTGTGCTTCATGACCGTCATGAGGTCCAGCCGAGTGTCCAGAGGGGGATGAGCCATATTCAATACAAGATACAATAAATCAAAACAAAATAAATAAATCAATAAGTCTGGAGGAAAAGAAACATCTCATAATGCAAGATCAAAAGCGATCATCACATCTTCCACATCAAAATGGGCCTCTGCCACAGGGCCAAACGCCTGCGGGGGTCCCAGACACCACACAACAAGTCGGTTTCTTTATTCGCTAAAATGACTAACATTACTGCAGACACCACATCCTGCTGCAGGCTTCATTAAACATGACGTGGCTTTAAGCAGCTACAGTGTCCGAAATTAACTTTTTGACTCACCGGCCAACGCATTAAAATCCCACTGTACACTACCTGCTCAGCACTAAACAACTAACAGACATGGTTAGCTACTAGTCACTATCGTGGAGCATGCCTCCAAGTGGCAAAAAAGACATGTTACTGCAGGTTTAGGTAACAGACGCTGGGTGAAATAAACCTTAAATATTAAATATAAACCTGTTCATCTTTTCCAACAATAACGAGAACATTTCGCAACACTGAGACAATCCAACTGTTTTTCGGAGGGTCAAACCCACAACCATTACTGCCTGGCTCAAGGTGTTGAACTACAGGTGGAATCAAACCTATAACCCATAATGCCTTTCTCTGGTTCAGTGTCAAAGCTTTTTTTGCAGCAGCAGGAGAAGAAGAACTGCAAGTTGTGTTTATATTCTCATGCTTTTATCTACTTATTCATTTATTCATGTTTTGGCTGATATATTTATTCAGATTTGTAATTAGTTTTGTCAGATGTGTCTCTTCACAGCAGAAAATATGCTTGAGTTTAACCTCCAACTTGTAGTGCTTTGATCTGCAGGATAACTCAGCATCTGTACCTTAGCCACACCAACCTGCTGTATTCTTTGTTTTTATGTTTTTACATTAATCGGGTGACAGGCTCTGACGGCGGCGGCTTCTCCTCTCGTCTTTGATGCCGACGCTGCTAAAAAAAAGTCTTTCATCGTGATCAGAGAGGCAGTTTGTCCGATCAAAGCCGCCGTTCAGCGTCTGCGTGTTTCCTGGAAAGTCTGAAGAGAGGCTGAGAACAAGCTGAAGTCGCGTCATTACGCCACAAAGTAGACTTTGAAGCGCAGCAGATGTTCTTCTTTTTCTTTTTGATTTTACTACGTTCCTTTTAAACCCTCACAGCTTCGGTTTCTCAGGCAGGAAAACTCTGATCTGACAAACATCAGGTATAAAAACTAAACACTCTCTGGCTCTGCTCCCAACTGGGACGAGGAAACAAACGGAGAACACTCAACATAAAAGTAATGTACCACAGCTTCTTTTCTTACTCTAATAATAGGACAAAACACATTGATTGAATAAGAACTGGTATCAATAAGCACAAGGCTGCAGGCAGATTTTATACTGAGGTCATGAGTCAAAGTCCTCCTAACAACTCCCTCTGCACTAAAACCTTCTAGTTCTTTTTAAGTATATGGATTTTACATTTATCAATTTACTTGGGTGTTCAGTTATACTTACAAGTTTCCTATGGAAATCAAAGTGCTTATAAACTCTACACAACTTAATAAACTAACTAAAATAAGCTATTTACAACTTTGTCTCTAGTGCCAGATTAAAAAGTTCTTTCCAGGAAACTCATGATAAGGAAATTACAAACCAATGACTCAAAAAGATGCAATAAAATAATAATGAATCAGGGAAGCGACTGATAAAAAAGTAACCATAAAAAAAAAAAAATCCATTCGTAACTTCTTCATGTTGGTAAGAGTATTAAATACTTGACAAATCTTCCTTTAAGGTGAACAGATAAAAAATGTGCGCCTAATTTGCAATTAATCGCGATTGACTACGGACAATCACGCGATTAATCGTGATTAAATATTTTAATCGACTGACAACCCTAGAATTTACTCTTTAAAGAATTATCAAACCCATCAATCAAAGCATTAGTTTTATATTTCCCAACATGAAGGTCCAAATGCTCTTTCAAATCTACACGTTACCAGGAGTTAAATTCTGGTGGAGAAATACTGAATCCTTTCATTTATTCATCTTTATTTTTGGCCTAAAAGTATACACTTTTCAATATAGCTCATCTAAAATAAAGTTTCCAGAGCAATGACAGGACAGGACATGACCTCAGCTTGCTCAACCGTAGCTAAAGCAGTTAAGCTGTGAAATCTTAACAATACCGTGAACTAAGGACACCCTCCTATCCTCCCTTATTTCAACTTTTTATTTCATGGTGTCCTTTTTGCCCATCTTTCCTTTGTTTCCCCATTCCTTACATTCCTCTTTTCCTTCCCTACCCTTCGTTCCTTGTTTCCTTCTGTCCAACTATCTTCCCCTCCTTCTCGCCTTCCTTTCATTTCTTCTTTCTCTCTCTTTTCCTTCATGGTTTCCTTCTTATTGATTCCCCTTCAGCATTCCTCCCCCTCTCTCTCTCTCTCTCTCTATCAGTAAATCACCATCTTGACAGCTCTATCTGTACTCACCCCCACCTGTCACACACACACACACACACACACACACACACACACACACACGCACACGCACACGCACACGCACACACACGCACACACACGCACACACACAGTCAGTTCATCAATGTGTCCTTGTCCTCGTTGTCCTGCAGTTTGATGCTATCACTCTCTGTCTACTCTCCCTCCATCTCTACTCTCTTCTTCTCTTTTTCCGCTGCCTCTTGGTCATTGTTTCTTCATATTTCATCTGTAACATGAAGCTGGTCTACACCTCCATATTTTTTCTTACATAAATGCTTTATTTTACTGGTCCACTACAGAATAATTCCCTAATGATTTCTAGGAAATTTCCTAGAAAGGACGATGTATTTCTGTACTGATTTGGGGGGAAATAGCTACATATAGTGTTCAAATACACCTCTAAATAATTCATTCAGCCCAGACGGTCTTTTAGTCAGATCACAGCAGGTTAGCTGAGCATACTAAAATGTGAAATTTGTCTACAGCCGAGCATACAATTCAACATATTCTCCAATGATAAACGAATTATAAAATGATATTCATTTTCACTGAGTTTTCTAGAATACTATTTTCCGTATTATTCAGGAAACCTCCTAGGAAATCATAAGGACATTAAAGACCTGTAAAATAAAGAATTACTGAAATTTGAACAATAAATTGAGAGCAGGAAACAGGAAATGTTGATGTACGAATGTTTGAAAGCCTTTTCTTGCATATTTCATTAAGCAGCAGATCATCCTTAAATTCTGAAAAAAAGTCATTTCGGCAGCAAAGAGGCCAATAATTCTCTGGGGCAAGCTTTTTGTGAAATAGTCAGGCAATGTAATCTATTTGATTTGTGTACATAGACAAGAATGTCCAGCAACACGTGACACATGTGTCAATTTATGCTCCCGTCCTTTCAAAATAAAACTTTAGGTTTAGGAGAAGATCGTGATATGGGTTAAAATAAATCAGGAAGTGCTGTAATTTCAGTACAGAAGTTACGTGACAAATAAATCAACTTTGACTTTTGGTTTCACACGGTACACGACCACCGGCCTCCTGGGTGAAAGTCCTGTATTTTTTGAAACGGCTGTGGGTCCATAATAACTCCAGGTTATGAACTTCTTTTTAAAATAAAGAAAAGTGAAATTAGCGACTATCGTATCCGCATTGGCCATGAGAAGCAGGTAATAATTGGCTGTCATATCGTCTGAAAAAAAATCATATCGTGCATCCCTAGATTAGACTGAATTTGGACCCGGTATGACTCTGGTCCAGGGTCAGGTCTCAGTTACTCGGAACATAGTGGCCTGTACAGCAGACACTCTGCCAGTCAGTAATGAGCTGCACCCTCGAGTGAGTCGACCCCACACGGGCTGAGAAAGTCTGAGACTCACTTTTATAATAGAGGTAGAGAGGTAGAAGAATATAGAGCCGTCCAGGAGTTTAACTGATAAGATGAGAGGCGGTGACAGCGAGGTGGACACCAGCCAAGACCATCTGAACACACACACACACACACACACACACACACACACACACACACACACACACACTCTCTCAGTGGCTGACACTATGGGTGAGTGTCTGAAAAGCAGACTGCATTAAGACTCTGGACAGCGTCCAAAAACTGTGTGTGTGCGTGTGTGTGTGTGTGTGTGTTTAAACTCTGCGGACTGCTGCCTGCCAGCAGAGAATCATCTTGACTGAAAAGAGGAAACAGGAAGGAGCAGAAACTATGAGTAAAAAAAGAGGGGAGGGAGGAGTGAAATATCCCAAAAACTAAAACCCAAATCTGTCAAAGAGATGTTCATTCCCTGACATGAAACATGTCAGGGAATGAACCACTGACATCATGTGACATGCTACAAAAAAAAACTCCCAACATGGCGACAGCTGAGCCAGCGGCTCGCAGCTAATGGTGCTAACAGCGCTAACAGTACAAACGACATCAACAGAGCTAACAGTGTTAACCTGGGGGGGAACCAGAGGCTGGGTGCTAAGCTTCCGTGATGGCCCCATCGGTCATAACGGTGTTATCAGCTGTAACCACCTGTATTAGAGCAGTGCAGATCAGCGACCATGAGCTAGCCAGAGGGGCGCACTCACATGCACAAACATGCACTAAAAGGTGATCATTGCCAGCCTACATATGTCAACAAAGCACGGAGAAGCCTTCATTCTCTGCTCAGGTAGACATCATTCCTCTATATCTAGCAAATAGTTGTTTGCTGCTATATTAATGCTCTGGATATCATACAGAGAACCTTTAAAGTCTTTACCCATTTCACAAAGATGTCAATGCAATTGTAAGGTTTGTTGTAATGTACCTTAATAAACCTTCACATATTACTCTTTTGCATTGATTAAACACCAAAATCCAAGATTACAAACTGAAATGCACACTCACTATCTCACACTTAAACAAAGTATTGTTCTTTATAACAAGCAGGAACAGCATCAACACACAGTAACAACACGTAGTAATATACATAGCTACAACATGCTAACATAGCTAGCGGGCTAATGCGCTAATAGCGATTAGCATAAACATTTCATCACACTACATCTTACTGAAACTGTTCAAAATGACCACACAGAAGTATTTACCTTCCCCAAGCCTCATAATTCCTCTTACCGGTTGGTAAACTCTGCATTCACCATGGTAAATCTCTGGCAGCTTGGAAAATGTCCACCTGCTATGTCTGCTTAGCAACCATCGTCTCTCTCTACGGCTCTTTACCACCTGTGAGTGCATGCTACACGATCTCCTTTAAGACCCGCCCCAACAGCGTTTTGATTGGCCGACAGCTCATCAACATCCAATACAAATACAGAAATCAAGACAGACACTCTGACGCTCTTTTAACGTTAGGTAGTAAACTGAGCATGCTGCTATTACGTGTGTAACAACCAAACTGCTTGAACTGCAACTTTATCGACAAGTGACAAATATAATCTTTTTCAGCTATTTACAGTTTATAACCAGATGAATTTACTATGGAATGCATTTAAACAATGTAAATGAGCTGGTAACTCTAAACTTTAATAATTATTAATTGCTGTTACCATTCACTTATTTATTATAGCCTATAAATGTCATTTGTAGACTGGGCTACAGTCTTATACTGTGGTCTGGGTGAATACTCGATTCTGATTGGCTGCAGGGTGTCCATTAATTCCTGATAATGGATGCCTACTAAGTAGTTCCATATATATACTGTATATATACTATATCATTATAAATGAATGCAGTTAATAGGCGGAAATTAACAAGCTGCTATTGTTGAGGTGGCGCTCACTTATAAATCAAGGCAACAACACTGTACACAATTTCACTTTTTTAACTGCTTTTGAGCCACTTTTGCTTGAAATATATGCAAGGTATTGTGTAGAACCTGTTACATAAACTTTGTAATGCTATTGAAATAAAGGCTATCATCCAAAGAAAACAACTTTATAACACTTTAAACAAAATTTAGTCCAGTTTCAACGGACAGCTTTTCACCTGCAAATCACCAAAACCACACAGACTACCTATCAACTGCTCCAACAAAAATCTACGTCTGTGTTTTATGAAGTCAAATTCACTGTAATTCTAAAGACCAATCACGCGTCCTACACAGCACCGATGGTGAGCCAAAGATGGCCCTCCACAGCCCTTTCATATCCAGACTGTGGAGGTCAGACAAAAATGGTTCGTTAATGTTATTTTTTTCCAAAAGCCTGTGACATAACCAACTTAGTGTGCTTTGAGCCTAAATGCTTCATCTGACAGAGAGGGGACGATATCTGCTTACACTGCTTTCACTGTCAGTGAATATACATTCTGTTGAACTCTGCCACGACAGTAATGGCAGCATCGCCAGTCTAGTGTGTAGATAACAAGAAAAGAAGCTGTTTTGTGTTGAGCGTATGCGTGTAGCGTAGCATTGAGTATAATAATCCAGTAAGAATGGGCAATATGATGACGCACACTGTGAGACTATATGCCGAGGTACCTGTGCATCAGTATCTGTGGGTGTATAATTAGATCACTGGCAATGTTGAATGTCAATGAGCAGGACAGCTTTATGACACTGTCACAGTTTTATAGCATTTTAAGCATCAATATGAAGAAGAACCTTGATTTATGTCATTCACTACAACAACCAAAAACAGACATCCCTGTCTGATTATTTATTCCATAACATTATCTCAATTGATTTTCCAGAAAATGTAATATAAAATTACATATCACCCACTCCTCCCACTTCAGCTGAGTCCGGCTAGATATCACCGTGTTTGTTGAATTGATTTGTTTTTGGGTACAAAATCTAAAGTAATTGCATATTTCCATTTTCTAGCTGGTAGACTCTACAACAACAACACTATCTACATCCTCAAAAGTGACCACAGAGTTGAATCAGCCTCTCCTCCACATAATACACCTGTACAAATGTTCCTGTTATTGTGTCCACTCCCCCTCCGAGTCCAGCATGGAAATCTAAACCATGTCCCTGCTGTCAGATACATTTACTAGCCAGTCAGCAGCAGGCCAATTATACACACACACATGCACAGACACACACACACAACCATTTGTAAAGGTCCCATCTGCAGTGTGAGCTCTGACACCAGCTGGACTACACCAGAGTGTGTGTGTGTGTGTGTGTGTGTGTGTGTGTGTGTGTGTGTGTGTTTAGTCTTAAGCCTTCATTACCAAGTCTCACCTGTCGTCTACCGCCTGTGTCTCATTGAACTATAACTCTAATAATCCCTTTGACAATCTCACAGCTGAGCTCACACTCACACCAGGCTGTTCTCATACACTGTTCGTACCTACGAAAAGTAATGTAATATAATTTGTATTTTAATGTGTCACGCCTTCCTGCCACACACACTCAGTAAAAATCACTTTCTGTTAATCTGAATGTTCTGCTCAGAGAACCTCACACACACACACACACACACACACACACACTTCAAACACTCTGATATTAACACCAATTGGTCTTAATTAGCATCTAGTCTAATTCAGCCTGCTGTGTTTCCTGCTAATTACTCTGAGTGTGTGTGTGTGTGTGTGTGTGTGTGTGTGTGTGTGTGTGTGTGTGTGTGTGTGTGTGTGTGTGTGTGTGTGTGTGTGTGTGTGTGTGTGTGTGCGTGCGTGTGTGTGTCACCACAATCAATTGCAGCCTGTTTGTTTTTAGTGTGTAAATTAAATTAACGACAGCAGATGTTTGAATGCTTCGGAACAATAATAAAGATCTTTTACATTTCTTTTTTCTACATCTCCACATGGGGTACACTTGACAGCAGTTGTGAGTATAAATTGTGTTGGCGTAAAATACATCTTGAAGATAAAGAAAGATCAACAAAAAATTAACTTCTTACACATTTATAGATTTATCAATAACTTTACATATTTTTTTCGATTTTTTTATCAGTATCTTTGTACATATTATTAATTGTATATTCCTAATTTATTTGATTGTTTTATAGACTTATTCAATTATTAATTTATGTAACTATATCTCATGTTTGGCCCTTCGTGGCTCATTATTGTTAAAACCTATTGAGAGGAGAAAAAGGGGGAAGAAATAAAGAGAGGTGCGACAGAAGGAAATGACAGAGAAATAGAGCAATGTGAACAAAGAATGAAAAAAAAGAAGAAAAGGATAAAGACTGAATGAAAGGAAAAGAAAGGGATTAGTTTCAAACACACACACACATTGTGTGGTTTCCATTTGGCTCTTGTCAAAACGCTTTGAGAGACAACAGTGACACTCCATCCCCTGAGACAAATCTGATCATATTCACTGTGTGCGTGTGCGTGCGTGTGTGTATGTGTGTGTTTGCAGGTTAAACACCAATAAGCTTTCGGTCTGCACGTTGTTAACGGGGACCTTTCCTGCTGTCAGACACAATTACCAACCGGTCAACAGCAGGCCAATTATACAGACGCATACACACAATCAGTGAATGGCAATAGCAAGGTGGCTTACCGTCAAAGAGGCGAGCAGGGAGTAGCTGTCAAAACACACACACACACACACACACACACACACACATACAGAAATTCCCGAGTGACAATTTTAAAGTAGCTTTGTGTCAAAGCGAAAAGGGAATAGCTGTCATACATGTCACTGAAACACACACTCACACTGTGTAGTGATACCTCGCGTCCACATTGTGTCCATCCCCACTGCACTGTCACTTTAAATATTAACCATCAGATTTATTATTAATGCGTTCATGAATTCATGATACTCTGGAGCAATGTTGCGAAAAATGGGGTCATCACTACTTTTTGTAGGATATAAAATAAAACATTATGTTATCCCTAGTTCTGGTCTGATTGGTTTTAATGGTCATTATTGATTAGTTTCCGGTACAGAGGAAAACCTCAGACTCAGTAGCCTATACACAGTAACCAGCCCGTTTGCATGAAAAGACATATATGTGCCACGATAATGCACAAGGTGTTTAGCGTGCAATTATGCCTTTCTTGATCTTCACTTGTCATTTGTACGCCATGTATCCTGTACTGACTTCAATGTAAACGCAGTCACGTATAAATACTACAGTAAGAGTTAGTGATGTAGTATAAAAAGCGAAAAAGAGCACTTATGGTGGGCAGGTGGGGAGGCCAATGGGCCCAACAAACACCGGACTTTTAACCAGGAAACCCGCGTTCGAGACCGTTGTTGACCGGTGTTTTGTTTTGTAAGTTACATTAGTGACATTTGTCACGTGATGTGACGTTTGTTACGTGTTTTTTTCTTGACGTTTGTGATGTGTTTTCTGTCATTGGGTTCCGTTGTTTCCGTACGTATTGTACTTAATTTACGTACTTATTTTAAGCACAACCATGATGTTTTCCCTTACCCTTACTAAGTGTTTTTTTTTTCAAATCTTTTTATTGTTTTTTTTGTAGACATGGGAAAAGTCATCTCATCAAATGTAGAACGTAACACATTGTCCTTAACATGAAATAAAAACAGAAATGGGACCCCCCCCATGTTGGTATTGGTCAAATGAAAGGGAAAAAGAAAAAAAAGTAACAAATTAAACTAATTAAGAAAAATAAATAACTAGAAAAATAAATTAAAATAAGAGAGAGAAAAAAATATATGAAATCAGATAATGCACTTAGCAAAAAAAAAAAAACAATTAGGGGAATAAAGAGGGTCGTAGGAAAAGTGTAGTGAAGATCTTCACTAAGTGTTTTTCTTGCCTGAACTTAACGTAACCTAACATTTGCGTGCCGTACAAATGAAAAGCGAAAAGGCTAAAATGTGTACTCATGACACAAATGTCCATGTAATGTCGTGCTATTTATACGCCTTCCTGTGAGACCGGGGTGCAGTAACAGACACAAAACTGTCTCATTAGCCTCAGGAGGCTAAGTAGTAGTAAGTGTAGTAGGAGCAGGAGTCAAAGCTCACTGGTTAGCCTCTCTTAATAATTTGAACACAGTTAATGCTTGCTGGTTAGCCAGTGTGGATAAAGATAAAGCTAACCACCAGGAAGTTATCTCATGGGGCGTGTCATGTAGTAAAGTGGGTGAGACTGCAGATAGACCCTTCTCCTGCTAGCACCCTGTACACACCTAAAGCTATCCAGCGAGCATCCACAAATTCCAGCAGTTTGAACACAGTTGTCTGACCTCAGCCTCTGACAACCATGAAATCGGTTTTCTTCTTTTCTTTTCTTTTTCTTTTGGACAAGTGTGTATGATGTTTATGATAGAATCAAATCAAACCCAAGCAGCTATTGTCAACCTCTAAACGAGATAAATTGTCAAATAGTTCTTATTGTGTAACTAATTAGTAGCACCTCGTTAACAAGTAACACCAGATAAACAAACAGCATAGATCCTTTTTAATTGGCTGAACCGACTGAATAACAGTTATGACATGAACACGCAGTATCAATCTATTTAGTCTGAAAACCTAAAGTTAACCATCTAACCCGCTATAGCCTCAGTTAGTTGATCACAGTAGCTATTACTCTTCTCTTTTAACATTTTCAACACAGTTAAAGCGGACCATCCACTGAAAGTTAATGTCTTCCTTCTGTGAAGAAATAACTTGGACAATATCTGTGTAAAGTTACAAACTGCTGAGTGACTATGACAAGGCTGATACTCATCCATAATCAATAGAAGCTGGCCGATTAGACGGGGCGCAACGTGATCATAGACAGAGTAACAGTGCTCAGACAGATTTGGTGTGCTCACAGCAGGATAATATCAGGGATAAAATCTGCAGTGCGAAGTGAAAAAGGTGTCAGAGCAATTCTATTGGTCTTTGATCACAGATTCACTTCCTGAAAACCCTGAGAGTCGAGAAATAAAAAAAAAACAGCAGCTAAAAGCTGCAGGATGAAAGGAAAGATCAGGATGAAAAGAAATATCAGTTAGGGAGGGAGGAGGGGTGATGATGTTCTGGGTTTTTATTTAAAAGCCACTAATTCCCTCTTTCTCCCGCCGTCTTCAATTTTCCTTTAATCTCCTCTGCTTTCCTCTTCTCATCTTCCTCTTCCTGGTTTTTGTTTACTAAAAATGTCGTTAATATATATATATGTATATATATATATATAATCCTGATTATTATTATTATTTATCCTTTTGCAGTCTTATGCTAAAACCGTTTTCCCTCTATCCGTCATGTTTTCCCTTGTCAATCTACATTCATTACCCCATAATGATGAAGCTAAAACAGGATTTATATATCTAATAATCTTAAGTATACGAAAACGATTTGTATTCCATTAAGTCAAACCACCAGTATGTTTCTTAAAAAGGATTTTCTTCCATAGTTGTGGTTGAGGTTCCCGTAACAGATGTTTGTCTGTGCAAACTGAGCAGAGAGAAACAGAAATCGGGTCCATGTTGTTGAGAAAATGTCTTCCAGCTGGAAGCCATTTCCAGAGGTGGAAGGTCAGCAGTGTGCAGCTCAGTCTGACGGTCCACCAATCTGCCTCCAACTGAACGCTGCCGCAAACCTCAAGAGTCTGGTGAAAAGGTCAGCGTAGCATGACTACAGGGCCTAGAACTAGAATGACTAGAAGGCCCAAAGCTAGGAGCAAGGCCTATACAGCTAAAGGACCTATAGCTAGAAGACCGATGTAGCACATAGAACTAGGGCAACTAGGAGGGATCTCTAGTATTTGTTCCTCATTTCTAAAGGCTCTTCACATCAATGGAAAGTTGGTAACTGTCTAAATGGTTCAACAGTATGAAAACCAGAGAAAATGGAGTGCAGTAATTTAGCAAAATATGAACGAACAACTGCGGCAAACACTACGACTCCAAACCACACTGAAACTAATCCTGTTGCCGTGAACTGATTTCATGTAAGTTTCTAGTTCACATTTGCATTTCTGAATAGGTTTGTGTTTACACTCTTTGTTGTTTGCATATGTATTTCTGTCTAAGCAGCTTATTTGAAATCTGCTTCAAACCAGTAGTTTTTGCCAAACTTTTATGAGATTGTTGCATCATTTCCACACTCAATATTTTGTTGTTGTAAGCTTTTCTTGTATTTACATTATTAAACATTTAGTGTATTGCCTTTTTTTTATCTTCTGATTGCAGCAGGACCGGAGGGTAACAATGTCCATATCTTAATAACTGTCGAGTGAGATTCTCTATTCTCTAGATATTTCCTCTGGCTCCTCTCTCCTTCATTTTCTCATCATTCCTGCCTCTTGTCCTTGTTACGTGTGCCATCCAACCTCTGCAGCTCATCCACAATGCAGGAACCCGACTTGTCTTCTACCACACTACCCCACTCCTCCGCTCCCTGCACTGGCTCCCGGTGGCTGTTTGAATTCAAGACACTGGTACTGTACTTGCCTATTGTGCCGTGAATGGCTCAGGCCATCCAGGACATGGTCAAACCCTACACCCCCCAATCCCATCCACTACGCTCTGCTACTGCCAATGGGCTCTCCACAATGATGGAACCTTATGGACATCAGGGCAGCAGAAACTCTACACATCTTCCATCACAGACTGGAAACGCATCTGTTCAGACTGCACCCATATATAATTAAAAATAACTTTCTCTATCTCTTATTGTCCCTAAATCTTTCAATTGAAGCAACCCGTATCACTCCCAAATCGTCAAATACCGCCGTTTGGTAAGTGCCCCGTCGGCATCGGAAACCGACGCACGGAGGCACCCTTTAGCAACAGTATGGGACGAACCGGGCTTTCAACTAACTCCAATCTAAACCCATCCGCGCCATTATTTGACAGCGGCGGTATTTCACGGGTTGGGAGTGTTGCTTGAAGCAGTTCAGCATATTTGATGCTTTGAACTTGATGTACTTGCATGATTCTTGCAGTTTTGTTGTTGTATCCACAAGGTTGAATGCACTTATTGTAAGTTGCTTTGGGAAAAAGCGTCAGCTAAATAAATGTAATGTTATTATCCTGAACCATATCCTCCACATCATCTGTGTGTCCTTCCTGTCCTCTCTCCCTTCCCTTCCAGCTTTTCATTTCTTTCATCCTCCCAGCTTTCCTACCTCTGTTTCATTCGGTTTGCTTCCTCCCACGTCTTCTTGACTTCCATCCTTCCCTCCCTCACTCCTTAATCTAATCATTTCTTCCTTGCTTCCATCTTTCTGTCTCTCTCCTCTTTTCTTCTAGTCCCCTCTTGTCCAATGTGCAGCTATAACCCTGATTACCTCACAGCGTTGGCCTTCAGCATCACAAGGCCAACTAGAATCAATAGTATTGATCTGGAATCTAAGTCTCCTACTAACCAGCACTGTCTGTGTGTGTGTGGGTGTGTGTGTGTGTGTGTGTGTGTGTGTGTGTGTGTGTGTGTGTGGGCGTGTGTGTGTGTGTGTGTGTGGGTGTGTTTGAATTTACATATGTGTAAGTGCTGTAAGTGTTTGTTTGCATATTGATTTCACCTAGTTCACTGTTTGCATGCATTGACCTGTTTGGATTTAATGAGAATAAATGTAAAACGTTGAGATTTGACCTTATTTACAAACACACACACGCACGCACGCACGCACGCATACACACACACACACACACACACACACACACACACACACACACACACACACACACACACACACACACACACACACACACACACACACACACACACACACACACACACAGTGAAATGTAAATGAGTGCTTGTTGTCTGACTCTCTTGCATAAATGATGTATGTAAATTCATCTCTCTTTCTCTCTCTCTCTGTGTAAAGCTTACACGTCACTGCTTTTGAGTGTGTTTACACTCTAAATAGAAGCTCATAAAGCACTTCACACTGAGCACATTAACTGTAACTGAGACTGTCACTCAGCTGCTTGTTTAATAAAGAGCATTATGTTTGTATGTGTGTTCTAAAGTGCCACGGTGGCATCCAGGGTTCCTGCAGCATAGATAATGTCAGGTGACGAGCATTATGGACATCAGACTCTCCCAACCCTAGCCTGGCCTGGCTTACCACCCAACCAAGCAACCAAGCAACCGCCCAACCAAGCAACCAAGCAACCAACCGCCCAACCAAGCAACCAAGCAACCAACCAACCGCCCAACCACCCAACCAAGCAACCAACCAACCGCCCAACCACCCAACCAAGTAACCAAGCAACCAAGCAACCACCCAACCAAGCAACCAACCGCCCAACTACCCAACTAAGCAACCAAGCAACGTCAATAAAAAACGTGACAAACGTCACTAACATAACTTACAAAACAACCGGTCAACAACAGTCTCGAACTCAGGTCTCCTGGTTAAAAGTCCGGGTTTTGTTGAAACCAGGCTTGGAATTTGTTTTCAGTACAGTATTTAACGGTGTGGCTCCATCAACATCACTTCACCGACCCAAACACATGGACACAATTCAGATCAAACATCCAACAACAATTCACTCAGAGGTTACAGAGTTCAGGATCTGTTACGCAGTAGCGGGAAAAAAAACAAAAGAGTGTGTATGTTCATGTGATTGCATGTAAATGACTGTTTTAACCCTGTGTGTGCATCTATTTATGTTCCTATGCGTATGTGTATAATGATGTGAGGCCTGAGGTCAGCAGAAAGCTCAGTTGTAAAAATACACTGCAGGCCTTTGACTTCACTAACAGCCGTGTTGGATTTAAATCCGACAGATCGTCAGAAGGTTTTTATATCTGCTGAGAAGCAGTCAGTAAATCATTTCAGTGCTCTTTGTGTGGGAGACTGCTGCTAGGATAAAAGAATACCTGCCTGTGCTGAGGGTGTTTCTGCTCTTTGTGTTGGAATAAAGAAAGGGTGAAAGCTCGGCTCAGCGAGAACGATGAAGTGTGTGTTTTGTGTTTTTTCCTTTACGTGCTTCAGATGAAGAAAAGAAAATCAGCCTCTGGGGTTTTCATCTTTGTTATATTTAAATACACAGACAGTGAGCTTTACTATGGGGTTAAAGAGGTTGGAGGGATGTTTGACTAAAGGCCGCTCCACACCGGCGGCGTTTTTTTCGCGCAATTAATTTGCACGTCAATATATTTTTTCGAACTGTTGTTTTTGTCATGAATATTTTCACACAGAACGTGAATATTAGGCAGCGAAAAGCGACGTAATGTTTTTTTTTTAACCAGGTCGATTTTCTGAGCTTTCGCACCACGAATAAAGACATCAAACAATCACGTTGTGCTGAACGGGTTGAGTTGCGTCTATATTTATAAAACAACAACACAGAGTTGTCCGAACCAAGATGGCAAACTTTATTACTCCTCTCAACCTTGACAAAGTCAGTGCAGACCAGATCCACTCCTTCCATTCTTCCCTTTCACAATAAAAGCCCTAGACACATAATACTCGCATGCGAGTATTTCGCATTTTCGCTTCGCTTATTCTTCACGCCCCCGGTGGATGGGTCCAACAAACACAAGGCTTTCAACCAGGAGACCGCTGTTCGTGTCCTGTGCGTCATGTTAATGTCAATGGCAATGCTCAAATATTGCTAAGAACAATTCCCCAAATATTGGTATACCTACCGTTCATATGCAAACCTACGCCCTTGACATAGGACATTATGAAGAGCTATCTCAAAAGTAAAAAAAAAAATACATTGAAAACATATCAAGGATATATACAAAATATCTGAGAAAACAAAGAAATAAATAAAGTAATACCTACATATACTAGCACTAAGATGACATGATCAACTGGGAACAGGCAGATTCAAATCTGAAAACAAGATCAAAATAAAACTTAGATCAGAATTGGCCAGATCATGAAATCTCATGATGTTTTAAGTCGCCATCATAAAAGGGAGGTCTGAATGTAAATTCTAGTAGAAACAAACAAATCACCGGCACTCACAGATAAAGGGTCTTTCTTAGTTTATTCTGGGCACAAAGACGAACGTGTTTCAGCTATAAGCCATCATCAGCGTGATCACTCAAGCAGTAATGCCAGCTTTAAACATACAGGTGAAGCACAGACACCAATCGGGAAAGAGAATACATTACTTAGTAAGATTCATCTGAATGCACCGCCAGGAAACAATATAGGAGGCATGACCACGAATAGTTGAATGTAAAGTCTATATTAGTCTCAGAGGGACACTTGCTAGCATTTGCAGCAGGAACATAGACACCAAAATATTCAAATGACAAGGCTTTTAATCTGAAAACATTTGCAGGAAGCGTTGCTTGACAGCGATCCAAAAATCAGCGTAGAAGTGAATGTGAAAGATGAGTGAATAAAAACAGTATTTGTTGTGGTAATGTACATATACTGAATTTACCACCTGAGCCGTTATAGTGCATGGCACCGTCTAACCATGTGAAATCCACTATAGACTGATCCTACATTTTCTAAACAACCACCAGGAGGCGCCACAGAGGCCTCCTTCTCCTTCTCTCCTCCTCTACTTGCATCCTCCTCTTTCTTCCATTCTTTGCTTCTTCCCTGAATCAATTCTTCCTTCCACCATCTTTCAGTCTCTGTCTCTCTCAGGGGAAACCTCTCCTGTCATCCTCCTGATCTGAAAGTATAAACGTTAAGACCCCTCTGATACTGTCTGTGGCTGTGTGTGTGTGTGTGTGTGTGTGTGTGTGTGTGTGTGTGTGTGTGTGTGAGACAGGGTGGGGGTTTTTCAGACAGATGAGGATTTCTATCGACTGACACCTTATCACATTTTCTGTCAAATCTTGACAAATACTGTCAGACTGTGCAAATGTGTGTGTGTTATATTTAAAGCCTGCATCTCAAACTACTGGCCCGGGGACCAGATCCGACACATGAGCAATTCTTTTTTTATTTCTGTTTTGGAGAATACGCTTACTTTTTTTTTTTTTTTTTTAGCAAGGTTTCAAAATCAGAGTTTGTCTTCAACTGCACAACATATCACATGACCACTCTGGCCTGCAGCACATATTGATTATTTATACAACTGAATATTTATTTGTGGAGTCAAGACAGATCCGTCTGTACTCTGGATGAGCTTTTGAAATTTTCAAGAGAAATACTGCATTAAGACGTGGCTGTATACCAGGGAGGGCAGGGAGGGCCTCGCCTGAGGAGCTAGCCTCGCAGAATCAGTGACATCTTTTAAATCACTTCCCAAAATGTATCTTTTTTTTTTTTTTTAAAGCTTTTTATTAATGCTAGAACACCATTTTTTTTTCAACATGTCTTATCTTTGTTAAGTTTTTTTATTCGATTGCTTGATTGCTTTTGTTGGTTCAACCATGTTAAGCACTTTATAACTTTGTTTTGAAAAGTGCTGTATAACAAAGTTTATTATTATTATTTTTATTATTACTATTATTATAAAAAGATATATGCATGATAGATGCATTGTGAGAAATGTAGTGTTTTTTATGCTTGACCCACAGCCTCAGTATTGTGCATTACGTCTCAGTAGGTAGTCACTATTTTAATGAATGAAGATGAGTCATTTCTTCAGGTCTCTATAAGTGTTCCATCACATTTTGCTACCGTGTATCTTCGTGTATCATGAGAGTCTGTGTGATTCAACACTATCAGCTGATGCGTTCTTAACGTTTATTCTTTATTTATCAGATTGTTTATTTGACTGTAAACGAGGGCTTTTGTTGCTTCTGACAGACGCTGAAGACTCATCAACGCTCAGACACATCTGCTGCTGCGAGGACGCCACGACGCCTTCACAGCACACGGCACGCCTCTCAGTGTGTGTGTGTGTGTGTGTGTGTATGACATCCGTGACCAATCAAGACAGAAGCCACAGGCTTTCCAACTGCTGTCCCTCGAGACGGAGCAGCGGCCAGCCAATATGTCACACACACACACTCTCTCTATCACACACACACACACACACACACACACACACACACACACGGTGTTAGCCTGACAGATTGGTAGTTTATGGGTGTTAACAGACAGAGGGAGCCTCTTTCTTCACCATCATCAGTAATCGCCGTCAGACCCTCCTCCTCCTCACACACACAATGGCCCTGCATGTGTGTGTGTGTGTGTGTGTGTGTTTATGTGTGTGTGTGCTTGTTGTTTATTAAAGCAGGAAACAAACAGGGAGCTACTGGCGGCTGCAGGTCAACACTGTGACCCCCCGAACAAAGCCCGAGTGTGTGTAAAGAGGAAATTAAAGGGGTGCACAACAAGGTTAAAGGTCAACAGCATGTTGACCTGGAGTGAAGAAGGAGGTCACGATCCAGACAAAATCAGAAAACAGACGAGGGCTAACACAGTGTCTGGAGGATAGCAGACATTGCTAACGAGGGATTGAACATGTTAATGACACACTACGATCCACCATCTTCTCTCATATGTTCAAAGCTCCGCCCGCTAGAATAACACAAATGAAAATGAAAAAATGTAAATCCAGCCATGGAACTGCATGTGATTATCATAGAGTGTGCATGTCTGTAAAGGGGAGACTCGTGGGTACCCTTAGAACCCTTTTCATTCACATATCTTGAGGTCAGAGGTCGAGGGGCCCCTTTGAAAATGGCCATGTCAGTTTTTCCTCACAAAAATTTAGCACAAGTTTGGAGCGTTATTTAGTCTCCTTGTCCACAAGCTACCATGACATGGTTGGTACCTATTGATTCTTTAGGTTTTATAGTTTCATATGATACCAATATCTTCACACTAGCTTTAAAACTGAACTCGCTACAACCTCCGATCGCAAGTTGCATTAATGCGCTAAAGAATTAGTTACGTTAAAACAAATTTACGTTCATGAGTTATTATCGCGTTAACTTTGACAGCCCTAAATATAATATTACTGTGTGTATTATTGTTTTAAAAACTGCATCTAATTTAGACCATGTTGTTTGGCTGTTACCCAATCTTTTAATCAGGTCAGTATTAGCGCTGGTAGGACGGTGCATTCATGGTTGTTGGTATTTTGGTTTCAGGACTATGACTGTCTTTGGAGCTCAGAAACAGATGTGGTCATTCAGCTGCCAATTTAGGGATTAAGTCAACAAGAGCAATGGAAATACTTGCAGCAAAAGCAGAAATTGCACAATGATGCTTAAAATGTAAATACATAAAAATGAACCAAACACTCTCCAAGCAGTAGAGAGTGGCAGTACGCAAAATGTTTTTGGGCAAAAATTCCATGACAACCTTTCAGCATATTGTTATTCAAGTGTTCTGAGAGAAAACTTCTGCACCTCCTCATGGCTCTGTTTTCAGGCTTTAAAAAATCAGCTGTCAATCACTCGTGAACTCCGATCAAACGGTCAAACTAGGCAGCGCTGATCAAATATGAATTAATATTCTGTTACTGTAATGACTATTTGTTGTTTCTGAAAATATTTGAGGAGAGTAATAGGCATTACAGTAACAGAATGTGGATTCATATTTGATCAGCGCTGCCTAGTTTGACCGTTTGATCTGACTTCGCGAGTGATTGACAGCCGGCTAACAAACGGCAGCTGGACGGCAGACTCCAGATCAGCTCTGATTGGTTGTTTTCCTGGTTGTTTATCTGTGAAATCCTGCAGATACCATTAGGAGCAGCGGAGGGCACAGAGGCACATGATTTTTTTCAACAGCTTTAAAAGACAAATGTTGTAATGACGAGTCATTTTTAGGCTCAACATTAAGAGATCCAACAGACCTGTAGCTAACTAGCAATTTGTTTGTGAAGACTCGTCGTGACTTGACTCGGGTTCAATTTAGTGAGTATACAGTGTACAGTCTGAACTTTACTGTAAGCATGAACATCTCATTATCGTAGCCAACGCTGGCTGGATTTGAATAGTTTCTGAAAACAGTCAGACTTTCTTTAACAGCAGACTCACCACGGATCTGTTCTAACTGCTCATTAAAATCTGCCTGACCACCCCAATTTAACCATCAATCTGTGAAGAGCTGATGCTTCGCAGAACTAAACCTGCAGCGAGGTTTGAAAGAATTCTTTCTCAGTACAACGCACCCACACACACACACACACACACACACACACACACACACACACACACATGCACACGAATAATCAACAAACACCCAGAGGCTTGTGTGTTTATATTTAGTGTACATGTTTAGTCACTAGTGTGTGTGTGTTGGGGGTTGGTGGCTGTCAATCAGAGTCAGTGGAGCATGAAGATGGAGGAGGGGCGTTGCCGTGGGGAACGAGGGAGAGATTCCCTTCCTGCTGCACATTAGATTTTCTCCTCTTAATCATTTTTAACACTTTTTACACTTTTTAACACTGACTTTTTATAACACTTTATTCACAGTAACACTTCATTTTACAAGTCCACAAATTTCATGGTAATTATATGATAATTAGCAAGTAACCTATTTGAAATTTCTGCCAAATTACTCCAATATTTACCTCAAAATGTATCAAAACTTACCTTATTATAAACATTATTTAATATTATATTCTGCTATTTCCCAATAGCTGGTAATTTATTTAATACATTTCCCAGGAAAAGAATACAAAGTTAATTGATATGCTTTATTTCCATGTTTGCTGATAAATAGATAATAATTTAGGTTACATTTGTGTAGACAATAAGTCACCCAATAGTGAGATCTGTGCCTGATCAGAAGTGTCTTTTATTAGTTGAGGTTTTCCACCTCCGATGAAGAGCAACGCACAGCCGCTTCTCAAGCCTAAGGGCCCTATTTTAACCATTATATGTTTGTCTATTTTAGCATTTAATTATTAAATAATGTTCATAATAAAGTCATTTGTCATAAAGTCATAAATGCTGAGGTAAATATTGGGGTAATTTGGCAGTAATTCCAAAGAAATTTCAAATAGGTTACTTTATTACCATGAAATTTGCGGACCTGTAAAATGAATTGTTACCGAGTTTTATACATATACTATAAATAAATAGTAATAAAGACATTATGTAACAGTAAACAAAATAAATTTAATTGAATTAAAGTATGAAAGAAATAAAGAAGTGTATTCTGTACTTGACTGTCTGAACGGACCAATCAGACGCTTTGTTTGTTTGGTTTGGACCAGTTTCAATAAATGTAGTCCAGTTAACTCAGACCAGTTTACTTTGCTCCATCTGTACTTCTGCTTCTTCCTCTTCCCCCCCAGCAGACTGATTATTAATATACACACACATACACACATCCTGCAGAATACGTTCAGGGGTCAACACGCCAACGCCGGCCACAGTCCTGCAGGGGATTATGGGTAGACTGAGCAGTAGCTGTCAGCAATGTAAAGGCCTCACTATCTTAACAATCTCACACTGTAGCTGAATCTCTGGAGTTTATATAAGTGAGATCGTCCTTCAAGCTTTTCCTTTCCCTGTAGTGTGTAAGTGTGTGTGTCTATGTGAACGCACACACACACACACACACACACACACACACACACACACACACACACACACACACACACACACACACACACACACACACACACACACACACACACACACACATACACACACACACACACACACACACAGCAGACCGGTGCTCTCTGTTCACTGACCATCCAACTCTGTCTCCTAAAAATTACGTTTATATTCTACTAAATTGCAACAGTAAAATATGTTGCAACATGAGAAATCATGTGTTAATCAACATAAAGATACATTTTTTTCTTGGGCCTTCGCCCCAGACACAAGCACGTGTACACACACACACACGCACGAACACACAACCACTCCAGAAAATTGGAAAGCAGACAATCGCTATGCCACCGAGAGGCTCACCATGCAACTCCCATCCTGCTTCCTAGGGAAACTTTCCTAACAGCCTGATAATGTATTTCTTATCTTTATCCAAATGGTGGAAGAGGCCAATCCGATATATAAAGATATATTAGATAGCAACCAGACATTTATAACTGATCAGGATGAAGCAGCAGAGTGTGGCACCTCAACGTGGTTATAAATGATGACAAAGTGAAGAAGAGGGGACAGTAAATTCACTGTTCAGTAACGAAAGAGCTCGGCAGCCCCGAAGGAGGCAGTCAACACGCTGAGGTCCATATATCTGTGATTGAGCCGTGTCCACGTGAACGAGGACAAACAGGACATGAAACCAGTTGATTTAGACGTCTGCCCCGAGTCTACAGGATGTTAAAGGCCTCCGGAGACTGCAGTGATTATAATCCACTAACAATGTCTCAGTGTAACTACTGGTGATAACACTCCTGGTGATAATAATGATGAAGGAATGTGACCTCTGGAACAAGGACTCTTGTCAGGTGTTCTGTTAAAATGGAAATAATGAGAATTAAATGACAATGAATTAGTGAAGGAGTCTGTAAAGAGCAGGTGGAGAGAAAAAATGCAATCAGGTGTGTACGTTCAGCCAATCAGAGACAGAGGAAGGAAATGGTCTGAGTGGGACTGACATGCATGTATAGAGAGGCTAAGTCCCGCCCCTTCCAGTGGACCCCATGGGATCTTATTTAAAAAATGTATGATGTATCATGGTAAATGGTAAATGGACTTGCATTTAATCGACAACAATGGATTTGAACATGCAAAAAACGCGGCATGTGTACGGCCCCTCAGTCCACCAAAATATCTCAACAACTACTGGATGGATTGGTAAAGACATGAATGTCCCCCACGGGATGAATTGTAATAACTTTGGTGATCCTCTAATGTCTCATCTATCTATAATGTTAGCAGGCCAACTAATAACATTATACCTGTCTAGCATCAATGTGTTAGCGTTCTCATTCAGAGCATGTAAGCATGCTGATGCATGCATTTAGATCAAAGCACCACTGTGGCGAGCAACAGCACAGCTTCACTGAGCCGCGAGCATGTATGAAGACTCGTAGTGTTGTTTATCTTTAGACAGAGCCAGGCGAGCTGGCTTTTTATTGAGATTTATATTGATCTTCTCATCTCACTCTCAGAGACAGCAAATAAGCATAGTGCCCGAAATGTTGAAATATTTAGGAAAACTACAACTACTGCTTTCTGGCATTCATCAGGGGGAAAAAATCAAAATAAATTGAGCACGCCACTTTAGGGGCCGCCTCCAGAAGAAGCTGGTTGGTATTTTAAATCCTACAGAACCTCCAGTTTGGACCAGTCAGGACGGATTTCCTGCTCTCAGTTATTTCTGTGTATGTGTATTTATACATGAGTGTGTGATGGATTATATTAACTACAGCGTTCATTTGACATAAAAGTCAGTGTGTCATCACATTTGTTCCGTGTGTCTGTGTGTGTTCATGCTGTCTTACACAGTAAATAAAGCAGTGTGTGTGTGTGTGTGTGTTTGAGCTGTATGTAGGTCAGAAGCTGCCAGGAAATCTGTGTTTTCTGTTCCTGCAAAGCGAAGCCGTCTGGTTCCTGCGTGTTCAGGTCATACTCGTTTGTCGGCCCACCAAGAAACAGGCTCATTAGGCTAATTAGTCAGATTAATACTGAGGTGACCTGCACGGCGGAGGGGCCCCGGGGCCAAACAGATGGGACGATAGCACCACCAACCTGTCAGTGCTGAGCTCACAGTCACTGAGTCAACAGTTCAACACTAATATGGAGGTTTCAGTCTCAACAGACTCTGTTGAGCTCAGATAAACAGTAAAACAGAAACATGACAGATTACCATGACAACACAACAGTGATGACACAGAAAGGGTTTGTACAGGAGGGTGTAACAGCTTGGAAGTTGCCTGTTGGTTGCATCTTTACTGTCTGAGTATCAACTGCAGCCATGACATGATCCCTCACTGGCTTCCCAACAGGAACATGAAAGATGGTGTTTGCAGGAATGAATGACTTTAAGTTTTTTCACCTGCAGACACAAATCCGATGCTGAGGGGCGCTGACCAAACGACGGTATTTGATGAGTTGGGAGTGAGAACAGGTTGACCACAACGTCCCCAGTGTGTGTCTGAACAGGGACCTTTGTTGCATCTCTCTCTCCCTCATTTTCTGTCATCTCTCCGCTATCGCTATCTAACAAAAGTATAAAATGAGTGATTTGATTGAAAGATGATGCTCATGGTGAAATATAAAAACAGTGACTGCTTCAATCAGACAGGATATGAAACTCTGAAGCATATATCCACAACACTGAGCTGTATACTTTAACCCTCAACCCTGAAGCCGGGTCACACTGGATGGTAAGTGGTACATTGTGAACATGTTCCCAGTATTTATGCACTTAGAACACTGACATCAGAGATTCACCGGCTCCGAGCCTGAAAAACACATCAAACTAAAGCAACACAAATACAGAACAGGCATTCCTGGTACTGAGCCCAGGGAAAACACACACACACACACACACACACACACACACACACACACACACACACACACACACACACACACACACACACATATACAGGGATGACAGGGACACGGTGATTCGAAGGAGGAGACAAATATGTAAACAACTCTGTGATGTTGATGTTTGTTCTCTGGTACTAAGAGGAGGAGGCCTACGGTACATACCACACTGAATTGTGGGTAATTACCGTCCTCATGTCAGAGTCATTTCTTGGCGATAAAAGATCCAATTTCTGTAGATATTATCCTGTTATTTCATGATCCTGTCTACAGGTTATTTACCTGTGTACAAATTATTACCCACAATATACACCTGTAAATAAAAAGATAGATTATAATGTTTTTTTACCCTAAAATATGTGCAGAAGGGGCATGAGCTGTGAGAAAAGTCTTCCTCTCAGGTGGCGTGCAGTACCACAACTTCCCCCAGTCAGAGGGGAGAACAACTTCTGAGAGGCAAAGGGCAAAAAGAAGGCCAAAAAACAATTGAGGCCCCTCATGAAGCTAATTGATGTGAGCGTATGATAATAACTGAAGAGTGTATATTTTTATCAACTCAAACTTACAATGTAACAGCAAGGAGCTGCCTCTCAGGTTGGGAGCCAGGGCTTTAGAAAAACTGATTTCATGAGTCTAAATTCCTCCAGCAAAAAACAATAGACACCAAAAAGATCTGTACATTAGAGCTTTATTGTCTTTTTTAAAATGTATTTAAAGATCCCTCCTCTCAAAAATGTGTTTTTCTTGTGTTTATGTCCCCTAAAATGTCTGACCTTGACTATACTGACTTGTATCTGTGCAAAGTTTGTCTCCATAGAGGTGTTTTCACGTTCCTCTACCGAGGGGGGAGAAGTCTGTACACTTCCCTACAGTCTGAGGGTGCTTTCACACCAAACCTGTTTGGTTCGGTTAAAACGTACTCAGGTCCGGTAGCCTGGTTAGTAGGGTTCGTTTGGGCCGGTGTGAAAGCTGTCGATCGAACCCTGGTGCGGACCAAACAACCAAACCAAAACCACCTGAAAAGATGGTGAGAAGGTGGATTTTATGATAGCAAATATGTGATTTTAGCATGATTTCAAAAGCTAAACCACTAATAAAACTACCAATAAATCCATCTGCTGACTGTGAAATCTGTTCAGGAAGCGATCCTATCATTGATCGGTATAAGGGCCATGTTTATAACCTATTCATGCAAATCAACACGTATGCACGTCAGTGCAGATCCCTGATTAACAGGTCAAAAGCTGTTATTGCTGCTGTGCTTGTATCTGACTCTGTGTACTCTGTCAGTTCATTAGGTTCATTAAAAAGTATGTGACAACAAACTCATTACTGTCTCTACCTGTTAGTCATTATTCACAACATGCAGTTGATTTGCAGTCTAATAATACTAATGCTGCTTATAATCAGTTCTTTCTTTGTGAGCTCTGTGTGACACCAAAGAAGATAAATATACACATCAGAAGCATTAAAGTGCTGCATAAACTTCTGTCAGTCACCAGAATTAGATTTCCTCATGTGGCTCCTGATGATGCAGGATAACATTCAGTGAGTTACCAGTCAGTCTGTATAACTTCATGTTTACTCCTCTTGGTTTGTTTGTAAAAAGTCAGTGTGAACAGGAACCGGATCAGAACTAAAATGCAACAATGCATCAGTTTTTTCTCGGGCTGTCAAAGGTGTCTAACGCGGGAATGCATTTTGCCACCTCCTGGTTTGACTGGGCCCTTAAACCCATCCCAGAGCATCTGCCTTCCAACTCCAAACTCTTCCTCTGTGCGGTGCAGCTGCAGTGCTGCAGTGTTGCAGTGAAAGTGCAAAATAAAACCCAGACCGGTGTGACAGTTCTCCAGCAGCAGGTTCAGAGCTCTGTTGAGTCTGACTCCACTGCGAGCGAAATAATAACGGATGAATGAAAATCACCGTCACATCACTGATCAGACACAAGCCTCCTTCAAAAACCACTGAGATCTATACGTGGACCACTTCCTCCTGGTCCACTTGTCAGCTTTGATCATCTTAAATATGTTTTACAAATCCCTCATGGGCTCTGTCAGTCTCTGCAGCACACATTCTACTTCTCCTCTTGGGCTTCAGTTTTTTGTAGTTTTTGACAAACTAAAGAGAAAAGCTCCCAGCAGCAGGAGGTTAACCAGCTCTCTTTATGACTCCACCTGTCTTTGTATCCAATAACATGTCAGAACAGAGCTGTCCGGTTGTTAATGATCTGACTGACTGAGGAGGAGGATGGTCGACTGGATTCAGCATTAATATCCGCTGTTTGACGTGCAGTCGGCCTTCAGACTGACACACGAGCCTCCTGACATCAGTCGTCATCAGTGCTTTTTGACAGTGTTCGGGCACACACCGATAACAGTACTTGCCCACCCCCCCGCCGTCGTTTGGCTTTTTTTTTTATAGAAATAAAACCCGTTTAGTTCATTTTGGCGTATCAGTGGGGTGTTATCAACACATAGTCGGACGACGGACGCTACAAACTGAAAGTGAAAGTGTCGGGACACAGGAGTCAGATTTCACAAACACGGGATGAGAGAGAGCTGATGGCGGAGGATTAGGGGGATACTTGAAAGCTCGGTGCGTCTCGTATAGACGCTAAAGGGTGCCTTGTGAGTCGGTATCAGACGCCCTGGGAGTGAGACCGGGCTGGGCCAGCACCTCTGTGCATCATGTCCAGATACAGTTGGTGAGCACAGGTTTTGGTCTCTGCACAGACACAGCAGTACCAGACCTGGCAACCAGACCTCAGGAAGCCTCCCTGCCGAATGACAAATAAATGTTCTAACATAAAATCTCTTCCTCAGTGTTTGAGTACAGCTGATCACATTAGGGCCCAATGAAGTCCGTATCTGCTCCGCTGCTGTTCCATCAATAAAATGCGATAAACAATTAATAAATCACATTATTATTGAGTTTCTACACATTCATTTCATTTGAATTCTTTCAGCACAAACACACACTGAGGCTGATCCATGGTCAGTGTAGCAGCCATTAATTTCACACAGACTGGTTCTGAGAGAGAGAGTGGAAGAGGCTCTGGGCTCATCCCTTGCTTCACTCTCGATCCTCCCACCTCTCTCTTTCTCTCTCTCTCTCTCTCTCTCTCTCTCTCTCTCTCTCTCTCTCTCTCTCTCTCCCCGGTGCAGTCTCAGTGATGTATGGCTGCCATCACTGAAAATAATGACTCGTCTGCCCGTAATCTTTTATTTCACTGCAAGGCCAGGGAAAAGGAGAGAGGAGGAGGAGGAGGAGAGAGGAGAAGAGAGGAAGAGAAGAACTGGAGGAAAATGAGTAAGTGGAAGAGGAGGAAGACACTGTCTTCTACCGTCTCTGGATGAGGAGGAGGAGGGAGGAGGGAGAGGGATGGGGAAGAAGAAGGGAGAGGAGAAGGGGGTGAGAAGGAGGCAGGAGGATGAGGAGCATTTGATAATAAAAAGAAAGAGGAGGAGGCGAAGGAGGCGGAGACGGAGGAGAGAGAAGGAAGAAGAGTCTTCTGTGTGTGGATGATGAGGTGGAAAGATAACTTGTCATCTATCTGGAGGGGAAGAGGAAGATAAGGTGGAGTAAGAGGATAGAGATACTGTAGCAGACTGAGTATCAGTTCAATGAGTTAAATGTTTGATGAATAAACGCTGCTGGTGTTTAACAAGCTGATCCGAGAGCAGATTTAACACTGAAAATACTGATGAACCAGTGCAGGCTGATCTCATACACCGTTGGTAGCTAAACCTATGAAAAGTAACTGACGTACTTAAGTAACGCCACTTCCGGAGTTATTTCAAGCAAACCACGATCTTTTCCTAAACCTAACTAAGTAGTTTTGTTGCCTAACCCTAACTAAGTCGATCTGTGTGCAGAAGTGCGTAGGTTTCTCCGCCCAACGGCAGTATGTGTGTGATATGTTCACGCTGTGTCGTTCTAAAGGGTTAAAATAGAGCAATGACGATCTCATCACACATGTACAAGTTGTTGAAATAAAGAATATCCTAAGCCTCAGAGACCATATTCCAAACAATCTGAGCAGCATAATAGTTTACAAAATGGATGGCTGGATTTATTTCATTTTGTAATATTTTATATTCTACTTATATACTTTACTTATACTTAACTTGTATGTAATATATGAATTTATTATGTTGAATACTCGTTTCTGATTGGTCAATCATTGCGTTCTACGGTCTGTATTTCTTTATAGCAGACCTTTGATATGTATAACAGACTGTCGCAGTACTGATGTCAGACTCAGGCCGTGTAATAAGCAGGATAATGTACAGCTAGCAGGTCATTGTTGTGAAATAAACCCCTTCATGGCGATGCGGTGATGGACCCCCTGTCTGGGTTTATTTCACAACAATGACCCGATCGATGTACATTATCCCTTACATAGTCTATATATGTATACAAATGATACTAACCAAAAATGGATTTAAAAAAAAAAAAAAGTAACTCTCACATGTATTATATATGACAAAATATTATTATAGATAATGGTACAACTATATAACTGCCACACTTCTGATAAAAAAAATGGAAGTATCTAAATATCAGTACGAGTGAGTAAAAATAAGTGACTTTGTTTTAACAATGTGGAAAAGGCATTGTTTTGTTAAAGTGCTCATTAAAAAAAGTTTTGCATTATTATCTATTATAAATGATTGTGAATGTGACCTTTGAGCTCTGTTTAATTAGCGAGAATCCGAGCGATCAGTCACTGTCATCCTCCTGTCTTCTCTTTCCAAACGGCGCTCAGCATAGTTTAAAGCTGCTACTTGTTGGACTCGTTAACATCATCTCCTTCGTTAAGGATCTCTCCGCTCGTTAAGCCTCTCCTTCCTAACGAGCCGTCTCCTGACCTTGGAGTTTTGGTTTTTGGCACGTCGGCCTAACGAGCGCGCTCAGAGCGTCCTGTCAGCATATGGAGGGGCCGGCCGGGCGTCCTGGATGAGGACTGAGACTCCACAGGAAGAGCTGGACCCACTCCAGAAGAAGACATCCCGCCAAAATAAAGAGTTTGTTGGAAGGGTTTGTCTTATTCTCTATATTATTTTCAGATTTTTATTTTTTTTGTTTTACTTTATTTCTTTATCTTGTTATGCTCTCTTATTTCCCTGCATCTTGATTTTGTTTTCTAGCAAAAAAGTGTTTTTTTATTGTCTTATTCTATATTTTATGATTGTTTATTTTGTCATTTTATGTCAAGTTTTTATGATACTTATTCTTCTTTCCTGTTTCTTCTTTTCATACCATATCATATTGATTCTTAACACCAGTATTATTACCTCATTTCATCATTATTTCACCGAAAACCTTATTGTTGAATAAAGTAATATCGTATTTCTTATTTTTATATTACTTTTATTGCTTATTGTGATTTTGTCTCTAATTTTACATGGAGACTAAAATCTCTGTATCACATTAACGTCACAGTGTGAAGATCCTCCTCTGATACTTTATCAACACAGGCAACAATACAAACTGTCAGTTCCTCCTTCAGGAATTTATTTTAGTGTTATTTTACTCTAGCATTGACAGGCTGAGTGGAGTCTGTCCATACACCGCCAGATAGTTAGGCACACACACACACACAGACACACACACACACACTCAGGGCTGTGTGTGTTGGCAGTAGCTGTGATGTTGTGGGTGATTTGGTCAGATCTGGCAGAAGTCGTGCCAACAAGGCTCAGAGCCTGCAGAGAGCGGACAGGAACTAATGACCTTCACACACACATTATACACCGACCATATGTTTCTGTGTGTGTGTGTGTGTGTGTGTGTGTGTGTGAGATTAGGGACTGTGTGTCTGTTTGTCGTGTGTTCACTTTGTCTGATTGTTTTGTTGTGCGTCTTTTTTGCTTCATCTATCATTATGATAATATTTGATATTAAACATCCAAATGAATAAACCTCTTCACAGAAATAACTGTTTGCTCTACAAGAAGAAGAAAAACACAGAAGAAGAAAAAGAACAATGGAAACCTGGGCTACAATGCACAAAAACAGTGACCTTTAACAACAAAATCCTGATTATTAAAACCCAGAATCATTTTCATCTTCAGTGTTTATGTTCAGGTGGGGATCCCAAATTCGGGGGAAATGTGTCTACAATGAATATTTTTATAGGATGGATCAGATTATGTTGTTTAGTGTTTGTAGACAGTGCTAATTCAACTCTGATCACCTTGGAAGCCATCATGGGTATACTGTATGTTGCATTGAACTGTAAAGTATTATACTCTATAGTATATATTGCACAGTATGAGCTAAGTGGACAAAATACTATGAACGCCTGTGCAGTACCAGCCCGTTCTCATTCTCAGGGCGTCAAATACCGACGCTTTGTCACGATCGTTGGACCGCCGCACAAGGCACCCTTTAGCGTAAGTAGGAGACGCACCGGGATTTCCATTAACTGCAATAGTGTCACGACCCCTGCCAACTCTTACTTTATCCATCTGTTCTTTTTTCATGCCTCATCACTAACCTCTCATGTCATGTCAGAGCCTGCCCCGCCCTCCTGCTTGCAATCACCCCATTCCCTTCACCTGGGTTACTCTGGCCACCTCCTCACCTGCAGCTTGTTCACTAATCAGTTTCCCATGATTGGTGAAACACACAGACAGCACTGCTGCTTCAACTGAACCATTTCATTCATAAAACAAGGAAGTACTTGAGTATCGATTGAGGACGAGTGGAGAACGTTTCTCTTTGTTTGATAACATTAAAAGTAAAGTTAGGCTCTGCTGTCGGACTCCCGACTCATCATAAAAGATGGAGAGAAAAAGAGAGAGATTGTGCGAGCGGTAGAAGAAAGAGAGACGTAGCGCGGCGGTGCTGTGAATGAGAGAAAGAAAAGTTATTTTCTCATTATTTCACTGTGTTAACGTTCTAAAGCACAAATAACCATCAAACACTCAACAGATGATTTACTGTGGAGACAGACGCTCTTAGTTTCATTTTCCTCTGCTGCATTTCATTCATTACATCCAACATGAATCACATATTCAGCAGTAAATATCGTCACAGTGAGACAAAACCTAACGTTTTTTTTTTTTAGACAGACAGACACGCTGAACTGCAGGCTGCAGAGTGTGTTTACCGCTGTGACCACCAGCAGCCTCGTCTCATGTCATGTTGCTTTTTCATACGTCAGCAGACTAATTTGTCTAATCTTCACAGGTCTTTAGACCGCGGTGGAAACGCAGACAACAGTGGACTGAAGCAACCTTTTAGTTCCTGGAAAAGTAGTTTCAGGGACTAAAAGTCCTGGGAACTTTTGGTGGAAACCCAGTTAATGTAAACCCATCCGCGGCAACAGTAAACGTACAGGGAAAGTGCTGTGGTGATGTAGTTTAAAGAACAGAACAGATCGATACAACAATACCACCGACTGTAATGTCCCCATTCCAATGCAAGATGATAGCATTTGAAGCTTCGGGTGGCGCTAACAGGCATGCTAATAGTCACTACTATCAGATGAGATCTGATTTGCTTTATTGGTGGATTGGTCTTTATGGCAGCAGTTACATTTCCAGAGACTCGGTTTTTAAGCCCCCAATGCATGTAAAATTTTAGTCTGTAGCTGACGACATTCATGACTGATAGCAACCCACCTCACCCCCCCAAAAAAATAATATGCAACAACGCTTAAAAAAGATAAATCAGTGCCCTGCATTTACAAACATTCCCCGAGCTGCACACTGTTTGAACTGACAAGTCAACTTACTTTGAAACAGAAACTGTTGTCTTAGATCTCAACGCTCTCGACAGCTGTATGTGTGTGTGTGTGTGTGTGTGTGTGTGTGTGTGTGTGTGTGTGTGTTCATCTTTGTGTATTTTTGTGCTTCTCTCTCTCTCCCTCTCTGTGATCAATACATCTTGTCAGCTAGTGGTTGATAGATTATTGATTGTAATCAGCCTGTCCTCTGTGTGTGCAGACAGCCTCTAATTTCTCTGTCAATCTGCTCAACCGCTCATCACAGACACACACACGCATGCACGCACACACACACACCTACACACAGTATTCACTCCCCAAAGATGTACTATGTTTATATACAGTATATAGTATAGTATTAGTCTCCCCAAAACATCTTCTCACATCTTCCTAAAACCTCAAATCATCCTTTGATATGCCTTAAAACATCTGGAATTATACTTTGAATTAATTTCTCCTGAAAATCTCCCTTGAAAAAATCCTGAAATATGATTTAAACCCTGTAATCTCCCTGAAACTTTCCACAAATCTCCTTTAAATCTCCCTAAAACATCTTTAAAACTGGATATTCCCCTTAAAATGTCCTGTAATATCATTAAATCTCTTTGATGCATCATCAAATCCTTGTGAAACGTTACTCAAATCCTCCTGAGATATTTTAAGATGTCTTTGAAACATGCCAAACAACACCCTGAAATATCTGAACTCTCTTATAATATCCATCATCAGTGGAGCTAATTACAACGGGATGCTGAATAAGACGTTTTTAGGCGACCAAAAAGGTTCTAATTAACTACTGTACCATGCCGTGTTAGCGACCTGTCAATCACAAGGTAGCCCCGCCCTAGAGCATCCCCTGCTTCATGGTCTATTTGACTCTAAATGGGACCATAATTTACTTAATGAACATCATGCTGTATTGAAGAAGACTTGAAACTAGCGATTGAGACCATAAACTCATGTTTACAATATTTACTGAGGTAATAAATTAAGTGAGAAGTAGGGTCATTTTCTCATAGACTTCTATACAATCTGACTTCTTTTTGCAACCAGAGGAGTCGCCCCCTGCTGGCTATTAGAAAGAATGCAAGTATAAGGCACTTCCATATTGGCTTCACTTTTCAGAAACAGAGGTTGCAGCCTGCCTAATATCCTTGAAATTCCAGGAGAAATCCCTTGAAACTCCACTCCCTGTCTTCAGATATCTCCAAAACATCTTGAAATCTCTCTGAAAGATCTTGCAAGGCCGGGATATTGAACCTGACAAATCTAAGTCTCCTTAAATCAGTCCCCTCTGCTGTGAGCTATGGCCAAACTATCTGCCATTTTATAAACACACATCTATCAGATGCATTGATGATGAAATATTCTGAAATCAGCCATGATCGGTGAACACCATCAGCTTCTCTCAGAGCTGAAACCTCCAACATGGCCGCCAGAGGAGGAGGGGGGGTGTGGGTGTGGGTGGGGGGTTCCTTCACCTCCAAGCCCTTTAATAGACAGGCTGCTTTAATTCTCAGTCTCTCTAGAATCCATTAAAGTCAATCTGTGATATCCATTACCATCTCATCAACACTCTGCATTTACATAAACACGCATAATTAAGCAGAGCAGCGGAGAGGAATCAGAAGCTCTGATTACAGACGCAACGTTTGTTTATTTATTTATTTATTTACCACTTTAGCCAATCAGAACGCACTTTACAATCAGAGGTTTCAGCGTTTGACGACTGAACTACGCGCACACACACACACACACACACACACACACACACACACACACACACACACACACACACACACACACACACACACACACACACACACGCACACACACACACACACACACACACACACACACAAACACACACACACCTACACACACACACACCTATTTCCATTTCATCACTCTCTCTCTCTCTCTTTCTGGATATTCAATCTTCATTTGTTGCTGCCATTGATGTGTGGAGAGAGAGAATGAGCTACAGAAGCAGTGTGTGTGTGTGTGTGTGTGTGTGTGTGTGTGTGTGTATGTGTGTGTGTGTTGATGTGCATGTGTGTGTTCTGAATATCAATGCTCCCTCTGGTTGACTGCTCTTTTCCATTTAACCGCTTTCATCTTCTGCTTCCCGCATACTCAACAGACGGACTGCAGACTGAAATATATATTTCACCTGGAACAAAATTTCAATGCAACCTGACCCGTACCGCAAGTGAGGGACACACCCCCGCTGTGCCACCTCGCCTGTTAGCTTTGCTGCTAGCTGCTATTAGCACGCTTATTGTTGGAGGTAGGAAATCAGGTTCCAAATCAAAGTACCCAAGGAATCACTTTCATATTGGACACTTTGACATGCACATTTTGAACGTCAAAATCATCAAATCAAGCCTCCAAAAGAATAATTGTAAAATCAATGACTCAACAAGAGGCAGCTAGGGCTGCAACCAACAATTACTTTCATTATCGAGAAATCGTTTTCTCGATTACAGTTTTTCTCATTTGCTTTGGTTCGCAACAACGACTGTCCACAACAGATTTGTTTTTTCGCACGTGTGCAAAAGAGTAAATACAGTTGTCTACAATTTGCACAATGACCACTTGCTCACGTCTTGCTGATCAAAACTGATGCAAAATGATCCATTCAATTATCAAAATCTGTCAAACATACATGTATATTCCTAATATCTATGACATGGTGTTACATTCTCTGAGGAGGTACAATTTCATTTTGCAGCAAATTTTCTGTTTCCTGTATATGACTCACCGACCCGGAAGGTGTATAAATACCACGACATTACAAGGAGACATTCCGCCTGTCATGAGTATGCATTTAAGCATTTTCGCATGACATTTGTACGCCATGCAAATGTCCGCAGTTTAGGCAAGAAAACCACTAACTTAGGTTCAGGCAAGAAAACCGCTTAGTTAGGGTAAGGGAAAACATCATGGTTGGACTTAAAATTAGTAAGTAAATTAAGTAAAACACGTATGGAAACAACTACAGAACACATGTCATTGACGTCAACAAAAAGCACGAGACAAACGTCACTAACGTAACTTACAAAACAAAACACCGGTCAAGAACGGTCTCGAACACGGGTCTCCTGGTTAAAAGTGTTTAAAAGTTTGTTGGACACATCGAAGTGTTGATTTGGTGCAAAGATAAGAACTTCAAAGTTTTATTTGTGATGTGAAAACTATGAGTCATCCACGCACTGATCTCCTTAAGACAAAGATGTAAAGCTAGGTTTGAAAGACACAAATACATGCAATGCTGATGATAGATGGATGGATAGATAGATAGATAGATAGATAGATAGATAGATAGATAGATAGATAGATAGATAGATAGATAAATAGATAGATAGATAGATAGATAGATAGATAGATAGATAGATAGATAGATTTCTCTGTTTGCCCTTGAAACCGACAGACAAAAAAGTCACACTGCAAAAATAAATAAAAGACTCTCCTCCCCCTCCTTATTTCGTTCTCCTCTGCTGTATTAATTAACATTCCAGGACGTTCTTCCTTGTCACATCCAGTCTGATTGATGCGTTAAATCGCATTGTCTCTGTGTTATGTACCTATGTGTGTGTGGGTGTGTGTGTTTCACCAGGAGACACCCTGACTTTCATGTCATACATTAGCATTAGCGTCGACAGCAGAATCACCATTAGCATCTGCACAAATATTAGCATCTGCTCTATGACTTCAGCTCAGTGCCCTTGAGATGAGCCTCCTTCATTCACATCTGCATCTCTTTATACTCACTGTGAAGCTGGAGGAATGGAGTGTAACACAAGTATATCAAAATGATATTTTAGCTCATTATTACGTCCAAAATTAGATTTCCCCCCGCATGCCTCCATTATTAATAGAGATGTTAGTGCTGAAAGGAGATCAAGGTGAATTAAGACTCCACTAAGGATGGCGATGTCGGTCTGTCGGCTGGTCAGTTGGTCCACCACTTTGGTTCAGATTGAAATATCTCAACAACTATTGGACGAATGCCATGAATTTTCGTACAAATATCAACCAGAGGGTGAATTCTAATGACTTTGGTGATCCCCTGACTTTTCTACTAAATCCACCATGACGTCCACATTTATGGTTTTTAGTTAAGTGCTTCTTCGACAACTATTGGATGGATTGCCATGAAATTTGGTTCAGATGTTCATGTCCCCCTCAGGAGGAATTGTAATAACTTTAGTGATCTCTTCACTTTCCACTCTAGCACCATCATCAAGTCAAAATTTTTAATCTAATTTGAACTTTGGTTTATGATCAGGTACCTGCAAAACCAATAATACTACCATCAGCCTCAGCTTTTCAGAAGTGGAGGTTGACGCCTGAAATGTAATGTACTGAAGGCCATGCCCACTGTGGGCACATGGCCACGCCCACCCCAACTCCCCTGTCCCGAACTTCACCCATTCTCATCTGGTCATCTTTACTGTGCCTTTGTTTTGAAGGACGGCGAACAGACAGAGAGAGAATATAACAAGTAAAAGCAGACAAACAGCATCTCCATGTCCTTCTCTGTCTTATTGACTCTCTTCACCTTTTTTCCCTCTGATTGTTCTCACAGTTGTGATATTAAAATGATTTGTATGGACTGTAAACAAAGCGCTGTGATTTGTTATTCACTGCTGGTTTGTCCTCGCTGAAGCTTTTAGTGTTTTATTGAGTGGAAATGGTACAAACATTGTTTCTACGGTTCCTTTGGGGAGAAATAAAACCCTTCAGCCGGCGGTGGAGAAATTTTATGTTTTCTGTTCTGCTGCTCACTTTTACACTTCTGGGGCTTTTTCTCTACCGGTAGCTTTAACTGCCCTGATCTGTCTCTCTGCAGCTCCGTTCAAGGTAAATCGGGATAAATGAGCGCCAGCCGTACCTTTAAAATCTGCGGGCCGTCCCAGGTGATAAATTAAACATGCCGCTCTGTTTGAATTCTAATCGGAGCTGTTGGACGCACAGTCTCAGAGGTCGAATGAAGTCTGTTCGTGGTTGGATGTGAGTCTAAGGCGGATGAAACAACTACAAATTCTAAATAAAATGGGGAACGCAGAAACTTGGCTAATCTCAGAGGAGAATTCATACTTATTGGTTTAAATATAAAAGGTATTGGATAAAATACTCCTCGTTCTGAGTAAAAATGCATCCTGAAGTTGAAGCTAATAAGAGGCTGAGTTTGACAAATCTTTGAGTTCAGCTGAACACGTCTTGTTTCTCCTGTTGGTGCTTCTCTGATGCTCAGCTGCCTCATTAACTGTTGCCCTGGTACGACATGGAGCTCCTTGCTGGGTTTCAAACACAGGCCATAAAACACACATCAGGAGACACACATCATCACGCCTCATAAAACACTCTGACTGACTGTGTCGGTGCTCTCTGACTGTCCTCCAAACTGCACAGATACTTAAACTGAACAGTGTAACCATGGCTGGGTTTGACTCCGAATGTGTACTGACACAGCTGGCACGATGCATCTGTGTACATTATGTAGCGACTAAAGGTAAACTGGTTCTTCCTCAGAGGAAAATATACATTTTTGCTTTATCTTTATTACATTTTTTTTTTATCAAATTTTTTTTTGTTATGGTCACCACGAAATCAATGTAATCCACATAATTGTGAACCGGGAAGTATAGAGAACGGCGAATGTCGCGTATGGAGGAGGTCGGGGTGGATGGGAGGGTCAAAAATCACAGGACTCTGGAAGTCAAAGTTGATTTATTTGTCACGTAACTTCCGTACTTAAGTTACAGCACTTCCTGAATTATTTTAACCCAAACCGCGATCTTTTCCTAAACCTAACTAAGTAGTTTGTTGCCTAATACTAACCAAGTCGATCTATTTCTAAACCTAACCTAACCTAAAGTACTTTTATTTTGAAAAGACTGGAGTGGAAATTGACACGTGCGTCACGTGTTGCTGGACATTCATAGGAAAACGCACAAAAAATATGTTGTTGAAAGTCGTGCTTAGCGTCACGAAAAAAAAGGGGAATTCATGTCTATGTACACGAATCAAATAGATTAAATTTCGTGACTATTTCACAAACTACAGTAAGACTGAGTTGGCCTCATACAGATACTAAAGGGTGCCTCGGTGCGTGAGAATGCATTGGCAAAAGTGAAAGCTTTCAATAGCAAAAACAATATGTATAATCCAAACATGTATAATTCAAAAAGACTAACAACGAGGCAGCCTCCTTCCTCCAATAACTGCCGTCTGATGAGCTTCTTACATTATAATGGTAGGAGGCCTTTGTTATAACTATCTCAAACAGAGCAAAAATAATTCAGAATCATGTAACAATTGTTGTTGTATATAAATATTTATAAGAGTCAGATATGCAGTAAATTACGAATTTCATCCAACAATTTGGTTACTTCTTCTGCTGCTCAGGTCATTGTGAGTTATTTCTGGGTTTCACTTATGTTTAAGTATAGGTCCAGATTTTTCTCTTCATACAACACATACATGCCATATGAAAGAGTAATTGCTCGCTCTAATCATTCCTCTTGTGAAGGATCCCTTCCTATAGCTCAGACCAGAGTTCATTAAAAGCCTTTGTTGGAGAGAAAGTGAAAGGATTAAGAGAACAAAAGGGAGGCTGAACACCTGACGCACACACACAGCTTCAGTAAGTGCTCCTCCATATGAAGCAGTCTAATGTGTGTGTGTGTGTGTGTGTGTGTGTGTGTGTGTGTGTGTGTGCGTGTGCACTGAATCAGTGTCTGACAGTTCCAATCAAGTCCAATTGAAAATGCAATAGTTTTCACTGTGGAAATAGCATCAAAACACGGAAACCGCAAACTGCTTTGTGATGTTTCTTAGTTTGCGACACCTCCATTAAGTGTCTTTTTCCTCTACGCAGGTAATGTGTACGACCTACAGTAAAATATAGAAAGTGCAACAAAACAAAAATTGTCTTTCTTTCGATTAACTATTGTTTGTCCCTTTCGCTCCTTCCCTCTAGAGGATATTAAACCAACAGAATGAATGAAACAAACAAGCAGCTGTAGCCTGAGGCTTCTCTCTCACACACACACATGGTCCAGTCTTTTCCTTAGTCTGTCTCAACAGTCCTCTGTCCTCCGGAGGGTTTTTCTCCTAACGCAAAACTACTTAATGAAGCAACATTCCCTGTGACTTTACTTGTTTTATTTCTAATCAGAAGAAAAAAGAAAACACTTAATGTAATTTTCTTCAAAGACTGAGTTTCACAGCAAAGCGGGTGAAAATCAACAGCTTGAAGGTCACATTCAGAACCACATTTAAAAATGGTTAAATTCATAAAATGAAAAAAAAAACTGCATCAAATTACAAAATAAACTGAATATTAGAAGTAAAATCATCTATTCAATAATTCACTTAAATAAAAGTAAATCAGTGTTTTTTGTAAAGACACTTTTTTGGTAAAGCATTGTACTCACTGATTAATTGTAATCAATACAGGGCTATCTGTTCACTAACATGTGCAGCCATTGAGCTGTGACATTATATATAACAAGCTTTGCCTGTCAGTTGGTGCAGATGGTCAGAAAACCTCCAGAGAGTTCAGGGGGGTCGACACACTCAATGTGCCCAGGAACCGGCTGCCCTGCTGGGCTTTATGAGTTCAGAGGGCCCCCTGCTGTCCCTGGAGCTCCACCAACACAAACACCCAAAACACACACTTGCCAACAAACCGTCCTCTAAACTACTTTTTGTTTGTTGTTTTTTTTCACACTACTACCGTCTGGATGTCATCTCTTTCATAGCCAAATAATATATTCTAGTTTTGATTTATTGGAGAAAAGAAAACTATAATTTGATACTTAGTATAGTATAGTATAGTATACAATATGGTATAGTGTATTATAGTATAGTATAGTATACAGTATACAATATAGTATAGTATACAGTATAGTATAGTACAGTTTTGTATAGTATAGTTTAGTATAGTATAGTATAGTAGACATTATAGTATAGTATAGTATGGTAAAGTATAGTATAGTATAGTATAGTATAGTATAGTAGACATTATAGTATAGTATAGTATAGTATAGTATGGTAAAGTATAATATAGTATAGTATAGTATAGTATGCAGATGCTGGAGCTCTTCCAGAGGGTTCAAGGGGCCTGCTCAGTGCTCACTCAGCCCGCCCAGGCACCTGCTGCCCTGCTGGGCTTTGTCAGCCGCCCTCGCTGTCCCTGGAGCTCTACCAATACAAACACAAACACACACACACACACACACACACACACACACACACACACACACACACACAGACACACACACTTCTACTGTTTTACATCCCACTGTGTACTGGAGATCAGTCGTCCTGAAGCAACTCACTGAAGCCAAACTCCAGTTTTTATTTATTTTTGGACAAGAAGAAAATAATATAGTAGAGTACAATGTTTATTATTATAGCGTGGTATAAGAATGTGTGCAGATGGTCTGAGAACCTTCAGGGGGTTCTGGGGGTTGACCATCAGGCCCACGAGCCCCCGTCCCTGGAGCTCCTCAAACACACACACACACGCGCTGGCTGTGACTCATAATAATGCTGCTCATGCACAGAGTAAGAAATTAATCCCACACACACACAGTGAAGTCAGCAGCTTACAGCCACACACACACGCACGCACGCACGCACGCACGCACACACACACACACACACACACACACACACACACACACACACACACACACACACACACACACATACACATGCACACTGTATTTTATAAGCTTTCTTATTTAAATTTGCTAATTAAATTATAATTTACATGAGATTAAAGTCTTACGAAGGCTCAACACTGTTTAAGGACATTTTTGAGAGCTGCCACCCCGCCCCTATTGTTCTAACACAAACACACACACACACACACACACACACACACACACACACACACACACACACAAACACACACACACGAGTCTAATAAGCATCAAATCCCCCCTTCCACGCACTCACGCACACACACACACACAGACACACACACACACACACACACACACACACACATACACCGACAAACAAAGTCAAGTCAATAGTTAATCCTTCATACACACACACACACACACGCATGCACACAGGCACACACACACACACACACACACACACACACACACACACACACACACACACACACACACACACTGACAGCAATGGTGTTGGAGAGAGTGTCAGCGTTTATACAAGACTGAACAGATGTCGATTGTCCAGCTGCCTCCTTCTGCTGTGTGTGTGTGTGTGTGTGTGTTATTGTACTTCTATCTTTGCAGGGATCAGTTCGAGTTTGAGGACGTTCTGTTCAGGCCTCATCTTGACAAATGGCTGTTTGAGGGTTAAAACCTGGTTTTAGGGTAGAGGTCAGAATTAGGTTGAGGTTAAAATTAGGTCAGGAGCAGAGGATGCATTATGCCAATGAGAGCCCTCACAGATGTGTATGTGCAACCCCTGCATACAGTCTACGGCCCTTTTACACACTGAGGGTAAAAAGAAGTAAAGTAACATTTATGACATTCAAATTCATGAGTTTCTGTTCAGGTTTTGTGGGTATAATTCAGACGGGTACGTGCTTCTTCGTAGCAGATAAAGTTGGTGTTTGTGATGTAAAACAGAGAGTCTGGTTAACAGACAGCTTTGTTTTCAGATATAACGAAGCAGAACTGCAACTTATTAAAAGTTAAATGAAACGGCGGGAACCGAGCGCCGCTGCAGGCTGACGCTCCTCAGTGTGCAATCGTGCTATTTCACAACAGAGAGAAAAAAGAAAGGACTTAATTTTTACTAACAGACTAATGAGCTTTATCCTTTCAAAATAACCTTTTAATTAATTGTGATATTACATAAATTACCCAATCCTGAAGCCAGTGATCAGAGCTGGGATCTGGTTTGCTGTGATTTAGTACAGTGGTGCCTTTTTAGTGTCCTTTTATGATCTAAATGATCTTTAGTTTGGGTTTGAAGGGCCTGCACACCTACACGAGTGTTTCCTTTACTCTAGGCCGCTTAGTCCTCTGCTCAGGTTGAAGATTGGTGGAGATTTACATTATTATTAGGGCTGTCAATCGATTAAAATATTTAATTGTGATAAATCACATGATTGTCCATAGTTAATCATGATTAATTGCAAATTAATAGCAAATTTTTTATCTGTTCAAAATGTATCTTACAGGGAGATTTGTCAAGTATTTTATACTCTTATCAACATGGGAGTGGGCAAATATGCTGCTTTATGCAAATGTGTGTATATACTTATTACTGTAAATCAGTTAACAGCACAAAATAATGACAAATAGTGTCCAGAAACCCTCACAGGTACTGCATTTAGCATAAACAATATGCTCAAATCATAACATGGCAGTGTGTCAGTGTGCTGACTTGATAGATGGGCCAGAAACTAATTATTAACAATTGACAAAGTACTAACTATCTATCTAAATAATGTTTATATGTCACAGTGTGGCACTCTGTCCAGATGCCTTCAGACTTTTTGTAGACTGGAGTGAGTTGTTTTCTGTGTTTTTCCTCCTGTGTTCCCGTACTGGCTTTCTCTCCTTTGCCTATCTACACACCTGCTCTGAATCAACCTCGTTAGTTCCTCCCAACCAATCAGCTCCTTTCTTGTTCCCGGTGTTTTTCCCCAGGCAATCAGCTCCCTGCCCATCCCTCGGCCTAATCACCTCATTCCCCTCACCTGAGCTCCTCCGCCCATCTCTCCACCTGCACTTCATCCTCTCGTCAGATCAGTTTGTGTTTAAGTCCAGGGCTGCGGTCGAAAAGTCTATTTTGCTTAGTAAGGTTCCTAACGGAGTGAAATGACCCGGAAGTATCTGAGTAGCAGCCGTGATAAGAGCTGTTTGAATTCTCTAAATGCTGAGGACAGGTGCTTCAGTGCTTATTTTCTTATCTCCTTTAGCATAGGATACTGTGACACTGTGTTGTCAAATGTATTTTAACATTATGAATCTACTAAATCTACTCTCTGGAGAAGAATCACATCATTAAGACTTTTAGTAAATTAAATGTATTGTCTCATCGTACATACAGTGTAATCTCTGTCTTTTCCAAAATCAGCACTTTTATCTGAAAACTAAAGTTTCCCCCCGAGGCAACTGCTGGTTGAAATATAACAGCGAGAAAAGAAACTGTAGAGACAGAAGAACAAGAATCAAACACTTTTCTGTTCATTACTAAAGCTGCTGAGCTGTGATGTGAATGTGAACCACGTTTGGTTTTAATCTCTTTGTTCGTACAAAAAGGGAATAAATTTGATCCTGTTAGTCTGTATGAAACAAGATGCCAAAGCCCAAAAATTTAAAGTAATACTCATCAATTTAGAGGTCTTCTTGTGATCACAAGGAAGACGTGTCATGAAGATATCTGATATCATCTCCACTTTAAAATGTTGAGTGATGACATTGAAACTAGCTGCAGGATTAAAGAAGCTAACCTTCTAACATTCAAATTCATTTAACCTTTATTGGTTCAAGGAGACTTCTGATTTATCCTGTGTGTTCAAAATAGGACTGGGCAATACAAATGATGTGAAAACTGACCAATGGGAAATTAGAAACTTGGATTTACTGTTGATAAGATAAGGCGAGTACTCACACATGCTGTTGCTTTTTTAATGGTGAAAGACGTGGTGCTAATAGATAATGTCAAAAACACAATCTCACTTTGCAGCTCGCACTATTCTTGGTAATTTTTCAGGTTATGAATCTATCTGTAAGGAATTGTAAGCTCTTTTTACACATGCACTGCAGCGATGAACTTATCTAGACATCACCCAGAGGAGCTGTATGTGAGAACGCAAAAGTCTGAATCATTCGGACCGCACATTAAACAGACTTTACCCGGCCAGCTCCCTGGTGCAAAGAGACGAATTCACAACGAGGTAGTGGGCGTGTTGATAATGTTTCCATGCGGCTGGCGCGAAACCAAAAGAAAACAAACATACAAGGGTGAAGAAGAGGGTCATTTACATGAAGACGCCTACCAAAATGTGGTTTTGAGAACTGGAGAGATAACGAGATTCTGAGACTTATGTCGGTAAGGGCCGATGCCGAAATCAACGGACAAATTCAAGGAACGGCAAGACACTCGATTGTTGATTACCAAATTAAGAATCGGCGACCTTGGTGAAATCCGCGTCATGTCCTGCCTCCTGCACGCTCTACCCATGCGCCACCCTGACACAGACAATCTCATCTTGTGTGCTACATGTGCAAAATGGCAACTTCATATGAGTTCATTCGTTTCGATTATGATATATCGATATAGACTTATATCATCAAAAAATGATCTCGATAATAATTTTTGCCACAACCCCCAGCCCTAATACAGGACAATAAAAACCAACCAAGTCTCACAGGAATGCGTATAAATACCACGACGTTACACGGACATTACACGTGTCATTAGTACGCATTTTAGCCTTTTCGTATGTCATTTGTACGCCGCTTTTCACGTGTCATTTGTACGCCACGGAAACGTCCGCAGTTAGGTTTCGGCAAGAAAACCACTAACTTAGGTTCAGGCAAGAAGGGTTAGGGTTAGGGTTAGGGAAAACGTCATGGTTGGGCTTAAAATGAGTCAGTAAACTAAGTCAAACACTTACAGAAACAACGTAACACAACTACAGAAAACACATTGCAAACGTCAATAAAAAACACGACAAATGTCACGAGACAAACATCACTAACGTTACTTACAAAACAAAACACTGGTCATTAACAGTCTCGAACACGAGTCTCCTGGTTAAAAGTCTGGTCTTTGTTGGACCAATCCACCTCCCCACCTGCCCACCATAAATGGTCTTTCTTCCTTTTTATACTAAATCACTAACTCTTACTGTAGTATTTATACACGGATGTGTTTACATTGCAGTCAGTACAGGATACATGGCGTACAAATGACATGCAGAACTCAAGAAAGGCGTATTAATTGCAAGCTGAAAGCCTTGCGCATTATCGTGGTATTTATACCCCTTTTCATGTGAACGGGCTGATAAACAGTGTCACAAACGCGGGGTAAAATCAGCAGTAGGAGAAAAAACTAACATACAAAACTGCAAATAACAGATACGAATACAAATTAATTAGGAAATTAATCAGCATTTTTTTTTGATAATTGATCAAAAATATGTTCAGCTTTTTGCTTCTCAAATGTGAGAATTTGCTGATTATTTTGCCTTCTATGATTGAAAACTGAACATTTTGGACAGGGATGAGCCTTTTTCATCATTTTCTTTCTTTTCTTTAGTCGGCAGATTAATTAATAGTATGAATTATAATTATTTGCTGCAATTAAACTGATAAAAGGAAGACCATATGAATGTAAGTCAAGGGAGCAAGTTTGTTGTGACTGACAGAGAGACACCCCTCTACTCCTGCACTCACATTATTCAACTGAATAAAAAGTCAAACTGCCATGTTTAACGTTTCATTTCTATTCAAACATCCGCATTCAGATATGAGGAAATAAACTCACTCCCGTCTCTGTCGGTCAGTTTATTAGTCGATGCAGCAGCAGTGTCTTTGTTTTAATAGGAGCCCATCTGCTGTGTGTGTGTGTGTGTGTGTGTGTGTGTGTGTGTGTGTGTGTGTGTGAGTCAAAAAGCCAAAAATGACCTCCTTTTCTTCTTCAATCCCACTACATCTGCCACGACCCCTGACTGTGTGTGACTAACACTAAGTGTGTGTGTGTGTGTGTGTGTGTGTTTCGGACAGATGGGGCGATGAGTGTTGATTGTCATGGAGATGAGGGCAAACCCTTTCAACACACACACACACAGACACACGCAGGTCTGTATCCCCCCCTTCATTTCATCTCCACTCTGTCAACCGTTTGTGCTCTAAACTAGCTTGTATGCACCTCCATAGAGTTAAAAGGTCATTAAGCCGTGTGGCCCCCTCCTCAACTGTGACTAAATAGCTAAGACGATGAGGTATATTTCCTTTGTTGACCCCCATTATTACCAACAACAGCCCAGTCTCATTGCAAGGGGTGTAATAGATCCGCCTGTCCACCAGAAGAAAGCGTGTCAGTGTCACGTTTTATGTCGCAGAGACGTGAATATTACATTCCTGCATGAAGGTGCGGTGTCTTCTAGTGATGGAGGTCTGACTTCGGAGCTAGTTACGTAGCATATAAAGTGAGAAAGACCACTTATATTGGGTTGGTGGGGGGATTGCTCCAACAAACACAGGACTTTCAAGCGGGAGATCCGTGTTCGAGACCGGCGTTTTATTTTGCAAGTTACGTTAGTGACGTTTGTCACGTGTACCTCCTGTCCTCCCTTGGACCTCCACGGACTCCATTAGGGCTTTTTCATTGGCACTTTTGGCCGTGCCAAGTTAAACCATGCCGCATTGATTTGTGTTTCCATTTCTAGTTTAAACGTGCCGAGTTGTGCCGAGTTGTGGCGCACTGAGATGGACCATCTCCGGAGTCGGGCCCAAGTGCGTCCGACTCGCCTCCAGCCTCCCACTGCTTTTGCGTCATCAGATAAAGACACACCTTAAAGCTGGTAGCCCTGTTGTAATGGAGATGCAAATCCCTGCCGTGCTGGGCTGCTGCACCGAGTCAAACCGAGCCAAGCCGAGTCAAGCCGAGCCAGCACGTGTATAGAAAAGGGGCTCATATGTCTACAAGACCAGGTCAGGTCCAGGAGGCACAGGGACCTCAGTGATCTTCCGACTCAGTATAGTGTTCAACCCCATTCTGTCTGAAAAGACATTCGTGGATGTTAATTTTTCCACTTAGTAGATAGAAAAGGGTTTATTTTTAGTGTCTGACATATATGTACATATGTTACAGAGTCATTAATGTCTGCTGTAGTTAAACATACTGAACCTACAGTCTGCATGTGTGTGTGTGTGAGAGATCTGCATTGTTAAATAAATCATGAGTCATCTCATTTACGATAATGTAAAGATAATGTACATGCAGTGACTCGTATGTAAATGTATCTGTAGGAATGAGGACAAAGAAAGTGAAAGCTGAATGATATGTTCTTCTTCTATCATTAATGGGATGTTTTTCATAAATGATTGGTGGGTTAGTGCTGCAGAGGCCACTGACTTATAGAAACTTTGACTGTTTCAGCAGATTCACTCTGCTGCTGCTTCACATCAAACCCCTGAGCTAAGATAAGGCTGGACAAAATGAATATCATCAGATGTTAATCTTCATATCAGAATGTGGCAGTAGCTCACGTCATATAGACAATAGGGGTGGGAAAAAAACAGTTTCACCAATGTATGATTTTTTTTTTTTTACGATTTTGAAATCTATTGAAATCGAGAAGCTGGAACCGTGACATGTTTTCACATTAAAAATGACATCAAAATGTTTTGCCAATTTTATGTCCTATCAGTTGATTAATCGACTAACAGTATCAAGTTCATATGTTTTGTGTGCAAAAATCTGAATTTGTAAAGCAACTGGTATAAGCCATCAAATAAATGAAGTGGAGTAAAAAGTAATTTTTTTTTCTGAAATGTAGAAGTAGAAAGGGACATGAGAAGGAAATACTCAACTAAAGTACCTCAAATTTGTACTGAATTACAGTATAACTAAGTAAATACATACATTCCACCACTGCTTGTATTTAAACCCCCCCCCCAAAAAAAACAATAGAACTGACAGTAGAACTAGGTTGCAATACACTGCATGATGTTCTGTTCTGTATTTGACATCATAATGGTGAAAGTATTCATTTACAGAACCACAGAATTCCTGGCTCATACCCACACAAGCCATTTGAGAGGTAAGACATGATTTACTGCAGAGCTGATATTACTATTTTTACTTGATTTTTTTTATGTTTAATTGAACTGTATTGTGTAGAAGAAAGAGTACATTTACTCTCTCCACATTTCTCTGTCAAGTAAATTACTTTTTTTCATTAGTTATTCCAAATATCAGTACAGTAAAATGTGTTATAATGCAAATGCACTTGTTATCTTGCACAAAACAATTTCAATTTGTAAATGTTGCTTTAGTTGTTGTCTGAATTGCATGTGCATAAAAAGGACTGCATGTGTAGTGTTTCCTAGCACTTAAAGAAACTTTGCATTGACTGAAATGTTTGCAGTCCTTGCACTTGGGACTTTCTGCAGCTTTTTTAAAGAGATTATTGCGCAGACATTTTACTAAATATGACTCCTAAATCCACTTTTTAAATTGTGTGTGTGTTTTTCTGATGTCTTGTGCTAATCATAGAAAACGCTTCTTTGTTTTTTACATGTTGGGTCTCTGTAAATTATAGATAATATATACTATAATATATATACTATATAAATACGTTGAATTGAGAACTGAAATTAAATTGCTTTCATTGTTGTTCTGAGAGTCATGCTCTTTATTATTTTTATTATTCTTACTAATAGTAGACATATTGACATTACTATTTTAATTATAACTGTACTTGTGGCAGCCATAATGCTTCAATGGATATACTTTATGTGCATATGTCTTACAGACCTTAATACTTGACTTATTAATGTGTAATTAAATCATAGTCTCAAGTCTTGAGTTTTGAAGTGATATTTTTGGCAGACCTTTCACATTGTTGTTCATGATTGCAATGCCGAGTAGTGACCAGAGAAATATTTCTCTGCTAATTTTAGTTGAGTTAGAAAGTTTAATTAAGTTAGAAAGAATTTTGCTAAATGTGCTGCTTGAAAAAAAACTTCTGATTATCAGTTAAATAACTGTTGTCTGTTTGTGTCTGCAGTCTTTCCAGCGCCACACAGTCATTGAGACAATGTTCAAGTCCATCTTTGGAAATCCCAAATCCTCTGTACAACCAGGGGTTCCAGTAGAGATGCGCTCTTCTCAGAAGACGCGCAAACGAAGGGGTGAGAGCCCTTCGTCTCCTGGAGGAACCAAACCTTCAACCATCAAGAAGGAGCGAAGACCAAGGGGTGAGAGCCGTTGGTCTTTCGCAAGCATCGTCCCTTCCACCACCAGCAAGGACCAGGGACAAAGGGGTGAGAGCCCTTTGTCTTGTGGAGACGCCAAACCTTCTACCATCAAGAAGGAGCGGAGACCAAGGGGTGAGAGCCTTTGGTCTTGTGCAGACACCGACCGGGTGTACTCCCTAAGGGGTGAGAGCCCTTCGTCTTCCTCCACCGAAGACGACATGCCTTGTGCCTCAAGGGGACAGTATGGACGAAGGGGTGAGAGCCCTTCTCCATCTGCGCTCCAAAAGAGGATCTGTCAGCCACCTCCAGAAATCCTCCCTGAAGCCAGTATTGAAAGACCTCCCTCTGCTCTGGACCAAGAAATAGAGGAGGAGGACTGGGCATTCAGGAGAAGAGCCGAGGGAGTTAATTTTGCCTGGGGACTGAGCAAAAAGTCCCGAGAAGAATGGGCAAGAAAGAAAGTGGAGAAGTTGGAGAGAGCGAAGGAGAAAAACCTCCAGAAAAGAATACAGAAGGCAAGGAAGAAGGTGGTAAAAAAAGAGGAGAAGGCTCAGAGAAAAATATTGAAAAAGGAGGAGAAACAGCAACGCAAGCTGGAGAAAGAGAGACAATTACAGGCGGCAGAAGAGAAAGAAAAACAGGAGCTGGCTGGGAGAAAGAGGTGGACAATAAACAAGAGAATCTCCATTATCTGGGGACGAAAAAAGAAGGACCCAGCAATAAAGGAGAGAGAAAGACAAGAGAAGGAGGAGAGAGAGGAGAGAGAGAGACAGAGGGAGAAGGAGAAAGAGATAAGCAAGATGGAGAAGAAAGAGAGAGACAGACTGGTGAATGAGGAGATAAAAAGATGGCAGAGTGTGGCCAAAGATGAGAGAGAGAAACGGATGAGGGAGAAAATGGAGAGAAAAAGACAGAAATATACATAAATAAAATAAAAATATACATATTTTTATAAATTGTTTTTTAACAGTAAATTATTCTGGTGTACAGATGATGATCCAGTACCAGCCGACCTGCAGCCGCTATATTTCATTTACATGCCTTTTTGGTTCATGCTTCATAGTGATGTAAAATATCAACAAAAAAATATTTTACTGTATAATACCTAGGAAAGCCATCCATCCTCTGAATGCTCTAGATCTCTAGTTTGTGGTTGTAAAGTTTCATGAGGCTGTGATTATCCTAGAGGTCACCACAGGTCAGTTTATACACTGAGGTCAAGTTTCAAAAAATGGTCTCCCTACAATGAAATGGCTATTATGGGGACTAACATCATCACACATGAATACAGTTGGACTCATTGGATCCACAAGAGTCTCAGCTTTACAGTGATACCAAATTTATGTAATTCAAGACTGTTTAGGGACCCCAGTATGCAGAAATATTCAAATACACCATTTTAGAATAGGCGAAAATAACACTTTTATACTGCATGAAAAAAACTGCATGTGATTATCATAAAGTGGGCATGTCTGTAAAACTGAACCTGCCAGAGCCTCTGAAAGACAGTAAAGTCAGTCGGGATCTCCCGCCATCCCGTGGGTCTCAGATGGTTCCCGAATTTCCAGAAAGTAAGCAAAAGAAACTGCGAATGAATGCTCTTTTCCATCAACTGAGCTGAAAACAGCAATTTGCAACATGTTGGTGCAGTTCAGAGGGTTTGCTGAATCCAACTTGGAACACTCGTACTTCATGGAAAAACGTAAGGAAGTTTTAGGATAAGAAAATGATTCATGCTACCTGGGACACACTGCGGTGACATAAAACCCATGCCTCATTTTATATTGGAGATATCTCGCTCTGGACCCAAGGGTTTGACGGATTAACAGACTGTTAGCCAACATTCACTGACTTGTTGACAGATGATTGGCAGATCCTTAATTATTAATACTTGAAAGCAGAAATCAGCTCTGGCAGCGTCCCTGTCACCTGCTGCGAATGTGTCTCAAACAGAAACATGAAAGGAGCTGCTGGGTAAAACAGAGCCTGGACTGCAGCCAATCAGCTGTCAGAGTGGGAGGATGATGCCTCAGACACGGTCTGCACGCTAAACCTTGTTAGTCCGTCCAGTCTGTCAGGAGGAAAACTACCGACTGAGATATGAGTCAGAGAGGCATCGTACCTTGATAATGTAAATACTGAAAGAGTTTAATTACGTGTTAGCAGAAAATACCAGAGTTCAAATCCTCCTAATAATGTAAATAGTGAAACATTCAGAGGTTTGATTCCTTGGATTTCCTGCTGTGCATATTTAATAAGACAGTAAACTAACTTAAATCTGTGTCATTTAATGTAATTTGACTGTTTGATGAGTAGATTTTCATTGAAAACACGAGGCGTTTCCTCACTTCGCCGGCAGCTTTCTGTATCTTACCTGAGGGGAAAGAAAAAAAAACTGAAGAAATGTGATTTGAAGTCTGGGTGGAAAATTAAATGACTTGTAAAGATGAAGGTAGTTTGCTGAATACGAATGAGGGTCGCAGAGGGAGGCGTTCAGGAGCTGCAATTAAAACCAATCCAGACATTTAAAACGTCTGATTCAGAGCCAAAACTTAAGGAGGAGGAGGAGAGACGCTGCCGGCTGCCGTGCGCAACAACAACAACACGATACGTTTAAAATACACAACTATATCCACATCAATGTGACTCCATCTCCCATGTTTAAGTGCCCGAGACGGTGCCGAAGCTTCGAAGCATTCGGGTCAGCCCTACTTTTTTTTATTCCACAAAGGAGATGCAGTTGAAATCGAGCAGATCGAGCAGACGAAGTTCCACAACATCAGACTACAGGTTGTTCGGTGGTCGTCTAAAAAAGCTTTTTAAACCACAGCAGTCACAGTAATAATATCATCAGTGATAATAATGAATCATTCTGTGATGTCAGCAGCTTGTCATCCTGCAGCTGAGCCGTCACCTCTTGCTGCTGATGCAGTTTGACGTTGCTGCTGCAGGCGGAGAATTAACATCATGACCGAAAGTTACACGCAGGAAACCCACTGCTGTAGCTGCAGGACCGACTCTGTGTGTGTGTGTGTGTGTGTGTGTGTGTGTGTGTGTGTGTGTGTATGTGTGTGTGTGTGTGTGTGTGTGTGACTGTCCCTGGTTGAGCCGATGTGACATTTTTTCTGAAGTTTGTTTCAGTTGAAACAAATTGAGTCGTGAAAGTTTTCCAGGTCAGTGAAGATGTTCCGGCTTTAAACACAGCGACCAGTTTATCTGAAGGTCACGACCTCTCTGACACTGCCCGGGTCATGATGAAGAGTGACAGGGTCGAGCTGACTGACACAGTGATGTCACCTAACCTTTATGTCTCTGGGGAAGGATGACAGAGGAGACAAACTGCCGGGTTCAGAGCTTCAGTAAAGGACAATACTTCTATTTTTTTTTTACCATGTTTAACACATCAACTACAAACTTTCTATTCCTGCAGATCATTTTTCAGATCATCCACAGGTTTTTATATCGATCTCCTTCCTTCCTGTCAGCTTTCAGTTCATTTCTATGAAAATCAACCTGCAGAGACTTGAAACTGGCTTATTTATCTCTGCTTTAGTGCATAACTGCGATGAAACTAAAAGTTTAGGTAATATGTGGTCTACTGGACATCGATTTTGGAGGTCCTTGACATGTAAAAGTTTGAGATAGCTCTACTGCTGGCCGCTCACGTTGCAATGGAACAAACAATCGACTTTTACTTATTATCAATATACGTTCTTTGCCGGGCTGATACACAACAACTGGTGCGCTACCAAAACTTTCTAGGTAAATCTCACGCTCTAGTTTGACCGTTTGGATCACAGGAAGTACTGAACCAGGGATGTCTCACACCGAACCGAACGGTTTGGGACGAATGCATGGATTGTTACAGCACTAGTTCCTACTGACACTTAAGTGTAAGTGCAGAGGACGGAAACTAGACGATGGGGAACAACGGGGTAACAGTTTAGTGAAACAAACATTTAAGTGTCAGTAGTAACAGGTACGTATCTAATTGGTATCTAATTCATACAACATAATTACTGTAAATCAAAGGCTGTATCATAAAGTGGTACTAAAAGTTTTGTTTCATACGCACCTCATTCTCTCTCTCTCTCTCTAGCTGGTCATTTGCAGACTCTCTCTCTTCATGTTGGCAGTCAGGAAGTAAAATTAGAACTTCATATAACTTTGTTTGTAACATTAATGTCCACCCCTCGTCCCAATATTGACACTGGAGTCACTCGGTGCTTGTTTACTGTGTGATTGAAGAAGCACAGTTGGATTTATACACCGTGCAATATTTGGTCTGGAAACACTGTGGTCTTACGCCCCCCCCCCCCCCCCTCCAACACAAAACAACCACACACATACAAATATGCACATTAAATGTGTCCAATCAGCACGCAATATTTGTCATGTTTAACAATGAAATGTTTTTGACATAAAACCAGGTAAAACATTTGTATCTCCCTATTTAGTGGTAAAATTCTCCGTGTTCAGAAACAAAGACTACATCATGGAGATAGGAGGTTTTTATCTGACAACAGTTCTGTGTGTAAGACTGCATTTTCTGTGTTTAAGCGTGTGTGTGTGTGTGTGTGTGTGTGAGAGTGTGTGCTGTATGCAGGACGCATCGCTAATCTTTATAAGTGTCTATAAATCCAGCTGGCTGTGCTGCGGTGCCGGGTGGCGTGCTGCTGCTGGCTGGGGGAGAGGGGAGGGAGTGGTGGTGGGAGGGAGTGGTGGTGGGGGGGCGGGGTGTTCGGCGAACGTTCAGGGTTCACTGGTTCCTGGAGTCCTCGCTCCCTCGCATGATGCCATCCCTCACTCTATGAATATTTATGAGAGGAAACTGCTGCAGTTGAGGCGATTCATCTCATCTGGCGAGAGCTGCGGCGCTGCACAGGAAGTGATCGTGTCTCACGCCGCCCTGGACGTTTTCTGGATTTCAGCCAAACATGGCTGACTCCGTTTGTCATCGACTTACCTCAGCGGGGTTGATTGTTGTGTTTGTTTACGGCAAAACGGGACTCCGGGAGAATGAAAATGATATATTTTCTACTTTAAATCCAGGCGCAGCGGCACCTCTGGATACAGGTTCAGACCATAGTTCTTCTGTTCGGCTCCCCACTGCGGGGCCAACAATATGAACGATGCAGTCATATATGACAGCTGAATTAAGTGAAGATCCTTCATCAGGTGATGGAGTTTCTTCTAGTCAGAGTCTTCCGGGTTTATTTTTTTTGCATGTTGAATTAATTTCAAAAAGGACATTTTCACCATTGCTTTTGTTTTTCCTCAGTTACTTGTGTGGACCAGCTTTACCAAGAAGCTGTGGGCAAAAATCAGACGTCACAGTACCCTAGCTGAAGCTAATATCAGTTTTTATGATCAATCAGTCTGTTGAATCGTTTTTCATTCAGTCTATACAATTTCATGAAAGATAGGGCTGTCAAAGTTAAACGATAATAATGCGTTAACGCAAATTCGTTTTAACGCCCCTAATTTCTTTAATGCATTAACGCAATTTGCAATTATTAGGTTGTAGCGGGCTCAGTTTTAAAGCTAGAGTGAAGATACTGGTGTCATATGAAACGAGAGAACTTAAGGAACCATTGGTACCAATTATGTCATACTAGCTTGCAAAGGAGGCTAAATAACACTCCAAACGTTTGCTAAATTTTGGCGACGAAAAACTGCCATGGCCATTTTCAAAGGAACTCTGATCTCAAGATATGTGAATGAAAATGGGTTCTACGGGTACCCACGAGTCTCCCCTTTACAGACATGCCCACTTTATGATAATCACATGCAGTTTGGAGTTTGCCATATTATGATTTAAGCATATTTTGAACACATAAAAAATTTGTGATTAATTTGCGATTAATCGCAATTAACTATGGACAATCACACAATTAATCGTAATTAAGTATTTTAATCGATTGACAGCGATAATAAAAAAGTGAAAAAGGCCCTTCACAATTTTCAGGTGTTTTAAGGTCATTTTCATGAAGATTTCCAACTACACAGAAATATCTAAATGACAAGAAATCAGCATAATCTTCCTTTTTTTGTCAGAAAACAACAAAACTGTTAATCACAACCAACATCTGATGCTGGCAGTCTCAGTTTATCCGCTGGATAAATTCAGAAAAGTTTAGTTTTGTGTGAGAAAAAAAAACAGCAGTTTATAGTAGTGCAGATTTACAGATTGAGTTGGCTTAATGTGGCTGAGTGTGTGGCTCCAAGCTGCGGCATGAAAGTCCTGGAGATGTTCAGTGTGTGTGTGTGTGTCATGGGGTTCGGTGTACAAACAATTTTCATCCTGAGGCCAGAAAACTCTACGCCTCTGCATAAAAACCTTTTCATTTGTTCTCCACTTTTTAATCAGCTCCAAATTTCTCTGCAGACAAAAGAACAACAACACCCACGACAAAAAGCAGCAAAGCAGAAAATAAAAAAATAAAAAAAACAGCATGTAGGAATAAAATAAGTAAAAACCAATTAATGTAAAAGCCTGCAGGAGTATTAATGAGGAGGATTTAAAGGTGAGGGAGATGTAGTGCTCCTCAGGCAGGTAATGCAGGTTCCCAACATGAATAATGTATGAATGTCAGAGCAGAGCAGCTGATGTTAAATATAGACAGCAGAGAGCACAAGACGTAAATGAAACGCTAATGTTCAGAGCCGAGACAAATTATCTTTCTGTAAATTACTCACAGACTTGTCTTTTTGTTTTTTTCTTTCCCCATCCAACCATCTGAGTAATGCATACAGAGACTTAATTAAAACACACCGAGACTTTCAGGGTAAAAATGCTACAAATTCTGCTCGAAAATCATCGCTCAGTTTCTGGTTTAAAAACAGGAAATATATCACTGCTAAAAAAGGAGCTTTTTTATTTTTGAATCAAATCTGCTGGGATGAATCTCAGCTTCTTTCCTCAGATCAGAGTTTGTTTGGTCTGAATTGGAGTCCAGTTTTTGGAAAAGTCTCGGACTAAAAACTTTGAACATGCAGGAAAAGATTCAGGATCAGTTAACATGTGGAAAGTCACTGTTATGGGTTCTAAGGGACCTTTATACAGTAGAAGCTCAGGAACATTACGTACACTTTGAAGGGAAGAACCTACCCACATTTAGGGTTCCTGCTCCCGAAGCAGGACATTTTGTTGGCATTCTTAATCCTCTTCATAGCGGCAATAATCAATTAATCAATTTTATAATGGATCACACAATTACTTGTATGTGAAAGACATCGCTTGTAAGGATGTCACGAGAACCGATACTTCCGATACGACCAAGTTGATGCCAAAATTCTGAAAACGTGATGGTACTCGAGAAACTTGAATAAATCCAGTTGTTTGAAGGAGATGTTTTCACAGCAATATAAAATAGATAATAGAGAGGGAATTATGACTTGTTTAACTATAAAAAAACAGTATGCAAACAGTAATAAAAGAGCGTAGGTTGAAGTACATGGGATTTATTTATTTTTCTATCATGGTATTGTATTGGTATCAAGAATCATGTTACATTTTTGTTTTGTTTTGTTTCAATTTACAACGTTAATCACATTCAAAACATTTAAAACTGCGAACGGAATCTGGGAGAAAATACCGTATGCTTGTATGGGAATGTAATTTTGAGACAGGTTTGAGTATCTACAGTATATTCCCCTTCAAAACCCACAACTGGTCTAAAGTTCCACTGAACTCAGAGTCAGAGAAATAACTCAAACCTGTAATATGACAGTGAACACAGTATATAAATAATAACTATAGGCAACAACAGACTTTGAGCTAGTTCAAGGAGAACTGGGGAAATTTGTTTTGTTGATAAAAACCGGTATATGTGAGTATTTTGTATGTGTCATATTTGTCCTTTTCCTTTCTCACTCAGCTGTGTTTTGCTTCAGGTCACTGACTGATAAATGAAGCTCTGCTGTACTAACACACAGCTGCTTCTGTTTGAATTATTATCTCAGATTTGTAAATTACTTTCTGTCCACCACAGGAGTGAAAAAACAAATTAAACTGAGCTGAGCAGCATCTAGCACGCCGTTTTCACTCGTTCACCCTATTAATCCGGCGCTCCTGGCTGTGATTACACACACGGAGTCTTTTTCATTTGCCCGAGCGATCAACCTCCCCGACCTCAGCGACACACACTTCATCTCTTACAGGAACACCGAGCAGCAGCTCGACACCCAACAAGAAGGGTCCAAAGTGGCTATGTCTAAGTCAAGATCAACAAGTTCAGAATAAAATTCATCACGTCTCAAGTCAGATCAACAAGTCCCAAATCAAGACCAGAAAGTTCCAAATTAAGTCCCAAATCAAGACCAAAAAGTTCCAAATCACATCCCAAATCAGGACCAAAAAGTTCCAAATCAAGTCTCAAGTCAAGTCCAAAAAGTTCCAAATCAAGTCCCAAATCAAGACCAAAAAGTTCCAAATCAAGTCTCAAGTCAAGACCAAAATGTTTGCTGAATGCATCATCATTCAACCAGTCCTGCTCAATCACCTCGTCAGTCTGTGGGTGTATATGTAGGACAAACAAGATGGAGGAGAATATATATAATATATATACACAAGTAATTCTCTTCTCCATACACAATTAATAGATAGGTAGACGGATGGGTGGATGGATGGAGGTGTAAATTAACATCTCCTTGGTGTTAAAAGCCTACTGTGTCTCTAATGGATCGTCTGTGACTTTATTATTCAGCTCTGCTTATTAATGAAAAGGTTTTACTGCTTTGAGCTTTTAGCTTTAATGTGATTCTTGATTAAATTTAGCTCCTCTCGCTCCCATTCCATTGTTTGTTCTTTTTTGCAGCGTTTGGAGTTTCTTTGTTGTTGTTGGCTGAAACCTTGAAGAGGGTTGAAGACGCTTAATCAAACAAAGGTAGAAATAACATCTGTTTTTTTTCCCTTTATGAATACATCTCTTTCTCCCCACTTTCTAAAAGCAAAGCAGAGACATATTTTCACAAGAAAATCTGTAGTATTGAGATGATAGGATCATAATTTTAAGGAGAAGGGTTCATTATTTTGCGATGTTTGAAGACAGTGTGTATTAATACAAACTTGTGATCTGATAAAAAGAGTGTCCTTTTATGTCTTCATCTTAAGACAACATTGCGTTACTGTTTCATTTTATCTTAAATTAAACCTTTAGGTTATTATTTCAGAAATATGTATCTTCATGAACATATTTGTTATTTATTTAACAAAATATGATATGAAAATGATTCTGTTGGTGAACTGATAGGAGGAAGATGGTTATGAGCTATTGAACTCGATCGGCCTTCAGTCTCATAATCTATACCCTGATATCAACAGGAAGATAAGAATTATTTCCAGCAGTAGTCAACTGTGTGTGATCAGCAAACTCTTCACCAGCGGATCAATAACTTATCACTATTAGACGGACAGGGTCTCTGCTGTTCTGGACCTATCGATCAGCAGAGAGCCTTCATTTATTTCATTTAAAGGCCTGTAGGATTCAGCAGGACGAGCATGAGGCTGACACATGAGCACAAAGTTGGTGGTTTAAGTGGAGAAGATATGCTACTGCTGAAGGGTCCAGCAGAGCAAGGCATCAAACCCCGGGAAGCTGCGTAAAAAAATGTAATAATGAGATTAGATGATAAAATAAATTAATTAGGCGAAACGAGCTGAAACAAGACAAGCTGAGATTAGATTGATCGACATGAGAAAAGAAAATGAGACGAGATTAGATGAGACGAAACAAGACCAGAGTAGAAAATACAAATTACAATGGCTGTAGTATACAATATGATGCCTAAGATCCATTCAATAGATATATAGAATATTAAATGTAGAACAAGTTTTCATGTAATATTCCGACCAAAGAGTCGGCAGTAGACCGGAATTGAGCCGAATGTACACACATAGAAACAGAGATCTTCTGAATGGTACACAGTGAAAACAAATCCTCTGGATAACGACAAAAGCTTCAAAGATAAATCTGCTCATTCTTAATACTAACACAGTGCTGATTCCTACAGCATGACCACACCCCCTAAATAGGCTACACACACACACACACACACACACACACACATATTCACCCAGAGAGGCCGACAGAGACAGAGGATGAACGGGAAGGATGGAAGCACTCAGGGACAAAAACAACAGATAAACAGCAAGAGGATTGTGAACGTCACAAAAAAACAAACTCATAAACGCTGAATTTATTAGAGCTGCTGGTTCTTTAAAGGTAGAGCAAGCCCTCTGTACGCCCGAGGCCCCGTGAAACCATGAAACCTGCCATCAAAAACAGTAACAATAATGTGTAACATTAACAATAATGTGTGTCGTAAGTACATGAGCAGCAACCTGAGGATGACACTGTGTTTCTTTATGGCTTTAAAGCTGTTATTGGGCCAAGCTATGGTTGGCAATGTCAGTCATCGGTCAGCCGGTCCACCATTTTGGTTCAAACTAGCTGCACGATATTGGAAAAAGCTGACACTGCAATTTTTTTTTCTGTGATTTATTTTGCGATATGAAAAAATACAGGAATTTTCACTCTAAATTCTGGCATTTGTGATTTTTTGTGAAAATTCTTGATTACTATTGGATGGATTTGTATTAAATTTGGTACACACATTCACGTTCAACTCAGGACAAATTTTGATAACTTCTGTGATCCCAAATAAAGTAGTTTGTCCAATACTTTGGTTTATGACCAGATACCTGCAAAATTAAAAGCATTCCCATCAGCCTCAGCTGTACTTTGTGTTTATTCCTAATTAGCAAATGTTAGCATGCTAACACGTTAACCTAAGGTGGTGAACATGGTAAACATTATACTTGCTAAACATCATGTTAGCATTGTCATTGTGAGCATGCTAGCATGCTGATGTAAGCATGGCTGTAGAGTAGAGTGGAGGCATCTCAACTACTATTGCTCAGATCAATTTGAAATTTGTAATGGATATTAATCATCCCCAGCACAGCAGCATTTTACCCATCATGCTCTGGGCTACGTGTGACTCTGTGAAGTCAAAGAAGGGTATAGAAAGCTGGTTTCCTCAGAGTGTGTGACAGTTTTAAATGTGAAGACGAGACGATGCTGCAGAAGAGACTCGGCTCCGTCAGGTTCACCGGCCTCATGTCGAGTTTAATGATGAATCATGGAGGTTAAAGCTCATCGGGAATAATCTAATAACCTAATCTAATAATAATAATAAGCCAGAAGGAAAACAAAGATGATGCATTCACCTGTGGTTCACTTCCTCAAACACTCCATCCATCTTCATTTGTGAGGAGGCTGCAACATCCCGGCAGCAGAAGGAACTACAGAGTTTTAAACAATTTTTCACAATAAGCTGACCTTCTGGGCATCTCTCAGCTACTTTCCTCTCGACATCTTTGCTTCTCAAGAGGTGAGACTCATTCATTTCAATAATGAAGGGAATTAGACTTTCACTTCCAGTTGTGAAATGACCCCGCCTTGTTCGTTTCATGCATGAGTACAATCTGATTTAACCTGCAATATCACAAGGTTCTCCCACCAATTTCCAGTCAAGGATATAATGGTTGTCATTATCCTTGTTCCTATAAATGCAGGTGAACTGATACCAGCAGCAGAGAAGGAGGGATGCTGATAGGTTGCAATGAGTGCAAGGCTGATGTGTGTGCATCTATTACTGTGCTGTAATTCCTCATTACTTATTGGCCAACATATACACCGATATATCTGCCATCAGCTAATATGAGCCTCTTATAGCTCTAGCTATAGTGGCACAAGAAGCCAAAATGGCTCGACTGCCAAAAGATAAAGTACCCGGATCATTCGGCGATTGTCTGCCTCCATTGGGCCCATAGTGCAGGCGCAGTAGCGTTTCCTTTAACCCCGCCTCCCAGCCCTCGCTCCAGCCTCGGTCTGGGTCTCATTCACATGAACGGAGGAAGGAAAGTAACTCTGGATTTGGCTATTAGTGCATTTTACAACTTTTACGACAAAATGATTTAAATAAGGGCTATTCAAGTGTTCCAACTGGGAAGTTGATTCACCTGAAAAAAAAAATTCCGCTGAGTTACAGACGTCTCTTTCCCAATTTAAGTCTATGGGAAAAAGTCATATGTGTCATATTGTTATTGTAATTTGAGACTAGATATCGTCTTAGATTTTGAATATCATAATATGGTAAGTCTTTTCCTGGTTTTACAGTAAAGTGATGTAATTTTCTGAATTTACCAGACTGTTCTAACTGTTCTATTATTTCCCTCTACCCACTTAGTCATTATATCCACGTTACTGATGATTATTTATCAAAAATCTCATTGTGCAAATATTTTGTAAAACCAGTGGTCAACCCTACAGCATCGTCGCAATATCGATATCGAGGTATTTGGTCAAAAAATATCGTGATATTTGATTTTCTCCATATCGCCCAGCCCTATTGTGAAGACCTCCAGTGTGAGGACAATGATTAGGTTAATGGTTGATGACAATTATGTGTCAGCTCCTGCAGTTTATGCTCACCACTCTGCTCATTCTGTTTCCTGTCCCAGCTGCTTTTCACCATAGTAACTGTCAGTTAGTGAGCTAACAGGATAATAAGTTCACTGTTTATTCACACAACATATTTGTACCATCGACTCCTGTCTCATAACTATCTGTAAATAACTCTGTGGAGCGGCTTGTACTCTGGCAGAGGAGGGTTACACAAAAGTGGATGGTGCAACACACTAATTTTCAACTCCATTTCAAACTCGCCGTACCCTCAAAGTTCGGCACTGTCATGATGGCTTCCTCTTGGTCAATGGCGTGAATTTGCATGTGAAAGTTCACCAAAGTTAAACTCAATCGGAATCAATTGATTTCGCCATTGAAATGCAGGTGTGACCAGGCCTTTGGGCTTGGTGTCCACGTGATCGTGTGCCACGGTGAACCAACAGCCTGCAGGTTTTCATTCCAACCGAAGACTCTACCCGCTGATTAACTGTCCCTCAGGTAAAGTCGAGGAACTCATCTGTGAAATAACCTGCAGACTGTTGGCTCTCTGCTTTAAACAGACAGAGCACCTGAACACACCTGTGAAAGTGAGCAGGATCTGCTTCTGTAAAAAGAATTATGTCTGCTGTTCGGTGAGATTTCTGAATCGGATGTGTGAAAGTTGCCTGAATGAGGCGGGAGGAGCAGTGAGTGAGTGCATTATAGCGTCCACACAGATGAATGCTGGGTCTGAGTAAAATATTCAGCAGAGGATTTTACAGCCGAGCCGCTGAAGAAATATAAACCACACACTGTATACACACTGAGTGAGGACGGCTAGGCTGATCCAGCAGCTACAGTGTGTGTGTGTGTGTGTGTGTGTGCGCTCTCCTACCACCAATTAGCTTAATTAAAGTGTTTGGACATAATTTATTGACAGCAGGAGACTCACGCAGAGAGAGAGAGAGAGAGGGAGGGAGGGAGAGAGAGAGTCAGCCCAGCAGCTCCCACGTCTGTTTGTGTAATAACCAAAATCATAAAGCAAAACAACAAACATTAAGCGATTCTTAAACAGTGCTTTGGGATATTTAAAGTGGACTGAACCATTTATTCATTTAAGAAAAGAGTGTGTGTGTGTGTGTGTGTGTGTGTGTGTGTGTGTGTGTGTGTGTGTGTGTGTGTGTGTGTGTGTGTTAGGGCTGTCAAAGTTAATGCAAATTTGTTTTAACGCCACTAATTTCTGTAATGCATTAAAGCAACTTGTGATTTTTAGATTGTAGTGGGCTCAATTTTAAGGTTAGTGTGACGATAATATGGCATCATATGAAAACTAGAAAACCTAAGGAATCCATTGGTAGCAACCATGTCATACTAGTTTGTCGTGCAGGAGGCTAAATAACGCTCCAAACGTACGCTACAGTTTGGCAAGATATGTGAATGAAAATGGGTTCTATGGGTACCCACGAGTCTCCCCTTTACAGACATGCCCACTTTATGATAATCACATGCAGTTTGGGGCAAGTCATAGTCAAGTCAGCACACTGACACACTGCCATGTTATGATTTGAGCATATTATTTTATACTAAATGCAGTACCTGTGAGGGTTTCTGGACAATAGTTGTCAATGTTTTGTGTTGTTAATTGATTTCCAATAATATATATATACATACATTTGCATAAAGCAAGCATATTTGCAGCAGCAGCTGTCCCCAAACCAGTAAAAACATGTTAAATCTCAACACAACCCCAATAAAACCAGTACAACTATTAAAAAACAAAACCTGGTAAAGAAAAAGTGAATTCTTTAATAATCTAGGACAATGTTGCTCCTTCATGTACAGCATGCAACATCATCCACTGATCTTCAACATCATTGTACAGTGTATATTCAATATAAGATCATGGCCCTGCTTTTATACTTGTTATTTTATTGATTCGGCTTTTCGGTAGTATTTTGTTCTTAGCGTTTTCTGTTCCTTTGTGATTTGACTGGAGAGTCACCTCCCTTTGGGATTAATAAAGTACTCTTATCTGTCTGAAATCTGCAGCCTAAACCTCATCAATCCTAGTCAGTTTAAGAGAAGCTGAAGGTAAAACAGCAGCAAAACCCAGTAAGATTCACTAATTTGTGTTCAAACCAGCAGCCTAGCAAATGATCAAAGCAGGTTTAATATGGTTAATACATTAAAAGGCTGAACAAAGCTGGTGAAAGCCATGTCAGACAAACCAAACGTCATCATTCTGGGAGCAATTTAAGGCAGCAAGAAATCCTGAAACATTCAGTGGGTTTGACCCAGCATCCTAAACCTGATCTGTCTCTGTAAACCCTTCCAGTCTGGGAGAAACTGAGGGTAACACAGAAGCAAAAACCCAAAAGATTCACTAAAACCTGCTTAAAGCAGCCGTCTAACACATGGTAATGTTCACAGAAGTAAAATCTGGCACAGCCTCATGAAAGATATGCAAAATGTGGTTAAAAACCACCACAAATTGGTTAGACCCAACACACTAAGCCAGAACAGCACCGATAAAACCAATAAAACCTGCAGCTGCCTGCATGACCAGTCTGCTGAATCCAGTAAAATCCATTTAAAACCATGATCAGACTAGCAGGAATCAGGTGAAACCCAGTAAATCCCCATGAAAACCCCCAAAATCCAAATCAAAACCTGCTAAAACCCAGTCAGACCAGAGCCTAAAACTGATCGGTCCCATTGGATTTGATATTGTAGGTGGTTGTGGAAGGTGAAACAGCAGCAAAATCCTGTAAAATGCACTAAAACCTGCTCAAAGCAGCAGCCTAACACATGATCAGAGCCACTGAAGCCCAGTGAAATCCATTTAAACCCAGTCAAACCCTGCAGCCTGCAGCCTGATCACACACAGCAGAGCCTCTAAAACCAGGCTCAACCTGGCCAGACCCGAATCCTCCCGGGTTATTAGAGTCCAGGTTTTAAACAGCAGCCGACGGCGAGACGCAACAAATGTGTCAATTCTCGTTTGGTCTGCGGCAACCGGCGCAACCACGCACACGCACACACACACTGCGGGATGGAGGCAAATCACGCATATATTTCTCTCTACTCACCGTGCGCTGTGGTGTGAGCAGCCAGCAGCCAGCAGAGCAGCAGCAGGTAGAATCCTCCTGTCCTCCCCCTCCTCCGCACCATCACCTTCCAAACATCACCAATACATCCAACCAAACCCAGCTCCATGCTGCCCTGCTCCAGTCCCGATGCGCCCGAGGAACCACTGGAACAAGCACCCGCAAATCCTGCTGCTGTTTGATTGATTGATTTTTTTAAATCCTCCAGAATCCAACAGTCAATTAAAAAATCAAAATAAGAAAAAAAAGAAAAACACCACAGGATGGTGAGTCAGGAGGATGAGGATGAGGAGGAGGAGGAGGAGAGAGAGAGGGGTAAAACAACCTCTCTTCTCCCCAAAATAACCCTCCCTGATCGGGCTTGGATCCCAAAAAGAAAAAAAAAGAAAATTAAAATCCCAAATAGACACACACACGCGGTTAGTTTCCTTCTTTTCGGGATGAGAAATAAGTTCCAGTAACTATGAAGGCAGAGTCTCCATCACTCCTGTCGGTGCGGCTGATTCCCATTCACACAGATGCAAAGGAGGGTTAAAATCCACGCTGCCTTCCTGGAGGTCTGCTCCGTCTGCCGGGGAGGACGGATGGAGAGGGTCGGAAGAGGAGGAGGAGGAGGAGGAGGAGTGTGCAGGGAGAGAGTCGAACCCACTCTCTCTCTCTCTCTTCTCCATAGGTCTATACAGCTGGAGAGAGAGAGGGGAGGTAGAGAGACCTAGGCAGAGTAGAGAGCTATTGATCTACAGAGGATGGAGGTAAAGCCCGGACCTGGAGGTAAAGTCCGGGACCTGGAGCCGAGCAGGAGGGGAGCGGGGTCGAGTAGAAGCTGGAGCCCGGCAGAGGAGGCAGAGCAGCGGGGAGAGATTAGCTGAACTCTCCTGCCCTCTCTGGTCACACCTGGAACTCTAACACTTCAATTACAGCTGATGAGAAAACATCAATTCATCAGAATAATCTCTGTTAAGTAGTGTTCAGAATTTATTTATTGTAGCCAATAATAAATAAGAATAAGATGAGAATGTATGGAAATAAAATAAAATAAATGTTAGAAATTGCAAAAATAAAAATAATCTTGGGAAATCAATGTTATGAGATGCTAAGACTAAATGAAGATAATAAATCAATATTTTGACTTAATATATCATACTTTCATGTAAACTGTCAAAGTTCTGACTTCCAGCCCAGTCGCACAGCAGTTTGTGAAATAGTCTATATATTGATTTATGTACATAGACACGAATTTCAAATTTTTTTTGTGATGGTCAGCACGAAATCAATTTGTATGTAATCCAAGTAATTGTGAACCAGGAAGTATAAGCAGGTCTTGGTGGATGGTTGGGTCAAAAAACACCAGACTTTCGCCCAGGATATCGATGTTTCGTGTCCCGTGTGAAACCACAAGTCAAAGTTGATTTATTTGTCACATAACTTTCGTACTTAAGTTACAGTAATTCCAGAGTTACTTTAACCCAAACCATGATCTTTTCCTAAACCTAACTAAGTAGTTTGTTGTTTAAGCCTAACCAAGTTGATCTATTCCTAAACCTAACTAAGTAGTTTTATTTTGAAAAGACTGGAGTGGAAATTGACACAAGAAAAAAAACAGAAATTTGTGTCTATGTACACGAATCAAATAGATAAATTTCGTGACTATTTCACGAACTGCCGTGAGACTGTGTACTTTCAATTTTGACTTACTAAATAGACTACAGTCAAAGTTATTGCTATTATTGCTATTTACTTATCACTCTTTAATTAAATTTAGTGTCTCAGAATTGGGATATGTAAGTTTTACGTTTATAACAACCTTGTTTTGTTCACATACATATCCCTCAACATCCCGTCATCTACCGCTTAAGTTCTTCCTCACCGCATACGGCCAGGAGCTCCCGCACCTCGAAGTCTTGTCACATATCCATGTTGTTCAAATCATCCGTCGTTCACCTCTCCAGTGTATCTGAAAACATTCCTGCTGCCGTCGCACCGTTTGTTGGAGCTCTATGGCGACCTGTAACAATTGCGTCACAACTGAGGGCCCCCATTTGCAACCAAAATAGATTTGTTTCGCCCAGGTTGTTAGCGACACTGGTGCGTGTCGTTCACATTGAAATTGTCCCTGGTCCGACCCATCTCGTGGCCTGGGTCGGGTTAACCCTTTCAGACACACAATCAACGCTGGTTCAACCCTGGTTGAAACCTTTAACCCTTTATTTGTGACTGCACACACTCTCAAACAAACACACGTTCAAACACACACATCCTCAGACAGACAAGACACACACACAAACCTCAGGTGGAAACGCAACAGATCATCAGTGTGTGTTTCTGCTCTCAGTGTGAGTCTGATCCGCTGATAACAAACCGCTCTCACACACACACACAATTACCTAATTACTGATTATCAGACTGTGAACTCACAGCAGACTAAACACCGCAACTCTATCTACGTGTGTGTGCATATATCTGTGTGTGTGTTTGTGTATGTGTGTGTGTGTGTGTGTGTGTGTGTGTGTGTGTGTGTGTGTGTGTGTATGAGAGAGAGGCCCTGTCTAACAAAGCTTTCTTTATACCACATAGAAAACCCTCCAATAGGAGCCAATTAGAACACAATACAGCTGATAGCATGTATTTATCAGGCTGCTGCCTCACTCCCCCTCCTCTGCTGGTGGCCATAATGGAGGTCTGCATCTTCACTGAGAAGCTGTCTGTGTTCACCTTGAAATATTCAAGATTTCCCTCATCCAGGTAAGACGACATCTGGAGGAAGACAAATCTGAATCTAGATTGCACGTCTGTCAATTCTGGAAGGGGAAGTCCCCTCCTCTTTTGCTCTTCCTGTGGTTTCTTACATTTTTTATAAATGTTGGGCTATAGAAATAAAATTAACCTGACTTGACTTGACTGCACACCAAGACTCTAAATTGTAGTGGACATTGACAATATTTCCATTTGATGGAATGAAATCTTTCCTGTCTTTCTATCGTTTTTTCCTTCTTTTTCATTTCACAGTTTTACCTTCCCCTCTGTGTATTTTTTCATCACAGAGATCAGCAGCTCAGATCTACCAACCCAGCAGTGGAAGACAATGAAACCCCAGAACGTGTGTGTGTATGTGTGTGTGTGTGTGTGTGTGTGTGTGTGTGTGTGTGTGTGTGTGTGTGTGTGTGTGTGTTAATCTACTGTATGAACGGATATTAATGTCAGACGGGAAATTAAAAGCCAGGTTTGTGAAGACTGTGTGTGTCTGTGTGTGTGCGACCAGACAATTTAGTGTCGGGTTAGCAGCCTGACAGATATGACCACACACACACACACACACACACACACACACACACACACACACACACACACACATTGTTTTAGATTTGTAGTCAGTGATGCAGCTCAGTGCTGCTGGACTGGACAAGAAAAGACAATCACTAGAGATGTCCACAGAATTGTTCAGAAAACTGTCCATTCCATTGGAAAACAGTTCTCTTCTCTTCTGTTTGGTCAACCTGATCTCACTCCCAACTCGTCAAATAGGTCAGTGAGGCACCCTTCAGTGTCTGTAGGGGACGCACCGGGCTTTCGACTAACACCAATGTGAACCCATCCGTGTCATTATTAGATAGTCAGAGCGAGAAAGTCCACTTAGCGAGGAGGTCGGGGTGAATAGACGGGTCAAACAAACGCAGGACTTTCACACAGGAGAACGCCGTTCTTGCCCCATGTGAAACCAAGTCAGAGTTGACTTATTTTACTTTACTTTTGTTAAATAACTTACGTACTTATTTTACATGAAAACTTATTTTAACCTAAACCACAATCTTTTCATAAAAACCTAACCAAGTAGTTTTGTTGCATAAGTAAACCTAAAAACTAAGTAAACTTACATTGGAGGTTTATTTTGAAAAGAGACTGTATGTATGTAACAAGCAAAAAGTGACACGCCATCCCTGACACGTCCAAAACTGACTACTACTACTACTATTGTACTGATTTCTGTTTCTCCATGACACCTGCTAGGCTCCATAGTAACAGTAATTACAAAATGAAATACATTTTCAATAGTAAACTTTCACTGGAAATAATAAAAAAACATAAATAAGGATAACTATAAACAGGAATGCAACACATGTCTGTTCACATGTATGTGAATTGACACTTAAATTTAAAATTGAGTTTATTTCACGGGAAAAAGAGTCAAACTCTGTGAAACTAAAGACAACAAATTAATTGGATGTAGATTCTTCTAATCACAAATAATAATAATGTTAGACTAATGAGGTCAGAATAAACGAAAGGTCACAGCCTGGATGTTCACAGTTCTGTGAGGACATTTCAACCCCATAAAACAGCAAATAAACACAGACATTTAACATTTTAATGCACTCAGCCAATCACAGCACATTACCCAATAATAACCATCTCCATTATTGTTACGACTTGAAATCGGAAAATAAATTGAGACGAAACCTCGTTAACCAGCAAATCAAGGGTTTAGTTTGCCTCTTTTAGAGAAAAACACTCATTATCTCAGAGATGTTTACGTTTAATTGTGGCATGCCATGCATGCACACACGCACACGCACACACTTCAGTTTAGTAATTTCAGAGTCAAGTTCTTCTCTTCATTTCATAAAACATTCTCTCCACTCTTGAAAGTATTATTAAATATTGAAAAGGTTGAATCTAAGTTTTTAATTAAGGGTGAGGTGTTTATCACAAAGCTGCAGGAGAAACAACTACCTGAAAACACATTTACAAGTGAACTCAAGTCTTTTATTCTATTTAGTCTTTTGTGTGTGTGGATTAAACAAACATGACATTTGATGTGCTGGTTGGCAGATTTTTAAATTTGAACAGGGCCAAGCTTGTTCATTCCACTTGCTTCCAGTTTTTATGCTAGGCTTAGCTAATTCACTGCTGGCTGTAGCTTCATATTTAGCATACAGATTTCATCCCATGTATCTCATCTATCTATTTCTTTAAAGAATAAATGAAGGTATCAACACTGTGCGTAAGTTACACAGGATGTTGGGGAGGCCTTAGACTTTTTAGTTATTTGAATCATCTCTTCATTTCCCATACCAAGCTCTGAGCTTGGTATGGGTTGGGTTGTTGGTCTTATATTAAGGTTCAGGTCATAGTAACACATACAAGTAACAGGTAGGTTCCAGTCCTGAGATTTGTCGATGCATGTTTGAAGGGTTTGTAATACTGGACCCATGCAGCACTCATCACAGTTCAGGATGTTAAGTTCACCGTCTCTCTATCCACACTGTAAAATATTCCATGCTGCTAATGCTCTTCATTTTACACAAACTTATCTTAAGAGCTGCAAATGTAATGAGTTCTTTAATGGGGGGTAATTAACTGGATCAGCTTCGTCCTCATGCTGCACAAAGCTGCACAAAATCAGTGGTAGAAAAAAATGTTTTTAATTAACTTTTTATATAATCTATACAGAGGCAGGAGAAAAGTAAAAACAAAAAAATGGTTCATGCTCTGATCTTCTCTAACTTTTATGATGTAATTGAGCAGTTTATTAAATTCAGCTTTGTGAAGCAGAAGGTTTTGGTTTGACCGTCAGTTAACTTACATTTCAGATGGCACACTAATTATTTTAGTCAGTTTAATGTTTTGGACATCTCTTAATTACTTCACACATTATCAGATGTTTAGAGTTCAAACTCACTTGAATTGACAAGCTGTCGTATTTGAAAATAAAACTTAGAAGGCAAACATGGAGGTTGTGATAAGTTACAGAAGCCCATTAAATTCACCAAAGGGAAAACAAAATTTGGAAGTTATGTCGTGTCTATAACTTTTGTAAACTTATGTCTTCTCATAATTCTGAAAGATCCTGTGAAAAGGTTGCCTATATCCCTTTTCACTGGACCCTGTTCCCCCAAATTAACAGTATTTTGTGGCTGCTTATTGTTAATTTCAGTCGTGTTTCAATTTATTTGACACCATCAAGTAGTGTATATAAATGACACAAGCTTGTTTAGTTTGTTGTCCTGCCTGGGATGGTGAGTAGATCAGCTCCTCAGCAGCTCAATCAAGGAAAGTGCAAACAGGTTTGCATCATGATGGCCTCTTAGAGGGGAAGAGCTGGGCTCTGTTAACATGTAGGATGATATAGGGGAGATAGCTCTGCAGTAAATGACATTATCTAATAGTTGGTGGGCTCATTGGTATGTGTGGGTGCCCCTAGATAGACTGAGATGTCAGCAGTAACTTAGAGATCTTGTATTAATTGTCTGTTCATTATTCTGTGTGAATTTGGATGCTTGCTCGGTTGAGCTCCCCCTATACTTACCTGGTCAGGTGGTAGGTTCCAGTTAGGTGAGGCTGAGAAGTTAAAATCCCATTCACTGGAGTAAGAGGGGGGGAAGAGTTAACAGCTTGCTGTGAGGCTGCAGCTTTCTTTTGTTTGGTGTTTCAGTGAACTTTTTTTTAATAAATGCCACTTTTTTGCACTACTCCTGCTTATCAACCTGGTTCTTCAACATCCCTTTTTAAAGTTCTCCAGTGCCAAACCACCTCATCTGCCCTTTATATGGGCTGGCGCCGCTATATTGTAAAAGATTTAGGAAAGGTAAAGAAGAAAGGTTCGAATGACATCTTATGAAAAGTTCTCATTTTCCGTGCGTTCTCCTATGAATGTCTAGCAACACTAGTAATCAGTACTGAGAGGTTATTATGATGCCAAAAATATTCTGCCTACTGTTGCTTTAAGTTGTCTAAACATTGACTGGCAATGATCAGCAGGCACGTGAAGTGTAGAGGGATTATATGTGTTCAAACATGTAAAACCTTTCTGAAAGTTGAAACCAGTAGCAATTATCGGTGTTGGCCAGACTGTGGGATAAAGTTGGCCTGTTTGAGGCCAGAATCAATACCCAGAGGTGTTATCAGTTTATTAGCAGCGGTGGTGTGCCAGCGACTCCCCTGATAAGGCTGTAATGTAGCCGCAGTCCAAACAGCAGCTAAATGGACTGAACAAGCTGCTGTTTGTGTCTGTCGGCTGGAAGTCGGATCGTATCTGCAAAACAAAGAGCAGCAGAGAGACGGCAAACAGAGAGAGGGGAGGACGGAGGCTTGAATCAATGCTGCTCAGCCGGGGGGGTGGAGGGAGGGGATGGAGAGGTACAGTCAGCAGGAATGTGAGAGGTACAGGAATGAAGAGAGGAAAAGCTTTCGAAGAATGTTGAAAATATGAACTCATCAGATGGAAGAGTAATGAAAAGCATCCCAGAATTTACTTCAATAGAGAGTTGTGAGTCATTTGAAGTCAATACAACCCATGTAAAACCAAAGATGGATTTCTTCCTCGCTCACTGACCATCAGCGACAGGAAACTTTATCGCAACATTACAGATGTAGGAGTGTATAATGTTGTAAATCATCTTCCAGCCACTGGTGGCAGCACTGAGCGTACGGCTGAGACTGAACTACACATTAGATGTGCAGCAAAACGAAAACTACGAGCTAATGTTGCGTTCCATTTACCCTGGAAAATTGAAAGTCGGAGCTGGGAATGACGTCACACGTGAGTTGACTGCGTTCCAGTACAACAAGTCGGAAAACCTAATGGGTTTTGCTCCAGCAAGGTTAGCTATTGTTAGCAATACCAGTTGAAAACAACGCATTACGCCGGTGTTTTGTGCATACAAACACTGCAACAACCAACCTGTTCTCAACTTGGCAATTCCGACTTCCAAGTTCAAATGGGTTCATAATTCATAAGAGTTTCAGAGTTGGTGAGGATTCTGTGTATTTAGAACTACAGCTACACCTTTCACATTACACACATTAATCTGATCCACTGTTAATATTCAGCAGAAAATACTGATTAGTGCAGCTTCAATCAATATTTAAACTGAATCGTTGCTATGAATCTTGTTACTGCATGTGCTCGTTTCTACTGTGACATTTGAATAAGTGGAGGAATGCTATTTTATGAACAGTTTTTCTGAACTACACATGTATTTTCTTTTACAAATATACTGTACATTTAAAGGATATATTAATTATGAACTACTGTAAGAGACCGTCAATAGAAACAGCCCCATGCTCTACTGTCACATGTCCATTTGAGTGGTAACCATGGATACAAAGTCCTGAATGTACTTCTTTGATTAAAAAAAACACCCAAAATATGAATATATTTCATCAATATTCATTGAATGTGATTTTGACTGGTATTTCTATTAAATGACTGACTTATTATTATGAATTCATTCATTACTGTAGAATACATTTTACCTTCAACTTATGCAGGGTCAAGTGTTCAAGTTTGGTTGTGGGAAACAGACAATTGACAATATTCAAGTAAGTGTGGCAAAAAGTAACTCAGGGTTTTACATTTTTTTCTCAAGTATGGTCCATGGACTGACTCTACTTTCCCTGAGGAAACATCCATATGGAGTATTTTGACGGTGAAAATATGCTTTAGGTATTGCAACAGCAGGTTGCCAGTTTTTCTTTTCTGTTGGTTGAGACGATGAAAATTATTCTTTTTCATCTGCTGAGAAAAAGAACAGGAAGACACAGAAACTTCTGATTCCTCAGAGAGAGGAAGTACAAAGTCAACTTTGCAGGTGGTTCCTCGCTGTCAAAGAGCAGAACAGCTTGTCCAGACGAGACGATGATTTCCTGCTTTATACCAACGTGTAAGTTGATCTGAGGAGATGCGCACGCCACACGGAGAGCTGAATATGAATAAAATACAAACCAGAAACGACGACTGTGAATAAAACTGTTGTGTCTGTCATCACTCTGTTGTCTGGAACACAAAATAAAACATATTCACATCATGTAAAGACAATAAACATGGAAAGTTAAAGGTTTCCGTGACACAGACTGAGGGACAAGTCACCTACAGGACACACCTAAACAGAATCAAATATATAGCCCCTCACACACACTGTGTCTGTTCACAAGCTCAAAGGCCCTGCCCCTCCTCTCCTCCTCCTGTTTCTCCTCCTCCTCCTCAGTATTCTGGCGGCGGCGGCAGTGAGCGCTGCCAGCGCCTATCGATCAGACATTTAGCTGAATGTTCTCATCGAACAGCCGGCTGCTGCGGACGAGACGCACGTGGAGAGACTGGGAAACAGCCTCACACACACACACACACACACACACACACACACAGAAGAAGTGGAGGGAGAAAATAAATGAGACACAGGCACGGAGGCAGAAAGAGGGAACTGGCATTGCTGACCATTGATACACAGTTAACTAACAAATAATTATTTACTAATTAAATAACAATTCCGTTATTCACTGCACGGCCAAAAGTATTTAGACGGTAGCGCTCAGATATTTGAATGTGGCATTCCAAAACAATGGACATTAAGTTGCTGCTGTGACAGCCTCCATTCTTCTGGGAAGGCGTTTTCACCATGTCAGAAACTGACACAGGAGCATTATGTTGACTAGTGCAGCGCCTGTTCGGGGCGTGGCCGTTCGGGGCGTGGCCGTTCGGAGCGCATGCCCATTCGGATGCGACTGCTTGGCCCCAGGAAGTGCTGCTTGCATCGTTGTAGAGAACCGTTCATCGCTCGTTGACTCAAGGAAGTGAGGAAGAGTGCGGTTGTTAGTATATCCAGCATGCAGCAGCAAAAGTGAACTGCAGTCAATGAGCCGCGGCCTGTAAAGGCCCGATGCGGACGACATGCTTGACTCATGCAGCATGGGTGAAACTCCCAAGACAAATTTCCCACTGTGGGACAATAAAGTTAATTTGATCTTGATCTCAGTCAGCAGAGCCCTGACGCCCTGCCTCCGCTGCTGCACAGAGAGCTATATCACTTGTTTATTCAAAGTTTTATTAATATTGAAAGTGTCACGTGTCCAAACTGCACCAACTTCAATACTGCACTTCCTTAGGTCCCCAGCAAAACATCCAGTGTGAAGTAGATCAGATGGTAGAACGGTTCTCGAGATATGCAAAGGACATACCCACATACAGACAGACAGAGATTCCTTGCTTTATAGTTAGATGTTGGATGATAAGGCCGGCTCTCTGTTTCACTTCATCCCAAAGGTGTTGGATGGGTTGAGGTCAGGGCTCTGTGCAGTACAGTCACGTTCTTCCCCACTAAACTGGGAAAACCATTTCTTTATGGACTTGGCTTTGTGCATGTTGAAACAGGAAAGAGTCAAACACAAACTGTTTCAAAGTTGGAAGCACGCTATTGTCTAAAATATTATTGTACAAATGTAGTAAAAAAAACTAGGAACTAAGAGGCCAAGCCCAAGCAGGGCTGTGTGGGCAGGGCGTTTGCTTTAAGACTGGTCCTGATGGGAAGGTTCCTTGAAGATTGTGTTGTTTCAAAGAGAAGATAGTCCACGTCCTTTTCTCTTATAAAAGTGAAACATAAAATACTTCAGCAGAACATAAATCCCACATTTGTGTAGCTTGTGTATCAGTCACATACCCACACACACTTTTGGAAGTGGTCAGAATGATTTTCTCAGGCAGTTACCATTTTTCTTGTCTTTTTTCTCCTTTCTTTTTGAGGTACTTATCATTAGTGACAGCAGTACTTCTTGGCTGCTTCACAGATGATTCAGTATCTGGTCCGTTTCTGCAGTAAAGACGTCAGAAGATGACTTTGATTATAGCCTCTAAAGCACGTTACACAAGCTGTCAGAAACTCCTGTTGGTGAAAGTGGGCTATCTAAACACATTTAGGACTGACAACTCTGACAAACTGACTGCTAGCCTAGCAACATTAAGGCTACCTAATATGTCATATTCTCTGTAGGAGCTCTCCTCTTAAAAAGAATGTCTGCTGTTGTGAATACGTGAATCTAACTGCAGAATAAAGCAAGGAATCTATATTGTGGTCTTGAACAGGACTCGATTTGCTCTGGACTCTAGTCTTGACTTGACTTCCTGAGGACTTCGTCTTGGCTCAGACTCGACTGGACCTGGTCTTGGACTTGACTTGGATTCCATTAAGTTGGACTTGACTACAGCCCTGACAGCTACATTTCCCATTAGGCTTTGGCAACATGCAAAATCAACAGATATTGATTTATCTGATAATATGTACAGAAAATCTCCTGTTAATTAAAGCTTTTCATAGAGACGATGCTGGTGGAACAGAATTGCGTTGCTAGGCAACAGTTTTGGTCCATGTTTACTTCCTGTCAGCTGATGTTATTAACACACATTGCAACAGGAAATAAACGGGACACATTTAGAATGTTTACGTTTAAAACCGTGTAATGGTCTAAATATTGTATATTTGTGACATCACAAATGGACAGAAATCCTAACGGCTTGTTTCAAATGCACAATTTCTGAATACGGGCTGTGTGTATTTCTCCGTATATTGAGCGTTTTGATAGTTTAACAGTATTTATAAAGCACTTAAACCTGCTTTATAATATAAAAGACATGAAAATCTCACTTTTTACAGTATGGGACCTTAGCCCATACAAGGAATTGACCAGACCAAAGGTAGACTGGTGTATAACTTCTGTTTTAATGAAGTGATTTCAAAACTATTTGATTGTTCACACTGATTGTTGAAAGCATAATACAGAAATTTACTATTTCTTATCTCATTTTATTCACTCTGTGCACTAAAGACTAAAGGCTCAATATTTTCATTTTATTTTTATTTTTTTAAAACGGATCCATGTCCACATTGAGACGATAACAGATTAAGGCGTCGACTCCCCTCCGTGTTCAGTGTTACATCAGTACTCCTCAGAGAGGATTATCAGCCGCACAACACCAACAAAAGGCAACATCAACTTCAAGATCACCATCAACTCTGGAGGTCAACTGCCAGTCGAGATAATCAGGAGACTCAAACACCTGCGACACGACACGGCATCACGGAGGAGCAAATGACTGGTTCCAGAGAGAAGACACACAGGCAGACAGACAGAGAGACAGGGAGACACAAACACGGTAAGAGGAGATAAATCAGAGTGAGACAGTCGTAGTCAGCAGGTGGAATGATGGAGAGGAAACTAATTGTCAACTTCCCTTCAGCTCAGTATGTGTGTGTGTGTGTGTGCGTGTGTGTGTGTGAGAGAGTGTGTATGACCCCTCAGGTCAGATCTATAATGGAAGATCCTCTCCTCCATCTCACTGCTCTGCCCTTTGCACTGCTACTAACACACACACACACACACACACACACACACACACACACACACACACCTGAATAGAAAAAAAACAGCATGTGTGCACTTCCACAAGCAGCAATTACAGAACATAAGTAGATCACAGAGAAACACAAAAACACATGCACACAGAGATTAAAGACCTCTTTTACAGGAGTGTGTTGGCCACTATAGCATCAGCACATCAATATGGGAGCCATCGTGGCTGGAGGATCACGCTGCAGTACCACAGATTGACACTAGGAGCTTGGCAGGTGTCATGGCAACACGTTCTCATCCCAACTCGTCACATATTGCCGCTTTGTCACGCCCCTTGGCGTCACTTTAGGTTTAGGCAACAAAACCTCTACAGTTATGTTTAGGAAAGAAGTACATGGTTGGGCTTAAAACTACTACGTTTGTACAGTGAAAATGACAATGAAAGTTGTGAACACGGGACACGAACGAACAGCGGATTGTAACATGACGCACGGGACACGAACAGCGGTCTCCTGGATGAAAGCCTTGTGTTTGTTGGACCCATGCAACTGCCCTTCCGCCCGCCCGGTGTGTGTGTCTTTTGCTTTTTTAACTACGTCACCACACTCCCGGCACACTTTCTCAAAAAAAAAAAATGTGTGCACACAAATTACTTTATTTGTGCTTTCAAATTAATGACTTGTCTGAATGAATTAACAAAGCATATTAAAAATAACACAATGTTGTTCAACCCGTAAAATCCAAAGTATATCCGCGTATCTCTCCGTCTTCGAACTGGTCCATGTTTCTTGTTGTTGTTTTTACAGATGTGTCCCGTAATCAAACTTATGCGGCGTCTGCGGAGCTTGGCGCGTAGTCACATTTTTCAGGTGGTGCGCGGCGCATCTCTGCGTCTCTTCACGAGTTTCGCAAACCATCTCTGCGGCTCTGGCGGAACTCTGCGCCAGCTTTTTCTGCATTAGTATGAATTAGGCATTAGGCAGTCATTCACCTGCATGAAGTGTTCCCTGCTACTGATGTGGTACTCAGAGAGCAGTACTCAGAGAGCAGTACTCGGCATTCCCGGTTGTTCACACAGAGAACATCTGATGTTTGTTTTTATTATGTAAAGTGAAGAGCAGCAGGATGTTATTTGATTCACACAGAGGAAAGGATTTATTATTGATCAGACTAGTTTGGATCTAGCGGCTGAAACAGAACCACAGTCGTTTGAAAAGTGTCTTATGTCTGAAACTTTTATCTTCTTTCATCTTTACACACAAAGCCACTAAAACCATGGTGAGAACAGGAATATGGCATCTCCACTGCAAATTATTTTGTCTCTGAGCTCATCACATGGTTTGTTTCCGGTGTTTTCTGACATGAGATGAAACACAGTTTATTATTTTCTCCAGCAGCTCTTCGTGTTGCCGGAGACCAAACTCAAGCAGCGAGACAAGACTCGTGTAAGCCTTCATCTTCAGTTTCAGAGCTGGATGTGAAGCAGGAAGCAGGGGCGGAGGGGTGCGTTTGGTGAACAAGCCTGATCTAATCTCCTCTGATCTGGGTTCATCTGCAGATCGATGTGGATTAAGCCTTTACATGTGGGCAGATTAGCTCTCACAGCGGCAGCTTTTACAGTTCAAATGCCCCCGGCTGCGTCACAGATACAGTAGAGCTGCAGATAGGCGGTAATAAATCCTGCAAGGGACATATGGAGGGGAAAATGAGGGATGTAAAGCGTGGAAAATCGACCTGAAAGCAAATGAAGAGATACGCCACGTTCCTGCCGTCATTACAGCGACGGCAGCGAGACGTCTCGCTAATATGAAGATTTAATGGAGAGCCTGGGGGCTGCATGTGGTCATGAAGGCAGAGAGAGCATGGAGGAGGATGACAGACGGAGAGAGAGAGAACGACAGTGATGGAGTGGAGGAGGGAGATGTGAAAGAAACTGAATCAAAAAGACCAGATATAACCAACAGTTGTTTCACTTTGCAGCAGATTCCTTAAGTAACAAAGTCAAATGTGAATTTAAAGTTATGATCCTCATTTTCATACCATTTATGGCACTATTTCAGCAGGAGCCATTTAGTGTGATAAAATTACTTCTCTCTATAGTAGTTTTCATTGTCATTGGTCCACCTTTTCTGCATCTGGCAACACATTCTCACTCCCAAATCGTCAAATACCGCCGCTTAGTCAGTGCCCCTCGGCATCGGAGACTGACACGCGGGGTACCCCTCTTGTGTTACTTTTGGACGGACCAGGGACGGCGTGTCAATGTACGCTTGTTACATGCATGTTTTGTTGCCTAAACCTAAAGAACTTGTAATTTTATTGGTTAAACCTAAAGAAGTTGTAGGTTTGTTTCCTGAACCTAAAGAAGCCTTTTTGTTTGTGTTCAAAACTTAACGTTTCATTCAGTTTTACAACGTTAGAACGTGTTGCTTTTAAGATTCACTTTCACTTTTACAACGTAGTAGGCGTAGTAGGCCCCTAATGACCCACATCTATGGTGCTTATAGCGACTGATAACGGCTATTTAATGGACTGATAAGTCTAATCTCTTGCTGCAAGGGCGCTGTCCGTGTTGCTGGAGTAGCGACTATTGCCTACTGCTCACGAGCTGCTGCTGTGCTTTTCTGTCGTCTTCCAATCTAAACTAAACTACATTACCCAGGGGGCACTCTGTGACAGAAGTCACTTTATCAGTTTCCACTCACTTGCCGGCCTCCTGTCATGGTCAACTCGTCTACATACGTACATACATTATTAGTGTTACAGTGTTATCCTGCCTCCAAAAGGGCGGCACAAGGAGAACACAAAGTGGGTCAGTCGATGACACAACAGAGTTGTTGTTGTAGTTCAAATTCTACCAAACCGGTACTAAATATAGACTGCTAGCAAGCAACATTAGCACTGCTCCAAGCAGTGAAGTGGCCTGTCAGTGTAGCATCTACAAAAGCACCGGCTTTCGATAATCTGGGAGTGTGTTTCCAACCTGACTGCTCATGTTTGTTGACCTATTGGACTTTTTAGTGAGGTCACCCTGTTCCCAGATCTCAGCCGGTGAATACACTGTTATTATTGCTGATAGAAATGAAGGTCAAAACTATAGAAATGAGACTCAAGTTATGACTAACTGAATTATCCTTGAATGAGGGTGAGAGTGGGTGTGTGCATTTCGCAGGAAACATGAATGTCCTCATTAATGTGACAGATTGCCTCAAAGTGCTAAGAGCTCCACTTCACTGTCAGTGTGGATTTGTTTGTGTTTGATAAGGCCGAGGACTTCATGGGTCAGCTCCCTGACGGAGACACTGACCTGACAGAAGGTCGGTCAGGGCTGAAACGCTGGTGTTTTAATGTGAAAGCTGCCGTGTTTGTTCTTTCTGTTTGTGTGAGTTCACTGTTAAACCGTCATTGTCTTTGTGCTACGCGTGTATATCTGAGTGCTGCCGCCGCTGTGTTCGGTGCTGTAAACTGTCGATAAAGAAATGCATTTTATGAAAACAAAACTTGTTTCCAGTCAGATAAAAATAAATGGAAAACAGCAGCAGCGTCACACTGCGTCGCCACCGGGCTCACAGTCAGATAACTAATGTACCCATTGAATTTCAATGAGTCCCTCTGAGGAGAAATATCCTGAATAACTCAGCCTCACTGACAGCTGAAATCCATTTTATGGCACAGATTCACTTCCTACCAATCACATATGATCTGTCCTGTGATGTTCATGGCCTTGTTAAAAGATACATTAATCCACAAAGGAGCATCCCTCCAAGAACACAGGAAATCGCACTCTCTGGAGTCTTTAGGAGCAAAATATGAAATATAATAAGCTGAAAATACCTGGTCAGTTTAAATATTAACTTTGACCCTATCTCAACAGGGTAATAACATGCAATCTATATCTGGTCTTATCGTATCTGGACCAGGAAAACCCATGTTAAATGGTCTCTCATGTGACCCTCACCTTGCATCTCGTAGCGGTTCGCTGAGCATCCAGCATTTCTTTCCTTGACCTGAGACACAACACGTTTCTTGACAAGTCCGCCATCTCCGCCCACCTCAATATTGAGAACCGATCACAATGCAGGCAGAATCAAGAGAAGTGTACCAGAAAGCTTAATAGTACCAGGTAACCAGATACAGATCGCAGGTTACCAGGTGGAGATGGAGCCTTCAGTACAAACTCTGGAGTCAGAGAGGAGAGGGGGCAGAGCTTTTAGGCTAGACTGATGCCCCGTTCACCTCATATGACACGGGAGGTAAAGAAGGGAAAGCTTCCCATGTTTACGATTAGCAGCAGTTCACAGATAACGGATATCGGCTAACCTGAGGTATCCATATTTGTTGGCCTTTCAGGCACTTTCATGTTATTAAGCTCCAAGTTGGATGAATCAGAGCTTTTGTAATATTGACACGGATGTTGACGCTATCTACGAGTTAGAATTCTATAATTCAGATCAACTCAACTCCACTTATTTGCACTCATCTTGTTTTAGTAGGCAATAATCTGTAACTGAATACATTTGGACAGAACATAAGATGGTAAATTACTATGTGCTATTTATGATTACATCTCATCTTGTCTCAATAGTGTGGTATCGGGGGAAAGAAATGGACATAATCTTGAAACAAAATATCTTTTGAACTCATTTCATCTCATCTGAACTCAAAATAATGTGTATAAGAATTCATTTGTACATAACCTCAAAACTAAATAACCAATGTCTTCTGAACTCAACTCAATGTGCTCATCTCATCTAATCTAATCTCAACTCATCTCATCTCATCTCATCTCATCTCATCTCATCTCATCTCATCTCATCTCATCTCATCTCATCTCATCTCATCTCATCTCATCTCATCTCATCTCATCTCATCTCATCTCATCCAGACTCTCTGGACTAAATTGAAAACTCGCCACTCTCTCCTCATGTCTTCACCAATGTCGACCTCTCTCTTCTAAATGTCTCTTCTATTTTGTTGCATTATATTCATCTGTTGCCATCCAAGGAGCAAGAAGCAGCTTGCATTTTCCAGGGGAATCCCTCCAGCCTTTGATCGTATCGTCAGTCCGCCGAGCATTTTCTCTATTTTCCTCGGTAAACTTAATATTTCATGTTTGACTGTCAGATGAACATATTCTCTCTTTGTGAGTCCAGCTGTGTTGTATGCCTGACGACAGTCTGGTTTGCTTTGTAACTCTGTTGGTTTCTTACGTTGTCCTTGTGGGAAGCAGTTGATATTACACGACTAAAATGAAGTTTTCATATTGTTCCTTGTCGACAGATCCATATTTCAGTAGCTCTAAGTCTGCAGGCTGGGCCACGTTCAATACCAATCGTTCTTCCACACATGGCCGATCACCCACAAAAATTAGTATGTGCACAGATGTAACCTCTGGAGAGTCTGTTTATTTATTTAATCCACGAACAACCAGTGGATGGGCTCCCTGACAGTACATGCATTGGCTGTAACAAATCACAACAACTTTAACAGGCTTTAACAATGTGCCAGTGGTCAGGATTAATGGGATATGTAGTTGTCGAGTGCTAACAATGTAATCAAGGTTTACGGATTACATTTAGTTTCGCTGGCGATGCCAATCCAGCTGTGTTTTTTAGTTGGAATGAACAGAAGGGACCCCCAGCACATCTTTATCCTGCCAAATGCACGTTCAATTACTGAGCGAGCCCTCGCATGACGCTGATTGAACCTGCTCTGTATCCTCCCCTGCAGTGGACCACAATATGGAGTGATGATGAACACATAATAGGTGATGCAGGGGTTTCCAACCTTTCTTTGGACTGTGGGAGGAAGCCGGAGTACCCAGAGAAAACCCACGCTAACACGGGGAGAACATGCAAACTCCACACAGAAGGGCCCCGAGCCGGGTTTGAACCTACGACTCTCATGCTGTGAAGGTGTCATTAAATACCAACCACTCCTAAATACCTAATCTCAGAGCCAGGTTATAGGTTCAGGCTACTCACAGGTTGGTCGTTAGAGGGCTTCAACAGCTTCGGATGCCCAAAAAGGGGGCTAAATGGCTCGCAAAGTACCGTGCTGTCTCTGCTATCATTGGCAGCCGCCATAATATGGTGGAGACGCTGTTACTTTTATCCCTGAGAACTGAGTAGGCCCAATATGTTGCTATTGTGAAGATCTGTCACTGGTCCATGATGTTGTGAATGTGTTCTACGGCACCGTTAGTATTTGTGTCCTTGTATCGTTCTTCTCTATGCGGACATAATTCAATTGTTTAAATGTGTGTGTGTGTTTGTGCGTGTGATGCATTGATCTTGACTCTGGCATCAATGTTTCTTCCTATATGTCAATCAGTGTCTTTCTTTTAGTCCTGAAGCTCTGTTGTAAATCTCTCTCTCTCTCTCTCTCTCACAGACACACACACACACACACACACACACACACACCTCTCAGCTGAGGAGAATGTACCATAAGATTCGGTAATAAAACACTCAGTCGATACTCCGGCCTTCATTCATTGGCACTGCTGTTTGCCAGAAAGTGTTTCTTTACATTTTCTTAAATCATGCTGAACCAGTGCTAATAAAGCTCTAAAGTGTGTGTGTGTGTGTGTGTGTGTGTGCGTTAGTGTGTGTGTGTGTGTGTGTGTGTGTGTGTGTGTGTGTGTATTTACGGCATTGATTTGTAGACAAGACCTGCCTCTCTGGAGTCCCTCTCCAATGATTACACCTCTCCTCCTCTCGTTGTAAGTAGTGGTACTCTAGATTTGTTTTTTTTGTGTCACATCATTTCTTGCTCTCATCCTGGAGGAAGCCAACCTACCAAGTATGTCCACAACCATCACTCGACACCAGCTGCGATGGACAGGCCATGTAATACGGACGGTCGGCCGTCGGACAGTTTGGGGAGGTCGGCAGGTCAGCCATTAGGAATTAAGGGCAGGGGGACAGACTTTCCAAATTGGGCCCCTCATCCACACCGACTCCAGGTCATATAGTTTCATATGACACCAGTATCTTCACTCTAGCTTTAAAACTGAGCCTGCTACAGCAGGTTTTATTTGCTACAAATAAGTCCAGTCCCTGGTGGATGCAGGATTGGCCTTTCCAGCCATCTGAAGAGCCACAAACAATCCATTTTACCACCTCAACAGGAGGACAATCATACTCAATCTTACATCTTACATAACCTCTCTTTCATCCTGCTGTGTCCGTCTTCTTCTGTCTCTGCAGAGACAGGGCTCCTTTATTTGTGTTGTTAACGACACAGAGAGCCTGCTGGTGACTACTGATCTGCCTCACACTTCCAAAGAGTAGGTGGATGTTCACCTGAAAGCACAAGATGACACGAGATGGGGATCGAAGATGAGGTCATGAGTTAAGTGATGTGAGATATGAGGACCAATTAACACAAGACCATACGAAAATTGACTCAATTTGAGATGAAATAGAGTGGGTGAGAGTATAAAGTAACATAAGGTGAAGTGAGAATACGAAAGATAAGGTGGAATAGATGAGCTGTGATCAGACAATTATAATGTGAGATAACAAACCACAGCCAAGAGATGAGGTCAAGATGAGAGGAGGTCAGACCTCATGTGGCATGAGGTTAGATAACATGAGGTGAAATAAACAAAAGATGAGATGAGTTTAAATGAGTTGAGACAGCATAAGACAAGTGAGACAGGGAGAGATGGGAAATGTTGGGTGAGGTGAGGAGAGACAAGATGAGACAAGACTATTTCATGAACTGCCGTGAGACTGTTGCAATAAAACACCTGTGTGTTTCAAGTGATTAACAGGGTCGGTGATCTTGAGAAACCAGACCTATCTAGTACACTAGATTTAAAAAAATTCTGCAACCAAAAAACCGAGCCCAGTGTTGCCAAATCTTTTCTAACGAAAGTAGCTAGCAGTTTGTGGAAGACTCGGTGACGCACAATGAGTGCAGGTAGGTAGGTAGGTCCAATCATTACCTTCGTGCTTATTACAGTCCTGCAACAGCCACAGATACCAGATTTTTTTTCTTTTTTTTGTCAGAGCATTTGATTTACTGATATCTGTCGGGATGATAATTTCAACTGTTATAACAAAAATGTGTTTCTAAGATCTTTAACAACCCTACCTTTAACTGTGACCCTTGATGACAGCTTTATGCGTACAAATTCACCATATATCTACAGGAAGGATGTCAGTCTATCTAAATGTGAAACGACAGCAGTGTTAGGATCTCATTTGGCCTAAAGGCCTGTGTCTTCACCACAGAGACCTGTTCAAATCGGCACCTGCCGCTTCATGGCCATAAAAGCCATAATCATGGCGATCAATAACGCTCTGTTTCAGCATGGCACTTTATTTCTGCTAAAGGGACCTCTGTATGAGCAGGACTGTATTTCTACTCAGATTTACTCTGGATCCAGACCAGCAGCTATAGGCCCGTCTGGTCATGGAACAGTGGACAAACGGAGGGTTACATTACCCTACAGTTACCTGTAATAATTCACCCAGACATCTGTGATGGAAGCCTGCTGATTGACAACCCACAGGTCATCAGTTACCCAGTGGATCAGTAAATAGGTTATTTTCTTTCTGTGGATCAGTTTGACGTAGAAACATCTGTGATTCTTCTTCTTTTTGTGAAACACAAACACAGACTTTTGTTCTGTCCACCGGTTATTTTGAAATGTCACATATTTCTGTATTCTGCTTGTTATTCAAAATTTGAAAAATGTCTTGAAAGAGACACAAAACAACCAACAATCTTAAAATATGAATTCTCCCCATTAACGCCTCTGGTTCAGAACAGCATCACTTTGTTTTATAATAGTACTTTGTTGAAGGCTTCACCAGGACAACCCTCCAATTTGGGACGATTTGGTCATGAAGTCGAATGTGCAATTATAGTGTTGAAAAATATGGAGTTGAAAGTCAGAAAGTGAAGGTGAAGTCCTCATTAAATTGACTGCTTTCAGTTTTGTTTATGGTGTTTTGTGCTCAGCTCTGTGAAATCAATTTTCCCGTCGGGGCAAATCTGGCAGCTCAATGTGTAAAGAACAAAAACAACAGAATGAAACACAAAATGTGAACTTTCTCTTCTAAAGTTACATTTTTCGCATAGTTTTAACTTTAGCCTTCAGACATATTATAAAATTATGAAGAAAAACAATATACGACTAAAATTACAGTATATTAACTTATTAGTCACCGACATATTTACTTTCCTGGCCTCCGCCGTTTCTGACAACGTCACCAAACACGTCACAAGTTGTGAACTTTCAGAAACTTTCCACTTACGAGGTTGTGAATAACACAAGAGGGGGACTCAACTCGTGAACATGGTAAACACGACCCCATTTGAAGGCACCATTATATCCCTGGAACACTGACACTCACCTCCACTCCACTCTATCCATTCATACACAATATCTGTGGTGTGTTGAAAACACACAAAAAAAATACAAATAACCAAAAGCCATCTATCTTGTTTGCAAAATTGAAATTTGCCTTGAGGGTGGCACTAGACTATAGTTCGGGGTCTAACCAAAATCAATAGGATTCATCCTCTGGAAACCATGAATATTCTGACAATCTGTCCATGGCACTGAACAGACAGCTAACCATCATCCTCAGAGGTTCATTAGTCTCATCATGTCTCTGCTTTAGTTGACAGAACACAGTAGGGAATCACTGGAAACATACAATAAAGAGGCAGCATGGTGGATAAACTGAGATGCCGCTGGACTGTTTGACCATCAAACCTGTTAAGGAGCTGATCGATAGGAAGGCCGGAGGCTCATTACCTCGTCCACTCAATACACAGACCAGCTCTGACATTTACTGTATGGACCCTGCAGAAAATTACCTCCACAACCTTTAATCAGACACTGAGCAAAACATAACATATTCCTCAACAGGAAGGGAAAACATCTTATTTATTTTTCTATGTTCATAAACAAAGGAAAATAGTTTATTATACCTACTTGTATTTCTATAACAGAAAAACAACTTATTTCTCTTTTTTTTGCATGTAAGCGTACTATGCAATATTTTTTATTCATTTATTTGTTGTTATCCTGTAATGTTCAGTCCGTCTGTAGATTGTGTTTGTGCAGGTGGATAACATCAGAGCAGGAAATCAAAGACGTGCGACATCTTGTATCAGAGCTCAGCTGACATAGCACTTGTTAATGACGGTTGCCATAGAGGGATCGGTCAGACGATCTCATTGGGCCACAGTCAGGAGGGGGAGAAGGATGATGAAGGACAGGGGCGGGGTACGAGTGCTGTGCTTCATCTGCATCCGTCAAATTATCCGTTCATCAAATATTGAACAGACTTAAACAGATGTGACGTATTGACTCAGAGAGAAGGACGAATTTGGGGGAGGGTAGAGGGATGAGGAGAAAAAGAGGTCGAAGAGAGTTAAACCCCCTAAAGTGAATTAAGACAATTCAGTACAAGTCATTTCCAGTGCCTACCGACATAGACCTGACTTCATTGTAGACTTGTATTCTTCCATATTTATCAGATGGAAGACATAAGAGCAAATATGGAGACAACTGTTTCTACCAACCGCAACAATGTTTCTATCAATTTTTCTAACCACAGCAGCAATGTTTCTATAAACAGCAACAATGTTTCTATAAACAACTGCAATGTTTCTATCAACAGTGACAATGTTTCTATCAATTGCTACAATGTTTCTATAAACAACTGCAATGTTTCTATCAATTGCTACAATGTTTCTATCAATAGTGACAATGTTTCTATAAACAACTACAATGTTTCTATCAATTGCTACAATGTTTCTATCAATAGTGAAAATGTTTCTATAAACAACTACAATGTTTCTATCAACTGTGACAATGTTTCTATCAACAACTACAATGTTTCTATCAATAGCTACAATGTTTCTATCAACAACTACAATATTTCTATCAACAACTACAATGTTTCTATCAATAACTACAATGTTTCTATCAACAATTACAATGTTTCTATCCACAGCTACAATGTTTCTATCAACAACTACAATGTTTCTATCAACAACTACAATGTTTCTATCCACAGCTACAATGTTTCTATCAATAACTACAATATTTCTATCAACAACTACAATGTTTCTTTCAACAACTACAATGTTTCTATCAATAACTACAATGTTTCTATCAACAATTACAATGTTTCTATCCACAGCTACAATGTTTCTATCAACAACTACAATGTTTCTATCAACAACTACAATGTTTCTATCCACAGCTACAATGTTTCTATCAACAACTACAATGTTTCTATCAACAACTACAATGTTTCTATCAACAACTACAATGTTTCTATCCACAGCTACAATGTTTCTATCAATAACTACAATATTTCTATCAACAAATACAATGTTTCTACCAACAGCGACAATCTTTCTATCAATAGCTACATCTTCATCCTTGAATGCTTAGTCAACCCAGAGGTTAGCACACGAAAGCATAATGCAACATTTATTTCCATTATGGACCTCGGCGTTAAGAATGATGTTTCTACCAACCAATTAATGCTGTTTCTACTCACACTGCTGATGTTTTTATCCAGGGAGATAGTTGAGAGTGATGTTGCTACTCACATCAATAAGTTATTTTCACCCATAGTGAGGAGCGTTGAAAGCCATGAAATGGTTTTTCTAGCCCAAATAAATAAAATAAAATTATTGACATTATGATGATGATGATGGTACCCATGGTGATGACATATCATATGTCGAAGCAGATTAGTTTTTACTGGGCTCTCCTTGTTTCCTTCATCCTTTTGAACCTGGAGTTTTTCTGTCTCCTCTCTCTGCTGTCGGAGTGAACGAGGCCCAGAGGAGCTCTATCAATTAGCAGCCTGTGTTCAGCACTCTGCAGCAATCCTGCCTTGACAGGAGTGATCAATCTGCAGTCCGCATGCACGCACACACATACATTGCATCAACCCCCCAAGACAGAAGCAGCCAGCAGTTAGTGAAAGGCAGACATTGCTGTTGGTAGCTTTGAATTCAATCCTAAAAAATCCCAAATTCTTACATGAAAATAAAAGTGGAGAGAAGAAATATTTCTAAAATAATACAAATTTGTGCTTAGTAGTGTTGAAAGGCAACAGCAACAATGTTTCTACCACACCACTGTGCCGGTGATCCTGTCTGTTTCTCAATAATGGGGGCGTGCCGACCGTCAACTACTGTAAGTGATACACCTACTTTGGATAAGTACCTCATACAACCCCACTTCAAAACACCCAAACTATCCCTTTAAACTGTCGCATTTCAGGGCATTTTAACATCAATCTCTTCATCATTGTCATCATTTTTTAATCACAACGCATTGCTTTGTTTAAGAGCAGATAAATAAACTGCCCATCTCTTTACCTCTTTGTTTTTCTGTAAATCCTCTTAAGATGATGAGATTCTCTTGGAGTCCTGATGAAAACATCAGAAAATTACCTGCAAAACTAATTTCAAGGCCACTTGTGCCATGAATATAGAGCGCTGAGTGAAATAAGTGAAGCTAAAATATATTGATATGCTGTGAGATGAATCAGGTATAAAAGAAAGAATCGGCTGTTTATCTGCTGGCTTTAGTTTCTGCAGGAGGACAGATGGGTTTTCTCAGATATAACTGAGACATGGACAGAAAAAAGGTGAAAACAATGCAAAATCACTAACTTTGAGATGTTAACATGATGGTCGGGATGATGTAAATAAAAATACCACAAAAATGTATCTAGTTGGTTTCTTATTCTGTCAAAAAGAAGACACAACAAGGTCAATATTATTCATCATTACATTAATTATTAGTTCTGTGTTATTATAAAAGATATAGATAATATTTAAATCCCTACATGCATTTCTGGCTATGGCCACTAGGGGGTTCAGTGAGCCCCCTGAACCAGAGCAAACTGCGACAAATATCAAATAGCATGTATAATGTCACAGGTACTTTCCCTCTTGTAATTATTTTCTTAATATTATTTATTTATTTACCTAAATACTTACTTACCTATTTACATATACTCTTTCTTACTCTCCTTGATATTTATTTATGTGATGGACGTAGACATTAAATCTGTATGAATGGTTTGTTTGTTGATATTTTGATAATTCAATATAAATATTTCAATATAAAACTCACCTGTTCTCTCTGTCCTACAGTGTCTGTCACTACTTTAAATAAATGATGACTCGACAGTGTAACAGCCCTCTGCAGGAGGAAATAAATGTGCGAAAATGTGAAATTCAAATGAAGATCTGTGGCGACTCTTCTCTGCAGACAGAGTGGGGGAGGGATGGAGTGAGAGAATGGATGAGTGGTTGAAAAGATAGATGAAGGGGAGGAGAGCATAAGGGGAGGGAGAGAAGACAGATGAAGGAGGGAAGGAAATAGGAAAGTTGGGAGGAAACAAGGATGGATGAGGGAAGGAAAGAAAGAAAGAGAGAAAGGAGTGAAAGACAAATCCCTACTTACATCAATACAGTAAAGGGTATAATTCATCTGAAAATGAGCATTTCTATCATGTGTATTACAGTAAACCAATTTAAAGCGGCCATAGTCAGAATGTTCTTGGCATCATTGGGCAAAAATTCCATAAGTAGTTCTCATAGAATTGTCGTTATAATGGCATCAGGATCACAATGATGATCGGGATGATGTTTGAAATGAATGACTAGTGCAGGATGATGTATTTTCAAATTCTGGCCTTTTTTTGCTTCTTTTTTTTTTTCAGAAAACTGCCGATACCCTGGGGTACCACTTGAATCACAATATGCTGAAAGGTTATTATGGAATTTTTGCCCGATGATTCCGAAAATAAACTGCCTCCCCCAGCTTTAATAGAATATAAGCCAATTCAGAGTGCACAGGTGGCAGTGGTGAGTTGAATGCTGAATGTTGATAGAGGCAGAGTACGTGTAAGAGAACAGTAATTTTCGATGAAATTCAAGTGACGTTCTTGTTCGTGGAATGACAATGAGGCGAGCAGGACAAAGAGTACTACCCAATTTGAGCAGCTTTTCTGTGGCCTCCATAATCAGGACATTCAGAGAAGAGAAAAGGTAATTGTTTTTCAGTCATTGAAAGTGTACTGTAACCAGATGATTCAGTACATCACTTTGCTCATAAAAGAGGGACAGGGGAAAAAAAGAAAACCTTTCTTACTATACAATATTTTATTGAAGTAAAGTCCCTGTATGTATACTTTTGTAACAGCATGTTCCCTTTTTGTAGAATTGCAAGACTGCCACCAGAGGGTGGAAGGACTTCTGTTCTCTCCCAACAGCTCTCATTGTTGATCCGGTCCTTCAGAACAAGACCATTCGACTGTGGGTAAAACAGCACAGAGTTGTTGAAGATAATCTCTAATTTGAAAGAATCAACAGTGTCAGCCTTTCTGCGATTGATTTGCAAATGCAACAAGGTACACATGAAGCAAGTGTACAGAGGACCCGTTGAGCGCAACTCAGAAAGGGTCATCAATCATCAATGATTTCAGTATGTGCAAGTACAGTACACTACTATACTACTACTGTCAAACTGCACTACAGTGTACTGTATGTAAATAAATCAATAGTGCATACAAACACCCTCTACAGCAGAGGTCTGTCTTTCTGTAGCACTTACAAAACTATTTTGATCTATTTTTATTAGGGCTGTCAATCGATTAAAATACTCAACCGCGATTAATCGCACTTATTTTATCTGTTCAAAATGTACCTTAAAGAGAGACTTGTCAAGTATTTAATACTCTTATCAACATGGGAGTGGGCAAATATGCTGCTTTATGCAAATGTATGTATATATTTATTACTGGAAATCAATTAACAACACAAAACAATGACAAATATTGTCCAGAAACCCTCACAGGTACTGCATTTAGTATAAAGAAATATGCTCAAATCATAACATGGCAAACTGCAGCCCAACAGGCAACAACAGCTGTCAGTGTGTCAGTGTGCTGACTTGACTATGACTTGTCTCCAAACTGCATGTGATTATCATAAAGTGGGCATGTCTGTAAAGGGGAGACTCGTGGGTACCCATAGAACCCATTTTCATTCACATATCTTGAGGTCAGAGGTCAAAGGACCCCTTTGAAAATGGCCATGCCAGTTTCTCCTCGCCAAAATTTAACCCAAGTTTGGAGCGCTATTTAGCCTCCTTCCCAACAAGCTAGTATGACATGGTTGGTACCAATGGATTATTTAGGTTTTCTAGTTTCATATGATGTCAGTATCGTCTTTGTAGCCCGCCACAACCTCCGAAAGATCGATTGCGTTGATGCGTTAAAGAAATTAGTGGCGTTAAAACAAATTTGAGTGTGTGTGTGTGTGTGTGTGTGTGTGTGTGTGTGTGTGTGTGTTGTCAGATCACTGAGTGTTGCTTTAATTCTTCTGCAGCAGCTGCTCTGACCTCTGTTAGCTTGAGTCTCACACTCACACTGTCTGTAATTACATTTCTAACTTCTACCAGATCAACGCACACACACACACACACACACACATGCCCCGGGGGAACGGCACTGCCCCCCCTGAAGCCGCTAAGCTACTTTTAATCATCTTTACAATTGTCAAGAACGACAATTATGATGGAGGGAAGATGATTATTTTAGAGCTAGTTAACACTGGTTCACCTCCTACTGGGAGGATTGGGAGGGAGGAGGAGGATGAGAGATGGAGGAACAGAAATGAAGAGGGTGAGTCAAACACTGTCTGTGAATATGAATGAATGAGTTACGGTCTATACGATATAGATCTTTGGGAGCTTGTTAATTGTCTATTGTAGAGAACCTGGAAATTCTTCATCTTTTACATAGTTGAGTAGCGCACAACACCACCGTGTTTATGTGTCAAAAGGGCGTAATTATGAATCCCACTGCATTTCTTTACAAGGCCCGCCCTGCGTAGCTGGAGACGATTGGTTAAGGTTAGGCAATGACGTAGAGTAGTTAGGGTCAGGATAGCCCATTTGTCAGGGCATAGGACCTTAAAAAATCAGGTTACCGGTACCTCGGCAAGCATGCCAATCCTAGCGCTTGCCAAGAAAATCAGTGGGATTCAATATAACGCGCCATGAGGGAATCAAAAGGAGCGTGATTGGTTGTCTCCAGGTTGTCAGTCCTGTGTTTCAGAGGACATCTGCATGAAGTCACACCACTGGTTTGTAGGGGTTTATGCTAAATGCAGTACCTGTGAGGGTTTCTGGACAATAGTTGTCATTGTTTTGTTTTGTTAATTGATTTCCAATAATAAATATATACATACATTTGCATAAAGCAGCATCTTTGCCCACTCCCATGTTGATAAGTGTATTAAATACTTGACAAAGATGTGATCTGGACGATCCCATAACATTCTGATCTCAGTGTTTTCTGTTTGCATTTCCTCAAGATATCTGGATCCAGATTACAGGTCGATACCAGGTGGAGATGGGGTCTAGTGTATGAGAACAGCTGCCAGCCAATCAGAAACCAGGATTTTTTCTGAAGTGTAACTCATGTTATACATGATGGGGTCTGTGTGTGAAAGTCAGAGACTCACAGCAGGTGGGCCTGTCAGCAAGAACAACATCCACACACACACACACACGCACGCACACACACACACACACACACACACACAGCGTCTCATAGTTTCACACAGTCTCATTCTCTCTCTCCGTCTGTCAGTGTCAGTCACACTAATAGGGTGCTGTCAGAGCGTCCGAGCATGAGACAGACAGAAAGAAAAAGGGGGAGAAAGAGAGAGAGGAAGTGGATGAGTGTGGTGTCACACTGTTTACCTGATTGATTTTAACCAACACAAAGCCCCCACCCCCACTCCACCTACACACACACACACATACACACACACACACACACACACACACACAGTCTGTGTACCTGGTCCTCTTGAGCTCAGTGTGTTCAGATGCTGACTGTCTCAACATTGTCCTGAAGTTTAATGAAGATAAATCTGGCTGAACTGATAAGCCCCGCCCCTTCCAAATGGCCCCGTCTCTCCTGAGGGGCCCCTGCTGCTGCCCCATGGATCTATTTTTATTTTTATTTATTTATTTTTAAACGTGCGACAATTTCGGACGAAAATACAGACTTGTTGTGCAAATGCCTTTACCTGTATCAAAGTAGATTATCTGACATGTATTCAGCTGAAAGACTCACCTGTGCAGCTGCCGTTGGAATTGGTATTCACAGTCACAGCTGTGTGTAGTGTGTGTGTGTGTGTGTGTGTGTGTGTGTGTGTGTGTGTGTGTGTGTGTGTGTGTGTGTGTGTGTGTGTGTGTGTGTGTGTGTGTGTGTGTGTGTGTGTGTGTGTGTGTGTGTGTGTGTGTGTGTGTGTGTGTGTGTGTGTGTGCGCGTGTAAGTGAGCAGGAGTGTGTGAGCAGGTGCTGTAGCAGTGGAAGATGTTTTGTTGACAGTAAGTGACTCATTACAGTGTCGTGTGTCGGGTCGTCGCCCTCGGTTGTCGGGGCCTCACAGGTTAACAAACGGATGATGTGATGAGTTACAACACATGGAAAGGCACACACACACACACACACACACACACACACTCAAAGGTTGGATGGTTTTTGAGGACATATTTCAAACATTTTATTTTAACATAAATTTATCTATTATATTTATGCATCATATTGAAAGAAGAATCTCTTTCAGCTGCTTGTGTCCTCAAGTCCTGGGCCTTAAGTTTACAGTATATATATTTATATTCTGTCTTGTACAATAAGGTTACAGTAGAGGACTATATTTGATTAGCCACACCCTCAAACTACTTGCTTTGCTCCAGAACATTTCTCACATTTTAAAGGACTTTTCCATTACTGGTGAGCTGCTTTTCCAGGAAGTGTAGGAACCCTGGTAAACACAAGGTTTTTAAACTGATTTGCAAAATGCTCCAGCCAATCCTAGGTCCTGGACACTTTGATTTCCTCTGTTCAGACAGAAAAGAGACTCTTTAGTCTGAATGATGTTCAAACAGACTCATCAGCTGTTGTTCTTCTCTTTCAGAGAGCATTCCGCTGCAGGATGAAGAGCGGAAAATGAAGGTCAGACGTCTAATTGATGTTTTAATTAACTTATTAACCAAATGGCTCTTTGTAATTCCAAGAGGCTGACTTTGACTGTGTGACGACAATGTTAGAGTGAAAAGAAACACAATTCTGCAGCTCCACTAGCAGCTCAGTGAGGCTGGACAGAAAACTGTAAAGATGATAAAAGTTCAGGTCCGGAGTTTGCTTAAACTAAGTTAACACTACATAACTTTTAAAGTCATCAGATCGCAGCACTGTTCACACTACACAACTTGCTGTCTTGTAATCAGGAGTCTTGAAACCATTCTGATTTTCACACTACATGACCCGCCGGAGACACAAACTACATTTTGTCACGAAAACTTGTCCTCTGCTCTGACGTGGGAAATCAAACAGACTTCTACTGATTCGATGAACCTGAGCATCTCTGTAACCTGCATGAAGGTCTGAGAGAGACACACGAATGATCTCAGAACAAAGTGTCAGCTGTTGACCAGCATCTTGCCCGTTGCCATGACAGCGTGTATTACCTCATCTTTCTCATACAAAACCCCAGGGGTAGAGAGGGCATGGGCGCCTGGGTACCTCGCGCAGACACAAACACACACACAGAGCAGATTTTCAGCATCATTCACCACACTTCAGATCAACACACACTATCAGTGACATTCTTCCTGTCTTGAGTCTCTTCAGTCTGAGTTTACTGCAGCAGAGACACCATCAGCGTTAGAGTGTGAATGTAACAGAATCCATCGCCCAGTCAGCTCCGAGTCGGATCTCTGTAACATCACTAAAGACTTCCATCCTACACATCATTAAAGGCATACTGGCCACGGCTGTGCTTCTTGACTGTTCTTTCAGCACCAAGGACAGAGTCTGGTTAATCAGTCCTCGTTTTTTTGTGTACAGGGAGACATCTGGAGGTGTTGCGGACAAGTCTGATGCCAATTAGACTGCAATGGAAAGGGAAAAATATCATTAGTGAAAAAATAAACTGTTGACCATCAGAAAACAGTCTGGACAGTGATGTAACTTCTCACCATAAAAATGTGAAGAATAATATGAAACCTCAACATGTGTCCTCCGGTGCTCCTAATGGCATCTGCAAGATTTCACAGACTGGAGGAAAACAACCAATCGGAGCCGAGCTGGAGCCTTGCCGTCTCTGAGCAGCTGTCAATCACTCTCGAACTCCGACCAAACAGTCAAACTAGGCAGCGCTGATCAAATATGAATCAATATTATGTTACTATAATGACTATTTCTCTCCTCAAATGTTTCCAGAAACATCTTGTAGTGTACTGTTTAGCTGTAAAATGAGAAAGTTTGTGACCCGGCAGCCATGTTGAGATCAGTTGAGGAAATACCAAGCACCGCCCACCAGCCGGAGCACAGCCAATAGGAACGCTCTCTCTCTGAAATGACCTGTGATTGGCCAAAGTCTCCCGTCGAATTACAATATGCTGAAAGGTTATTATGGAATTTTTGACCAATGATACCAAAATGATTCTGCCCCACAATAAGTCAAAGAAAGGAGCCCCAAGAGCTTCAAGGTAGAAAGTGGCCAATTTTGGAAACCTTGGAAACAGTATGTGTGATAAAATAATCTTAACTAGCTAAAGGTCCACAGCTTTTTCTGAGCTTTCTATCACATCCCACGGTCCTCATCAGTGTATGGAGAGGCTCAGGTTTTCTCCTTTGGTTCACAAGTTTCAGTGTGGAAAGATATCTCTACAAAAACACTGCATATTTAGCCAGCTTAGTCTCAGATGAACAGGCTGAAAGCAGCAAGACTGCTCCAGTTTTTAACAGGAGTGTTTAATTTTCTGGCAAATTTATGTCATCGGAACACTTTGAAAGATGTTATCATAAAACAAATGTTATTCGTAATGGCTTTATTTGGAGAACAAACTGCATTTCAGACATTTGAAATGATTCTGTTGCCTGCTAATGTCAGTGTGATCACCATTTCCTCCCAGAACACCAACAGTAACCAAAAACAAAAATATGTCACAAATCATCCCCGTGACTAACGACAGGATAATTACTTGTGAACACGGTTGATCGTACCATTAAAGAACAGCTCTTCACCCCACTGTTACTCTCTTCTCTCCGTCTGTCGTCTTTATTTATTCAGTTTGATGTTTTGTGCATTTCTGGGTTTGATGTTGTTTTTCTCGTTATTTTCCTTTGGTTTGAGGCTCAAGCTGTTTTTAGAAAGAGTCCTCCAGGCTCCATCTATCGCCTGCAGGGTTTGTATTTATTCTCTCAAAGCCCTTATTTTTGTTAACCTCAACCAAACGAAGGTTAATAATAACATGACGCTCGCTGGCTTCTGCAGGAGAATCTCATTCAGATTTCAGCTTCCGTTTGTTCCTGCACGTGTGATAAAAGTCCTGCATGGCAAACATCTCACATCATTATCAAATTCATCATATATCATAGTGCAAATCATGCTGCTATATCATGTTCACATCACACATTAGGTTATGTTTAATGCTGTCAAAGTTAACGTGATAATAACACGATAATAATTAGTTTTAATGCCACAAATTTCTTTAAGGCATTAAACCAACTTGAGATTTTTAGGTTGTAGCAGGCTCAGTTTTATAGCTAGAGTGACGATAATAGCATCATATAAAACTAGAAAACCTGAGGAATCCATCGGTAGCAACTGCTGTAAATTGATTTCCAATAATAAATATATGCATACATTTGCATAAAGCAAGCATGTTGTGTCTTATTACAGAATATCAACTGGTTCTAAATGCAAATGTGGTATTGAAGCCTGGCAAAAGCAGAGGATTTAATTGTTTGAAGACAACAGCTTAAACTGCCGCCACCCCCACCCATCCCTCCATTAATGTGTGTCCCAGGGTCAGGCTGTCTATTTCGGTATGAAAGTCCTGCAGGCAGCCTTGTAACCCTGGAGGTTCTGCTGCCTCTGAGATACCAGCCCTGAAATTAACAACCTGCCCTCCTCTCCTCCTCCTCCTCCTTCACCCCTCCACCTCCTCCTCTCCCTCGCCCTGCTCCTCTTTTATCTTTAATCATTCCCTCGTTCTGTCTTCTCTCTCCTGTTTTTATCCTTCCCTCTCCTCCCCCTCACTACCTAACTAACTAACTAACTCTTCCCTTCTTCATCTTGTTTTCACTCAGACTTGTCTGTCCTTCTAATCCTTCTCCCTTCCTCTTTTTTTCTTTTTCATCACTTTTTGTCATCGACCTCCTGGCCCTCCTGCTGTCATCTCTCCTCCTCCTTCAGATGATTCATCTTCAGCTATAAACAGGGAGGGCTCTCTCCTGCTTTAAACACCTTGTTGTTTTGCTATGAGCATCACCTTGTACGCCGTGTAGGAAACTTTGAATCACCTCTAGACATGAGATCAACTGAAAACTATTTAAAAATGAACTTTAAAAGTTGGATTGAAATGTTTTATTTGTGTACTTATTTGGTCGAAATTGTAATTACCAAAAAGAAGAAATGTAAATTTCAGTGTAAACCTTAGTGTTCGCCAGAGGTTGTCAATCTTTGGCAATGTCGGTACTGCATTTTGATCAGTTCAATATTTGTGTGAGAGGGGACTAAAAACAGTTAACATTATCACAACTCAAAACCAGCTGGGAAACAACTTTGTTAACGTTGTTTTGTTCCATCTGTGATTGGAGTATTCCCTACGTTACTCTGTGACTCCATACTTTACTCTGTGTCATTATTAGAGTAGGGGGTAACATTGGGGTAATCGCTATAAAAAAGACAGCAGAATCTGTAGGCAACGGGACAAGATTTTGGTATCGGAAGCGCTCTGGTTTCCTTTTGTAGTTGGTGGCCAATCATGTCTGTGTGGGTTTTGCAGGTAACTCCATTCTTGAGTCTCAAATTGCTAATCGGGCTGTAAACAATGACCGGCACATGGAAGAGGAAGTCTTGCACCGGATATTATCCAGTATCTGGATATCCGCTGGTTACACCAGAACCCCTGAACCCCAGGATCAGGAAAGTACTTGGACATTTGACTTGTAGTTGTTGAGATATCTCACTCTTAATTGTAACAGTCACCTAAAAATGTCTTATTCAGCGTACCTAGCTCCATCTTCTCGTGTCACACCTGGTTGCAAAAAAACAAAGATGGCGACGGACAAAATGTTGGACACGAAGCTTCAAAACGGCAGTCCGCAAACCAATGGGTGAAGTCACGGTGACTATGTCCACTTCTTATATACAATCTATGAGTGTGTCTCATACAGATAGTGCCTTATTCGTCAGTATCAGATGCAGAGGGCTGTGACAAAACGTCAATTTGCCGCCCTGGGAACGAGACCAGACTGTTTAATAGCAGTATTACCAGCAGAGGTGACTCAACAAATTTTCTAATGAAGAGCTGGTGTTGACTCCACACACACACACACACACACACACACACACACACACACAGATGAGCTGTGGGAGTTGAATTGCACTTCACTTGTTTCAGCTCAGCCCTCTGGAACAAAACTCATCATCCCAGACATCATTTCTGTCTCGTCTCGCTCTCCTCTCCCTCTTCATCCTTTCTACTCTAACCAATCAGTGACACAGGGAGGGAGGTCAGTGTGTGTCTCTGCTGAATACTGGAGTCATTATTAAACTTTTGTATCTCTGTGTGATGTCTGCAGACGTCCTCACATATATATATATATCACAGTGATGTGTCTGAGAGACATCAGTCATATTCATAGTGTCAATCCTGTTGTGAACTTATAGTCTATACAGTATATGCTTGTTTTTAATGTGTTTCTAGGTTACTGTTGATTGATATCTGCTCTACCTTTTCTAACAAGACACATTTCATGGAGATTTATGCTCTTTTTTTCAGGAAGGCCCCAAGGCCGGCCCTAGCCCTTTTGGTGCCCTAGGTGAAATTTGGATTTGGAGCCACCCCAGAGTCCAGTATTCAAAGTAATCAAACCCAACTTTAATGGACACGGTGATATATTGTCAATGCACAGTAATTTTTAACTCTTAAGCTGTGGTCACACTACGAACGACACTGCCACATCCTGCAAGTCATTTTCAATTGGCACCGGTGACATGAAGCTACAAACTGACGCCCCGACACTTAATGCTGCGTGACGGGCGTGACGCGTTGCAAATAAAGTTGAGCTGGTCTCAACTGTTTTCAGCACACGGTGAAGCTTCAACCATTCATATGTTTTTGTTTCACTTTGTTCCATTCCATCACAAAAAATGACATTAGTCAGTTCCCAGTGCTATAGTACGCCATAACTACGCCAACGAGCGCTTGAGCAACACTTCAACAGCGACCCGCCGATAATGTAGGCGGCCACGCTGGCCGTTTTGTTGCTTTTGTCACTCGTAGTGTGAACGTAGCATTACAGAGCCAGCTCTGCAATCATTAGGAGTTGTCTGATGACCTGAACGCTCACAAGTTGTAAATATGAATATAAATAATATATGTCTTCCCCACCTCTCTCTTCCATCCCTTATTAAAATAAAATAAAATTAACAAAAAAATCTGAGCTCAATTAGGCCATGTATTAGTGTGAGTGATGGCATGGACTCATTAACTAGTGTGTCCCAGTGAACTCTGATAAACCGCCACATGCTGCACTATTAAAGGCCCTGCCAGGCGGAGTGGGACTGGAATTCAGCCCAGTACTTAGAGATGGAGAGGCCTTTTATGTGAAACCTTTTGGCAGTAATTTTAACACTGATACAGTTTTTGTGGTACAAGGGCGTAGGTTTGTTTAATAAATGTAACATGTGTTAGATTGTGTGAGGGACAGATTAAACCAGACTGAACTTAAATATTTACCGGTGTGTCTCCTGATTGACATAACCTGCTCCGGAGCACGTTAGGTACACAGCATAAGTTACCATGGCGATCTACCCCGGTGAGAAGTGAACCACCGTGGTAGGAGCTCCAAATCCTGCTTCATAGTACAGACCTCAGGGGTTCTGAAGCCAAAAACATCATCCAACACAATGATCAATCAGTTTAAAGGATGACTCAGACATTCAGCAGGGACTCTGAGGAAAATCTCTCTCCTCAGATAAAGAAGAAGAACCAACATACAGACAGTTTTTAGGTGTTTGTTTTAACATGAACATTGTGCCGATATTTTCATGCCGGTGAGTACCGGACCACTTCGAGCTGCGATTTTGATCTCAACTACACACCTCGCATCCGCATATAAATGCTACGGTAAGAGTTAGTGACGTAGTATAAAAAGGGAGAAAGACCACTTATGGTGGGAGGATAGGGACGGGCCAAATAAACACCGGACTTTTAACCAGGAGACCTGCGTACGAGATCGTCGTTGACCGGTGCTCTGTTTTGTAAGTTACGTTAGTGACGTGTGCGTGACAATTGTCACATTTTTATTGACATTTGTGACGTGTTTTCCGTAGTTGTTTCCGTACGTGTTTTACTTACTAATTTTAAGCCCAACCATGACGTTTTCCCTTACCCTAACGAAGTGGTTTTCTTGCCTGAACCTAACTGTGGACGTTAGCATCGTGAACAAATGACACGTGAAAACGCTAAAATGCGTAGTCATGACACGCGGAATATCCGTGTAATGTCGTGGTATTTATACGCCTTCCTGTGAGACCGGGTTGTATAAATAACAAAGTCTGCCCATTCTGCCTCCCTGTCCCTCCCTTGAGCCACGTTCTCTCATCTCCTACTCCCTGCATCCATCCATCAGATGCCCTCCGACCTTTCAAACCACAAAATGCGTTTTTTGTAACTTCCCTTTAGAACGACGCTAAGCTTTTTCTGATCTGATGTTCCTATCAGCAGGACGAAAAAGGGCTCTAAGGATTCTAAGGGTTGAAGAAATATAATATAATATAAACAGAAGCTCAACAGGAAAAGTATTTTCTTTGTTGCAGAAACTTTTTAGAAATTCACAGCTGCATCTGGAACCTGCTCCATCATTGTTTACACTGTTTTCAACATCTCCTCAGGCTCCTTCTCAGATGGATCCATTCTCGTCTCCCCACTCTGTGTGCAGCTTAATTGATCCGACTGCCTTCGCTCGGCCGGCTGATTAATTGCGCTCTCTGCCAGTGTTTCAGGTTTGAGATGAGACGGAGAGAGAGGGGAGAGCGAGCGAGGGCATTTTGATGAAGAGGAGTCTGAAAACACAGCGTGGCGAGAGAATAGAGAAAGTTAGCGCGGTAAATGGAGTTCAGGAACTCCATTATGAGTGTGATTACAGCTCCATATGATAAAACGTCTCAGAATGGAACCAGCAGTGAAAGGCAGCTCCTCTTCTCTTCTAACTTTGTGCAATGTGTTGGTGTCATTAGACGCGCAGGAGAACGAGCTGAGCAACTCCCAAATAATACAAGATGAATTTGCTCAACAATCTAAAGTAGTAAACACTTTGTACAGTGTTTGTACACACACACACACACACACACAGACACACACACACATACTTCTAGATGCAAACTTCAAAGTCTTAACACTCAAACAGTCTTTGAAGAAGTTAGGATCAGACAAAATCTCCTAATTTTCCCAAAATGTGCTCACTTAAAAAAATATTTTTCACTCTCTAAAAATGAATTTACGTTACAAAATGTCCTCACCATTAAAGCATTCGTCAAATGCCAAAAATGTCCTCACTTATCAAAAATGTCATCACTTTTTAAAAATGAACTCTCTTTTTAAAGATGTCCCCGCATGCCAAAAATGTCCTCTCTCCTTGAAAATGATTTTACTTAACACAAATGTGCTGCCTTTGCAAAAAATCCTCATTCCCCAAAATGTCCTCATTCTTCAAAAATGTTCGTTGTCATCAAAATTGCCCTCACTAAAAAATGGACCCACATGCCAAAAAGTCCTCTCTTCTTGAAAAAGATTTTACTTTCCACAAATGCCCTGCCTATCCAACAAAGTCCTCATTCTTCAAAAATGCCAAAATGGCCCCACATGCCAAAAAAAACAAACATTTCCTCAATTTAAAAAACATTTACAATTTTCAATTCTATTGTCATTGTTTGAAAATGTCCACAGTTTTTAAAAATTCAAACCTCAAACTTTCGAGGTCTAAAACCGGTCCTCACAAAGCTGCAGTTCCTCTAACGGCCACAGGATGCTGGTCCGAAAAAACTGACTGACTGTATTGAAATGAATGGGAAAACCCACAACTTCGCTCTAAAAATACAAAATCAATACAGATTTTACACAACCACTTCAGCTCTCTGGAGATCATTTACACTCTTCTAATGTGAGTCTGAGGGGAGATTTTCAGTACAAACTCCCCTAAAGTGACCAAAAGCAACACTGAATTTATCCTGCTAATAATAACTACTATCAGTCTAAGACTGACATGGCTCGATACCACAGAACTGAACACGAACACATAAAGAGACTTATTGATAACTGTGCACACTTCTGGTCAAAACAGAGTCATGTTCCTGTTCTGCAGACAGATTTCACAAGAAATGTTTTGTATATTTTATCATGTTCCTTCAGTATGCTGTTTGTTTTGACTGTCGGCCAGATATGAGCAAACATTATGAAACAGTGAAGTTTTCACTTTCCTCTCAGTATCAGTCTGAGTCTCCGTGGTTCTGCTTTCAACAGCAGATTCGAGATATAACGACCTGATAAAACAATGTGCTATATCATGAAAATAGTAGTGTAGATTAAAGGACCATAGTGGTGTTTTTTTGTGCATGCTTAGCCCATGTACTATACATCCTATAAACTTCAGTTTTAAGAGTGATTCGAAGGTAGCAATTGGTTTCGCTTCATTTCTATGAAAAACAACCTGCAGTCTTGAAACTTTGTTGCAGAGAGATAAACCAAGATCATCTTAATTTAAGGTGCTAGTAGGTGGACTATTCGTTCTTGTTTCAGAAAGTCAATTTGCATGACTTTCAGTGATGATTTCGACCACATTAACATAGGTCAAATGCGGCCCGCCACAGTGTCATAATGAACCAAAAATATTTTTACACTATTCAACCGATGGGGTCCGTGCAGTCTGCCCAGGGGATTCAACTCGACAGGTCATAGACCTGGTGTGTGTGAGGTGTGCTGCGACTGGTTCTTGGCTTGGAAAGGCCCGGGGTGAAGGTACACTCGCGGCTCCGGCCGTGAGCTTTGTAGCACATCTGGCCCAGACCTCGCCGGCCGTGGACTTAGTGCTCCCTGTGCCCTCTTTCCCTTTGGGGAGGGATGGGGCTCCGGGCAAGATTGTCCTCAGTGTGAGGATGATGTGGCGATGTCGGCAAACCACAAAACCGGTCTTGAAACACGGATTCTGTCTCATTTACCATGCTTGGGTGTGACTTTTTGTCGTGTCATCAACATTCATATCCTTATAACCAATGTGTTAATGATTAAATTGTTTACCAGAGCACAAAGTTCAGGGGGCAGCCCCAACACCAACACGCTACTTACACAACATGACAGTTGGGCATGAAAATGACAACTGTGTCGGTCTAAAACTAGCAAAGACAGTTGCACCCCTTTTTGCACCAGGTGTGAGATAAGTGTTAAATTGTTAATTGTGTTAAATTGTTATTTGCAGATTCATTTGTGCCAGAGCTCCACCTGGACTTCACTTTGTCCTTGTCCTTCAAAGCAGTCTTTCTTATCACAGTGAACACACTCCCTAAACGCCTTAAACCAACAGTTGCTCAAAGTTCAAAGACAAAAACCTTGATTGTGAACTTTCAACAGCTTTGTTGAAATTGGACGAAATTCAAAGAAAACAAGGAGTTAGTGTGAAACAAAGCAGCCTCGGCGGTTTCAGCTGAACTTCTCGTCTATAAAAGGACATTTAGCAGCAGCTGTGGAAAACATTCGATCCAACAGAGAGTCCATCATGAGGAGTCTGGTGTTTCTGCTTTTGGTGGCTGTGGCCAGCGCTAAGGTCTACCAGCGCTGTGAATGGGCCCGAGTGCTGAAGGCTAATGGGATGGACGGTTACCGTGGCCACAGCCTGGCTAACTGTGAGTATGAGCCCATGCAACATAACTTCAGTTTTAAGGACCATACCAGCCTACTCATTACGTTTCATGTAGTGTAGTTGGCTGGCTGTTACCAAATGGGTTTCAATGCCCAACGTTGACCTTTCACCGAGTCTGTTCTGTTTCCTCTGCAGGGGTTTGTCTGAGCAAGTGGGAGTCAGACTACAGCACCACAGCCACCAACTACAACACTGACGGATCAACTGACTACGGCATCTTCCAGATCAACAGCCGCTGGTGGTGTAACAACGGCCAGACCACCACATCGAACGCATGCAACATCCGGTGCAGCGGTCAGTGATGAACCACCACACCCAAAACTACACAGGGACATTTTATATATCTATTTCATTACTTGCCTTGTAATAAAGGAGTGGATGTTAGAGTACATGGGATTTATTGTTTTACTAGTCCAGCGCCCTGCTCATTATGTAGCACATGCAGTTACATTAATGTCCATTTTTTAAATACGGATTTGTCTTTTTTTTCACAGAGCTTCTGACCAATGATGTGAGTGTGGCGATCAATTGTGCCAAGCGCGTCGTGAGGGATCCCAACGGCATCGGAGCCTGGTAAGATCTGATCATGTGTCTGCGATGTGCTCAGTACACAAACCTTCACATGTGGAGAGATGGGTGATGTCCCTCTGTCTGGTTTCAGGGTGGCCTGGCGCCGTCACTGCGAGGGCCGTGACCTCAGCTCCTATGTGGCAGGATGTGGCGTTTAACCAACACGTGGAAAAAGGTCGCTGTAATCGACGTAAAAGTCTCCCATCTTCAGCTGCAGTGGATTAAAACGTTTCTACTGTATGTATGTTTGATCTGACAGGAGTAAAACACAGAGCTACAGACGATTCTTTGAAAATCAAGACAATTCAAATCTTTACTTTGAATGAATTTAGTTTATACTTTACATGATGTAACACATCTAATTGGTGAAGAGAAATGTGGAGATTTCAGCTTGTATCTGTTGTTGTGTTCATTTCAAAACCAGATTAAAATGTTGATTTCCGCTAATGACAGTTGTTAAATTCACACGAATGTTAAAACAATAAAGAGCTATTTGAGGTCATTTCTTCATGTCTTCTTCGTGTCTGTCCTCGTCTTTTGGAGGTGTGAGGACAAAAGTTTAAATTGATCTACTGCCTCTAAAAAGTCTGTGCATGTTGCAGTGAAAAAGAAAACAAACTTGGGCCAAACTTGGGCCAAACTTGGGCCAAACTTTTTTTTACCTTTATTCAGACAGATATAATCTTATTGAGACAGCAATATAAACACAAAGTTACAGACAGACAGGACATTCATACAAAGACAAAATATGCAGAAACCACTTGTATGAACAGATTTGTAAGTAACTGGTTAACTGGTTGCATTCACCAATTTTCTCTTACGTCCAAATGATTAAATTCTTGAGTGTACCAGACCTGTCTACGAGTCTGTCATACAGATGTGTGGGCGTGGCTACTCCTGAGCTCCTGGGCTGGCTCACCTGGGCATCATCAACTAATCAACCACTGCAGTATATCAACCCCGGCTTTCCTCTCAGTCTTCACCAGATCGCTCCACTGTGGTAGTTAATCTCCTCAGGCCAACTAGTCTCTAGTTTTTTTACCCTGAAGTTATTCTTGAGCTCGTCGCCAGCCACCTCGCTCTGTTCATCAGCCACCTCTTCTGTTGTGTTGATTACTTCTTATGGCCGCAATTAAGTTAATATTCACTCCCTCACACTCCATAGTCAAGAGTTTGTACACTCTTCACTCCCAAAAGCATAAGGTTCCCCTTTCTGACCTACATTTTACACATTCATCTACATGATAACTACTGAATTGATGCGATGCAGAGGAGGGTCATGCATGTGCATGCAATCCACTTGTACTGTGCTGCTGCTGTGAGTCTCTGAGCATTGTGATAAATGGACTTTCAGTGGTCATTGACTCGCTCACAGATCACATGACACAGCTTCTCACCTGGAACAGTAACAAAACTCCAAATTAACCTCAGGTCAGTGAAACAGAAATGTCCATCTGTAGAGACTTGGCAGGAACACAACATCTGTGGAGTTTATCATTTATTATAAACTCCTTGTGCTAGCTGATAACAAATTGAAGTCACGTGATTTGTTGAAATGTCCTTTCAGTGCCTGGAACAAACAGCAAGGTATTCTATCATCAGGGCGAAGCAAAAGGGAGCTGCAGCTTCTGCCTGTTTGTTTTCCCCTAAAATTACATTCAAGCAATTTGTTTTGATGGAACCAATCAGATGTGGCATCCAAAAATAACCAAATTCTGATTACACACAAACACACGTTTGTATTGATGTAATGGGTTTTCTAACCCCTAACCCTATCCCTAAAGCTGCTCTAATTAATATTTGTATATTAATAATGGCTGAAATTACTTACTGAAATGGGCTGCTCATAGTGACAAACACAGATAATTACGCTCTGCAGTTCCTCTCAGTTTTACAGTGTTTCAGCGTTTTTCAGCTCTGTCTGTACTTTTATAAAATGTGTCTATACTTTTGTTTATCTTATTTTACACTACCTCTATTTTTACTTTCTGCAAAGCACTTTGAATGACTTCTGAGTATGATAAGGTGATACTTAAATAAACTTTGTTTTGCTTTACTGAATGGGAGCAAATCCCTGCAGCCAGGTTCCAAAATCTGGTGCAAAGCCTGAAATCAGAAGAGTGGAGAGTGTTATAGCAGCAGATTAACGCCCATGGTTTTGGAATGACGCGTTCATGGCTGTAATGTTTGAGTGTAAATATATTTACGCTTTATCATGACCAACTAAAACACCATTATACCAGCAGCAGTCTCATGTCTCCAGTTTACCCTCAGCTTGTGTTTTCTGATTCAAAGCACGAACAGAGCTGCTGTTACAGGATGGAAACAGGAATCCCTGGACGAGAGAGAGAGAAAGGGAGAGAGAGAGAGAAAGAGAGAGAGAGAGAGAGAGAGGAGCATCTGGCAATGAAGCAGGAATTTAAATGTGTAGTTGCAGTGATCAGAAACTGGCATCATAGAGCCATTAGCAGATGCAAATGAGGGCAGAGCTGGCAGGCTGGTTTGTCTCACTCTGTCTTTAACACACAAAAGCACCAAACACAACACATAGTCACACATACAGATAAAGTCTAACATCTGGACTGAGAACAGTTTGTGCCAAGAACCTGACAGAACCAACAACACACTGATGATTTAGCTATTTTTAGAGTGTTAACCAGTGGAGCTAAAGATGTCAAATTTGCCCCAAAGGTTGAGCTAGAGGAAAGGTCGTGGGATCATTAATATCTAAAGGGTTCGTCCACTGGGGAAAGGGAATGTGATCAGGAAATGTCCTGACAATCTACATGGTAGATTCATTTCAAAACCATGGGCATTAAGGCCCAGACACACCAAGCCGACATCAAAGAAGCAGCGGCGACGAAGGCCGACTGTTGCATCGCCTCACGTCGCCTTTGTCTCGGCCAAAAAGTTGCACTCGAACACACCGCAAAGACTAGAGCGGGTGGCCAACTACCACGTACGTTCTGCGCCTGCGTGAGATGAAATAACCAGCAGGTCGTGGTAGTCTGTATTCGTCATTCAAAAAGGGAAACCGGAAGACCGAGGACTGCAGATATACAAGCCGTTACATGACGTACATGAAACAAAGCGGCTTCTGCCGACCACTCTCACTCACCACTTAGCTTCATTCCAGATGGCCATGTCGTTGTAAAATATCCGTGTATTGGAATGATCAGATGAGATGAAGATGAAAAATGAGAGGAGCCTTCTGTGTTTGTCCTCTTGACTTTATTCGTTGGCTTTGTCTTCTCGTGCACTGAATTTGTTTAAGCTGAACATCAGAGTGATTTCTCTCACCGTGCTAAATCGACCGAAAAAACTCTGACACGGGCAGACTAGAGCCGACGGTGCGGGACACACCACAAAATCTAGGCCGACAGACGCTCACCGACAGCCCCAAACTGTCCGACGGCCGACCGTCGACTTGGTGTGTCGGAGCCTTAAATCTGCTGCTATCAGCAAGCGATCAAACTGGGGGATGTAGAAGAGATAGAAGACAACATATGGAGACAAGGAGAAAAATCATATTACATTGGTTGTCAATATCATCAGAAACACAATCATCTATCAGCAGATTTTAAAAAAGCACCACTGAAACAATGGTGAATATAATCATTTATTTACTCCAGTCCAAGAAATGTACACGTATTTTCTCTCAAGGTATAAAACTTGTCTTAAATAAGCAATTGTTCTATTTCATATTCATGTAAATTCTCATCATTTAATTAAAAACCCCGAAGATTTCCTTAAAACTGACGACAATCTGACACCACAAATCATCAAAGAGCACAATAAGTGTTAGTAGAGTTAGCAAGAGCCGTCCAGCAGTTTGCAATCTGACTTTGGGTTCGATGAGGGCACATTTTTTAAAAATCATTCTTATCCGCTTCATATCAAAAAAGAAAGAAAAGTGATAACTGGATTTGAAAAGTGAGACAGTAAGGTAAGCGCTTGTTGTAAAGTTAGTACGGATGATAAATCACTGAGAGGATTAAAGGCTTCGGTTGTTGCTTTGAGCTTGTAAATACTCAAGTTATTGCTGCTGTTGCCCCTCGCGTTCAGTTCAGTTTCTGTTGCCGCCGCGGTCGTGCTGTCGTATTGTAGCTGCAGCTGGCGTTGCTGGTGGTTTTGTCATTGCTGATGCCGTTATTGCTGTGGTTGTCGCTCCCAGTGTTGCTCTGGAAAATCCCTTTGGTTTCCAGATGTCGATAGATCCTGAAAATGGTTTCCTGAACGGGAAGGTTGAAGCAATCGCCCACTGAGACAACAGATCAGTGCACGTGAGTTTCAGTCTGTGGGTGGTCTGTTTTTTGGTTTGTTGTCTGGATTAAGAGGTGATGATTATAAACCTGAGGCTGGTGAACAGAGGAACTCTGGGGAAAGAGAGAGAGAGAGAGAGAGATAAAGAGTTATTATCACTGATAACAGTTTAGTTTACAGGTAGTTTGTTGCCACAGTGAACACGGGAGACACTTGTAACTAGAGTTGTTCCGATACCGATACCAGTATCCGAAATGCGTTTGATACTGCCCAAAATTTGGGATCGGGTATCGGCGAGTGCGACAGTCTATGCACCGATCCGATACCATAATTTATTAACCCAGAAAAAAAATCAATTTGTTAATCTGGATTATTTTATATTTAATATTTTTTTAAATATTATTATTACACAGCTGTTTTGAATACTCGATTCTGATTGGTCAATCACGGCGTTCTACGGTCTGTTATTTCTTTATAGCAGACCGTTGCATTGTATAGCAGACCGTTGCTATGTATAGCAGACCGTTGCTATGGGCACAGTTCTGATGTCGGACTCTGGAGGACCGTTTTTGTGTTCAAATTATTGATTTCTTAATTAAGTAGCCGTGTAATAAGCGGGATAATGTACAGCAAGCCGGTCATTGTTGTGAAATATCACCCTTTCGAGGTTTAGAAGTTATAGAAGTTCTAGAAGTTCTAGACGTACCAACACGTTTTTGTGTGTGTGTGTGTGTGTGTGTGTGTGTGTGTGTGTGTGTGTGTGTGTGTGTGTGTGTTAATGAGCACTCAGGTCTATACTGATGTCTTCTACTAACAGATAACGTGTGAGTATAATTGTGAGGCTCCCTGCAGAGACCGCTGAACAGAACTCCGCCTCCTACCTCCTTCCTCTATTAAACCCAAATTGACTCGTTAAGCTTGTCTTAATAAAACCCACTTAATAAAAACAATCTACAGAACAAACTAGCTCTCTGCTGCCTTTCTTCCACACCTCCTGCGGAACAATAAACATCAGCCTCTGGACAAAAAAATGTCCAATTAATGTGGAGAGCCTCCATGCTAATCATTAGCTTCTCCATTAACCCCTCGACACCTCCTCCCTCCTGCTGCATTAACGAGGGGGGCGGGGCCACAATTAGGACCGCTTGTCTGCGGAGGCCTTTTGCCTGCACGGAAAACATTTTAATTATACATAAAACACCAGAGTGAAGCTCTCACACAGCAGGAGAGCAGGAATGATATAAAATATTACCATGTTCTCCTCCTACTGCTGCGCCTCCCTGACCTTCTCTCAGCTGTACAGCACATTCAGACTCCCATATTTAGAGCAAATCTCGGCATTATGAAGAAAATGTCAGAATTGACAGAAAAAACAACTGAGGTGTCCTCCAGGCTACATTGAAATCCTGGTTTTCCAGAAGTCCGTCGAGATGTTATGAACCGGTCTTTCCAATTTTCAACGTGCCATTTTGGATCCCTCCTTTTTAGTCCCTCCTTTCAATTCTGAATGACATTTTTAATCCATTATTGTGTCATTTTAGGCCTCCCCATTTGTTACCATTTTAAATCCTTCATTGAGCGGCTTTGAATACCTCATTCTTTCAATTTTGAATCCTTTATCGTGCCATTTTAGTCCCCCTTTTCCCATTCAGAATCACTCCGTTCTGTTTTAAATATTCAATTTTGCAATTTCATCCCTTCCATATTTACATTTTGATTATCTCATTCTTTCCATTATGAAACCCTTATTGTACCATTGTGCATCCCTAAGTCTTCCACCAGGAGAATGCAGGGGTTGCTAAATCCACCGAACAGACTTTAGGATAAACTCTTTGTTACACTGTTTTACTGTTTCATTGTTTTACTGTTTCAGCATATTAATGCGTCTGTATCAGAAAGTGTTCCTCCTCCAGTGTTTCAGTATTTTCATGTTTCAGTCTGATAATCCTCAGCTCAGTCTTAATTACTCCCTAATAATTAGAAAATCCTGATAATCTGCTGCTTAATCGAAGCAATTCGGCTGACTGACAGCACACACACACACACACACACACACACACACACACACACACACACACACACACACACTTACACACACACATACTCAGCAGTTATCAGCCTTGTGAATGACTTTGAAGCAGATAATTCTCTGTGTCTCAACATACACTAATTACCAGCAGCTGAAAAATGCTGCAGGAGTCTGAATCAGCTCCTCTGGAAATTACAAGATACACACAGCTAATAATCACACACACACACATACACACACACACACCCACACACACACACACACACACACACACACACACACACATACACACACACACACAGGCAAGTGTGTTGGTGTGTCCGTATCAAACAGTCACAGTCTTTTCTCAGTCAGCAGTGTGAATCTTTAGTCTAGATCAGATAAAAACACAAGTCTGCACATTTAAAGGAACAGTGCAACATTTAGTGAAATCCTTCTCGTCATCCCCAAGATGGATATCAGTTTCATCTCTGTGCGTGACCTAAACTTATAAAACAGAAGAGTGGTGGGGAAAGGTTTAAGGACTGAACCTTTTATTTCTCATTTTGCATTCGTCTTCAGCCACAGAACGTAACGGCACCATAATGCACTTCAGATTAAGGGGGAGACACCCCAGGCGAATAGGGTAAAAATTCAACTTTCCCAGTTGATTACTGACATAAAGGCCATTGTTTTTTGCGTTAACGCAAATTTGTTTTAACGCCACTAATTTCTTTAATGCATTAACGCAACTTTTGGCGAGGAAACACTTTTCAAAGGGGTCCCTTGACCTCTGACCTCAAGATATGTGAGTGAAAATGGGCTCTATGGGTACCCACGAGTCTCCCCTTTACAGACATGCCCACTTTAGCACGTCAGCATATATGTTCGCCGATAAGTGATAAGAAATTTCGGTGAGGAAAGCTATGTCTGAAGTCATTTAGAGACAGTGTCTCCTTTGCATAGTTTAATCAATCAATACATATCTTGGTCACAATTCATTAATAACCAAATGTAATGGATCCTTATCAAACAATGTTTGCTTACGCTATGTGTTTATATAAGAATATAAATATCAACTTTTAGTATATTTTGCTCATAGTACTTCTGTAAAATTTTGGAAGCAGGTCTTTTATAATAAGTATTTCAACACTGGTACTGCTACTTCTACTTTAGTAAAGGATCTGAACACTTCTTCTACTACTGAAACTGATAATGGGAACTATTTTTAACAACAAAATAATGGTGTTGGACTTGTAGAAGCAGCATCTGTGTGTGACTGCCGCCTACTGTACATATATGTTTCCAGAAGAAAGAGCGAAGAGTCACAGAGAGAGAGAGAACGGAAGAAACCAGCTCAGCCATAAAACCAACATAAATAAATAAGCGAGAAGCAGCAATAAGAGTCACAGCAGCAGGAAACAAACTGAACAGTCTGAGGTTTCTGCAAAGATTTAAAATGGTTGTTTCAACAGCTAGAGCCCAGGAGACACACACACACACACACACACACACACGCACTGGCTGGCCGCTGCCCTCTCTCTCTGGTCCAGCTATAAAAACCCATTAGTAATCACTCCTCGACTCTCAGCGGCTCTTTTCGCCCAAACGACTTCCATCCAGCCAATCTGCATAAATCTGCATTAATGGACGATTTTCCCTCCACAGAAAACAAATGTGCTTTAAAAAACGCCTCCTTATCTGTCGGCTTTTAGAGGAAATATCAGAGAGCAGGAACACACACACCATCCATCTGACACACACACACACACACACACACACACACACACACACAAGTGCAGCCTCTATTAACAGACAGGCCTATATCATAACAGATATATCACTACGGCAACACTTACAAAGGAAATATAATGTGAGTGTTGAACTTGACAAACAAATGCTGATGATTTAACTATTCTTCGAGCCTTACCAGTGGTGGAGCTGAAAGTATAAACGGAAAAACAGCTAACAGGAACAAAATGTCAGACTGGATAATTAATTAAAAATGAAATGGTAATTCAGATTATCTTATTCACAGTTGAAGTCATTTTCAGATACAAGTGACTCAACATTTTGCCTTTATTTGAAAATAAGAAATGCTCTGTTATTTAAGAAAACTTCAGCCACGATGATCAAATCAGTCCTCCAAATTGTGTTTGAAGACCCAAGTTAGCTGGATGAGAATTAAAGCCAGGGTAGGTAGTGTTCTTCAAAAACAGTTTTCAGAAATTCTCTTTACATCCCGACAGCAATCAATAACTCAAATGCTCTGACAAAAAAAGGAAAAAAATCCGGTACCTGTGGCTGTCGCAGGACTTCAATAACCCTACCTCTCTGTCTGTCTGTCTACCCAACCTGGTCTCACGGGAAGGCGTATAAATATCACGACATTGCACGGACATTCCGCATGTAACAAGTACGCATTTCAGCGTTTTTGGGTGTCACTTGTACGTCACGCAAACGTCCGCAGTTCAGGTTCAGGCAATGAAACCAGTTAGGGTAAGGGAAACGGCATGGATTGGCTTAAAATAAGCACGGAAACTATGGAAAACATGTCACAAACATCAACAAAACCACGTGACAATCGTCATGACCGTCATTAACGTAACTTACAAAACAAAACACACTTTCACTGGATAAGAGTTGGCAACACTGGGCTGGGTTTTTCAGTTGGATAATTTTTTTTAAATCTAGCGTACTCTTGCTACTTTCTCAAGATTATCGACCCTACCTTTAAGAGGATCTTTTTAGCTGGATAAAATCATGTTGAATCATTTAAGGAACATTTGAAGATAATACTGATCACATCCCTGTTCCCCAGAGGATGAACCTGTGTTATTTAATGGCCCGTGACCTTTCCTTTACCGTCACCCTCAGGACAAACTGCACTACACAAAATCTAAACTTGGAGAACTGGAGTCAGACTAATCCAGGCTGCACTCATCAGATGAAATTATTCTCCTTTCTCTGAAAAACAAAAAAACGGATCTCAAACTCTGCAGCAAAACCTTTTTACACTGAAAACAGTCTCTGGTCTGCTGTGCTGCCCAGTTGCCACGGCGACCCTGACCTGGATAAGCAGCTGGGAAATAGAGGGATGATGGATGGATGTGTGAACTTCTGAAAGTAAATGTTTTTTAATTTGGTTTTGTTTACAGGCTCTGAAGAGTGAAATATAGCCAATTACCAAACAAACTGTAATATAACACACACACACAGACACACACACACACACACACACACACACACAAACACACATATCACATTAACCATCAACACACACCCCAAAAACAAGCCCACAGCACATAAATCACACACACACCTACACACACACGCACAAAGTCTGCTAGTCTGCTGCATGGCTGAGTTTCAATCAGACGGCGGGAATCCCATCAGCATTCACAACAAGTCTCACCCCCCCCCCCCCCCTACACACACACACACACATACACACACAGCCAGACAGGGTTTCTGACAGAGCAGATTGGTTCGTTCAAGACATTTAAAGTTATTACTAAGTTACTAATTTAGTACTTCTGTACTTTAGTAGTTCAACAGTTTACTAATTTAGTACTTCTGTACTTTAGTAGTTCAGTACTTAAGTAGTTTAATAATTTAGTAGCTCTGTATTTTAGTAGTTCAGTAGTTTACTAGTTTACTAATTCAGTAGTTCTGTGGGGCCAGCGGTAGAAACACTAATGTGCATATTTACTGAATATGCGTAATATGCAGCCCACAGTAAAGCCTGAAGCTAGAAAACTTTTTTGGAGAGTAGTTCTTATTGGCCTGAATAGGCGCCATCATCCGGTATCCAGTTGTTATTATACATCCATGGGCCTGTACAGCTGCCAGTTTAAGAACTGAAGTGGAACCCAAAGAAACTGCTGAGGTTCTGTTTGAACTGTGAAACTAAAAACATGATGAGACCACAGAAGTGTTTTACTTTCTGCTGCTCACTATAGACCCGATTATTAATACCACAGCTCCTCTGCCATACCTGTCCGTCTTCAGGCCGTCTTCCCCTCCAGCAGCTCTCGGGTGTTTTCAGCGGCCCGCGCCATACCGTCGGCCATCATTGCCTCCTCCAGACTCTTCCTGGCCTGGTGCACTTTCAGCTCCTGCTCCCTGCACACACACACACACACACACACAGAGTGAAATGTCTATAGTTTTGGAATGACATGTTCAGCTAGAGTGTCCACATACTTTTGATGTCACCGTCCTGAGGCTCCACCTCTTATTGACCAAAAATAAAAAAGGAAATAAAGAAGCGAGTTGACCTCAGCGATTAAAAACAGTGTTTATACATGTTGAGCTGCTAAGAATGTCGGCAGGTTGCGGTGATCTCAGGAGACTTCCTCCTCTCAGTCCACATCAGCTCTTTAAAGTAGACGTGTGTGTGTGTTTGTTTCCCTTCGCTGCCACAGACACGGAGAAGATGTCTGCCACCTTTTGCCAAAACCAACAAAAGCCATAAAGAAACATGGAGAAGAGACAGAATCAGCCTCATCTTCTCAGACTGAATCTGGATTAATAAACAGCTAGAGAAACGAGACGAGATGCAATACAAATACGCTATTTGCTTCTGTTATAGAAGCGACAATTTTAAAGGACAAATAATGAAAAATGAATACAGTTTAATTAAAAACAAAATTAGAAAGATTGAAAGAATGCTAAGAGATAAAACAACTGCAAAAACAAAATTAAAAAAAGCTAATAAATTGAAAAAAATGAGAGATGAGAGGGCAAAAGAGAGAGAGAGGGGGGGGAGAGATGTGTAAGAGGAGGAGAGATGAGGAAGAGGAGGAGGAGGGAGAGGAGAGGAGAGGAATGAGAGCGATTTAGGATGACAAGCACATTCGACTGAAGAGAGAGAGGAGGGAAGAGGGAGAGAATTGGAAATTAATGGAGGGGAGAGATAAGAAAAGAAGGAGGAGGAGAAGAGGGAGGAAGGCTGGAGGGAGGGAGGAGATATAAGAGGAGAGGGGACACAGGGAGGGGGATGAAATGGAAAGAGAGAGAGAGATGGAGATGAAAAAACAAAGGAAGGAGAAAGACAAGAATGCATGCTTGGAAGGATGGAGCAATGAGAGAGGGATGGGAAAACATGAGGATGAAGCGAAGATGGAAGGAAATATTAAAGGAAGGAGGGAAGGAATGAAACGTGTATGTAAAGTGAATGTACGGAAATCATAGGGGAGGAGGAAAGGAAATAACAGGAGGGAAGGAGAAAAGAGATGACTGAAGAGGGGATGGACAGCGTAAAGAAGGAAAGGAGGAGATATTGGAAGAAAGGAAAGGAATGAATGATAAAGGAATAAGATAAGGAAGGAGGGAAGGAAGGGAAGAATGGGAGAGAAGGAAAAAGGAAGGGCAGAATAAATAAGGAGATAAGAAAAGGTGAGGGAATGCTGAGAAGGATGGAAAGAAGGGATGGTAGGAGTGAAAAGGTAAGGAAGGAGAGAAGAAACCTTTGGAGAGAAGAGGAGGGAAGGACGGAAGAATGGAGGAAAAGAGAAAGAGAAAAGAAGGAAATATACGGAAGGACTGAAGAGAGGGAGGATGTAGTGATGTATTCCAGTGATTCTGCTGTAATGGCTTTGGCCAGCTGTTCTCTGCTCTGCTTTCTACTGGACACACACACACACACACACACACACACACACACACACACACACACACCGTCAGTCGGTAAGTGTCCCCACAGTGCCCCCTCCTGTCAGGTCCCACTAACTGTCTATGTGGTTTACAGGGATTCTGATCTGAGGACTGATCTTATTCTTATCCTCCTTCTTTTTAAACTATATTCAAACAATATTTAATTGTCGAAACAGGGGGAGAAATATATATATATAGTATTTGTAATTCTTCATCTGCAAGTCCCATGGCTGCCGATAACTACAATTACCGCCTGGCAGTTGTATGCCTGCGCCAACCAATCAAGTTGCAGTTTACATACAATTGTCATAATTAGCATATGAATTCTTGAGTTATGGCCAAAAACAAGTTTTGTGAGGTCAAAGTTTGTCAGCGCAGCTTTTGGTTGAATATGGCTGCTGCTGGCACACACGCATCCTGGCAGGTGCTGCGTGTTTTTCACTAAAGCCATCTGAACTTCCATCACAAAGCTGAATTTGTATATTTGGATCTGTTGTCTATTTTATCTGTATATTGTTACCTTCCTATTGGGACTAAGGATGAAAATTAGCATTCTTGCTAACTCCTGCATATTTACATCCCGTATTTTACACAGATGTTCATTAACATGCTCTGTCCCTATCATCCATCCATCCATTATCTGTAACCGCTTATCCTATTCAGGGTCGCGGGGGGGCTGAAGACAATGGGCGCAGGCGGGGTATACACTGGACAGGTTACCAAACTGTCACAGGGCTGACACATAGAGACAGACAACCATTCACGCTCACATTCACACCTACGGGCAATTTAGAGTCAACAGTTAACCTGCATGTCTTTGGACTGGGAGGAAGTCGGAGAACCCGGAGAAAACCCACGCTAACACGGGGAGAACGTGCAAACTCCACAGAGAAGGGCTCCAGGCCGGGTTTGAACCTGCCCCTGTCCCTATCAAATAAATAAATGAACAGTGACATTTGACCACCAAATTCTAATTCAGTTCATCCTTGAGTCCAGGTGGACGTTTGTGCCAAATTTGAAGAAATTAGCTCAAGGTGTTCCTGAGATATCAACAGAATGGGATGGATGTGAGGTCACAGTGACCTTGACCTTTGACCACCAAAACGTAATCAGTTCATCGTTGAGTCCAAGTGGTTGTTTGTGCCAAATGTAATACAATTCCCTCCAGCATTTCATAAGATATCGCTTTAATGAGAATTAGACGGATGAAAGGTCACAGTGACATTTGACTACCGAATTCTAATCAGTTCATCCTTGAGTCCAAGTGCTTGTTTGTGCCAAATTTAAATAAATTCCCTCCAGGATATCCTGAGATATCACTGCAATTGGACGGTTGTTAGGTCACAGTGACCTTGACATTTGACTTCTGACTACCAGAATCTAATCAGTTCGTCTTTGAGTCCAAGTGGGCATTTTTCTGCCAAATTTGAAGAAATTCATGCAAGGTGTTCCCGAGATAGAAGAGATATCGCGTTCACAAGAATGGTCTGGACAGACGTACGTACGTACTGTACAAACAGACGGACGGACAACCTGAAAACATAATGTCTCGGCTCTGTCCTCCGTCTGTCGCAAGCGCGGAGACATAAAAATGAAATTGAAAAAAAGAAAGAATGAAACTTGACAGTCAGACTCCTCAAGCTGACCGGAGAAACAAACTTCACTTCTCCTCCATCAATCATTCATCAGTTTTTGGATTGACTTCCTCCCTTCAAGCAGCCACTGGTTCAGTTCATTTCTATTAAAATTCAAACTTTCAGTAGACAGAGATAATCCATCACAGTCAGTCTTTAAGTCAATCTGAAACCTCAGATGTTGACGTGTCTTTGAATGCAAACATGACAAAAACGGCTCGCATCACCAAACAGCGATGAAAGAGCCGTGGTAAGAAAAGCAACATTGACATCTTTGAAAAAAGCATTTTGAAATGCTTAAACCTGCATTAGGAGACAGTGGAAACAAGACAACACTGCTATAACATCACCTTTTAAGTTGATATAGTGGATTTGTTAGCAAACAGCTGCTTATTTACACATCCAGCAGTTACAGAGAAACATCCTTCACTTGGAGTCATGTTTGTTTCCACCTGATGAGTCTAATATTCTCTCTCTTTTAGCTCTGTTTTGGTCTCCACCAACTCCTGAGGGAAATATCTGTCTCTTTAGCTGCTAAATGCTCCACTATGTTCACCAGCTGAAAACAGCTGCCTGCCTTTATCTTCCTAAACCTTACTATTTAAAAGACTTTAGACTCGCACGTACGAGTAACGTGGCTGTGCAAGCATGTGACTGTTTATATGGAAGTGTTTTAAATAGTAAGATTCTAGTGAAGATGCATGTGAGCATACAACTGGATCATGTTAATTTTGGCAGCTATTTTAGATTTAGTCTTAGTCTTAAAACAAAAAAGCTTATTAGTTTTAATCACATTTACATCATCACTTATCTTTAACTGATGATGTGTGTGTGTGTTTGAGACAGAGAGAGGGGAAGAGAAGGTGGAAGGTGACAAAAATAAAGAGAGATATTGGTAAAGTTTTTGTGTTTTTAAACTACATTGTAGTCTCATCTGTTTTTGTCAACAACATTGCATGTTTGAGATCGTCACCGTTAGTATTCCTTTAAAGTATCTTAAATGCCTCCATGAGCTGAGTGTGTTGATAAGTGGGACAAACTACAATAACTGACTTCCTGTTGTTTCTAGAACACCAGCATGCACCTGTCCCTTTATCACCTCCAAGAAGCAGAAACATATTCATCGTCTTCTTTGAGGTTAAAATGTTGATCGCAGTGACAAAATATACCCATCACTACCTGCTGAATTGAGTGTTGAAACGTCGGAAATAATGACTAGTATAGGACACAAAAATGAATTCTGAAGACTGTCTCTCACCGGATGTGTTCGTCAGTGACGGTGAAGGCCTTGCAGAGCGGCTGTGACGTGTTCAGCCAGATGGCCGGGTTCTTCTCAACAGCCAAAGATGTCTGTCCTGTTATTGGAGCAGAGCTCATGTGCAGAGCGCTTGCGATGGCCGTCAGCAGAGTGTCATCGCTGGAGTCCGGACCAATGCCTGCAGAGAGAGAGGTCAGAGGTCAGAGATCAGGACTGGAGCACGGTGCGTGTTCAGGTTCATGATGGAGACTTACTCTGCAGGCCTTTGGGCAGGTCCATGTTCCGCAGGACTTCCTCTGTGACGTCTGATGGCTGCAGACCTTTCAACCTTCTCTCCCAAAAAAGCTGCAGGCAGACAGAGGACAGACAGAGTTGAATATCTGCTGTGGACTATAGAATCTCTGGAGTTAGAGTTTAGATTCCTTCATTTCAGTTTCATTGTATTCTGATCGGCTCCTTGCCCGAAGCTGGAGTCTGCTGATAAAATGCTGTTAATGCCAACCAAACACTTCCAACTCCTCTTCCTCCTTCCATCTTCTTGTTTTTCTTTCCTCTTATTCTACACTTTCATCCCTCCTTCCCTGCCTGTCATCACACCATCTTTCATTCCCTCTGCAGAACTCACTGTGTGCTGCTTTTCCCATGACACCTCAGCACCCTCTAGTGGCCTCAGTCACCATGACAACCTGGTTTCCTCCAGCGTCTCTTGTGTAACAGCCTGACCTCGCCCTCAGGCATTACCATGGCGACACCAGAATGTGTGTGTGTCAGCCTCTCACCTGTCTGGGCTGCTCGCTAGCTCTCTGCAGGTCTGCCTTCACCTTGTTGCCGGGGTGACTCGTAACCTTGGTAACGGGCTGTTTAAAGATGGACGCCGTCTGTCTGATTGGCAGGGCTGTGTTCAGGTCCGGTTTACCTCCCTGGATGAGACAGAGACAGAGTCTGTGTGTTGGTGACATGTTTTCCTTCCCTTTGTCTCTCCTTCTATCCTAATTCCTTTCGTTTTTTCCTCCCTTCCCTCCCTCCCACCCTTCTTTCCTTCCTTCCCTTGCGCTTTGCCTCCTGATATCGTTCTTTCCCTTCTTCCTTTCCTCCTTCCTCCCTGGTCTGGTTTACCCTCCTAAATGTGAGACAGAGTGTGACAGTAAACCTGTAACCTGAATGTGTGTGCATGCATGTGTGTGTGACAGTTGAGCTTAAACTCTATTGGCGACCTTACACCAAACGACTTTTCAAGCGATTTCACTGTCGCAGACATATTTCCAATGTCGGAATAAAATCACAAGAGTTTTGCTAGAGTTGCGGCGCGCTCCTGGGATCTCGATCGTTTAGTGTAAGGTGGTCATAAAACTTCAGTCCAAACTGTCTTTAAATCAGTCTTGACGTTCCAATAAAATCAAACAAGTTTAATATTATCATAAATTCACATTGTCAACATTGTCAACAACCAATAGGTGCGCTCTCTCCAGCAACAAAACAGGAAGCAGTAAACGGGGTAGAGGTAAACACAGAGAAACCACGGATGTATAAAGAGAACTGGATACAGCATTGTAGGCGGGCTCCCGTTCATTCCTATGAGAGCTACTCAGTGGCGCATGAAGCCTAGTGATAAAGTGCCCGGATCATCCAGCGATATTCCACATCCATTGGGCCCATAGAGCAGGCGCAGTAGCGTTTTCATTAACCCCGCCTCCCAGCCCTATTTAAATAAGGGCTATTCAAGTGTTCGTACTGGGATGTTGATTTCCCCAGTCTTCGCAAAATATTATGCTCTTTGGCTAAAAACTTTAGCCGCATTGTCTTTAGATGCGACACGGTGTCAGACTCCAGTCTTTTCAAAGTCTTTTCAAAGTCTCCTAGGGTTTGGTAAGCATAATATAAGTTGAGGTTACACAGACAACAACAGGAAGTGTGTGTGTGTGGGTGTGTGTACTGCCAAGTAATGATGTGTGAAGAGCAGCAGCAGAAAGTTACAAACCGTGTCAATATAGCACACACACACACACACACACTTACACACACACACACACAGACATTACATTATGTCTGCCCTATTGAAGGATGGTGATGTTGGTTGCTTGCATTTTAAAAAAACATACCTCAACAACTACTGGGCTGGTGTTGGGGAATGATTAGTTTAGAATAAAGACTGGGCACAGGCATGAGATAGGCCTTTTTCACAGAGGTCATTTTGACATGTGACAGTAGGAAACGCATGGGTGTAAAGGCCTATTGGTATCGATCTCCTCTCAGAAAGAAAACAATTTCTGAAAATGTCAAACGGTTCCTTTAAACCAGGACTAAAACCAGCCCTACTTCAAAGGACGACAGAGTTCTGCATGAAGCTTACCACACTGACTTTCAGCAGAGTGTGACGCTTCAGCTACACAGTAGAAATTAGGAAAGGCAGATATTATATTATCTATGCCTTTGAATTTCCCCTCATTTTCCAAGATTCTTTTGAATAAGTTGCTATAAAGCAGACGGCAACCTCTGGGTCTGAGGAGTGAAGCCAATGAGGAAGCGCTTGCATTCTTTCTAATAGCCAGCAGGGGGCGACTCCTCTGGTTGCAAAAAGAAGTCTGATTGTATAGAAGTCTATGAGAAAATGAGCCTACTTCTCACTTGATTTATTACCTCAGCAAACATTGTAAACATGAGTTTATGGACTCAATCGCTAGTTTCAAGTCTTCTTCAATACAGCATGATGTTCATTTAGTAAATTATGGTCCCATTTAGAGTCAAATAGACCAAAAAGCAGGGTATGCTTTAGGGCGGGGCTACCTTGTGATTGACAACAGTTCTACTGTAAATCAGAGCTTCAGTAGTGACGCTTTGGGGCTTTGTCAGAATCATTAGTATTGGAGGAGGATTCATCCTCTCTGAGTCTGGTTTGGTCCTATGTGTGTGTGTGTGTGTGTGTGTGTGTGTGTGTCAGCTGACCAGAGGTTGGATGATCATTCAAATTTATTAGACAGATTCCAGAACATGTTAATGAGTCCAGTGTGCTCATAGTGAGGTTTGTTCAGAGATGAAAATGCAAAATGCGATGCAGCTGATGGAATACCTGTGAACAAACAAATACACTATTTACCAGGGCTGTAGTCATGACCACAGAAGTCACGTCCAAGACGAGACCAAGACAAGTCTGAGTCAAACGGCCTGGAGACAGAGGAAAGTCAGAGTCAAAACACCTAAGAGACCGAGACAACTCAGAGTCAAAACACGCATGAGACAAGTGTGAGTCAAAATGCCCGTAAGACTTTTCTCTGTTTTGTGAGCGTTTAGCCTCAAAATACTGACAAGAGCAGGACGAGTCTGAGTCTAAACACGCTTGAGATCCAGACAAGTCTTAGTCAAAACACTGACGAGACCAGGTCAACACACCTACGATAGAAAGGCAAAACACCCACAGAACAAGTCCATGTCCCACACGTCAATTACAATGAGACAAGTCCGAGTCAAAACACCCACAAAACTGAAACAAGTCAGAGTCAAAATGGCCACAAAAGTCTGAGTCAAAGCATCACTGAGACCAAGACAAGTCAGGGTGAAAACACCCACAACTGAGTCAAAACACTGACGAGACCAGGTCAATACACCTACGATAGAAAGGCAAAACACCCACAGAACAAGTCCATGTCCAACATGTCCATGACACTGAGACAAGTCCGAGTCAAAACACCCACAAAACTGAAACAAGTCCGAGTCAAAACACCCACAAAACTGAAACAAGTCAGAGTCAAAACACCCAAAAAAATGAAACAAGTGCGAGTCAAAATGGCCGCAACAGTTTGAGTCAAAGCATCACTGAGACCAAGACAAGTCAGGGTGAAAACACCCACAAGGCTGAGACGTCCCAGACAAAACACCCAGAAAACAGAGAAAAGTCCTGGTCAAAACACCCACGAGACAGAGACAAGTCCGAATCAAAACACCCACGAGGCCGATACGGGTCAGAGTCAAAACACCCGCAAGACCGTGACAAGTCCAAATCAAAACCCCATGAGCCCGAGACAAGTCGGAGATAATAAAAAAAAGAAAAAACGTCTCGAGAGTGGACTTGAGTACTACAGCCCTGGTATTATAGTAGTAGTATATGTATACTGTCACATGAAAGATGAGAGCAGAAGACAGACAGACAGTTCAGCAGCCGGTGGACAGGGTCTCACCCACACATCACACTCTTCCTCTGTGGTGAAGTGAAGAGTGTTTGTCCACTGACCTGCTGAACTGTCAACCTGTTGCAGGAGGAGCTGTGTTAATCTGTTAATCTGATAACACACAACACAACCACAGCACAGCCGCAGCCACAGCCCTCCCCCACAGCCGTGATCCATCAGTGTTACCTTGGCCAAGCCGAGCGCGTCATGTCGGAATCTCTGTCTGCTCTTCTGCAGTTTTCCGGGCATTAACTTCCCCGTCCGGAAGTCGAAACATCCCAGATCCACTGTGTTTCCAAGGTAACGGGACAACTGAGGCTTGCTCCTGAACTTCTTCCCTGAAGGACTGAAGGAAGGAAGAAAGGATGGAAGGAAGGAGGGAGGGAGCGAGACAGATAGATAAAGATGGTGTGATTAAAGATATCAATATCTTCATTTTGGATATCCAAAAAAGATCATTTACAGGACTTTGGAGTTGTAGTATTATCAGTGGAGATATCTGGATTTCATGTTTCACACATTCCAAACTGAACTGTAGAAATCTGAGCGAAAGGATCTTGAAACACTTGAAAGGCCAAAGGATTTATAGAGTAATTAGAGACTAAACTGTGATTACACACATTTTACATTGCTGTATATTAGTGCTTCAACTAGTAATTAATAAACTAGTGATGTGTATGATGCCACACCGCAGGAACAAACATGGCTGCCTCACATCTGTCCATCATCTAAAATACATTAAGTCTCATTTTATTCTCATACCATCAGGGTTAATGTCATACGACATTGGATAAACTCTTCGTCCAGCCTGAAAATTACACTCCTCCTTATCAGCGATGGCGGCTGCCATCTTCACTTGTCTGATGGTGTAACCATGGAAACCCCTCCCACCCACAGGACCTGAACGCAGCTCGAGATGTTAGGTCTGTCTCAATCTGTGTTCTTGTCTGTACTTGTGTTCACATTTAGTTAAGTACTGTCCAAATGCCCAGACGTGTTCTTGCTACACCTGTTCTATTGAGGATATTTCGGGAGCTGACTTGTGTCAACTTGGGGTAGACAAATATCCCAGCATGCATTGTGCATCAACCAGTGGCGGGGGATATTAGCAGGCCTCAACTGTTATACTTTTAGTTATACCAAAGAACGTATAATTATAAGAAGTGAAAGTCAACTGGTCTATTCTGTCCCAAGCTTTTTGGTCCATATAAGCGGTTGCTGTATAACGTTAGGTAACTGGTCGTAGCTCCTCAGGGATTGAAGCTGTTCATTTTTTTCCTTTTTGACAATCTAACTGGTCACAAAACATTGTGCATACATGTGCACTTCTAAAGGTCTAAATGTGTAATTGGTCCTCACAAAGATGGAAGTACAAGAGCAGACACACAGTCATTCAGCTGTGTCTGACATGTAGGTCAGCAGCAACAAAGCTAAGATCAGAGGCTGTGTGTGTGTGTGTGTGTGTGTGTGTGTGTGTGTGTGCACGTCTGACAGTGTCATATATATTGTGTTTCATCTTGCTCCAGCTCTTTACTGAAGCTATATGGTTCTTACACGGAGTGAAATATTCAAACGGACTATTTATGTACCTCAGTATTCTAAGTGTGAATCAATCAGAATTGAAATTAGAATGTGGGTTTGAATAAAGTTCCTTATAAACAGCCTGGGTTAAAGATGGAGCCATCAGAGGCCCCAGCAGGGTGTTACTGCTCTTCCAGTAAGTCGACCTGCTGACTGGTTTCCTTACTGGAACTGATGAGTCACATCACAGAGCAAACTGAAAGTAAAGCCGAGTCTCAGCGCTGAACCGCTCGACTCCTTCACGTTAAAGGTTCAGGGTGTGACTGAGCCCGGGTGTTTCTGACTCTGAGCTGTTAATGTGATCGAGCCGTGCCTCCGCCGCTGATCAACAGGAAGTGAGCAGCCAGCAGCTCTGCGGCGTCACAGCCTCACCGCACACCTGCACCATAAAAGTGACATCATTTCTTTTGCAATCTTATGCAGCGGTAGTTAGTGAAGATACGGAACTATGGCATGGCAATTTCAAAGGGGTCCCTTGACCTCTGACCTCACCCACGAGTCTCCCCTTTACAGACATGCCCACTTTATGATAACCACATGCAGTTTGGGGCAAGTCATAGTGAAGTCAGTACACTGACACACTGACAGCTGTTGTTGCCTGTTGGGCTGCAGTTTGCCATGTTATGATTTGAGCATATTTTTATGCTAAATGCAGTACCTGTGAGGGTTGTAGTTTCTGAGGGTTTGTCATTATTTTGTGTTGTTAATGGATTTCCAATAATATATATATACATACATTTGAATAAAGGAGCATATTTGCCCAGTCCCATCTTGATAAAAGTATTAAATACTCTCCCTTCAAGGTGCATTTTGAACAGATAAAAAAATGTGCGATTAATTTGCGATAAATTGCGATTAACTACAATCATGTGATTAATCGCGATTAAACATTTTTACTCGACTGACAGCCCTACTGTAGTCACATCCTGAGGACGGAACTGAGGACTGTTTGCATCTATTCATTTTGAAAGAGCAACAGCCAATGGGGAAACTCCCAACACTCGACTGACCAATGGTGTAACTTCACACTCACTCAGAGACAGACGTCACGTTTATAGGGCTGGCCCCGCTTTGCTGAGGTCCAGCCAAAAAGGAGGAAAAAAGGCTCATGCTAATAATTCAAAGGTATTCTGAATCTGAATATTAGCAGTAGTATTATTACCAATAAAGAAATTAACATATCTAAATTAATTACCTAAAGTTAATACTTCATCTGCATTAAAGATATAATGCTTATGGCTTGCATCAATTTGCAATAACCATTCAATGTATATATATTTTGTAATGACCTCTCTATAAAGTAGTTTTCACCATGAGTGGCAGGGTCCGCCACTCACAATGCCAATTATTGACTTACTCCTTTATCAAAACAACGTGAGCTGCTCTTCATGCAATCAATGACCATAATAAATAATAAATAAGTATGTAAATAGTTATAATAGTATGCAAATTTATAATATGTTTATCGTTCAACACAGGCCATTTCGGTAGAGACATTAAAAATGACAATAGAATAGAAATAATTTTGTTTTGCCTTTGTACGGTACTTTGTAGGCGGACGTTTAACTGGCGCCATTATGGTAGGCGACTCGATTATAGTCTAAAATGGCGGAGGCGTACAGCTCTGCTGCAGGGCGCTGGCGTTGCAATGGAACGCATAATTGACTTTCACTTCTTAGCAATATAACCTATAGCTTGCAGTAAACAGCCAGTGGATAGGATAGGATAGGATAGGATAGCACTTTATTTATCCCCGTGGGGAAATTTTAGCTTCACAGAAGCACAGATTCTAACAAAAGACAGTTCATAACATAAAGTAAAATAAGAATAGAAATAAGAATAAGAATAGTAATAAGAATAGGACAGGGTATACAATAAATAAGAGTAAAAAATATCCAAGGGATAAGAACACTAGTAAAATTATGTTATAAGGGTAAATAAAAGGTAAATAAGGATGGCACTCTTACCCTATATCCTCCAAACATGGCCGACTTGCTGTCAGTGATGTCACATTCCCATTCCCCATGATCACTCATAAATTATCCAGTCCATTATTTTTTGGTGGGAGTCATGACCTCAGTGGTTCAAATCCTGGCTATGACCCTGAATTAGCTTTCAGCGTGTTGAGAACCACATCCATTGTGTAACATTAATATTATTTGATATTTATGGAATGTTATAGGGTTGTTATTAATACTTATATTTGTGTATTACACCCTGACACAGACACAGAGCCACTCTATACAGATACATGACAGTATGCATGCTGTATAACTTCTGTGACAGTAACTGAGTCATTTGACACTTTCTGATCAACTTGTTATCAGCACAAGTTGCGTTCAGAAACCGACTTTGACAGTCAGAGTTAGGAGGCTTAATTAACCGCAGGCTGACTGATCGATCACCGGTTTACCGATTGATCGATGAGTGTGACGGAGGTACCTGTAGTAGTAGACGTCGCTCTTCCCGGCGCTCAGTCCGGACTTCCTGATCACTTCTTCTTTCTTCCAGCCGGGCGGCAGAGCCGGGCAGTCCGTCGTCTTCTTCTTCTCCATCATCACGCACTTATGTAGCCCACGATCAGGCTCCTGTTTGACCGATCGATCACCCCGTAAACACCGATCAGGACCCTCCAGATAAACAGCGTGTTGGTGAACCCAGCAGAGCAGCGGCCCGCGGGCGGACCGACGTCAGGGACGTTACGTTAACGGCGGCTCTCTCCCTCCCTTCGCCCCGGCTGTTTATGCTGTTTATTTCGGGGTTAAGTTAAAATAAAAAAGTGTCCCGGTTGAGAGTGTGAGCTGGGATGTCCCGGGTTAAAGTGTCTTCAGTTCCGAATTTAGTTTAATTTAGCCTATACCTCGGGAGAGAAACCAACGGCTCATCTGATCTGAACTGAACTGGACCAACGGCAGGCTGTGACGTCTGCGATATCACACACACACATACACACACACACACACACACACACACACACACACACACACACACACACACACACACACACACACGCACACACACACATACACACACGTACACACACACACACACACATATACGGGCTCACAGATCGTCTATTGTGACAGATGA